>LR738711.1:801780522-802005234 GCA_902687465.1 Secale cereale
TGTCCACGTACATGAGACCGGTTCCATCGACAGACATGCGACTTTTGTTGCATAAGATGGCTGGCGGGTGTCTGTCTCTCCTATCTTAGTTGAATCGGATTCGACGAAGGCGGTCCTTGTAGAAGGTTAAATAGCAACTTAAATATCACCGTTGTGGCTTTGCGTAGGTAAGAAGCGTTCTTGCTAGATACCCATAGCAGCCACGTAAAACATGCAACAACAAATTAGAGGACGTCTAACTTGTTTTTGCAGGGTATGTATGTGATATGATATGGCCAAAGACATGATGAGATATATTTGATGTATGAGATGATCATGTTGTAATAGTTAATATCGACTTGCATGTCGATGTATACGGCAACCGGCAGGAGCCATAGGGTTGTCTTTAATTTTTGTATGACCTGCGTGTCAGTCATTAAGCGCTATGTAATGCTTTACTTTATCGCTAAACGGTAGCAAAAGTAGTAAGAGCATGGTGGGCGCGCGACAACCCCGATGGCGACACGATGATGGAGATCATGATGATGGGGATCATGGTGTTACGCCGGTGACGATGGAGATCATGCCGGTGCTTTGGAGATGGAGATCAAAAGCACGAGTTGATGGCCATATCATGTCACTTATGATTTGCATGTGATGTTAATCCTTTTATGCATCTTATTTTGCTTAGGACGACGGTAGCATTATAAGATGATCCCTCACTAAAATTTCAAGATAAAATTGTGTTCCCCCCAAGTGTGCGCCGTTGCGAAGGTTCGTCGTTTCGAAGCACCACGTGATGATCGGGTGTGATAGACTCTACGTTCGCATACAACGGGTGCAAGCCAGTTTTGCACATGCAGAACACTCGGGTTAGACTTGACGAGCCTAGCATGTACAGACATGGCCTCGGAACACGGAAGACCGAAAGGTCGAGCATGAGTCATATAGTAGATATGATCAACATGAAGATGTTCACCATTGACACCACCTCATCTCACGTGATGATCGGACTTGGGTTGGTGAATTTGGATCATGTCACGCTCGGATGACCAGAGGGATGTCAATTTGAGTGGGAGTTATAAGTAATTTGATTAGTTAAACTCACTTATCATGAACAATAGTCTAAGTTGCCTTTGCAAATTATGTTGTAGATCAATAGCTTGCACTATAGCTCCCTGTTTAATACGTTCCTAGAGAAAGAATAAATTGAAAGTTATTGTAAGCAATTTTACGGACTAGGTCCGTAATCCTCACTGCTGCACAGAAGGCTTACGTCCTCAGTGCACCGCTCGGTGTACCAACCCCTCGAGCGTCGTCTATGGATGTTGTGAACATCTGGCAGACACATTCTGATGACTACTTGATAGTTTAGTGTACCATGCTTTACGACTTAGAATCGGGATTCCTATGACGTTTTGAACGCCATGGAACATATGAGATGTTCCAAGAGCTGAAATTGGTATTTCAAGCTCATACCCGTGTTGAGAGGTATGACCTCTGACAAGTTCTTTGCCTTACAAAGATGGAGGAGAATTGCTCAGACAGTGAGCATGTACTCAGAATATCTGGGTGCTTCAATCGCTTGAATCGAGTGGGAGTTTATCTTCCAGATAAGATAGTGATTGACAGAGTTCTCTAGTCACTATCACCAAGCTACTAGAACTTCGTGATGAACTATGACATGCAAGGGATAGAGATGATCCCGGGTTTGTTCGCGGTGCCTAAGACCGCAAAGGTAGAAGTCAAGAAGGAGCATCAAATGTTGATGGTTTAACAAGACCACTGGTTTCAAGAAGGGCAAGGGCTAGAAGGGAAACTTCATGAATGGCAAACAAGTTGCCGCTCTAGTGAAAAGACCCAAGGTTGAGCCCAAACCCGAGACTAAGTGCTTCTATTATAAGGGGAACGGTCACTGGTAGCGGAACTACCCTAAATACATGGTAGATAAGAAGGCTGGCAACTTCAACAAAGTATATCTGATATACGTATCATTGATGTGTACCTTACTAGTACTCCTAGTAGCACCTGGGTATTGGATACCGGTTCAGTTGCTATTATTGGTGACTTGAAGCAAAAGCTACAGACTAAACGGAGACTGGCTGGGCGAGGTGACGATGTGTGTTGGAAGTGTTTCCAAGGTTGATGTGATCACCATCGCACGCTCCCTCTACCTTCGGGATTAGTGTTGAATCTAGATAAAAGTTATCAGGTGTCTACGTTGAGCATGAATATGATTGGATCATGTTCATTGTGATACGGTTGTTCATTTAAGTTAGAGAATAATGGTTATTCTGCTTAGATGAATAATACCTTTCATGGTCATGCACCCTATGTGAATGGTTCATTAAATCTCGGTCGTAGTAATACACATGTTCATAATATTGACGCCAAAAGATGTAGAGTTAATAATGATAGTACCACTTTCTTGTGGCACTGCCGCGTAGGTCATATTGGTGTAAAGTGCATGAAGAAACTCCATGCTGATGGATGTTTTGAGTCACTTGATTTTGAATCGCTTGACACATGCGAGCCATGCCTCATGGGCAGGATGACTGAGATCCCGTTTTCAGGTACAATGAAACGGGCAAGTGACTTATTGGAAATCATACATGCTGATGTATGTGATCCAATGAGAATTAAGGCGTGTGGTGGATATCGTTATTTTCTCATCTTCACTGACGATTTGAGTAGATATGGTATATTTACTTAATGAAGCAAAAGTCTGAAACGTTTGAAAGGTTCAAAAATTTCAGAGTGAAGATTAAGAATCATCATAACAAGAAGATCATGTTCCTACGATCTGATCAAGGGGATATTATCTGAATTATGAGTTTGGCAATCACTTAAGACATTGTGGAATTGTTTCGCAGTTGAAGCCCCCTGGAACACCACAGCGTAATGGTGTGTCCGGACATCGTAATCGAACCTTATGAGATATGGTGCGATCTATGGTGTATCTTACCGATCTACCGCTGTTATTTTGAGGTTATGCATTAGAGACAGCTGCATTCACTTTAGATAGGGCACCATCTAAGTCCGTTGAGACGACGTCGTATGGTTTGGCAAGAAACCGTAGTTGTCGTTTCTCAATGTTTGGGGCTGCGAGGCTTATGGCTTCAGCCGGGAAAAGCTCGAACCCAAAGCGGACAAATACATCTTCATAGGATACCCAAAGGTAACAGTTGGGTATACCTCCTATCTCAGATCCAAGGGCAAAAATGTTTGTCCCTAAGAACGGGTCCTTTCTCGAGAAGGAGTTTCTCTCGAAAGAATTGAGTGGGAGGAAGATAGAACTTGATGAGGTCGTCGAACCCTCACTTCAACCGGAGAGTAGTGCAACACAGAAAGATGTTTCTGTGGAACCTACGACGTTGAAGAGGAAACTAATGATAGTGATCATGAAGCTCCAGATCAAGTTGCTATCGAACCTCGTAGGTCGACAAGGATATGTACTACTCCTGAGTGGTACGGTGATCCTGTCTTAGAGGTCATGTTGTTGGACAACGATGAACCTACGAACTATGGAGAAGCGATGGTGGGCCCATATTCCGACAAATGGTTAGAAGCCGAGAAATCCGAGATAGGATCCATGTATCGAAACAAAGTATGGACTTTGGTGGACTTGCCCGATGACTGGCAAGCCATAGAGACAAATGGATCTTTAAGACTAAGACGGACGTGGATGGTAATGTCACCGTCTATGAAGCTCGACTTGTGGCGAAGAGTTTTCCACAAGTTCAAGGAGTTGACTACGATGAGATTTTCTCACCCGTAGCGATGCTTGAGTCCGTCGGAATCATGTTAGCATTAGCTGCATTTATGAAATCTGGCAGATGGATGACAAAACAAGTTTCCTTACCAGTTTTCGTAAGGAAAGGTTGTATATGATAAAATCAGAAAGGTTTTGTCGATCCTAAGGATGCTAAAAGATATGCTAGCTCCAGCGATCCTTCTATGGACTAGAGCAAGCATCTCGGAGTCGGAATATACACTTTGATGGAGTGATCAAAGTTTTTGGGTTTATACTAAGTTTGTTAGAAACTTGTATTTACAATAAAGTGAGTGGGAGCATCACAACATTTCTGATAAGTATATGTGAATAACATATTGTTGATCTGAAATGATGTAGAATTTCTGGAAAGCATAAAGGGTTGTTTGAAATGAGTTTTTCAAAGGAAGACCTAGATAAAGCTGCTTACATATTGGGCATCAAGATCTATACAGATAGATCAAGACGCCTGATGATACTTTCAAAAGGAACACACACCTTGGCATGATTTTGAAGGAGTTCAAAATAGATCAGTCAAAGAAGGAGTTCTTGCCTGATTTGTAAGGTGTGAAGTTGAGTAAGACTCAAAACTTGACCACGGCAGAAGGAAGAGGAAGGACGAAGGTCGTCCCCTATGCTTTTGTCATAGGCTCTATACGGTATGCCATGATGAGTACCGCACCTGATGTGTGCCTTGCCACATGTCTGGCAAGAGGGTACAAAGGTGATCCAGGAGTGGATCACTAGATAGTGGTCAAAATTATCCTTAGAGGAATAAGGAAATGTTTCTCGGTTATGGAGGTGATAAAGAGTTCGACGTAAACAGTTACGTCGATGCAAGCTTAACACCTATCCGGATAACTCTAAGTGGAGGTACCGGATACGTATAATGGAGCAACAGTTTGGAATAGCTCCAAGTGGAACGTGGTAGCAGCATCTACGATATGACATAAAGTTTTGCGAAGTACATAGGGATCTGAATGTTGCAGACCCGTTGACTACAACCTCTCTCACAAGCATAACATGATCAAACCCAGAACTCATTGAGTGTTAATCACATATTGATGTGAACTAGATTACTGACTCTAGTAAACTCTTTGGATGTTAGTCACATGGCGATGTAACCTATGAGTGTTAATCACATAGCGATGTGGACTAGATTATTGACTCTAGTAAACTCTTTGGGTATTAGTCACATGGCGATGTGAACTATGAGTGTTAATCACATAGCGATGTGAACTAGATTATTGACTCTAGTGCAAGTGGGAGACTGTTGGAAATATGCCCTAGAGCTCGGTGCCATACCAAGTTGTTTTTGTTTTGGAAATATGACCAATGCAAGGTGCCATACCAAGTTGTTTTTGTTTTCGACAAGTTTTTCATTTTCTGGAGCTCGGTTAATAAAGGACAATAAATGGCTAGACGTGTCATAACTTGCATACGCTGTCGGAAGTCATTCAAACCAGACATGGATGCCTATGTCCACTTGCTTGCAAAGCTGGGTTCATTAGAATGATGTCCAAAAATAGACCTTATGCAATGTAGGGTGTTTGGGGTAGGATCAGAAGGGACCGTTTGAAAGCATATTATTTTTCGACATCCGTGAAATGGACCCAAAAAATTTCCACCAACTTCTATGACCAATTCAAGGCATCATGCCAAATTGTTTGGATTTTGACAAGTTTTGCATTTTCTGCAATTTTCTCGGTGAAAAAGGCCTGTAAATGGCTAAACGTGTCGCAACATGCAAATGGCGTCGGTGTTGGAAATATGCCCTAGAGGCAATAATAAATTGGTTATTATTATATTTCCTTGTTCATGATAATCGTTTATTATCCATGCTAGAATTGTATTGATAGGAAACTAAGATACATGTGTGGATACATAGACAACACCGTGTCCCTAGTGAGCCTCTACTAGACTAGCTCGTTGATCAAAGATGGCTACGGTTTCCTAGCCATAGACATGAGTTGTCATTTGATAACGGGATCACATCATTAGGAGAATGATGTGATGGACAAGACCCAAACGATAAACGTAGCATATGATCGTGTCAATCTATTGCTATTGTTTTCTGCATGTCAAGTATATGTTCCTACGACCATGAGATCATGCAACTCACTGACACCGGAAGAGTACCTTGTGTGTACCCAACATCACAACGTAACTGGGTGACTATAAAGGTGCTCTACAGGTATCTCCGAGGGTGTCTGTTTAGTTGGCATGGATCAAGACTGGGATTTGTCACTCCGTATGACGGAGAGGTATCTCAGGGCCCACTCGGTAATACAACATCACAATGAGCTTGCAAGCAATGTGACCAATGAGTTGATCACGGGATCTTGTATTACGGAACGAGTAAAGAGACTTGCCGGTAACGAGATTGAACTAGGTATAGAGATACCGACGATCGAATCTCGGGCAAGTAACATACCGACAGACAAAGGGAACTGTATACGGGATTGTCTGAATCCTTGACATCGAGGTTCAATCGATAAGATCTTCGTAGAATATGTGGGAACCAATATGGGCATCCAGGTCCCGCTATTGGTTATTGACCGTAGAGGTGTCTCGGTCATGTCTGCATAGTTCTCGAACCCGCAGGGTCTACACACTTAACGTTTGGTGATGATATAAGTATACTCGAGTCGTTATGTTGGTAACCGAAGGTTGTTCGGAGTCCCGGATGAGATCCCGGACGTGACGAGGAACTCCGGAATGGTCCGGGGATGAAGATTGATATATTGGATGATGGGAATCGGAGTCCGGAAATGTTCCGGGGAGCACCGGGGAGTCGTCGGATGACCGAAAGGAGTTTCGGGGGGTCCCGGCAAGTGTTGCGGGCCTCATGGGCCAAAAGGGGGGAGGCACATCAGCCCACACAGGGGCTGTGCGCCCCCCCACAGGTCTCCCACGCAGCTAGGAGGGTGGGGGCGCCCCTAGGGCAGCCGGCCCCCTCTGGCTTGGGGGGCAAGGCGCCTAGGGGGGGCCACCCAAACCCTAGCCGCCCCCCCCTCTCCCTTGTGGCCGCCACCCCCTAGGGGAAACCCTAGGGGCGCCTCCACTTCTCCCCTCCCCCTATATATAGAGAGGGGGAGAGAGGGCAGCCACACCCCTACGTTCCTTGGCGCTGCCTCTCCTCTCCCTCGTAGCATATCTTCTTCTCCGCAGTGCTTGGCGAAGCCCTGCTGAGTTTTCTCCACCACCACCTCCACCACGCCGTCGTGCTGCCGGAGGACTCAAGTTGCTACTTCACCATCGCTCGCTGGATCGAGGAGGTGAAGGCGTCATCAAGCCGTACGTGTGTTAAACGCGGAGGCGCCGTCCGTTCGGCGCTTGATCGGATCTTCCGCGATTTGAATCGCCGCGAGTACGACTCCATCAACCGTGTTCTAGCAACGCTTCCGCTTAGCGATCTACAAGGGTATGTGGATCCGACTCTTCCCTCGTAGATGCATCTCCTAGATTGATCTTGGTGAGCGTAGGAAAATTTTTGTTTCCCATGCAACGTTCCCCAACAGTCGGATGTCGCTCAAACCTAGCATGGATGCCTCATGTGTCCGTGTCAGACTGCTGTAAGAAGTTGGGGTCATTTATCTTTAGTC
Source organism: Secale cereale (assembly GCA_902687465.1). Lineage (NCBI taxonomy): Eukaryota > Viridiplantae > Streptophyta > Magnoliopsida > Poales > Poaceae > Secale > Secale cereale. Next base: position 801,787,879 of record LR738711.1, read on the forward strand.
CAAAAAATACCAATTTTAGGAGTGTGCTAGACTAGGCATGACGGGTGCATCCGTGAGCCTGTAGTTTTTTCTAATTTGAATTCCTATGTTATTTGCAATTTCCGTCATTATCGATCAACATGAACATTTTCTTATATCCAAATAATTTCTTGAAATTTTACAGCAAATTTGGAAATTTAGATTGTGTACGAAAATTTAATAATCTTGAACACTTTTTCCCAAAACTGTGAACAAATTCCCAACAATTGATGATGTGCACAAATTGCAAACCACATAATTTATTAAAAAATATCAATTATTTTAAAAGTAAACATTTCATAAATTTGTGTTTTTTTCGAAAAGAAGATCTTTTTTGAAATTACAGATTTTTCGAAATAGTAAACTATATTTGTAAACAACAATAGTTTTTGGTATTGCAAAAATATTTCAATTGTTTAACAGTTTCAAAAAGAATAATAAAGTTCAAAAAAGAGAAAAATGAATTAATGAAAAAAGAAAACAAAAGCAAAAAAATAGAAAATAAAAATATATGTTCAAGCCTTGGTTCAACTACGCAACGGCATCGCTTCCGTCGGATTCCTGTAAAACTTGCGGATTTTTTTTGTCGTAAAACATTCAAAAATTTTGAGAAAAATATTTCATATATATTAACGCCCTTCTGTTTTCTTATATATTTCTCGCTTGTGTATAACACATATTCTGGTTGGGTGAAGTGGCTAGCAGACTTTCCTTTAAGTGGGAGGTCTTGGGTTCAAGACCTTTTGTTGTCTTCTTTTTTCTAAGTATTTTTACATCACTAGTTTTTTTTGAGGGGCAAAGAACCGCTTTATTCATCAAAATCCACATGTTGTGGGACTCGTCTTTGGTCATGAGACAGACCAAACCAAACATGACGACCTGGACTTCTAGAAATAGAAAATTGAGCTAGACTATGTGCTTCATAATTTGCAGCACGACTCTCAAAAGTAAAGTTGCAATGAGAGGAAGAGGCTTTGAGGTAAATCTCACTAAAAATTGCTCCGTTTCGCCCTTGTGATCGCATGTTGATGCCTTGGACTACCTGCTTACAATCCGAAGCAACCACAAAATTCCTGATGTGCAAATCCTCCGCTAGGGAGAGTGCTTCACGGCAGGCTATAGCTTCCAATGTGTCTGGATCAAAGGTTCCTTCAACTACTAAGGCCGAGTTGCCCATGTAATTACCCATGTCATCCCTGCATATGGCGACAGCAGAACCTCCCCTCGCCCGCACCCCGGCGTCGACATGGATTTTGCAAAAACCTGGTGGTGGTTTTTTAGCTTTCTGTTTACCAACCGAAGGAGGTGTGGTGTTTGGAGCTCTGTGGCGCTGTGAGTTACTAATGCTCCCTATCTCTTCCACAAACCTCTGAACAAAGAGATGCGTTGCCTGAGGGCTCTGAAAGATCCCTTCATGAATTGCCTTCCTTCGAGCATACCATACCGCCCACAGAGTTACGGCCATCTTGACAAACTTCTCGTGGGGAAGATCCTCCATTAAGGTAAACAACCATTGCTTGGCATGTGGTTCAGTTGTGGATATGATTTTATGTGTGATATCCTCTTCTGTTAAGGCCCAAACACTTCGTGAAGACGGACACTCCAACAGCGAGTGGCGCCATGAATCTAAGTTGCCACAGAGTCCACATCGGTCCGAATCCGTCATGTGTCTGTGAGCACGGACATCATTCGTAGGCAGCGACTGTTTAGCTAATCTCCACATGAACATATGAATCTTGCCAGGGACTTTAGTCTTCCACAACGATTTCCATGCACCTTGCTCCGCGGCTGAACTCGAAGGGCCTGCATTACTCTCAAGCCAAGCCTCTCTTCGCTGTCTCGTGGCTACAAGCATGTTATAAGCAGTTTTGACCGAGAAAATACCATGTTTGTCAAAATGCCAGGCCCAAAAATCTTGCATATTCCTTGTGCACAGTGGGATACCCATAATTACCTGAACATCCATGGGCATGAACGTGGCTTCGATGGCTTGCTTATTCCATGTTGCTGTTGTATGATCAATTAGTTCCGAGACCAAGGTTGGCCTATCATGTGACAGACACCAATACGGGCGGAGCATTTCATCACGTGGTAGCCAGTTTTGTGTCCATATTTGTGTTGTCTCTCCATTGCCAATTCTTCTTATAAGACCCTGTTTCAGAACATATTTCCCTTCGACTATTGCTCTCCATACTTGGCTCGGTTGGCTGCCCAAAGACGCCTCAAGGAAGTCGGTCGACGGGAAGTATATGCTCTTTAGCATCCGGGCGCTTAGAGTCTCAGGGTTCTGAAGAATCCTCCATGCCTGTCTTGCTAGCATCGCCATGTTGAATAACTCAAAGTCTTTAAAACCAAGACCACCTAGTCCCTTCGGCTGAGTCATAGCTTTCCAAGACACCCAATGCGGTTTCCGTTTTCCTTCTTTGCTCCCCCACCAAAACTTCCTTATTAGCATGTTTAGGTGCTCACACAAACCCCTTGGTAACTTAAAGCATGACATAGAAAAGACTGGCACTGCTTGAGCCACCGATTTCACAAGCACTTCCTTGCCCGCCGATGACAGGGTACTCTCTATCCACCCTTGCACCTTGCTCCACAAGCGATCCTTTAGGTATTTAAAGGCCCCATTCTTAGAGTTACCTATATCTGATGGCATTCCCAGGTACTTTTCATTTAGGGTTTCATTTGGCACCTGGAGTGTTTCCTTGATTTCTTGCCTCACTGAATCTGGCACCCCCTTACTGAAGAAAACTGAGGATTTTGAGTAGTTGATGCGTTGCCCAGTGGCCTGACAGTAAGTATCAAGAACATGGTACACCTCTGTAATGCCCAGGATGGAGTTATACCTCCTACGTGTCGAGGCACGACTTAAAGGCATAAGTCCATCCTAGAATGATCCCAAGTTTGGTAATCTTTGCACATCTCATGTAAAAGAGGGGATTGTAAACATAAATAGTTGGCTTACACTCGCCACGTCACACAAATACAGTACATGTCTCAAACATCATACATAAGAATATCACAACCCTCTAAGGGCAAAACCAAATGTCAAGATACCAAACTTAAATAAATAAACCACAGGAGGATCGAATCCTAGTAGAAGTCTCCACTACTGATCATCCGGATATCGAACATAGTACCGACTACGCTCCTCGTCGTACTCCCAGTCCAGCTCGGTGCCATCACCTGGATAGCTCACAACTGGACCTGCATCTGGTGTGGTGAAGTAACTGTGAGCCACAGAGGACTCAGCAATCCCGTTCCCGGGTAACAAGACTATTTAAGCCTTTGGGAGAGGATAAAGGCTGAAGAAAAGAGTAAGTGTCTGCAGCAGCAACTAGCAACTAGCTTACGTGAGTGAGAGCGAGAAGAGAAGCCTCGGTCGAGAAGTGATCACGAAGTGATCCTAGCTACAAGCTCAACAAACATAACCCCTCCGTGTTCAACTCCCGAATCCCTATTCGGAAATTGACGGTCACGGAACACACGCTGGTAGTGTATTAGAAACATTGTGTCAAGTTATCTACAACCGGATATTAACAAGCTCCCATCTGCCACATAACCGCGGGCACGGCTTTCGAAAGTTCATAACCCTGCAGGGGTGTTCCAACTTGACCCATTACAAGCCCACGATCCGCGGAGTCGCAACTCCAAAGTGGGATGACCCGAGTATCCTCGGAATCCCGTGCTCAAGATATACCGAACTAAGGTAAGGCTAATCCAGCAAATCCTCCCGGCGTGCCGACACCCTGATAGTAGCCGCGCGTATCTCGTCTCAGGCCACGACCGGATGAGACGTCCTACAGGTGTATGCCAGATACCTCAGGTTGCCCCAAGGCGGCCCCGCAGTCCGCTCGTTTCGGACCAACACTCATGTGGAGCACTGGCCCGGGGTTGTTGATTAAGAAAGAGGGTTAATTACTCCCTATGCAAGTTTAGTTTGTTATTAGGCGAATAGTACCAATGTTGGGACTTGCTGGAAAAGACTTAGCACTTAGCGGTTTATCGAGGGGGTCCCATGCACCCCAACCGTGTTAGGAACACATAATCAAGGAACATAACACCGGTTTATACGGTTCCTAACGGCAGGAGTTGAACAAATCACCAAGCAAAAGGCTTAGCCTTCCACCCTTGCCAATATATAGATGATTTCAATTTAGCAATTATATAGTGTGATATAACCCAACAAAACTTCAACATGAAGCAAGCATCTTCGATCTTCACCTGCAACTAGCAATGCTATAAGAAAGGCTGAGCGAAGCGTACTTAGCCAAGTAACGGTTTGCATAGGTAGGGTGGTTAAACATGGCAATGGTTACAAGTAGGAGGCTGACAGGAAGAACATGGGCATCGAGGCAAAACTATAGAGTGGAACTACTAGCAATAGGCAAAGATAGTAATGTTATCGGGGTTCGGTCATCTTGCCTGAAGAGAAGTCGTTCGGATCGTAAGAAGGTTCCTCGTGCTCAACCTCGTTGGTAACCTCGTGCTCGTACTCGTACTCGGTCTCAGCTTCCGGCTCTAAACAATACAATCACACAAGGCACAAATCAACAAGATGCAATGCGCACTCGAAAAAGATGGATGCATGATGGATGCACTAAGGATGCACACGGAGCACGGAAAATAGCACTCAAGCAAAACACCTCAAGACATGATAACAATATGATATTATGAATCTACACAGAAAATCAATCAAGTTTCATATAAGACTCGCTGAAATCGGAGCTACGGGCTAAAAGTTATGCCCGAAACAAGAAATGAGCGAAAGCTGAAAATTACAGCAACATAGCAACTTCGGAGCACAAACTAATTAAGCTACAGCACTCAAACATCATGGCAAAGGACATGAACATAAACTAGACATATCCTACAGCAAATAAGCCCAAAGGTGCACCCCCAAAGGAGCCACGGATCAATAGCAATAAGCTTGGACATATTGAACTTGACAGTAAAATTCTGGCAGCAGAATTTTATTGAAACTTTGGAGCAAAAGATAAACATGCTACAGCCACTTAAATAGACATGTGAGAACATGAATGGAAAGCCAACAATATATACTACAAGGAACAATCAAGATCCACTCAAAATCTATCATGGTTTGTCCTAGAGCAGCAAGCAAACATGGCATCGGAACGTTACAGATTTCAGACTTGGTGAAAAACCACTAAGTCCTAAAACAGCAATTTCATCATGGCATCTAAAAGAGCAAGTTTAAGTCACCTCTAAACTAAACATGGCAAGTGATAAGCACCTCATCAAAGTACACATGATGGTGATTCCGAAACACACAAGCATGCTTCATTGAGATAAACACAACGATAGCAACGAGCTCAACAAGATGGCATTTCATAACAAGTGAAACAACATCATAGCCACATAGCACTTTGCAACGATGATAAACATGGCAAGAATAAATCTATCATGCAACCTAACACAAGCAACATGTAGAGCATGGCAAGACGAACACGTGGACATGTCATTTGCATCATTCGGACAAACGAGCTAAAAGATATCACATGACAAAGATGACATAAAAACATCACATAGCAGCAGTTTATATCACGATGCAATATTGCAACAGCAAAACAAGCACCTAGATGACTTCTAACATGCATGACACAAAAAGATAAAACGTAGTGCTATTCACCACGAACGTCTGGACATGCTATTTGCGCGAAACGGACAAACACATAAAAAGATATAGCAGTTGCAAGATAGCATCAGACAGATAAGAAAACTACAGACTTAGAAGAAAAGAGGGGGAAACAACCTCAGGATCTGGGCTGGAAGATGTCAATGGGCTGGATCTGGCACTGCGGAGGCGAGGCGGCCTGGCGGAGGCGCGGCCCGCGCGGAGAGGAGCTGCTGGCCTGGGACGGCGTCGGGCGGCCTCCTGGCGATCCAAGGCGCGGGAGCCTCGGACGAGAGGGCGTTGACCCTGCGAGGGAAGGCGGCGGCTCGGCTGGGATCGAAGGAAACGGCGATCTGGCGATCTGGACCGATCGGTCTCTGCGGGAGGATCGAGGGAACTGGCTGGGAACTGCCAAGTGGAGAGGAGGGGATGGCCAGATCCAGAAAATTAGGGGAAGGAGGAGGAAGAAGCTAGAGATGCCAAAAATAGACATAGGGGTCTATTATATAGCAGATTTTTAGGGTTAGGGGGGATTTATGGGTGTTAGGGGCCCTCCGATCGCGATCCGACGGATCCGATCGCGGGGGTAGTTTAGATGGGCCTAGGAGAGGGTAGCGGGCTGCTGGAGGGATGTTTCTGGGACACAAAGTGAAGGCACTTTGGACCCACCCGAATAACTGTTGGAATAGCAAACGGAGTCCAAACGCGACGAGATTTGAAAGGCGGGTTGCACACAACAAAACAACAACACACACGACAACCTCGCGGCACACCGGTAACGTCACACGCCCAAACACCAAAGTAGGCCTACGGAACGTCGCGGACATGTGAGGGAGCTCCGGAACGCGAAACGGACAACGGGAAGAAACGCGTGGAACCGGATGCAACCGACAACACAAATGCAATGCGATGCACATGTCTACATGATATGAATGAATGCCACACACTCACACAACAAAACGACGAAAGCCCGAAAGACAAAGAACCCGGAATGGAAATAGATGAAGCCGGAGATATATTATATACCCAAAAGGGAAAGTATTACATCCGGGGCATTACAACTCTCCTCTACTACAAAAAGATCTTGTCCCGAGATCTAGGAATGGAAAAAGGAAGGGTACTCGGAACGAAGATGATCTTCTCGTTCCCACGTAGCTTCTCGGTCGGTGTGATGTGACCACTTGACTTTCAAGAATTTGATGGACTTGTTGCGGGTCTTGCGTTCGGTTTCTTCGAGAATAGCAACGGGATGCTCTCGGTAGGACAGGTCTTGTTGAAGATCAATCTCCTCAACGGAATCATGCGCTCAGGTGCCTTGAAGCATTTGCGGAGTTGAGACACATGGAAGACATCATGAACATTGGCGAAGTTTGGAGGGAGCTCAAGTTGGTAGGCTAGATCGCCTCTTTTGCCAAGAATCTTGAAAGGCCCGACGTATCTAGGAGCAAGCTTTCCTTTGATACCGAAACTTTGGGTGCCTTTCATCGGAGACACACGGAGATAAACATGATCATCAATGTTGAATGCCAAATCACGATGCTTGCCGTCATAGTAGCTCTTCTGACGCGACTGAGCGGCCTTGAGATTCTCACGTATGACTTTGCACATTTCTTCGGCTTCTGAGATCAAGTCATTGCCAAGAAGTTGACGTTCGCCTGTTTCAGACCAGTTGAGAGGGGTACGGCACTTTCTGCCATAGAGGATTTCAAACGGAGCTTTGCCTGCACTTGCTTGAAAGCTGTTGTTGTAAGAGAACTCGGCAAATGGAAGGCAGTCTTCCCATTTCATGCCAAAGGATATGACACAGGCTCTGAGCATGTCTTCTAGAATCTGATTCACTCGCTCGACTTGACCACTAGTCTGAGGGTGAAAAGCAGTGCTGAACCTGATCTTAGTGCCCATGGCGGACTGAAAGGAGTCCCAGAACCTTGAAGTGAACAAACTTCCACGGTCTGAGGATATAACTTGAGGAATGCCATGTAGGGACACAATTCTGGAAGTGTACAGCTCTGCCAATTGAGCTGCATTGATTGATTCTTTGACTGGCAGGAAGTGAGCGACTTTGGTAAGCTTGTCAATCACCACGAAGATAGCATCATTTCCTCGCTTGGATTTAGGAAAACCAGTGACGAAGTCCATTTCAATATGGTCGAACTTCCACTCGGGAATAGGAAGAGGTTGGAGAAGACCGGCTGGACGTTGATGTTCTGCTTTCACTCTTCTGCACACATCACATTCGTTCACGAATTGGGCAATCTCCCTTTTCATGCGTGTCCACCAGTAAGACTGCTTGAGGTCTTGATACATCTTGGAACTGCCAGGATGAATGGAAAGGAGAGAATCATGTGCTTCTTCCATTATGAGCTTCCTGAGATCACCTTTGGGAACAACGAGTCTGTCCTCGAAGAACAAGGTAGCTCTCTCATCAACACGAAAGCACTTGTATTTTGGAGTGCCCTTTGCAATACCATGTTTCACCTTCTTCACCATGGTATCCCTGAGTTGGGCCTCACGGACCTGATCTTCCAAGGTAGGAGCAACTTGAAGATTTGCAAGAAAACCCTGCGGAACAACTTGGAGGTTGAGCTTCCTGAAAGCTTCACAAAGCTCAGGCTGGTACGGCTTGATAAGAAGGCTATTGCAATATGCCTTTCTGCTCAAAGCATCTGCAATCACGTTCGCCTTGCCAGGAGTGTATTCAATGCTGGGATTATACTCTTGGATCATTTCAACCCAACGAGTCTGGCGGAGGTTCAGATGCGGCTGTGTGAAGATGTACTTCAAGCTCTTGTGATCAGTGAAGATGTCGACCTTTCTGCCCAACAACAGATGTCTCCACGTAATCAAAGCATGTACCACAGCTGCTAGCTCGAGATCATGTGTGGGATAGTTCTTCTCACTTGGCTTTAGCTGACGAGAAGTGTATGCCACAATTCTCTTATCTTGCATAAGCACACCACCAAGACCTTGAAGAGAAGCATCACAGAATACTTCATAGGGCTTGGATTCATCTGGAGGAGTCAGAACTGGAGCAGAGACGAGTTTTTCTTTGAGAGTTTTGAATGCCACTTCACACTCTGGAGACCAAAAGTATTTGACATTCTTCTGAAGCAAGTTGGAAAGAGGCTTGGCAATCTTGCAGAAGTTCTCAACGAACCTTCTGCAATAGCTGGCAAGACCCAGAAAACTGTGGAGCTGCTTGACGTTCTGAGGAGCTTCCCAGTTGACAATTGCTTCAACTTTCTCGGGATTAACCGCAATACCGTCAGCTGAGATGATGTGGCCCAGGTACAAAACCTTATCGAGCCAAAACTCGCACTTGGAGAACTTGGCATAGAATTTATGCTCTCGGAGTCGATCAAGAACCAGACGTAAGTGCTTTTCGTGATCTTCTTCATTCTTGGAAAACACCAGAATATCATCCAGATACACAAGCACAAACTCGCCAGTATAGGGGTTGAAGATGTAGTGCATCATCCTCGAAAAGGTAGGAGGAGCATTGGCGAGACCAAAAGACATGACGGTATACTCGTATGAACCGTAGCTCGTTCTGAAGGCCGTCTTGGGAATGTCTTCCTCGTGAATGCGAATTTGATGATAGCCCATTCGGAGGTCAAGCTTAGAGAACACTTTAGCTCCTTTGAGCTGCTCGAAGAGTTCGTTGATGTTGGGGAGCGGATATTTGTTCTTAATCGTCTTCTTGTTCAATGGCCGGTAATCAACACAGAGACGCTCCGTGCCATCTTTCTTCTTGACAAATAAGACACCACAGCCCCACGGAGACGTACTAGGCCTGATGAGACACATACTCTCCTGTTTATCAAGCTGCTTCTTCAATTCCTTCAATTCATCCGGAGAGAGCTTGTACGGACGCCGGCATGCTGGCTCAGTACCCGGCTCGAGTTCAATAACGAATTCCACCTGACGGTGTGGAGGCATGCCTGGAAGTTCTTCAGGAAAGACGTCTTGATATTCGTTCACCACCGGAATTTGAGATATGGCATTAATTTCGCCCTTATCATTGAGAGAGAAAAGCCTGATAGTGTTATCCCTGGAGGCGAAGATAATCACATCTTCATCAGAATGAGTCATCTTGACTTCCTTTTGAGCACAATCAATGTGAGCATCATGCTGAGAAAGCCAATCCATTCCGAGGATGAGGTCAATGTCAGAATTACCAAGAACCACCGGAGAAGCCAAAAATCGATAATCACCCATGCGAATAGAAACATCCGGAGCATATAATCTAGAAGTCATGCATCTGCCCGGAGAAATCACTTGCAACTCCTTTGGCAAGGCCATGGTGCCCACATTATACTTGGATGCAAATGGGAATGACATGAAAGAATGTGAAGCACCCGAATCAAATAACACTTTAGCAGGAAAAGAGTTCACTGGAAGGTTACCCAAAATGACATCAGAAGAATTCTCCGCTTGTGCTGCATTCATCAGATTGACCCTTGCTGCCTTTGGATCATGCCTGACAATAGCTGAACTCACAGGTGGAGGAGGTGGAAGACGCTTCGGATTCGGACATCTGTTGGCATAGTGACCCTTCTGGCCACACTTGTTGCACACCACTTATGAGAGAGGACGGAAATGAGAGCCACTTGACTTGGAGCCTTGAGACTGAAACTGCTTCTTCGACTGGTTGCTCGGGTTGGGTGGGTGGGAGAAACCACGTCCACTAGAGTTCTTGTTGTTGGAGTTGTTGGAGTTGTTGAAAGGAGCTCGAATCACTGGAGGAGGAGGAAGCCAGAATTTCTGTTGTTTCGCAGCCAACTGAGACGATGAGGAAGAGTGAACGGCATCTCGAATTCTCTTTTTAGAAGCCTCCATCTTAAGCTGAGCTGCCTCTTGTTTCAAAGCCATGTTATAGAACTTGTCGAATTCATCGGGCTCAAACAAAGTGAGAGCAAGCTGAAGTTCATCTTTGAGACCTCCACGGAACTGGTAGATTTTGCTCTTGGCATCAGGAATGTCTTGCTTAGCATAGCGGGCGAGGTTTTGGAACTTGACATTATACTGATAGACTGTCATGGAGCCCTGCTTCAGGTTGCGGAATTGCTCACGCATACCCTCGATGACACTTGTAGGAATGTGGTGAGAGCGAAAATCCTTGCAGAAATTCTCCCAAGAGATCACTTGACCTGGCCTGGAGTCTTTGTACTGCTGCCACCAATCAGCTGCTTGATCTTTCAGTTGGAAGGCTACAAACTTCACATAATCATCTTCCTTCACGTTACTACACTCAAAATGCTTCTTTATGTCGGTTAACCAATCTTCAGCATCAAGAGGGTCGACACAGTAACTGAAAGCTTTTGGATTATTGGCCAAGAACTGGTTGAGAGTAGCATGGTGCTGCTGGTTGAAGAAGTTGCCTTGATTCCCTGGAACACCCTGATTAGCTTGATTAGCTTGCATCTGTTGCATCATCTGCATCAATATCTGAGTGTTCTGAGCTGTAGTCTGCATAATCGCTCACCAAGCCTCAGACGGAGGAGGAGGGGAAGGAGGATGTTCTGGAACCTCTTCCGCCTCTGGGTTAGCGTTGGGAACCCTTTTCGGAGCCATCCTGAAAGAGATGACCACGAATCAGCAATTGATTGACAAATGGTATAAGCTGAATCAATGGAATGAAGTGCAACAAGTCTTCACAATAATCATTCGAACAATAGAACGAATGAAATCATTCGAACAAGAGGAACGAATGAAATTCTCAGTTAAATGATAACATCAATCTTCACGAGAAGCCACATAGGGGACAAAATGAAAATAAGAAAAACAACAAGGTACGGATGGGAACAAACACAAGAGAGGAGTTTCGTTCTAACATCTTTGTGCTGAAAGCATATGAACGCGTTACGAAAAGCTTTTGCAATCCCCGGATCAGCATAGTCAAGGACCCTTTAAGATGCAACTCCTGATAGTAACATCGGTCATAATACCACTTCACTCAATGTAGAACCCCGAACTCACTAACCTGCATTCGTTGGAAGAATGCCTACGATCTACTGGATAAACCCACCTATAAATTTCCGAAAGATTCCAGTTATGCAATCAGGTGTTGGAGATACACGGGAAGCACCGCGCAATCAACTCTAAACCTACATCCAGGTGTATCCATCCTTCAACACATAACCAGTCTTTCTCGGAAACTGTTTACCTCGGACCTTCGAAAAGCATCCACTATAACAAGCTATGGCAATACTCCCGAACTACCTCCCCAGTACTGGGTGATGTCGGGGTTATCTTGCCACTGGCCGTATAGGAGAGATTTTCGATGTCGGCCGTCTTAAGTATTTAGTACTGTCGCGATATGCTTGTGACGACAATACCCCGAAGCTCAACTCCCCGGGACACTGCCACAACCCCTAATGTCAGGAGGCATCGAGAACAATATCCTCGTCACAAGAACATCGAAACAATCCCAGAATACTCGCGGGATTCCTAAAAAAAATTTGGTGCAATTTTTGAAGATAGGAGAGACAAGAGTAGTCGTCAGGAGTCCTCACCAGAGAGAAAGGGGATGAGAAGCAAAGAAATCCTACTCTCCGATATAATATATAGGACTCAAAACATTTCAGTGTGTGCCTAGACTCGACCGTCAACGATTCGATCAAACAGTGGGGGCTCCTAGGTCGGAGAAGGCTCTGAATACCAACTTGTAATGCCCAGGATGGAGTTATACCTCCTACGTGTCGAGGCACGACTTAAAGGCATAAGTCCATCCTAGAATGATCCCAAGTTTGGTAATCTTTGCACATCTCATGTAAAAGAGGGGATTGTAAACATAAATAGTTGGCTTACACTCGCCACGTCACACAAATACAGTACATGTCTCAAACATCATACATAAGAATATCACAACCCTCTAAGGGCAAAACCAAATGTCAAGATACCAAACTTAAATAAATAAACCACAGGAGGATCGAATCCTAGTAGAAGTCTCCACTACTGATCATCCGGATATCGAACATAGTACCGACTACGCTTCTCGTCGTACTCCCAGTCCAGCTCGGTGCCATCACCTGGATAGCTCACAACTGGACCTGCGTCTGGTGTGGTGAAGTAACTGTGAGCCACAGAGGACTCAGCAATCCCGTTCCCGGGTAACAAGACTATTTAAGCCTTTGGGAGAGGATAAAGGCTGAAGAAAAGAGTAAGTGTCTGCAGCAGCAACTAGCAACTAGCTTACGTGAGTGAGAGTGAGAAGAGAAGCCTCGGTCGAGAAGTGATCACGAAGTGATCCTAGCTACAAGCTCAACAAACATAACCCCTCCGTGTTCAACTCCCGAATCCCTATTCGGAAATTGACGGTCACGGAACACACGCTGGTAGTGTATTAGAAACATTGTGTCAAGTTATCTACAACCGGATATTAACAAGCTCCCATCTGCCACATAACCGCGGGCACGGCTTTCGAAAGTTCATAACCCTGCAGGGGTGTTCCAACTTGACCCATTACAAGCCCACGATCCGCGGAGTCGCAACTCCAAAGTGGGATGACCCGAGTATCCTCGGAATCCCGTGCTCAAGATATACCGAACTAAGGTAAGGCTAATCCAGCAAATCCTCCTGGCGTGCCGACACCCTGATAGTAGCCGCGCGTATCTCATCTCAGGCCACGACCGGATGAGACGTCCTACAGGTGTATGCCAGATACCTCAGGTTGCCCCAAGGCGGCCCCGCAGTCCGCTCGTTTCGGACCAACACTCATGTGGAGCACTAGCCCGGGGTTGTTGATTAAGAAAGAGGGTTAATTACTCCCTATGCAAGTTTAGTTTGTTATTAGGCGAATAGTACCAATGTTGGGACTTGCTGGAAAAGACTTAGCACTTAGCGGTTTATCGAGGGGGTCCCATACACCCCAACCGTGTTAGGAACGCATAATCAAGGAACATAACACCGGTTTATACGGTTCCTAACGGCAGGAGTGGAACAAATCACCAAGCAAAAGGCTTAGCCTTCCACCCTTGCCAATATATAGATGATTTCAATTTAGCAATTATATAGTGTGATATAACCCAACAAAACTTCAACATGAAGCAAGCATCTTCGATCTTCACCTGCAACTAGCAATGCTATAAGAAAGGCTGAGCGAAGCGTACTTACCAAGTAACGGTTTGCATAGGTAGGGTGGTTAAACATGGCAATGGTTACAAGTAGGAGGCTGACAGGAAGAACATGGGCATCGAGGCAAAACTATACAGCGGAACTACTAGCAATAGGCAAAGATAGTAATGTTATCGGGGTTCGGTCATCTTGCCTGAAGAGAAGTCGTTCGGATCGTAAGAAGGTTCCTCGTGCTCAACCTCGTTGGTAACCTCGTGCTCGTACTCGTACTCGGTCTCAGCTTCCGGCTCTAAACAATACAATCACACAAGGCACAAATCAACAAGATGCAATGCGCACTCGAAAAAGATGGATGCATGATGGATGCACTAAGGATGCACACGGAGCACGGAAAATAGCACTCAAGCAAAACACCTCAAGACATGATAACAATATGATATTATGAATCTACACAGAAAATCAATCAAGTTTCATATAAGACTCGCTGAAATCGGAGCTACGGGCTAAAAGTTATGCCCGAAACAAGAAATGAGCGAAAGCTGAAAATTACAGCAACATAGCAACTTCGGAGCACAAACTAATTAAGCTACAGCACTCAAACATCATGGCAAAGGACATGAACATAAACTAGACATATCCTACAGCAAATAAGCCCAAAGGTGCACCCCCAAAGGAGCCACGGATCAATAGCAATAAGCTTGGACATATTGAACTTGACAGTAAAATTCTGGCAGCAGAATTTTATTGAAACTTTGGAGCAAAAGATAAACATGATACAGCCACTTAAATAGACATGTGAGAACATGAATGGAAAGCCAACAATATATACTACAAGGAACAATCAAGATCCACTCAAAATCTATCATGGTTTGTCCTAGAGCAGCAAGCAAACATGGCATCGGAACGTTACAGATTTCAGACTTGGTGAAAAACCACTAAGTCCTAAAACAGCAATTTCATCATGGCATCTAAAAGAGCAAGTTTAAGTCACCTCTAAACTAAACATGGCAAGTGATAAGCACCTCATCAAAGTACACATGATGGTGATTCCGAAACACACAAGCATGCTTCATTGAGATAAACACAACGATAGCAACGAGCTCAACAAGATGGCATTTCATAACAAGTGAAACAACATCATAGCCACATAGCACTTTGCAACGATGATAAACATGGCAAGAATAAATCTATCATGCAACCTAACACAAGCAACATGTAGAGCATGGCAAGACGAACACGTGGACATGTCATTTGCATCATTCGGACAAACGAGCTAAAAGATATCACATGGCAAAGATGACATAAAAACATCACATAGCAGCAGTTTATATCACGATGCACTATTGCAACAGCAAAACAAGCACCTAGATGACTTCTAACATGCATGACACAAAAAGATAAAACGTAGTGCTATTCACCACGAACGTCTGGACATGCTATTTGCGCGAAACGGACAAACACATAAAAAGATATAGCAGTTGCAAGATAGCATCAGACAGATAAGAAAACTACAGACTTAGAAGAAAAGAGGGGGAAACAACCTCATGATCTGGGCTGGAAGAGGTCAACGGGCTGGATCTGGCACTGCGGAGGCGAGGCGGCCTGGCGGAGGCGCGGCCCGCGCGGAGAGGAGCTGCTGGCCTGGGACGGCGTCGGGCGGCCTCCTGGCGATCCAAGGCGCGGGAGCCTCGGACGAGAGGGCGTTGACCCTGCGAGGGAAGGCGGCGGCTCGGCTGGGATCGAAGGAAACGTCGATCTGGCGATCTGGACCGATCGGTCTCTGCGGGAGGATCGAGGGAACTGGCTGGGAACTGCCAAGTGGAGAGGAGGGGATGGCCAGATCCAGAAAATTAGGGGAAGGAGGAGGAAGAAGCTAGAGATGCCAAAAATAGACATAGGGGTATATTATATAGCAGATTTTTAGGGTTAGGGGGGATTTAGGGGTGTTAGGGGCCCTCCGATCGCGATCCGACGGATCCGATCGCGGGGGTAGTTTAGATGGGCCTAGGAGAGGGTAGCGGGCTGCTGGAGGGATGTTTCTGGGACACAAAGTGAAGGCACTTTGGACCCACCCGAATAACTGTTGGAATAGCAAACGGAGTCCAAACGCGACGAGATTTGAAAGGCGGGTTGCACACAACAAAACAACAACACACACGACAACCTCGCGGCACACCGGTAACGTTACACGCCCAAACACCAAAGTAGGCCTACGGAACGTCACGGACACGTGAGGGAGCTCCGGAACGCGAAACGGACAACGGGAAGAAACGCGTGGAACCGGATGCAACCGACAACACAAATGCAATGCGATGCACATGTCTACATGATATGAATGAATGCCACACACTCACACAACAAAACGACGAAAGCCCGAAAGACAAAGAACCCGGAATGGAAATAGATGAAGCCGGAGATATATTATATACCCAAAAGGGAAAGTATTACATCCGGGGCATTACAACCTCATTAGCTCCCAAACTATTTGCCTTGAAAAACAGCAGGCTGTCATCAGCAAAAAGGAGATGGTTTACTTGTGGCGCCGACGGCGCTACCTGTAACCCACTCAAATTGGATGACTCACTCTTGGATTTTAACAGGCACGACAGGCCCTCTGCTGCTAACAAGAACAAGTATGGAGATATCGGGTCCCCTTGTCTGATCCCTCTTGAAGGTTTAAAACTGCTAAGCTTCTTACCATTGAACAAAACTGCAAACTCAACTGTTGTTACCATGCCCATAACTATATTTACCCATCTTTCAGTAAATCCCAGCTTCAGCATTATGGCCCTTAAGTAAGACCACTCCACTCTGTCATATGCCTTCATCATGTCTAGTTTCAGAGCACAGGTTTGATTTTTCTTGGCCTTGTTCCTCTTCATGAAATGTAGACACTCATACGCTGTTATGATGTTATCTGTTATCAGCCTACGTGGAACAAAAGCCGATTGCTCCTCTGATATGATATCTGGCAACACTACCTTCAGCCTGTTGGAGATGACTTTCGAAGCAATCTTGTATAACACGTTACACAAGCTAATGGGACGGAACTGAGATAGAAGTGATGGGTTTTTTACCTTTGGTATGAGGACCAAAATTGTCTCGTTTATACATTCAGCGGACTCAGTTCCTTCTACTATTTTCAGAACCACCTTTGTTACATCATCACCACAGATTTCCCAATGATGTTGGAAGAAGTGTGCAGGATAGCCATCAGGTCCTGGCACCTTGATGGGGAACATTTGAAACAAGGCCGTTTTCACTTCCTCCTTGCTGTAAGGAGCATTCAGCATCTCGTTCATTGCTTGTGTTACTTTCATCGGGACCGTATCAAGGACAGTCTCCATATTTTGGACTCCCTCTGACGTGTACAAGTTTTGATAAAAGGAAGTGGCCATGTTTTCCATCTCCTGTGCATCAACAGTAAGTTCACCATCCGTCTTCTGCAGTGACTTGATTTGATTCTTCCTCCTTCGTCGACTCGCCCGTAAGTGGAAGAAATAAGTGTTTTTGTCCCCATGCATAAGCCACTCAAGCCTTACCCGCTGGCGCCAAATCATCTCTTCACGGTGAAATAATTCAGTTAGTCTCTCGATTATTTTTAATTCCGCATGCGACGGGCCGGATCTGTTTGGGATCTTGCGCAACTCCTGTAGCTCACTGTCCAACCGCCGAATCTCCTGTCGTACGTTCCCAAAGCTCTGTTTGTCCCAGGTCGCCAGTTCGCTTGAAAGCGACTTCAGTTTGTCGCGGAGGTCAGGGACAGACTCCCCCGGGGCACGCGCCCATGCATGTTCCACCAACGGCGTGAGACCCGAGTCCCTTTCCCAAGCTATTTCATATTTAAAGGACCGCGGGGCCCACCTGCATGCACTCTCATGCACGTACTGGACGTAGATGGGTACGTGATCACTCGTTGCTGCAGATTTGTGCTCCAATTTTCCTGTGGGGAACGCAATCAACCAAGCTGGATTAGCCACCGCACGGTCCAGTCGAACTCTTGTGTATGTCCCCCCGTTACTCTTTTTTCAAACGTCCATGTGTTGCCAGTATAACCTATATCCGAGAGCCCACATGTATCCAATGCGTCTCTGAACGCCTCCATCTGAGCCTGGCTTCTCTGGCCAACGCCGTCATGTTCATGTGCCTGTATTACCTCATTGAAATCACCCAGCACCAGCCACGGTATGTCACTTGCACCTACTATTCCTCGAAGCATGTCCCATGTTTTGTATCGTTCGTTAGCTTGAGCTTCTCCATAGACAAAAGTCACTCTTGTTTTGATGTCGACTAGTTCATCAATCACAGCATCAATATGATAGCGAGAATAACCAACAACCTCAAGCTTTATTTCATCATTCCAAAAAATTCCCAATCCACCACTTCTTCCTGAGCTACTCACTGCAAAACTCTTGTTATAGCCTAAAGAGCCGGCCATACCTTCTACTCTACTGCCCTCTATTTGGGTCTCAAGAATACATAACACAGAGGGGGCATTTTGCCTCGTTAGATCACGAAGCTCTTGAACTGTCGCGGGTTTGCCAGCCCCGCGACAGTTCCAGCATAGGAGACTCATTGCGCTCGGCGCGGCCCCACTTGGAGACCCGCCGTTCGCGCATCAGAGTTTTTGGTTGATGTTGAAGGCTTTCCCTCGGTTGAGTCACTCAGCATCGGTGTGTTCAGCTTGTTTCTTTTCGGTTCCTGTTTGGCCGAGGGGCTTGGGGGAACTTCTGTAGCCGGTAGGATCATGAGCTTATCTCCCTTCCCCTTAAGTGTCGTCTGGTTAGCCTGTTCCTTCGGTTCTGAACCTGCTCCCCTTTTCCTGTTGCCTTCTGCATCTTGCATTGCAATATCCAGCCTTTGGGTCGCAGCTTCCAGATCTTGAGCTTCAGGATCATACTGCCCACGACCTCGACCGCCTGAGGAGCGGCCAGAACGCCCTCTCCCTCGGCCTCCCCTTGTGTTGCCTCCCTCTGACTGGAATCTCCCCTCACCAGGGCCTCGACCCAGGTTTCTGAACCATGTTGCCTTGAGATCTTTATACACCAAAGCTTTCGGGGGGTGAACTCCATCCCCACATTCTTTGAACAGATGCCCCAGGAAACCGCAGACAGCACACCAGTCAGGGAGACGCTCGTATTTTACTCTAAATATGAGTCGCTGGACTGCATCCTTCTTCTTGACAACTAGGGATACTGCATTCTTAAGAGGTTTGGTAACATCGATTTTAACACGAACCCTGACAAAGTTACCTTCAAAATCATGCGAGCTCGGTTCAGCATAAATAAACTCGCCAACTGTAGAAGACAGAGCCCTGATCTTGGAGAAGTAGCCCTCCGGGAAGTCATGGATCTGGATCCAGATATCAACCTTGTTTAGCTCTATCATCGACGGCTTAGTAAGGCCATCATACGTTGCGATTACCACCGTCTTCCCTTTGTATGCCCATGGGACGTCCTCCATCACACGTTCCCAGTCTCCCAAACAGCCAAATTGCATTGTATAAAGGTTCTCTTCCAGTGGCTTGATCTTCACTTCCTTTGCCAGATCCCAAGCTACTCGCATGTTCCTGTAAAACCAGTACTGACTGTAATTCTTCTCAGTGTGAACCCTAGCAATAATCATCCAGCGCGTTGCTTCTTCTGGCAACTCCTCATCCTCCATGATCACATCCTCCAATTCGTCTTCCTTCAGTCCGAGTTCTTCCATCATCGCTTCTAGATCGGAGGCAGGCGCCCCCGGTCCCGATCCCGAAGTCGATCCATCCATCGTCCACTTGCCCGAGAAAAGCTGTCCACGGGCGGAGGGTCCCTACCTTTCCTCCCTCCTCTACCGCCGGGCGGCAGGAGGGGAAGGGCGAGGGGAGAGAAGGTCTCTACGGTGGCGAGGTACGATCAGACGTCGCCGCCGTCGAGAGGAGAGAAAACCCTAACGAGAGGGGAGAGGTGGACATTCTTTTCAATGTTTTACAAGCCCTGTCACGAGCGACCATGCAATTCTTATACGAGCCCTCCGGACGTACTTTTAAAAAAGACAATCTTACCCTTTATTATGAAGAGGTATGGGTTAATCTTAACCGTTGATGTGTTTAGGGGGTTGTACCGAAGCAGAAGTGTGTTTTGAGTGCGTGAATTTGCCTGGGTGCAAAAGACAAAGACAGTTTGAGACCTGGGTTTAGCTTCCTTTTAATAAAAATGGGAGCTGGGGAGCTCCTCCCTTTCATCTAAAAATAAATGAATCAATCCAATATTTGTCAAACTTTGCTTGCATCTGTGCAACCATTGCCCGAATAACATCATCCTCTGCTGACGCTTCCTTCTGCAGCAACACTCTGAGGAGAACATTTTTTAAGTTGCAACTATATAAAAGTGTAATTTCACAATAGAAAAGCGAAGCCAACTCACGACCAAAATGGAGAAGTCGTTGGAGAAGGGGACGCTAATACTGAGCAGGCGGCAGTGTTGCGCGCGTGTGCTAGGCTGAAGTGGA
The DNA here is from genome assembly GCA_902687465.1 of Secale cereale. Lineage (NCBI taxonomy): Eukaryota > Viridiplantae > Streptophyta > Magnoliopsida > Poales > Poaceae > Secale > Secale cereale. The sequence continues at coordinate 801,808,097 of LR738711.1, forward strand.
GCCTGGTAAACACTACTGTCACGCCTGGTCTACCCGATCAATCAAACTACTACCTCACACTAGATCTGGTTAGGTGCGGACCTTCCTCATGCTGTCGTGCCCTTTACCTACAACCCGCGCAAAAAGTAACATGACAGAGGGCGTTGCACTTAGGTGAGCCCAATCAAACTGTGCAAGATTTCGGTTGAAAATTCAGGCCATCTTTCCGCAGCCGGTACTCTGGATTAACCCATTCTTTCCCTGCTCAATCGCAGTCTGGTTGTGGCCGTCACGCCCCAATCCGTAACAAAACCGGTCAAAAGGAGTAATGCCATCCACCAGCTCAGCTCAGGGGCAGCGACCGACGAACAGCAAACACAAGAGAAACAGAGCTATAGCTGAACAGAACAGTCCACTAGTGTTTCAGACGTCAGAAACATTCCGACCGCCAAAAACGTGAAGAAAAAGAATTCCAAGGCTTTTCAGGTCCATACCCCTTCCTGTAGCCAACACCGTGGACGTGACAATGAGGTCGAGCACAAGCAAAACCAAAAAAAAAAAAAAAAAATCACCGCTGATGACACGTCATCACCTCTTCTTGGCATTATATTACTGTGCCAGTCCAATCTACAAAACGTTACTAACACATCACCCTAATCAAGCGCATCATCACTATATATAGATTAAAAAGCAAGTAGGCCGGTCATGGTCAACAATTGCAGCGGAGAGATCAACTTTCCACAGAATGGAATTCAACATCTCTAACCGGCTGCTGCAACACGATATCATCGTGTGGACAAGAACATTCAGTAAGCTGCTGCTATTATTATTCCACGGCTAGCAACAACAAAACAAAGCATTCAAGAGAAGAGAAATAGTAGCTGAAATGTTTGACGGCGAGCAAATACCGACCGACCAACCAACCAACCCACGTTTATTGCATAGTGGGGTTACAAGCCCCACCCAACACACACTTCTTCCATGACCCCCATCCAATCAGAGAACGACAAGTATCTACAAGCTGGTTCTACTATCTACACTTCACTCTGCCCTTTTTCACATGTCCTTGCAGCATATATCACATAGCACTGAGATCACTCGCTAGGCTAACCAAAACAACAAATAAATCAAGGCAAAGAGAAGAAAATCCGGCATTATATGGACAATCAAAAACCCTCGACGCCAGGTCTCCGCATGATGTTGGGGGGCGATTTCTTGACCGAGCTTACCCTCGGGTAGTCCAGGGTGATGGTGGAAGAGCAGTTCCTCGGGGGAAGTAACGCGGACGTCGATGATCTCGGTGACACCAGGTGTTGGTTGCGCGATGGAGGTGACGGCGAGAAGGTCATGACAGGATGCTGAGGGACAATACCGTTGAGACTTGTAGATTTTAGCATCACTTTCCTTGGTGCGGCCGACGGTACTTGAAGAGGATACCGGCAGGGGACCTTTATGTCCTGGACGCTTGCTAGAGACTCCACAACGGCCCTCATCGTAGGCCTTTCAGATGGATCCCTATGAAGGCACTTCAGAATGATGTCTGCCACAGTCCTAGCAGCCTTGGTAGGAAAGCGTCCTTTTATACGGGGATCCATGATGAGGGATAGACGACTATCGTCGGTGAGGAAAGGCCTACCCCACTTGACAATATTACGTTCTTCTTTCGTGGAACGTACATCAAGGTTCTTCCTTCCTGTTATTAGCTCGAGCAAGACGACTCCAAAGCTCCATACGTTGCTCTTGGGAGTCAGTACCCCTTTCTCCAAGGTTTCCTCTGAGAGGTTTGTAGCAGTCTGCCCAAGAATAAAATCTCCCGTAAGCGTTGGGATGTTGACAAGTAAATGAACATAATGCGATGTATTAATATCATTTCTATCTTTTTTACTGCATTAAAAGCATGCAAGCCAGAACCAATGTAAACTGTCGAGGAACATGTTGGGTGAACCTATAACCTATAAGGCAGTTTGTGATTCCACGACAAAGAACTTCTGCCATGTTTTCAAATTTCAAAAGGAACTTACCACAGATGCCTTAGATCTTTCCTCCTCAGAATTGAAGCCAACACAACCATATCCCGACAGCTTTGCAGTGAAATCTTTCTCTATTTGGATGTTTGAGGTTGAGAAGTCATCATACATTGCCTGTAAACAGAAATGCATGTTAAAAGAATATAAGAAGCAACTATCAAACAGAGTGCAAGAGAACATGGTAAATATAAACCATGACTTCTTGCTCATGTCAAAGGGTTTGGATCAAGTTACCTGAAAGGGTCCTTCATCGTGTAGGAAAGCTAGACCTTTAGCAGCACCAAGGGCAACCTTCAAACGTGTAGACCAGTCCATGAAACGACCTTCCGGTCTTCCAAAGAGTAACCTGTCTAAACTGCCATGATGGAGCCGCTCATAGACCAGCATCCTTTCATTAGATTCCTCTCTTGCATGATAGCCGATGAGTTTACATAAATTGGGATGTTGAAGTGATGCCAACGTATTTACTTGCGCCTTAAATTCTTTGAAACTCTGCAGAGTGGTGAAAAATATACTGCATCAGTGCCTCATTAGTCAAATTTAATATTACAACAGGGATAATCCAAGAAACATAGTAGCCATGGCACGTAGGTGGCAATTTCTCTAAAATGGTGAAAGGTGTCCAGTTATCTAGAAGGTCTAACCAACAATCTCAGACTACCTAGTTTTTTTGGAGATTCCTTAAATGTCGACATCCAGTAAAGCTGGACAGGACATTACCAAGGATCATTAGGCAAAGTCATCTACCTTGGATAAAGCAAATCTCCACTAAATCGCTTGCAAGAGAAAGCATGAAACGCCACCTCCCACAAGAACACTGCTAGTGAACAAACAGCTCACAAGAGATCAAGCCAAGATTTGATCATGAAGGGGTACAAATATCTCACGGTGAAGAGAACAGGGACAATCAAACACATTGTCTGCCTTCAGAGCGTGCTACCTAACCCACCGATGCTATGGTCTTAAGTTGTATTTGCAAAATTCAAATCAGCCTATTTCTACAGGGGGCAGGAGTTGCATCAGTAAGCATAGATCACACACCTAGATGTAAACAGCAGGCCACTCTAGCCTAAGTTCAGGTTTGTTAACAGAGCAGATACTGCAAACGTAATATATTCATAGTGGATAGCCAAGTCATCACATGGAAAGAAAGAAAAATAGTAGGTGTGCCAGAAAGTGTGTTGGCGAACAGGCCAGGCTAGCAAAACCGCAGGGCAATCTCCATGGCTCACAATTGATCTAGCAAAGCTATTTGCAACCCTATGACCTTAACATCCAAAATAAGAAGGGAAAGTATTACCATGAAACTTGATAGAGAACAGTACCTGATTGGAAGGGAGTAACCTGGCTACTATTGCTTCCATCTTCTTTGGTTCAACATAGTCATCCCTGAACGATGCCTTGTATGATGTCAAAGTCTGAGTTTCCGAGACGCACTGATCACTAGAAAACCACTGGCAAGCAGTAGAAATCTCATCATACGAGAAATTCTTAAGCCCATCAGACCTCTTTGGAGGCAGTGGGAGAGGACCTGAAACCTCAAGTGGCCCACTTGCATTGATAGCCTTGAAGCTACCGAAGTTCCTCAAAGAACTGCCTTCTGGTGAGGGAAGAGGAAGGGGCAGTGGATTTGAAAATCGATGCGCCTTAATAGCTCCTCCCTTGCCCCTAGAGTCATCCTGGTCATCAAATTCGGCATACGGAAGGCCATCCTGATCAACCAGAATCAGGCTGGAGGGAGCAGACAGCACACGTGCCCTGCTGTAAGAGACTTTATTGGCCGATTGGCAGATCTTAGCCCTGTTCCTGAAACTTGGAGGCGCTGACTGCAAAGATGGCACATGAGCCTCCGGCTCCGGGAGCCTCAGGGATGTGTCCCTTGCATCGCCATGCTTCTTGCTTGCAACAAGAGGGCTCTTCTTCTTCTTGGACCTGAGGCCAGTGAAGCAGCCCATCATATGCACACCGACGAAAAGCTCCTGCAGAATTTGAAATAGGTTGCTGAATTAGCATATAGTAGTAGCAAAAGTAACTGGTCCTGCATTGCATTACAGCGGTTAGCAGTTGGCAAAACACACACAAAAAAAAGCTGTGGTGTACCGCATCTGTGTTGCTTAAAGATTAACCCAGTACACCTAAGCTACAAAAAGGCACCAAGGGCTTGCACGAGCAGCCAACCCAGCTATGATTTTTCCGATTTAAGTACAAGGCCTATGAATTGATCTGTTTATATTTCACTTTCACTTTTGTGAACAACGAAATTCCTCTACTGAAGTGAAGCCTCCAAAAATCACTGCCGGAGAGGTAGAAATTACTTGTACCGTCCCAAGAACTGATCTACCCCCTAGACACCAGCTAGGACCAAAGATACGTGGCCTGGCTGGTTCGACGCATTGGTCCATAGGCGCTGCATTCAATTTCCAAACACCGTCCATTATTAATTTCGTCTCCGATGCAGCTTCGCAGAAATTGCGCATGCCCACAGCAGCAACTACTACTATCAAGCCACCAACACGACGGGAGCGGAGTTGAATGGTCAGAGCTGAGAGCCCTCACCTAATCTGGCCAAATAACAAATTGGGTCAAGAGACCAGCTAAAATAAGCAACCTTCCTCAACAGAGTAATTGACCCCACCAAACCCAACCAAGAACCAGCCACCCAGATTAACCGGAACATTTGACCAGTAGGCGGCCGCAGCTCATGGCCGGCAAGCCGAAAATCGCCAAGGGGGGATCACCGAAACGCGCAAGGCATCGCGTACCTCGCTCAAGAATCAGCATGCACGCCGAATCCCAAGCCTCCGTCCCCCGAAAACTACAATGCGAGGGGCGCCGGCGAAGAAACGGTCAAACGTGCCAGCGGCGCCTTTCAGCCGGCCCAAATGGAGAGAGATCCAGGCCGAGCAGCTCCGGAACCCGCGGCATGACCAGCGAACAAGGGGCTGAAGAACCGCCCGTACGAACAGCAAACAGAACAAAGATGGACCAAGATCGCACCTGGGACCAAACGCTCCGGCGCGTGCGAAATGGGAGGAGACACGCGCGCTCCTCGGGCGGAGGCTGGCGTCTGGGGCGGGAGGAGGACGACGGGGGGCGAGACGAGGAGAGCGAATGGCGGGGCTAGGGAGGATATAGTAGCAGGAGGAGGAGCTGCTGGGAGGGGAGAGAAAAGTAAAGAATGGAGGTGAGAGAGGAGAGGGGAAGGGGATGGAGTAAGAAGAAGCGGCAGCAGGGTCAGGGTGGGCACTGGTCAAAGCCGGAGATGTTGCGATAGCAACTCCGAGGCGGCTTTTTATATTCCACCCTGTTGCTGCCGCATTTTTCCAAACCGCCCTCTTGACTCGCAGCCGCAGAAATGCTTGGGCGTTTTCTAGCTTGGGGGTGGATGCTTGTTTTGTATTTTACCCCTCGGTGGTATACTCGCAGTTTTGGAGCTGGTGAAAGCGTGAAGGCTAGGTTAACCACCGGGAGGAAAAACATCGAGAAGCTGTTTTGGATCCCGGAGCCCATGGGAGCCGGTATTTGCAACTAGAGCCTCGAAAAATTTGTTTTCTTTTACATCTATAGAAGTATGTAAACCATGCATTAAACACTTTTATCGGTGTACAAAAATATGTGTGCCGTAATTTTGTTGACGCGTTTTTCTTTCATTTAGCTATACTATCTTCTTAGAGCATCTCCAACAGGCGCGCTATATTATCGCCGCGCCGCAAAAAACGCCATTTTAGCGCGCGCGCAACGCGTCGGACAGCTCCAGCGGGCGCGCAAAAAACGCGCGCGCGCTAAAACGAGTTGGGCGCGCTGGTGAAAGCCCCATCCCGCGCTGTTGATTTGGTGCGTCCACTTCCGCGCGCGGCACACTCGAGCGCGCGCGCGAACTTTCCTTTCTCCCTTCTTCTTTCACTCGCGCGCGCCGGCGCTCGCGCCCCTTCCGCCATGGATGCGCACACCGGAGCCCCTCTCACCCCGCTATACAGCCGCGACCCCCCCGCCGCCGCCGCCGCCGCCGAAAACCCTAGCGCGGCAAGCGTTGGCGCTGGCGCTGCCGCCGCCACCGGAGCTCCGCCATCGGTCGGCCTCGCGCGCAGCCTCTTCTTGCCGCCGCGGATGACCACGCCGACGAGCGGCGTTGCGCCGGCGCCGTCCCGTGCTACCGCCGCACCGTCAAAGCTCCCCAATGCGTCGGAGGCGAAAAAAAGAAAAATATCCGCGAAGAAGAAGGCGGCGGACGGTTCCGGCACCTCGAAGAAGAAGAAGCTTGCAGGGCGGCGGACGGCTCCGGCGTCTACCGAAGCGCCGGCGAGCTCAATAGTTGAGCCGGCGGCCGACGCGCACCACGTGCTCGACGAAATGCCCCCAAGGTGAAAAAAATTCCAACTTTTATTTTCTTGTTATTTGTTCAATGCATCATCATATAGATGGCTTATATTTGCATTTGTAGTCTCAACGATGATGCATACATGTCAACTATGGGTGTTGGGTCCAACAATTCGCATTGGTCTCAAACCAATGAAATCCATTTGGACGACCATGAGTTTGAGGTGGATGAAGAGGGTGAGGGCATTGTCGAGGCGCCGAAAGGAAGAGCGGGCAATTACACCATCAATGATGACAAATTACTATGCAATACTTGGTTGCAAGTGTCGAGGGATCCATCCGTTGGAGGTGATCAAAATAGAGATGCTTATTGGGGGCGAATGAAAGAACACTTTGATGCTCAGAACATGAGTGGAATTGACCGCTTCGAGAGATCACTTCGGTCCCGATGGTCGACAATCAACTCGGATTGTCAAAAGTGGGCGGCCGCACAAAAGGCAGTTGACAAGCTTAACCCAAGTGGGACAAATGAGGATGATAGAGTAAGTGGCATCTCATACATGTTCATCATACTTTTTTTTGGTGTCCGAAGTGCTAACTTGTTTTGTTTTTCTTGTAGTACAACATTGCACAAAACTTGTTCAGAGAAGAGACGAGGACAACCAAGAAGGGGAAGATCAAGAAAGGAAAGATCTTTACCTTGCCTCATTGCTATGAAGTGTTGAAGGATGATGAGAAATGGAGGAAGCGTGAAGATTTGGATGATTTGCATTTGAGCAACAAACGCAAGCGCACAATTGAGTTGAATGATGATGAGGAGGAGGATGATGCCTCAAGTGAGGACGGCATGAGAAGCCCCACACCCAACTCGGTTTCATACTCGAAACCAAAACGACCGGATGGGTGCAAGAAGGACAAAACCGAAAAGAAGAAGAGGAAAGGAGATGATGAGCTCACAAATGCTATGGAAGCTATTGTGAAGGCAAGAAAAGAAGCGAACGAGGTGAGGAAAATGGCAAGGAACCAAGATGCCGCGGCCGAGGAGAGGAGGTTGGCGGCCGAGGAGAGGAGGGTGGCCGCCGAGGAGATGAAAGTGGCATTGGAGGAGAGGAAGGTTGGCATGGAGGAGCGAACTAGGTTGATGGAATGGGAAAAAAACTTGTTCTTCTTGGACACATCTTTGTTCAATGAAGCGCAAATGGAATATGTCAACCTTGCCCGTCAAGAAGTCTTGATTCAAAAAAGAGCCATGATCAACACAATGGGTGGCGGCATGGGTGGCGGTGGCCTCGGCGGCATGGGTGGCGGTGGCCTCGGCGGCATGGGTGGCGGTGGCCTAGGCGGCATGGGAGGCATGGGCCTCGGCACCATTGGAGGCTTGGGTGGCTTCGGAGGCATGGGTGCACCTCCGGCCGCCATGGGAGGCATGGGTGCACCTCCGGCCGCCATGGGAGGCATGGGTGGCTTTCGAGCACCCTCCAATGCTATGGGAGCCATGGGTGGCTTTGGAGCACCCTCCAACGTTATGGGAGGCATGGGTGGCATGAGTTTTGCTTCTCTCATGGGAGGCATGGGTGCACCTCCGGCCGCCATGGGAGGCATGGGTGCACCTCCGGCCATGCCTTTCGATGTGCCTCACACACATACCCGAGCAAATGCCGTTGAAGAACTTGACAAGACCGTCGGAGCTACAAGTGATGCGGTGCGTCATGAAGAGGAAGATTCATCGGCGGAAGAAGAGGAAGAATCGTCGGCGGAAGAAGAGGAAGAAGACGAAGAAGACGAGCAAGATGGTTGATGTGTTTTATATATGTCTTGAACTTTGTTGGTTGCACTTGTATTTTGAACTTGGTTTGCATTTGGACTTGGTTGGATGAACTTGTGGGCGACTTTTTATGTATTCATCATCAACTTGTTAAATTTCACATGTTCATTGCATTTTGATTGAATGTTTCATTTTGTGTCCAAATGCCATATTTGGCGCTGCTGTAGCGGCGCGCGCGCTGCATTTTTGCGCGCTGTTGGAGCGGAGCGCGCGCGCTGCATTTTACAGCAGCCGCTGGAGCCAGCGCGGCGCGGCGCGGCAAACCAGCCGAAGCGCGCGCGGCAAATGCGATTTTTGGGCGCGGCGCGTAGCGCGGCTGTTGGAGATGCTCTTAAGATGAGGTGTAGGAGGGGCTACCGATGATAAACGGGAAGATAAAGAATCCCTTAGGGCACATAATCGGCTTCATGAAAAAGAGAAATATTGTAAATTTGGATACGGGGATGAAGAGCGAAACCCGGCAAAAGAAGGAACGGAAACGAAAATTTCGCAAATGGAAAAGGCGTTCCGATGGAAGCAGACCATGTTTTCATGCTGAACACACGGCCAAAACAGAAACGGAAACGAGAACTTCATGAATGGGTAGACCGCTATAGTGGAAACGAAACATGTTTTCATGCGAAACACCCGGCGGAAACATAAACTAAAATGAGAATTCCGTGAATGGATAAAACGCTATAGTGGAAACAGAACATGTTTTCATGTTGAACACCCAGCGAGGACAGAAACGGAAATGAGGAATTCGTGAATGGATAAAATGCCCAAGTGGGAACAACACATGTTTTAATGCTGAACAACATTGGGAGGAAATAGAAACGGAAACGAAAATGACGTGAATGGAAAATATGTTCTAGTGAAAAACGGAACATGTTTTCATGTTGAACACTCCACGGAAACCTAAACAGAAACAAAAAGTTCGTGAATTGTAAAAATGTTCCAGTGGAAACGAAACATGTTCTCATACTGGAGAGTCGGCGGCTACATAAACAAAAACGAACCTTCGTGAACGGATAAAATGCTCTAGTGGAAACGAACCATGTTTTTATGTTGAACACCATACGAAAACATAAATGAAAACAAAAAATTGTGAATGGGCAGAATGTTCTACTGGAAACGAAACATTTTTTCATGTTGAACACCCGGTGGAAACGAAAACGGAAACAAAATTTTCACGAATGGAGAAAATGTTATAGTAGAAATGGAACATGATTTCGTCGGATACCTGGCAAAAATAGAAACAAAAACAAGAAAAATTGTGGAGTGTGTTGGGGATATTTCCCAGAGTCATGGAATGACCCGTCCTAGAGCCTACTGGGCTTGTGGGTCACTTCATCCCGGTGGTCACCACATAGCAGAGGCCCGGAAAGATCGAGTAGAAGGTCGGCTCGTGGCGACACCTAATGGGCAGCTTGACGAAAACCCGAGATGAGGATTCCTTACTTGGGAGATAAGTAGAGTAGGTTACGGGTCGTAGTGTGATCCGGACTGTTGTAACCCGGGAACTCAACCTATTATATAAAGGGGGTCCCTGGGACGAAAAGACCTAAGTTACAAGCTCTCGACTAATATGTTAGTCAAAGATGCACCCTTGTATCGAGCTCTTAAGCAATAATCAATTAAGCATAATGTAGGCTTTTACCTCTACCGCGAAGGGCCGAACCTGGGTAAACTCGCGTCTCCAATCTACCCCGTTCAAGCTATTACCTAGCTGCGATGGCCTCATGACTAAGTCCTTTTTCGAAGACATCTCCCGTGACAAAACCATGACAGAGTGAAAAACAAACTATTTATAGTGAAACGATAAATAGAATCGGAAAGGTTTTCAGGCTGAAGACTACAAAAATGGAATGAATTGCCGCGGCCGTTATGAAAAACTCTACTAAAAGAAGAGGTAACATATCATGTTTTCGGACTAAACACCCGTGAAAATTGATGTTTTCCCTATTCACACACGTGAACAAAAATATGTTCATGTTATCCTATATATTTAAGAGAGTCATCTCCACTAACTTATTTATCTTAATATGCAAGCATATTATATCACCATACAATTATGGATGGGATAAGGCTCACCTTAATATACAACCATGAATGAAAAAAGACTCACCATCACATGCAACCATGCATGGGAAAATATTTTTCATTCTAGTATTCTACTTATATTCAAAACTTTATTCAACTATACATAATCAGTATAATAAGTCATATGTATTTTTCATTTTAGTTCGTGTGTTATTAATCTAAATAGTTATATTCTATACAATCAAATCTCAACGAAATACAGCTAATTCCCGCAACGACGTGTGGGGTATCATCTAGTTATTGTGGATGAACAATTTTAACATGATCCTCGTTGTAGATAGCCCACTCCAATAAACCATAACACTTTAGCCCAACCACAGCGTTGGCATATTGTTGGCTCTATTGCTTTGGTGTAGCTATTGCTTTTATATTATGTTTTATCTTACTGTTATTCATGCGCAGACGTTACACATCTGGGGCCCAAGAAGCTAATTTAGCAAGGTTTTGAGTTATCCTAGACTGCTGGATGATTAGAGCATCTACAGTCGCGATGACCAAATCCGGCACATGACACGCCCACGGACACGGCCGCACGTGTCCGCGGGCACTGACCGAGCACACCTCATATTGGCCACTCTTCATCCACACATGCAACATTGATCTACTCTACGTGATCAAACGACATCAAACGACGGGCAACAAAAATCAGCTACAAAGGAACACAAGATCGGCTACAGACGGACATTAACAAACTTCGTCACATCCAAAAGTCATAATTGCCTTTGCCCTCCCGGTCGCCGACGCAGCTGTAGGCGTCCGCGGCTGGTGGAGGGTCTTGGTCGTCCAACAAGGAGGTGCAACTGTCGGAGTCAAAGAGGACGATGACGAGCCCCTTCATCCGACGGGCCGCCCTGTCCTGCTGCCGCTTCAACCCGGCGACCCGGGCCTTATCCGCCGATGTCTCCTTATCCTCGCGCTCCGACAGCTCAATAGCAAGCTGGAGTGCCTTGGCGTTCTTCCGTCGGAGGCGGCAAGCGTCCGTCTCCGCCGTCGTAAGGTACCGGCGATAGACCCATACGAGGAGACACTCGTCCTCGTCTGGGTCCGCCTCCGTGCCGCGGAGGTGATGCACCAGTACCCACCGCTGCCTGCGTGGAGGAGTGGCCGGCGAGGGATGGAAATGGCCGGGGGCGGTGCGGACTGCGTTGTCATGTCGTCGCTGCTCGCAAGCCGGGAGAGTCCAGCTCCGGCGTCGACGCTGTGGCAGCGCAGGAGTTGCGGCGACGCTCCAGATCCGGAGTTGCTGCCGGTCTCCACATATTGGACCACTCCAGCGCAATGCGGAGGACCATCTCCTCCTTGTAGTCATGCTCGAAGCCGGGGTCGCTGTCGGAGCTGGACATCGTAGTGGATGGGATCGGAATCGAAGAGGAAGAGGGGAGGATGGAGCGAGAGAGAGTGAGCTAGGGTTTGGAGCGAGGCACCCGGGTTGGGGTTTTTATGGGACATAAGTGGGGTCGGTGGAGGGCCCGAGCAGCCCCATATCCGTCCTATATTTGGGCTGGATATGAGAGGTGCCGGTTTGCCCGGACATTTGTCAACGGTTTGAGGTGTCCGGTTGAGCCCATATTATTCAATATTGTCATAGACATGTTGAAAATTCTCATAGGTAGGGCCAAGGATGTTGGGCAGGTAGGGGGCCTGGTCCCGCATTTAGTTGACGGGGGAGTATCCATCCTGCAGTACGCTGATGATACAATCATCTTTATGGAGCATGATTTGACAAAAGCTAGGAACATGAAACTAGTGTTGTGCTTATTCGAACAATTGTCGGGGTTGAAGATTAACTTTCACAAAAGTGAATTGTTCTGCTTTGGAAGAGCTAAAGAAGAACAACAAGCTTATAAAGAATTGTTTGGCTGTGATTTGGGGTCTCTACCCTTCACGTATTTAGGTATACCAATTCATCATCGTAAGCTCACAAACAAAGAGTGAAAGAGCATTGAGGATTGATTTGAGAAAAAACTAAGCTGCTGGAAGGGCAAGCTTATGTCATACGGAGGACGATTGATTCTCATTAATTCGGTCCTTACCAGTATGCATATGTTTCTATTGTCTTTTTTCGAAGTTCCAGTTGGAGTACGGAAAAGGCTAGACTTTTATCGATCACGTTTCTTTTGGCGGAGTGACGAATCCAAAAGAAAGTATAGACTCGCTAAGTGGGATATCATTTGCAGACCGAAAGACCAAGGGGGTCTAGGTATTGAAAACTTAGAGGTGAAGAATCGATGCTTACACAGTAAATGGTTATACAAGCTATCTTGTGAAACGAACGCCACCTGGGCACATATTCTTCGTAATAAGTACCTTCAGACCAAAACACTGTCACAGGTGACGGTCAGACCGACTGATTCGCCCTTTTGGAAGGGACTCATGCGAGTGAAATCAACTTTTTTCAATAGGGCGAAATTTATACTTGGAGATGGTACATCCACAAGATTCTGGGAGGATACATGGCTAGGGGAGACACCTCTGGCAATTCAATATCCGTCTTTATATAATATTGTTCAGCGAAGAGACGCTTACGTTGCAACGGTATTACAATCAACTCCCCTAAATATTCAGTTTAGGAGGACGCTAGTGGGAAACCGTTGGGAAGCTTGGCTACTTCTTGTGAGACGACTGATGGATGTCCAACTTTCTCAACGTCCAGATCAGCTACGCTGGAAACTAGCTAAGAATGGGGTGTTTTCGGTCAAATCCATGTATTTGGATAGTATTAACACTAGTGTGATTCCTAGCTCGAAACATGTGTGGAAAGTAAAAGTACCTCTAAAAATCAAAGTGTTTATGTGGTTTGTATATAAACGGGTCATCTTAACTAAAGATAATTTGGCAAAAAAGAACTGGACGGGTCTAAAAGATGTAGTTTTTGTGATCGTGATGAATCTATTAGACACCTCTTTCTAGATTGTCCTATGGCCAAGATTTATGGAGGTCGGTACAGATAGCCTTTAATATACACCCCCCGTTTTCCATACACACGTTATTTGGGACGTGGCTGCATGGGATTGATATAGTAACAACGAGACATATCCGAGTGGGAGTATGGGCTTTACTATGGGCTATTTGGAACTGCAGAAACGATTTGGTTTTTAACAGAACAACAAATATTCACTTCTTGCAGGTTATCTTCAGGGCCACTACACTTATCCGTATGTGGTCGCTACCCACTCAGACGGAGGTCAGTGAGACGGTAGCTCGGGATATCTACAACCGGTTTGGATGACGGTCATGTAATAGGATAGGTGTTTAGTAGCTTATCTGTCTTTTGCGTGCCAGTTGTGGCGGTCCTGCTTCCCTTTGTATTTGGAGTTTGTATGACCTTTGTTGGACCTTTTTGACTTTTAATAATATGGCCGTATGCATCATTCTGATGCAGAGACCGGGGATCAAGCCCCTTTACGGAAAAGAAAAATATTTAGCCCATATAGAAAATCCTAGTAAGCAGTAACTGTGAACATAGAAAAACGACTTCGCGAGACGATTGATGCCTTAACCGAGGGTTTTGCAATTGATGCCTTAACCGAGGGTTTTGCAATTGCCGAACTCGAGAAGGATATACGCGCAGTACCTGCAACTCTTCTTCCGTTCTTTGCTTCCTCTCTTTTGCTTTCAAAGGGGGTGGAAAAGAACGCAAATTTTGCAGCCGGGGATGGCTTTGAACGACTAACAAGTAGTCATTGCTTATTCGCTACTCCTCCCTTCAAAGGGGCTACTGGACGGAAGAAATCAGCCGAAGCCTTTCCATCAAAATGAAAAAGAAAAAAAACTCATAGCAACACATGTTGATTTCTCCTGCTTTCCGTATTTCAACTTTAAATGCCGGATTTGGGTCATTTTCATGGCTTTGAAGCTTTGAAACCCTTGACGATGGGACAGAGGGAGAAGATAGCTTTGCCATCCGTGAGAAGGATCGGCATCTCCCTCGTCTAAGCTGTCGTGCCTCCTGTCGGCTAGCTCTGCCTCATTGTTGGACTGAACAAAATAACCTGTTTTTTTACATGGACTAACCTAATCCCTGGTGACAAACGACCCTTGTCCGGTCCTACAAACACCTAGAGCACACGCTTATAAAAATACTATAGTTAGTACGACTACGACGAGAACGGCGTTACGGCGGGAATTCGTAGATGGGTCATGGGTGATTCCATTCTTTTTTCTAGCGCCGTAGTGGTAGATGGCTGATTTGTGGCGTGTGTCGTTCGATGCTTCGTGCTCCGGCTTTTGAACGGATGCATGGATAATCCTGGTCCGGCATTGACGGCGGAGTAGGATCGATCTAGGCCGAGCTTTTTGCCGCAATTATTAGCAAGCTTGACCGGCTGCTATGCTAGTACTACGTACGTTCTACGCTGCCCAATGATGGTGACCAGCCGTATCACGGAAGCAAGGACAGAAGAAGCCCTCGAGTGTTTCGGACGAATTTACCAGATGTAGACGACGCGATCCACACTCTGCAGCCGTTTGCGGATTACCGGATTCCAATTCCGATTCGGGTCCGTGCCAAAAGCAATCAGCGTAAGCACGGGAGATTAGACCAAAACAGGAGCAAGATGAGCAAGCATGGAGTAGAAGTAGAGCAGTAAAACCGCAGAAGGTGATGGATTATGGATGGGCTTAGGCCCATATAATACAATAATTCCTAGTTAATCTCTAAGGCTCACCCCGTCCGCAGCTAGAGATCTAATGGCGACCGGGGCTTCAGGATGAGACCAGCTTTTCTACTCTCGGGTGTAGGTACACCCGAGTTTGGAAAAAATTAGAAAAACGTGATCAAACAATGTCAAAAAAAATCTGAATTTTGGGGACATGAAACTTCATCAAATGTTCAAGCTTTCTGCAAAAATTCACAGAAAAATAACATCAGAGGAGCTCTCGGCAAAAAAAACAAAATCAATGCTCTATGTTTGTGCACTGTTTAAGCATTGATTTTTTTTTTGTGAGAGCTCCTCGGATGTTGTTTTTAGCTGAAATTTTGCAGAAAGTTCAAACACTTGATGAAGCTTGTTGTCTCGAAAGTTCAGATTTTTTAGACCTTGTTTTATCACATTTTTCAAAGTTTTCCAAACTCGGGTGTACCTACACCCGAGAGTAGCCACAACTTTTCCCTTCAGGATGGGGGGGTGACCGATCTGGAGTCTATGATGTAAGAGCTTGGCCTCAACGAAGGCAATCTTCAAGATGTAATGGTTGAGGACGACGATCTACCGGAGGAAGCAGTCAGGTGGATGGCGATCGTCCGCGTACACACTGATAAATCTTATAGCCAATACTGATTCTATCGGAACATGAGGGCGGCGTGGGATCTCACTCAAGAAGTCAAGATCCGCCCTCTCGGGGATAACCTATACACCATGCAGTTCATGTGTCTCGGAGACTGGGAGAGAGTCATGGAGGAGGGGCCCTGGCAGTACAAAGGCAAAGCGGTGGTGGTCGAGCCCTATGATGGCTTCACCAGGCGCGGTTGCACTGGACAAGGTTGAAATCTGGGCTCAAATCCATGACTTCCCTGATGGTTATTTTCCCTTAATCAAATCCCTGGCAGCAACCATTGGTGAATATGTTTACCATGAGCCGAGGTCTCATGATTTCGAGGGCAATTTTGTGCGTGTTCGTGTTAGGATAAACGTCACCGAGCCGCTCAAGAACGCAGTCTCACTTGTGAAGAAAAAGAAGAGAGAGATATTCAGAGTTAAGTATGAGAGATTGCCGGATTGGTGCGCAGTTTGCGGTCACCTGGGTCATATGCACAAAGAATGTGGTGATGGTGTCCATGAACCCAAAGCCCTAGTCTTCAAAGATCTACGGGCCTCTTGGTTCCGCGGGCCTGGGCAAGGTCCGGGGGAGGGCAAGGCAGGCCGAGGAGGCAGAGGTACAGGGGGCAGAGGAAACTCCAGAGGAGGCCGCGGTGGTCGTGGTCAGGGTCAGCGTAGTCAGACTCATGAAGGGGAGCAGGTCAACCCAGAACAAGGGGCTGACTTGGAGATGGCAGAAGCAAACACCAACAGAAAGAGAGGAGTAACCATTCCTCTCCTCACATCTCCGGATGCGTCAAACCCACAAAGCGATCAATTAGCGGCACCAACGGGAGTGGCCTCTGCAAGCTCCCCGTCTAAGCAAGACCCAAAGAAGCCAAGAACAAATTCCAACTCTCTGGACAAGAACAGCAGCAAGAACAAGGCTACTACAACACATATTGAAGCGCGTTTGGCGGGCCCCCACAGTGGGTCGCGCCTAGCGCAATGAGTTGCCTAGTTTGGAACTGTCGCGGGGCTGGCAAACCCGCGACAGTTCGTGAGCTTCGGGACCTCTCGAAGCAACATGCCCCCTCTATTGTTTGTATCCTTGAAACTCAGATAAAGTGTACGCGAGTAGAAAATCTAGTTGGTACTTTGGGCTATGATAAAAGTTTTGCTGTAAGCAGCTCCGGGAGGAGCGGTGGCATTCGAATTTTTCGCAAAGAAGAAATAAAAGTAGAAATTATTGGCTACTCTGATTACCACGTTGATGTGGATGTGAAAGAGCTAACAGAAACCCAGACTAGAATCACTTTTATCTATGGTGAAGCACAGACCCAGGAGAGGTATAAAACCTGGGACACTTTACGTGGCATAGCTGGTACGAGCAACCTTCCATGGGTGGTCATAGGCGACTTCAACGAGGTCCTCCACTCGCATGAACATGACGGAATTGGCCCCAGGAGCCAAGCTCAAATGGATGCGTTTCGCTACGCCCTGGATACTTGTGGCCTCTCGGATATTGGCTACGAAGGCCTCGGTTGGACCTTTGAGAAGAAGGTAGTGGGTGGATCCTATACCAGAGTGAGATTAGATCGAGGAGTAGCCAACACGGACTGGCTTGTTGCGTTCCCGGCGGCATCCCTGAAGCACTTAACAGCTGCGAGTTCAGATCATACACCTCTGCTGGTACGGATGCAGAACGAGCACACACAAAGAAGGGGCCCTAGACCTTTCAAGTATGATGCAGCATGGGAAAGGGACCCAATCCTCCCATCGGTGATTAGCAATGGCTGGATGCATGCCGCAGGAAATACAGTGGATCAGATACACACAAAACTCGCCTCGTTGTCGGGTGACCTTGCTACATGGGACCGAACGCAGTTTGGGAACGTACGGCAGGAAATTCGGGCTTTGAAAATTGAGCTCGAAGCACTACGTGCAGCAGCAGGTCGGCCCGGATCATCTCGGCAAGAAGTAAAGATCAATGATCGCCTAATCGAGCTCTTTCATAGTGAAGAGATTCTGTGGAGGCAGAGAGCAAGAGTTGAATGGTTACTTCATGGCAATAAAAATACATACTTCTTCCACCTTCGTGCTAGCCGGAGGAGTAGGAAGAACCAGATTAGAGCCTTGCAACGACCAGATGGTCAACTCACTGATAATACCGATGAAATGGAGACGATGGCAACTGCCTTCTACAAGGAGTTGTATACCACTGAGGGGGTGACGGAGATGGAACAAGTCCTAGACACCGTACCACGCAAAGTCACTCATGAGATGAATACAGCATTGAACGCTCCATATAGCAGAGAAGAGGTGAAGGTTGCTTTATTACAAATGTTCCCAACAAAAGCGACGGGCCCTGATGGCTACCCAGCCCACTTCTTTCAGCGTCACTGGGACATTTGTGGGGAGGAGGTCACTAATGTGGTAATAAGGATTGTGGAAGGCACATAGTCGGCTGCATGCATTAACGAAACAGTCTTGGTCTTGATTCCCAAGGTAAAAAAATAGTACTCTGTTGTCCCAGTTCCGCCCAATTAGTTTATGTAATGTTCTCTACAAGATTGCATCAAAGGTGATATCCAACCGATTGAAACTTATACTCCCTGACATAATTTTCGAAGAGCAATCCACTTTTGTCCCAGGCAGGTTGATAACAGACAATATTATCACAGCCTATGAATGTCTCCACTTCATGAAGAGAAACAAGGCAAAGAAGAACCGGTCATACGCACTGAAACTTGATATGACGAAGGCCTATGACAGGATCGAATGGCCTTATCTCCGGGCCATCATGATCAAACTTGGTTTCAGTGAAAGGTGGGTGAATATAGTAATGTCTTTGGTTACAACCGTCAAATTTTCAGTCATGTTCAATGGGAAGAAATTGGAAGAGTTTGAGCCATCACGAGGAATCAGACAAGGGGACCCAATATCTCCGTACTTGTTCTTGCTAGCAGCAGAGGGCCTGTCGTGCCTGTTAAAATCAAAAAGTGAGTCATTCAATCTTGGTGGTTTGCAAGTGGCACCATCGGCACCACCGGTGAGCCATCTTTTATTTGCTGATGACAGCCTGCTGTTCTGCAAGGCAAATAGTAATGGAGCTAATGAGGTGAACCTGGTACTGAATAGTTACTGCCAAGCGTCTGGTCAGCGAATCAACTTTGCCAAATCATCCATATTTCAGTAAAGGGGTCCCCGACAATGATAGAATGGAGATCAAGAATATTCTGAATGTCCCTAATGAAACTCTGAATGAGAAGTACCTAGGGATGCCCTCAGATGTGGGAAACTCAAAAAACGGTTCTTTTAAATATTTGAAAGATCGTTTATGGAGCAAGGTGCAAGGGTGGATAGCAAACATAATGTCATCAGCAGGTAAAGAAGTCTTGGTGAAGGCTGTTGCCCAGGCTGTCCCGGTTTTCTCCATGTCCTGTTTCAAGCTTCCAAGAGGTCTATGTGAACACCTCAATATGCTCATAAGGAAATTTTGGTGGGGATGCAAAGATGGCAAAAGAAAGCCTCACTAGGTCTCGTGGAAAGCCATGACACAACCGAAAGGGATGGGAGGACTAGGGTTTAAGGATTTCAAGCTCTTAAATCTCGCCATGTTAGCCCGGCAAGCATGGCGCATTCTACAGAACCCGGAGGCACTCAACGCTCGAATCCTAAAGAGCATCTATTTCCCCAACACAACAATACTTCAAGCCACGTTGGGTGGTCATCCCAGCCAAATCTGGAGAGCGGTCATTGAAGGAAGGGACACACTAAAACAAGGCCTCATACGCAGAATTGTCAATGGAGAGACCACATCTATATGGGAGGATACATGGCTGCCAAGAGATGAGATGCTACGACCATACGGATGTTTGGTAAACAATCCGCCGACCCTGGTTTCTGAGATTATCGATCACACGAGTGCGACGTGGGATGCACAGCGGATCAGGCAAGTCTTCTTGCCCATGGACGTGCAAACCATCATGAGGATTCCTATATGCACACTCAATGCGAGCGATTTCTGGAGTTGGAACTTCGAAAGGAATGGGATATTATCGGTTAAGTCTGCTTATCGCATGCTGGTAGCGACTCGCCAGCGTAGAGAGGCGTGGCTAGAGAGTGTCGCCGAACCATCAACGGGGGCAGGGGACGAGCCGCAATGGAAGAACCTGTGGAAGATTAAAGTTCCCGGGAAAATTAGAATGTTTCTTTGGAGACTCTCAAAATAGTCGGTACCAACAGAAGACGTTAGAGCGCATCGACACATGGCGGACTCTCCACTATGCAGACTCTGTGGCGCTCCAGACTCTTGGAAACACTCCCTAATCAACTGCACAACCTCAAGGTGCACCTGGGCACTGGTCGATGACGAGCTAGCCAGTCAACTAGTGAATACTAACGAGACCAAGGCAAAACAGTGGCTGTTTACACTCATTGATTCATCATCACATGATCAGTTCATCAAGGTGGCGGTCACACTCTGGGCAATTTGGACAGCTAGACGCAAAGCCATTCATGAGCACATCTTCCAAACTCCTCGAGCTACTCATTTGTTCGTAGAAAGATTCATACAAGAGCTTTCGATCCTGTCCGAGAACAGAGCTACCACCATCACAGGAGGGGCTGCAGTGGGGCGCACATCCAGCCCGGTCATACGTCAGAAGGCCCCGCCGATGGGTTATGCGAAAATTCATGTCGATGCAGGAGTCCGAGTGGGCAGGGGAGGCTCGGCAGCGGCTGTGTGTCGGGATCACAATGGAGCCTATCTGGGAAGCTCCGCGCTGGTAATAGTCGGTCTGGATGATGCATTAATCTTGGAGACTATTGCATGTAGGGAGGCTCTTGCCCTAGCGGAAGATCTGAACTTACATAATGTGCTCATTGTGTCGGACTCCAAACAGGCTATACTGGACATCAACAATGCTAGCATGGGAAAGAATGGTTCAATAGTTAGGGAGATTATTACCCGGTCAAGTGCTTTCCTTTGTAAATTTACTTTTGAAGGTCGTGCAGCCAATAAGGAAGCACATAGCTTAGCTAGATTTGCTATTAGTAGAGGGACGAGGCGGCATACTTGGCTAGGCCAGCCCCATAACCCTAATTGTATCCCACTCTTTGTGGACTTTGATGAATACAGTTGCTTTACCCCCTAAAAAAATGCATGTGTACGGCAAGTGGTGGGAAGCGTGGGAAGTTTAGTCCCATACTGCTACAGTAAAAAGAGTGAGACCTTTTTATAAGGGCTGCTCCATCACTTGCCATTGGGAGCTTGGGAATAGGAGTTGTACACGCGCGCTCCTCCGCCGCCCGCCTCGCCTCGTGTCCGAGACGTTGGCCTATATAAGAAGGCGAAAGGCGGTCGTTTGAGATCCTGCCCGGGATGACGGAAGGGCCGATGGATCGCATCATCAACTGCAACGACGACACCGAGGGAATTTTCCCTCCAGGTCAACTTTTCGTGTTCGGCAGCTTCGCGCTCCGTGCCAACACCGAAGGCCACCTCGAGCAGATCGAGAGCTGCGCCCCTGGCCATCAAGTCAGATTCGGAAGCTTGAACTACATTGCTGATATCCGCAGAGACTTGATCTTTGCCCGGATTCGAGCCAGTGGCAACCTCTCTCTGCCACCACGATGAGCATGACCTAACTCTGTCATCGGATCAGGAAATAGCACCTGCAATAGTTCTGGTCCTAGATCCAGAACAGATCGCGTCACCCGAGGACGGGAAGCTCAACCCCACCACGGGAGTCACAGACTCTACGGCGCTGGAGCCGCACATGGATCCAACTATGAGCAGGGTCTGTGTTACCGGAACTCCGGCCTCAGATTCCAAATCACGCGCATCTGCGTCCTTCAAACCCGATCAGGCGTCTATCGCCAAATTTAGTGACGCGGATATCTTCCAGCACTCATCCTTTGGCGACATGTTAAAGTCGTTAAGATACCTCTCCCTAGAAGGGGACACTCAGCCACATTGTATCCAGTTCGAACTAGAGGTTGGTGGAGAATTTCGTTTCCCACCCACCACCCACTTGGTAACCACGGTCG
Organism: Secale cereale; assembly: GCA_902687465.1. NCBI lineage: Eukaryota > Viridiplantae > Streptophyta > Magnoliopsida > Poales > Poaceae > Secale > Secale cereale. The sequence continues at coordinate 801,829,618 of LR738711.1, forward strand.
AAGATCTAACCGATCTACTTGACTATGCTTCCGAAGCCTTCGAAGGGATGGACCTCGAAACTGAAGCGGATCCAGATCAAGGCCGGCCCGTAACCGGGCAATGGACAGCGACATCTTCGTACGACGTGTACATGGTGGATACACCCAAAGAGGCGGAGGGCGACGGCAAAAACAACCCCGTAAAGGACAAGCCCGCCGAAGAACCTCCCAAACGTCGGCGTCCAAAACGCCGAACTAAATCCCGTAAAGGAAAAGATAGCAACACTGTGATTAATGACGGCGATATTCCGGAACAAGCCGAAGACTGATACGTCTCCAACGTATCTATAATTTTTTATTGTTCCATGCTATTATTTATGATGTTTTGGATGTTTAATGAGCTTTGTTATACACTTTTATATTATTTTTGGGACTAACCTATTAACCCAAAGGCCCAGTCCAGATTGCTGTTTTTGCCTATTTCAGGGTTTTACAGAAAAGGAATATCAAACGGAGTCCAAATGGAATGAAACTTCGGGAAAGATATTTTTGGAGCAAAATACGCACGGGATACTTGAGAACCACATAGTAGGGCACACGTGGCGTCCACGAGGGTGGGGGCGCGCCCCCTGCCTCGTGGGCCCCACGTTTGGCCCCCGGTGCCCTCCTTCCTCCTATATATACCTACGTACCCCGAAACCATCAGAACAACAGAGAAAACCCTAGTTCCACCGCCGCAACCTTCTGTTCCCGTGAGATCCCATCTTGGGGCCTGTTCCGGAGCTCCGCCGGAGGGGGGGATCTACCAAGGAGTGCTTCTACATCATCATCATCGCATCACCATGAGTTGTGAGTAGTTTACCACAGACCTTCGGGTCCATAGCTAGTATCTAGATGACTTCTTCTCTCTCTTTGGATCTCAATACCAAGTTATCCTCGGTCTTCCAGGAGATCTATTCGATGTAATCATTTTTTGCGGTGTGTTTGTCGAGATCCGATGAATTGTGGGTTTATGATCAAGATTATCTATGAGAAATATTTGGTTCTCTTCTGAACTCTTTATGTGTGATTACAATATCCTTGCAAGCCTCTTCGAATTATTGGTTTGGTTTGGCCTACTAGATTTATAGTTCTTGCAATGGGAGAAGTGCTTGGCTTTGGGTTCAACCTTGCGGTGTCCTTTCCCAGTGACAGTAGGGGCAGCAAGGCACATATTGTATTGTTGCCATCGAGGATAAAAAGATGGGGTTTATATCACTATGTTTGAGTTTATCCCTCTACATCATGTCATCTTGCTTAAGGCGTTACTCCGTACTTATGAACTTAATACTCTAGATGCATGTTGGATAGCGGTCGATGTGTGGAGTAATAGTAGTAGATGCAAAATCGTTTCGGTCTACTTGTCTCGGACGTGATGCCTATATATAATGTTCATGCCTAGATAGTCTCATAATTATTCGCTTTTCTATCAATTGCTCGACAGTAATTTGTTTACCCGCCGTAGAATATCGCTATCATGAGAGAAGCCACTAGAGAACACTATGGCCCCCGGGTCTATTCTCAACATATCAATCTACAATCTACTCTACTTTTTCGCTTTTACTTTCTGTTCTTATATCCAAAAATACCAAAAATATCAAACTATCATCTCTATCAGATCTCACTTTCGTAAGTGACCGTAAAGGGATTGACAACCCCTTATCGCGTTGGCTGCGAAGTTCTTATTTGTTTGTGCAGGTGCGAGGGACTCGCGCGTGGTCTCCTACTGGATTGATACCTTGGTTCTCAAAAACTGAGGGAAATACTTACGCTACTGTGCTGCATCACCCTTTCCTCTTCGAGGGAATACAACGCAAGCTCGAGAAGTAGCAAGAAGAATTTCTGGCGCCGTTGCCGGGGAGGCTTACGCAAAAGTCATATACCAAGTACCTATCACACACCCTTATCCTTCGCATTACATTTATTTGCCTCTCGTTTTCCTCTCCCCCACTTCACCCTTGCCGTTTTATTTGCCCTTCTTTTTGTCGTGTGTTTATCGTTTGCTTGCTTCTTGTTTGCTTGTTTGTTGGATTGCTTGTTTGTCACTATGGCTCAGAACAATACCAAATTGTGTGACTTCTCCAATACCAACAATAATGATTTTATTAGCACTCCGATTGCTCCTATTACCGATGCTGAATCTTGTGAGATCAATGCTTTTCTGTTGAATCTTGTTATGAAAGATCAATTTCCCGACCTTCCTAGTGAAGATGCCGCTACCCATCTAAACAACTTTATTGATTTGTGTGATATGCAAAAGAAAATGGATACAGATAACGATATTGTTAAATTGAAGTTATTTCCGTTTTCACTTAGAGATCATGCTAAAACTTGGTTTTCCTCTTTGCCTAGAAATAGTATTGATTCGTGGAATAAGTGCAAAGATGCTTTTATCTCTAAGTATTCCCCTCTTGCTAAGATCATCTCTCTTAGAAACGATATTATGAATTTTAAGTAACTAGATCATGAGCATGTTGCACAAGCTTGGGAGAGAATGAAATTAATGATACGTAATTGCCCTACACATGGTTTGAACTTGTGGATGATTATTGAAAACTTTTATGTTGGCTTGAATTTTGCTTCTAGAAATCTTTTAGATTCGGCCGCAGGAGGCACTTTCATGGAAACTACCTTAGGAGAAGCTACTAAACTCCTAGATAATATTATGGTTAATTATTCTCAATGGCACACCGAAAGATCTACTAGCAAAAAAGTGCATGCTATTGAAGAGATTAGTATTTTGAGTGGAAAGATGGATGAACTTATGAAATTATTTGCTGCTAAGAGTGCTTCTTCTGATCCTAATCATATGCCTTTACCCACGTTGATTGAAAATAATAATGAATCTTTGGATGTGAATTTTTTTGGTAGGAATAATTTTGGTAACAATGCTTATAGAGGAAACTTTAATCCTAGGCCTTTTCCTAGTAATTCCTCTAATAATTATGGAAATTCGTACAATAACTCTTATAGAAAAATGCCTTCTGAAGTTGAAACTAGTGTTAAGGAGTTTATGAATTCGCAAAAGAATTTCAATGCTTTGCTTGAAGAAAAATTGCTTAAGATTGATGAATTGGCTAGAAGTGTGGATAGAATTACTCTTGATGTTGATTCTTTGAAACTTAGTGTCACATCCCTAGTTAGCATTTGCATTAGGACTAGCTAGAGTGTGCATCATGTTTACTTATCAAAGAAACTTGAAATGGGAATGACAGAAACCCCAGCACCCCTCTTCTAACAACTAGGGTTTGATAAAATCTTTTCCAATGTACCCAAAATGCCCTTCAAAAATGTCCATCATTTCTGCCTTGGTCTTAAACCTCTGCCAAAAATGGTGCACAATTTTCTAGGACATCCAAGGTCTCTGGATTAAATCATATGGTATTTGCATTTGGGCATTTAAATGCTATAAAATATTTTAAATGCTCAAATAATCATAAACTATAATGTTCCATGCTGTTCATATTATATACAGTGGGCATGACAAGTTTCATGAGTTATAAAAATGTTCTGGCATTTTTATTAATTAAACAAAGTTGCAAAAGAAATGAAACAGAAAAGAAATAGGAAAAAGGAGAGAGAAAAGGAGTTACCTGGCGCCCCACCCGGCCCACCTGCCGGCCCAGCCCAGCTGCCGCTCCAGCGAGCTGCTTGGCTCGGCCAGACAGGCAGGCAGGTGCTCGACGGCGGCCGCAGCGCGCGCCACGCAGCTGCCCGCCGCCCTGCTTCCTCCCCTCGCCGCCCTGGAGGCTTGGATCGGTCGTCCACCTCGCCCCCGACCTCGCAGACACACCCCACTCTCCCCAGCTCCTCTCCTTCGCCCTCCCCGCACCATGGCCGACGCCGCCGTGCTCGCACCGTCGTAGTAGCCGCGCCCACCGTCGTCCCTGAGCCCCGTCGCCGTGTCCGTCGTCTCCGCCATCCTCAACTACTTCGAACAGGCCGAGCCCCGAGCGCTCGCCCGCCCTGGAGACGCCCCGACCCCTTCTTCTCCAACTCCGGCCGCGGAGATCCCCCTCGCCGTCCTGCTCAGCTCCGACCACCCCCAGGCTCGCTCCGGCGTCTGCTGCAACCCCTGTGAGCCCAGCTTCATCCTCCCCCTCTCCGGCCTCTGATGGGATGTATCATCGTTCACCGCAGTTGTACTTTAGCCTTGGCTTGTACTAAACTATGTATGGTGTGTATGACCACTGGTGTATATATAGCAGTTTCTATATTACCATGTCGTACGGATGAACATCTCTGCATTCCGTGTCATCCATTACATTCTGCACTTCTATGTCAAAATTTTGCCATCCTTGTCTAAACCGTTGCTTTGTTTTCTTAGGATGGTCAACACTCGCAACACTCCTGCTGCTCAGGAGCAGGGTGAGGCTAGTGGGGCTAGAGATGGGAATCTGCCCCAGCCACCCTCCTTGGCGGAAGTTATGCTCGAGGCAGAACGGAACAAGAGAGAGACCAACCGTCTGTTGGAACGCATAGAGCAGAACACTGGGTTCCGCCAGAGGAATGACGTGGTGTCAATCAATGACTTTATCAAGATGTGCCCACCGAAGTTCCATCACTCCACTGAACCTCTGGATGCGGATGACTGGCTACGTAGTATCACCCATAAGCTACACTCTGCCCGTGTGGCCGAAGCTGACAAGGTTACCTATGCCGCCTACCATCTTGAGGGCCCTGCCAGTCTTTGGTGGGAAAACTTCGAAGCTATGCGTCCTGTTGGCCAAATCACTACTTGGGTTGAGTTCAGTGAGGCATTCCGTGAACATCACATTCCGGAAGGTCTCATGGATCGCAAGCGGGAGGAATTCTGCAATTTCACCCAGGGCCGGTTAACCGTGGATAGCTATAGTCGCAAGTTTGGCAACTTGGCACACTATGCACCTGAGGAAGTATCCACCGATGCCAAGAAGCAGGCGAGGTTCCGCAAGGGACTCAGCCCTGAACTCCGCCGAGATCTACGTCTGCACGAGTGCACTTCCTTCCAGAAGTTGGTAAACAAGGCTATCAGTGCTGAAACGGGCCAGACCGACTTCGAGGCCACACGCAAGCATACTCGAGACTTTGGTTCCTCATCCGGCTCAGGCTCTCACAAGCGCCGTGTGTGGGTTCCTAACACTGCTCTGCCACCCAAGTACACACCGAGGCCATCCTATGAGGCGCCTCGCCCAACTCAACAGTTTGCACCTGCTAAGACCTATGGAGGACCACCTTCCAACTTTGCTCCACGCACTAGCACTGTGACATGCTTCAAGTGTGGAGAACCAGGGCACTACATGCGTGAGTGTCCTCAGAACCAACCAGGAAAACCCGTTGGCCGTGGTAAGCCAACCGGCAAGGTGAATTATGTCAAGCCAATCCCCACTGCACGTGGTCATGTCAACTATGTCTCTGCTGAGGAAGCTTATGAGGATCCTAACGTCGTCCTTGGTACGCTTCTTGTTAACTGCCATCCGACATCTATTCTTTTCGATACTGGAGCATCCCATTCGTTCATATCTGAGAGCTATGCTCGAATGTACAACATGACTTTTTGTGACATGCCTACTTCCATGGTTATTCAAACTCCTGGTTCAAAGTGGCAAACCTCTAGGGTAAGCCATGGAAATGAAATCCTTGTCGATAGACTTGTTTTCCTAGCATCTCTAATCGCTCTCAAGTCCTCGGACATAAACATCATTTTGGGTATGGATTGGATGACAACTCATTACGCCAAGATTGATTGCTATACTAGGACCGTTTAATTAACACACCCATCCGGCAAGATAGTCAATGTCTTGACCCGAATGGCTGAGCGTCAACTCTACTCTCTTAATGCCAGCCCTCTGCCAGAACTCGAAGATATACCGGTAGTCCGTGACTTTCCGGATGTTTTTCCAGAAGAACTGCCAGGAATTCCACCTGACAGAGATGTCAAGTTTGTGATAGATCTTATCCCTGGAACTGTCCCAATCTCTAGGAGACCTTATAAGATGGCACCACTAGAATTAGCTGAGCTTAAGAAACAACTCGATGAGTCCTTGCAAAAGGGTTTCATCCGTCCTAGTTCTTCCCCTTGGGCTTGCCCCGTCCTCTTCGTCAAGAAGAAGGATGGAACGGAGCAGATGGTTGTAGATTACCGACCTGTCAATCTGGTCACCATAAAGAACAAGTATCCGCTTCCCAGGATCAACGACCTGTATGATCAGCTCGCTGGATCCTCAGTCTTCTCTAAGATGGATTTGAGGTTGGGTTACCATCAAATCAAAATCAAGAACGGGGACATTCCTAAAACGGCTTTTGTTACTCGTTATGGCCAATATGAGTACACCGTCATGTCCTTCGGATTAACCAATGCCCCAGCCACCTTATCCCGGCTAATGAATTCTATATTCATGGAGTACTTGGATAAATTCGTCGTGGTATACCTTGATGATATACTCATCTATTCCAAGAACAAGGAAGATCATGCCGAGCATCTAAGGCTGGTATTGACGAAACTTCGAGAGCACCGCCTTTATGCCAAATTCTCTAAATGTGAATTTTGGTTGCCGGAAGTAACCTATCTAGGTCATGTGATCTCTGGCAAGGGTATTGCTGTCAATCCCGAGCGAGTTCAAGCCGTCCTTGATTGGACTCCCCCTGAATCGGTCAAGCAAGTTAGGAGTTTCCTTGGCTTAGCGAGCTATTGCCGACGCTTCGTCGAGAATTTCTCCAAGGTTGCTAAACCTCTAACTGAACTCCTCAAGAAAGATAAAAAGTTTGAGTGGACCCCACAGTGCGAGTCCAGTTTTCAGGAACTGAAAAGACGCCTGACATCTGCACCTGTACTGGTACCACCAGACTTTTCCAAGGATTTTATTATCTGCTGCGACGCCTCGCGACAAGGACTAGGTTGCATACTCATGCAAGATCGTCAAGTGATTGCATACGCATCTCGACAGTTGCGTCCACATGAGGATAACTATCCTACTCATGATCTAGAGCTTGCAGCTGTAGTCCATGCACTCAAAACATGGCGACATTACCTCCTTGGTAATCGCTGTGAAATCTTCACTGATCATCAAAGTTTGAAGTATATCTTCACCCAACCGGATCTAAATCTCAGGCAAAGACGTTGGGTCGAGTTGCTCACAGACTACGACTTAGGAATCACTTACACCCCTGGGAAGGCCAATGTCATGGCTGATGCACTAAGTCGTAAGTCTTATTGTAACAACTTGATGTTACAACAAGGACAACCACTTCTCCACGAGGAATTTTGTAAGCTTAACCTTCACATTGTTCCTCGAGGATTCCTTTCCACCTTGGTGGCGGAACCTACCCTTACGGATCAGGTCATCAAAGCACAGAAGGTTGATCCCGGAATTTCCCGTATTAAGAGGAACATCAAGAAAGGAGTTGCGGGATGTTTCTCAATTGATGACCAAGGAGTTGTATTATTTAGCAACCGTTTAGTGGTTCCTAAAGTACGAAACCTGAGACGTTTGATCCTTAAGGAGGCTCATGAATCTCCTCTCACAATTCATCCCGGTAGTACCAAAATGTATCAGGACCTACGTCAGAGATTCTGGTGGACTAGGATGAAGAGAGAAATCGCTCAATTCATTGCTAACTGCGATGTTTGTCGTCGAGTCAAAGCAGAGCATGAACGGCCTGCTCGCACCCTTCAACCTTTAGCTATTCCTGAATGGAAATGGGACAAAGTCGGTATGGACTTCATTACTGGGTTTCCCAGGACCAGGAAAGGGAATAATGCTATCTTCGTCGTTATCGACCGCCTCTCTAAAGTAGCTCATTTCCTACCTGTTCGAGAGAGTATTACCGCTAGCCAGCTAGCAGACTTGTATGTCTCTCGGATAGTATCACTTCATGGTGTGCCATTGGAGATTAACTCAGACCGTGGAAGTCTTTTCACTTCACGATTTTGGGAAAGTTTCCAGAATGCTATGGGAACTCATCTCTCTTTCAGTACCGCCTTCCATCCCCAGTCAAGTGGTCAAGTGGAACGAGTCAATCAAATTCTGGAAGACATGCTTCGAGCCTCTGTCATCTCTTTCGGTATGGATTGGGAGAAGTGTCTTCCATTTGCCGAATTTGCTTATAACAATAGTTATCAAGCCAGCCTGGGTAAAGCCCCCTTCGAAGTTCTATATGGACGAAGGTGTCGAACACCTCTTAACTGGTCAGAAACCGGGGAAAGACAATTCTTTGGCCCGGATATGATCCAGGAAGCAGAAGAGCAAGTTCGCATCGTTCGTGAGAGATTGAAAACAGCCCAGTCTCGCCAGAAGAGCCAATATGATAGTCATCATAAGGCTGTGACTTTTGAAGTCGGCGATAAGGCTTACCTTTGGGTTACTCCTCTTAAGGGAACCCATCGCTTCGGTATCAAAGGCAAATTGGCCCCTCGTTACATCGGTCCTTTTCGCATTCTTGCGAAACGAGGAGAAGTTGCCTACCAATTGGAACTACCTCCGCACCTATCCAGAGTTCATGACGTGTTCCACGTTTCTCAACTCAGGCGTTGCTTCTCGGATCCTATCCGCGGAGTGGACCACGAAACGCTTGATCTCCAGGACAATCTCACATATCGAGAATACCCCGTTCGTATTCTTGATCAAACCGAGCGCACCACTCGACGCCACAATATCAAGTTTCTCAAGGTTCAATGGTCACATCATTCCGAGAGTGAAGCTACTTGGGAAAGGGAGGATCGTCTTCGACTTGAGTACCCCACCCTCTTTCCGGAGGAACCCGAATCTCGGGACGCGATTCTTTTAAGTGGGGGTGAGTTGTCACATCCCTAGTTAGCATTTGCATTAGGACTAGCTAGAGTGTGCATCATGTTTACTTATCAAAGAAACTTGAAATGGGAATGACAGAAACCCCAGCACCCCTCTTCTAACAACTAGGGTTTGATAAAATCTTTTCCAATGTACCCAAAATGCCCTTCAAAAATGTCCATCATTTCTGCCTTGGTCTTAAACCTCTACCAAAAATGGTGCACAATTTTCTAGGACATCCAAGGTCTCTGGATTAAATCATATGGTATTTGCATTTGGGCATTTAAATGCTATAAAATATTTTAAATGCTCAAATAATCATAAACTATAATGTTCCATGCTGTTCATATTATATACAGTGGGCATGACAAGTTTCATGAGTTATAAAAATGTTCTGGCATTTTTATTAATTAAACAAAGTTGCAAAAGAAATGAAACAGAAAAGAAATAGGAAAAAGGAGAGAGAAAAGGAGTTACCTGGCGCCCCACCCAGCCCACCTGCCGGCCCAGCCCAGCTGCCGCTCCAGCGAGCTGCTTGGCTCGGCCAGGCAGGCAGGCAGGTGCTCAACGGCGGCCGCAGCGCGTGCCACGCAGCTGCCCGCCGCCCTGCTTCCTCCCCTCGCCGCCCTGGAGGCTTGGATCGGTCGTCCACCTCGCCCCCGACCTCGCAGACACACCCCACTCTCCCCAGCTCCTCTCCTTCGCCCTCCCCGCACCATGGCCGACGCCGCCGTGCTCGCACCGTCGTAGTAGCCGCGCCCACCGTCGTCCCTTAGCCCCGTCGCAGTGTCCGTCGTCTCCGCCATCCTCAACTACTTCGAACAGGTCGAGCCCCGAGCGCTCGCCCGCCCTGGAGACGCCCCCGACCCCTTCTTCCCCAACTCTGGCCGCGGAGATCCCCCTCGCCGTCCTGCTCAGCTCCGACCACCCCCAGGCGCGCTCCGGCGTCTGCTGCAACCCCTGTGAGCCCAGCTTCATCCTCCCCCTCTCCGTTGGCTCTCTACTAACCTGGAACGCACCGCACGAAGCTCACCTGCACGCACCGCCGCGGAGCTCGTCGCCGACGAGGCTCCGGCCATCCAATGGTCCGGCCATCATGCCTATCAGCTTCACCGTCACGCGTAGGTGCTGTAGGACCACTCCACGCTCCTCCACGAGCACCGCACCGTCGTTTTCGACTTCGCCGAACTCCGGCAGCCGCTGGACTCGTCGCCGGCGTCATCTCCGGCGACCCCGAGGCCAGCCACCACCTCCACTCGATGCGGTTTGCCTCCAGCTACCCGTAGGTGTGCTCCGCCGTCGTTTTGGCAGCCGGAGCACGAAACCCGCACCTCACCGCCGTGTTTGGCCTCGCCGGCGGCTAAACGCCGGCGAGTTGGGCCTGTTTGACCACGGGTTTGACCCCCCTGGGTCACTGACATGTGGGCCCTGCCTGCTAGTCAAACCTAGTTTAGGTGTTAATTTAATTCTAATTAGTTAATTAGTTAACTGTGACACTGACCAGTGGGTCCCACTGGTCAGGTTTGACCTGGGCCGCCCTGTTGACTGACTGACATCAGCATGATGTCATGCTGATGCAGTAAAGGATTTTCTGGAATTTTTAGATTTAAAAATAATTCAGGAAATTCCAGAAAATGCCTAAACTTCAAAAAATTATATAAATTCAACAGTAGCTCAGATGGAAAAGATTTATATATAAAAAATAATTAGAAAAATCCAATCTTTCCAATGGCACTTGTTTCATGCATGTTTGAGCAAGTTAACCTTGCTGTATACTTTAAAACATGATAATGCACTTATTTAAATAATAGTTAAAGTGTCAATTTGAATCTTTGATTCAAATAGACTCAAACCCTTGTGGTTATAGTTGCATTAGCCCAACACACATGCATCTTGCCATGTCATGAGCATGCATCATATTGTTGCATTTGTTTGTTTAATGATTGTATCGCCGGTATTCTCTGTGTTAGGTCCTGCTCCCGAGGATACTGCTGCGTATCCAGTTGAAGAGCAGTACCCGACAACCACTTTGTCAGGCAAGCAATCATTGATCATTCCGATACAAACCCAATCTTCTCGCTCCTGCTCTCTTTTACTGCATTAAGGCAACATCGTGTGAACTGCTACTTGATGCGGTAGTTGAACCCTATTCCCTTGCATGACCTGTCATTGCCACAGTAAATAGTTGAAACCCACTAGCATGTGTAGGAGTTGATTGAGCCATGTGATGTGTGATCCATCATGCTATTTGTTTATGTTGCCTGCTATGCTTAGAGTTGTGTCTGGTCTGGTTCATCTGGGTGATGGATCAGAGTGAAACAATCTTTCGATAAAGAGAAGGAAGTGTGGAATACGCTTGGTAAAGGTATCGATGAAAGGCCATGTAGGAGTACGTGGTGGGTTTTTCATTGGAACCGTACATAGGACCCGAGATCTGTATGTGTGGTTCAAGTTCCAGTTACTACCATGCATTGGGCCCGAAACCAATGGACCCTCTCAGCTTATTAATTACCCTCGATCTCTGTCCAGGAGTTGCAACTAGTTTCTCGTGTTTATAGTTTACTGGAGGTCGTGCACAGCGCTGACCCTCGGGGTGGGTTGTGATGCGACAGGTACGTGGCACGGTGTACCGGTTGCCCGTTTGGTGACTCGGGAACCCTGTACACATCGTTTGGGGCCGTGAGCGACACCCCGGCCGGATCTCCCCACGGATGGAACCCAAATAGGCGATAAACCTGGACGAGAGACTTGAGTAGTTAGTCAGGTCATGGCCGACACCCTCGCTGGGCTTCCGCTTGAAGGTTGCCGAGTACATGTCGAGTAAACGGCGATAAGTGGTGGAAGCGTGTGTGAAGAGGTACACCCCTGCAGGGTTATCAATCTATTCGAATAGCCGTTGTTCGCGGTACGGACTACTTGCTTACTCTTACAGTTCATAGACAAGTTGATGGATACTACTAAAAGCCTCAAGATAAGTGTGAGTGCCGTGGATGGCCCTTCCGTAGGATGATGGAAGAGGATCCTCGGTAGTGTATTGTTGTGGTGAGTAGAGGACTCGTGTTCGTAATAACATCTTGCAATCCGTTGAGAGTTGTAGTATAGGTTAGCCAAGAGTCAAAGCTGGCTTTCTGCTATGAACTCCACTACCCCCTTTGATAATGTTGCATGTATGATAGGTTCTGTGGTAAGACTTGCTGAGTACCTTTGTACTCATGTTTGCTTAATAACTGTTGCAGAGGAGAACCCTGCCCCTGCTGATGGGTTCTACATAGACGTTGACGTCGACGAGTAGCTTGACACCCAGACGGAGATCTGGAGCTTGTGAAGGGCCTTGTAGATAGTCAGGCTACACCAAGCCTGTTTTATTTTCTAAGTTGTCTGTACTCAGACATGTAGCTTCCGCTTGTGCTTGTATGACTGTATGACTTGAGTGTTGGGTCATGTGACCCCTACCTGTATGGATATGTTATGTATGGCTCCTGGAGCCTTTTAAATAAAGTACTTTGAGTCATAGAGTTCTGTTGTGATGCAATGTTGTATTTGCACATATTGAGCATATTGTGTGTATGGTTGAAATGCTTGGTATGTGTGGGATCCGACACCTAGTTGTTTTCCTTTGGTAGCCTACCTTACAGGGAAATGCCTCCTAGTGATTCCAAGGAGCCTTGGTAGCTTGCTACTGCTCGGAACACGTAGGCTGGCCGGCATGTGTCCTTCGTTCCTGTGTCTGTCCCTTAGGGGAAATGTCACGCGTTGTTCCTTTAAGTCCATGTAGCTTGCTACGACTTGGGTTCATACGTTGATGACCGACACGTTCGTTGCTGGGTCATGGATGCCTGTCTCTGTAATTTAGTGCCACTTTTGGTTTATAACTAGCCATGTCGGCCCGGGTTCTCTGTCATATGGATGCTAGCGACACTGTCATATACGTGTGCCAAAATGCGCAAACGGTCCCGGGCCAGGTAAGGTGGCACCCGTGGGGTTACCGTGCGTGAGGCCGCAAAGTGATATGACGTGTTACAGCTAGATCGGTGTGACTTAGGATCGGGGTCCTGACACTTAGATCTATCCCACCTAAGCATGATATCAATGAGTCTCTCAAAGCCATGAGAATTTCCATTGATGAATGCAAAGAAAGAACCGCTAGGATGCGTGCTAAAAGAGAGAATTATATAAAAGCGTGTTCTTCTAGTTATCATGAAAATAAAGATAAAGATCTGAAAGTTATTGATGTGTCTCCTATTAGATCCTTGTTTTCTAGTATGAATCTTGATAAAGATGGGATTGGAGATGAGTCTACTTTAAGGTGTCCCAATGATTCGGAGTTTTTAGATCTTGATGCTAAAATTGTTAAAAGTGGGATTGAAGAGATTAAAACTTTGCCTAGTGATGAACCCACTATTTTGGATTTCAAGGGATTCAATTATGATAATTGCTATTTGATTGATTGTATTTCCTTGTTGCAATCTGTACTAAACTCTCCGCATGCTTATAGTCAAAATAAAGCTTTTACCAAACACATAGTTGATGCTTTGATGCAATCTTATGAAGAAAAACTTGAATTAGAAGTTTCTATCCCTAGAAAGCTTTATGATGCGTGGGAACCTACCATAAAAATAAAAATTAAAGATCATGAATGCTTTTCTTTGTGTGATTTGGGTGCAAGTGTCTCCACTATCCCAAAAACTTTGTGTGATTTGTTAGGTTTCCATGAGCTTGATGATTGTTCTTTAAATTTGCATCTTGCGGATTCTACCATTAAGAAACCTATGGGAAGGATTAATGATGTTCTTATTGTTTCCAATAGAAATTATGTGCCCGTAGATTTCATTGTTCTTGATATAGATTGCAATCCTTCATGTCCTATTATTCTTGGAAGACCTTTCCTTAGAACGATTGGTGCAATTATTCATATGAAGGAAGGAAATATTAGATTCCAATTTCCGTTAAGGAAAGGCATGGAACACTTTCCTAGAAAGAAAATCAAATTACCATATGAATATATTATGAGAGCCACTTATGGATTGCCTTCCAAAGATGGCAATACCTAGATCTATCCTTGTATCGTGCCTAGCTAAGGGCGTAAAACGATAGCGCTTGTTGGGAGGCAACCCAATTTTATATTATTTTTTGTTTTTGCTTCTGTTTAGGAATAAATATTGCATCTAGCTTCTGTTTAGATGTGGTTTTGTGTTTTAATTAGTATTCGTGCCAAGTAGAACCTTTGGGAAGACTTGTGTGAAGTTTATATGATCTTGCTGTTTAAAAAAGAATCATTAGCGCTCGCTAGAAAGGTCACCAGATTTTACTGGAGTGTGCTATTTAGTTGATTCTTTTTGCAGGTTATTAATGGACAAATTCCTCACGTTTACCAATTTATTTCAATTTTTTTGGAGTTACAAAAGTATGCCAAAGTTACAGATTACTACACATTGTTCTGTTTTTGACAGATTCTGTTTTTCGTGTGTTGTTTGCTTATTTTGATGAATCTATGAGTAGTATTGGGGAGTATGAATCATAGAGAAGTTGGAATACAGTAGGTTTAACACCAATGTAAATAAAGAATGAGTTCATTACAGTACTTTTGAGTAGTGGTTTGTTTTCTTATACTAACGGAGCTCACGAGATTTTTGTCTAAGTTTTGTGTTGTGAAGTTTTCAAGTTTTGAGTATTGCTTTGATGGAGTATGAAACAAAGAGTGGCAAGAGCCTAAGCTTGGGGATGCCCAAGGCACCCCAAGGTAAAATTCAAGGACAACCAAAAGCCTAAGCTTGGGGATGCCCCGGGAAGGCATCCCCTCTTTCGTCTTCATCTATCGGTAACTATACTCGAAGCTATATTTTTATTCACCACATGATATGTGTTTTACTTGGAGCGTCATGTATCATTTGAGTCTTTGCTTGTTAGTTTGCCACAATTATCATTGCTGGACACATCTTTTTGAGAGAGAAAAATATGGCCTAGGAATGGTAAGAACACTCTATGTGTGATACGTCTCCATCGTATCTATAATTTTTGATTGTTCCATGCCAATATTATACAACTTTCATATCTTTTTGGCAACTTTTTATACTATTTTTTGGGACTAACATATTGATCCAGTGTCCAGTGCCAGTTTCTGTTTGTTGCATGTTTTTTGTTTCGCAGAATATCCGTATCAAACGGAGTCCAAACGGAATAAAAACATACGGGGATTTTTTTTGGAATATATGTGACTTTTGGGAAGCAGAACCAACATGAGATGATGCCCGAGTGGGCCACGAGGCAGGGGGCGCGCCCACCAGGGGCAGGCGCGCCCTGGGCCCTCGTGGCCACACCGTAAGGCGGTTGATGCCCTTCTTTCGCCGCAAGAAAGCTAATATCCGGATAAAAATCGTGTCAAAAAATCAGCCCAATCGGAGTTACAAATCTTCGGGAATATAAGAAACGGTGAAGGGACAGAATCGGGGAACGCAGAAATAGAGAGAGACAGAGAGACAGATCCAATCTCGGAGGGGCTCTCACCCCTCCGCCGCCATGAAGGCCATGGACCAGAGGGTAAACCCTTCTCCCATCTAGGGATAAGGTCAAGAAGAAGAAGAATGAGGGGGGCTCTCTCCCCCTCGCTTCCGGTGGCACCGGAGTGCCACCGAGGCCATCATCGTGTGACGGCGATCTACACCAATACCTCCGTCATCTTCACCAACATCTCCATCACCTTCCCCCATCTACCTACAGCGGTCCACTCTCCCACAACCCGTTGTACCCTCTACTTGAACATGGTGCTTTATGCTTCATATTATTATCCAATGATGTGTTGCCATCCTATGATGTCTGAGTAGATTATCGTTGTCCTATCGGTGATTGGTGAATTGCTATGATTGGTTTAAATTTCTTATGGTTATGTTGCTGTCCTTTGGTGCCCATCATATGAGCGCGCGCATGGATCACACCATAGGGTTAGTTGTATGTTGATAGGACTACGTATTGGAGGGCAAGAGTGACAGAAGATTCAACCTAGCCTAGAAATTGATGCATACGGGATTGAAGGGGGGCCAATATATCTTAATGCTATGGTTGGGTTTTACCTTAATGAACGTTAGTAGTTGCGGATGCTTGCTAATAGTTCCAATCATAAGTGCATAGAATTCCAAGTAAGGGATGACATGCTAGCAGTGGCATCTCCCACATAAAACTTGCTATCGGTCTAGTAACGAAGTCAATTTCTTAGGGGCAATTTCGCAACTCCTGCCACCACTTTTCCACACTCGCTATCACTAATTTAGTTGTGTCTTTATCTTAACAGCCTCTAGTTTATATTTGCGTGCTCTTTATATTCTTGCAAACCTATCCCACAAAAACCACAAAGTACTTCTAGTTTCATACTTGTTCTAGGTAAAGTAAACGTCAAGCGTGCGTAGAGTTGCATCGGTGGTCGATAGAACTTGAGGGAATATTTGTTCTGCCTTTAGCTCCTCGTTGGGTTCGACACTCTTACTTATCGAAAGAGGCTACAAATGATCCCCTACACTTGTGGGTTATCAAGACCTTTTTCTGGCGCCGTTGCCGGGGAGCAATAGCGTGGGGTGAATATTCTCGTGTGTGCTTGTTTGCTTTATCACTAAGTAGATTTTATTTGCTGTTCTAAGTTGTTTTCTATCTTTAGTTATGGGTAGGAAACGCAAAATACAAAAAAATAGTGGTACCTACTGAACCAATGGTTGAAGAACCACTCAAAATCTATCACACTACTGAAGCTTATTACTTGGATCATCTTCGATCCCTATGTGCTCGGGCTGAAACCCCAACTAGCTTAGTTGAGGGAAAATCTTTAGATGAGCATGCTTGTTATGTGTGACACCGCATATCTGAAAAAGGGAAACTTTTACGGGATCAAATTCATTATTTGCAATGCTATGCTTGGAATTTATGTGAAATTTATGATTTTACTTGTTGTTCTGAAGACCCTATGAAACACCTTCCCTACCAATGTGAGTTTAGTGATAACGGAATCGTATCTTCATATGCTAAGGGTGCTTATAGTTACTATGATGTTCAACAAATTGAAGAATTTGTTGCTTTGAAGGGTGCTTATGAAATTGCTTCTTTGATTGAAAAGTATGATGCTACTCTTTACAAATCTGAAAAATTTGCCATATTTAAATATTGTTATGATAATTATGCTTCTAATGCCTATGTTAAACCATATATTGAGTACTCCTCCGCTGTCCAAGAAAAGACTAATATTTTGCAGGAGTCTATGAAATAAGAAATTAATGACATTGTGAGCTCATTGGATGAAAAACATGAGGAGGAGAGCGAAGAACAAAAGGAGGAAGAGCAGATTAGCTACCCGTGCCCACCTTCTAATGAGAGTAACTCTTCAACTCATACATTGTTTAATTTCCCGTCGTGCTTACCGAAGGATGAATGTTATGATGATTGTTATGATTCCGTTGACTCTTTTGAAATATCCCTTTTTGATTATGCTTGCTATGCTCTAGTGCTTCACTTATATCTTTTAGAGCACGGTGGTGATAATATTTTGAAGAAATTGTTGAACTCTCATGCTTCACTTATATCCATTTTAGAGTCTATTAAAACAGCATGGTAATGTGCTTAGGCTATAAAACTCGTCTTCACATGATAGACATCCAATATCAATGTAGTAAAAACTTTCACACTAAGTGCATTGAATATGAAGAGAAGTTGGATGCTTGATAATTGTTTTGAGATATGAGGATAGTGATATTAGAGTCATGCTAGTGGAGTTATTATGAAATTGAGAAATACTTGTGTTAAAGCTAGTGATTCCCGTAGCATGCACGTATGGTGAACCGCTATGTGACGAAGTTAGAGCATGAGGTATTTGTAGAGTGTCATCCTTTGTGTGGAGGTCGGGGGCGCGCGATGGTTAACTCCTACCAACCTCCCCCCTAGGAGAATGTGTTGATTGATTTGTTTTGATGACTCATAAATTTTTGCAATAAGTATATGAGTTCTTATGACTAATGTTGAGTCCATGGATTATACGCGCTCTCACCCTTCCACCATTGCTAGCCTCTCTTGTACCGCGCAACTTTCGCCGGTATCATACACCCACTATATATCCTTACTCCAAACAGCCACCATATATCTTCCTCAAAACAGCCACTGCTAGGCTTCTCGCCCCTCGTTGGTTACCCCAAGTGGAAGGTGTGAGATGTAGTGTTGCGGAAGTTTTTTCCTTGGCAAAGATACCAAGGATCGAATCCCCAGAGACTCCTAGGTTCAACAAGAAGGTGTCAACTGCTATGGCGCCAGATATTAGCAATCAACGTGGACCTGCACACAGATACAAATAACTTTGCTCCCAACGAGTACAGAGAGGTTGTCAATCCCTCCGGCCTTGTAGTTCACAAAGGATTAAACGCAAGTGATAGTAGTGATAGATATAATTGCAATAGTAAATAAAAGCGAAAAGTAAATAGCGGATGTGATCAATGATGGTAATATGGACCGGAGTCTCATGATGTTCACTAGTGATGTCTCTCTCCCAAAAGACGATAAAACAGCTATGTGAGGTAAACGAATTACAGCTGGGCAATTGACAGGACCATGTGCGCAAACCAATGATGACTACATTGCAAGAAAGGTTGAGGTTCAAAGCATGGGCGGTACGCCAAAGTAAGTAGACCGAAATCCATCAATATCTACTACTAATCATCCACCTTGAGATATCTATCCAGAACATCTCGCCGGTATTAAGTTGCGAGTCCCACCCATAGTGTAAACTCAATGCAACAGACAACTGCATTAAAAGAACTTTGCGTAAAGTAAACAATCCTTGCACCCGCGGGCACAAGCACCGTTGTTTTCCCCCTTGTGGCAACAGCACATCCCCTAGACTCATGTTTCTGTCACTCAAACTAGTCATCGAGGGGCATGAACCCACAATCAAGCATAACGTTCCCTCTTGGAGTCACTACCTATTACTTGGCCAAAGCAATAAATAACAACGGAGAACATGCAAGAATTACTTACGAACATAAATATAAAAGAGGTAGGTCAAATATATTACTCAAGCACAATCTGAACATAATCTCATAATCCATCGGATCCCAGCAAACTCATCATAGCAACAGCATAAGGATTACATATGTGCCTCGATCATGTAGGGCAGCTCACGAGGACTAATTAGTGAAGCACAAGAACAGGAGGAGAACATCACATAGCTACTGGTCATGGACTCATGGTCCAAGGGAGACTACTCACAACTCATCCGGGAGGCGTCCATGGTGGTGGAGAGGCTCCCGGTGGTGATCCTCCCCTCCGGCAGGGTGCCGGGAAGAGTTCTCCTGGTGCTCCCGATCTTGGAAGCGGCGGCGGCGGAGGAACAGAGATGAGATCGCGAAAAGAGTTCCTCCCTCAAGGGTTTCGGGAGACGCTTTAAGTATATGCCAAAGGGGGGCATCGGAGGAGCCTCGGGGGGCCCAGGCGCCCCCCCGGCGCGGCCCAGGGGGGGGGGCCGCCAGGGCGCCTGGAGCCCTGGTGCCCCCCCCCCCGGCTGTCCTTCGGGCGCACGATAGTTTCTGGAACGCTGATTTTTTATATAATTTTTCTGGATTTTTCCTGGCAGTTCTCGTAACGTGAAAACCTGAAATACAAAAACAGCCGAAAACAGAAACTGGCACTGGGGTGCACTGAGTTAATAGGTTAGTCCAAATATGATCAAAAGTGTATGGAAGTGTATAAATATCATAGCAATATCACCCAAAAGAGGCATGGAGCAACCAGAAATTATAGATACGTTTTGGACGTATCAACATCCCCAAGCTTAATTCATGCTCGTCCTCGAGTAGGTAAATGATAACAAGAATAATTTCTGTGGTGACATGCTATTAACCATATAGGACTTTTTCATAGTCATATGACAAAAGCTTACTGAGACAATGGATCTATAGTAATTAAGTTGCCTCATGAGAAAATCACAAAGGACTGAAAGTTTTACAATATGATACTGAAACATCAAATAGATTTGCAATGAACATGATGTGCAAATATGATAAAGTGATATCTAGCTTGCCCCCTTTAGTGAAGCAAAACGTAAATGCAGGGGCACCTCCAAGGTTTAAGTGATGACTAGATACAATGATTTCAGAATAAATGATATCACAATCATGCAAAAGACAATGCTACTTTGGGACAATGCACATTACACTCAGAATGACAATCATGCTCTCAGTAGTTGGTGCTTTTAAAAGAAGGTGGAGACTCTCGAACCGTGGCTTTTGTTGGCAAGGTTGAAAACCCGTAGTCGGAAACAAAGACAAAACATGTACCAGAGCTCTTGGCTTTAAAACAGAGGTAATAATTTATTTTAGATCATGCATGTTTCGTCAACGAATGCTAGCAGCCAACTCAATCACTTTTCGAGATGGACAAGCTTCGAGGAACGGCTCCCGAATGAGGACGATCACATCCTCTTAATCTCCTTTGTTTATCACTGCCAAAGTTTTCTGATTTCTCATGAACAAAGCGTGAAGGAGGGTTTGTTTGTTATATTATCTTTTTGAGCCGGGCGCACTCAATGCCAGTTCCTTCTCGTATTATGGGTTTGCACATTATACATGCAATCCCGGGGTGAAGCTTGTCCAACTTAAAAAGGTCATGAATTAACCACTACTTCCTCATGAACTTACAACAGAGGCACAAAATAAGAATGCTTTTTCTTTGAATAATTTCGAAATGGCACATGCAAGTCTCCGTTAGGAATGGCAGGTAAATACCATGTAGGAAGGTATGGTGGACTCATATGGCATAACTGGATTAAAGGATGTGGATGCACAAGCAGTCAGTCCGCTTAGTACATGCGAAGGTTAGCAAAAGACTGGGAGCGACCAACTAAGAGAGCAATGACGGTCATAATCATGCAGAGCGACAAAGCAACATTGAATCAGGCATGGTAGTTATATCGCTACTCAGAAACAAAAGATCATCAAGACTTGACAGACTTTCTTTACAGTCTTAAATATGCATGAGCATACGCCAAGTCAATCAAAATAAATTCTCGAAGGAAGATATTACTAAACCATACCACATCATAGGCAAACAAATCATGTTGGTACTCCAATAACACATTGGGAACCCTCCAGCTATTTGAGACTAACCATAAGAAAACATGAACTACTAAGCGCCATCATGCACGTAGCATCTTTATCATAGACATATCAACCAATGCAACGGAAGCAAACTCTCTTAATAAGGTGAGCATGGTAATTAAAGATAGTTCAAGCAACCAACTAAACAAAAGCTCTTGAAAAGATAAGCATGAAAGCTAAGAGTTGAACATGATAGTAGCTATTAAAAGACAAAGAACACACACAGCAATGATAGACATGAAAATTCTATGTTATGTTCTAGGTAGAAGTGGAGCGTGTTTCTCTCCCACATAAAGAAAGCTGAGTTCCGACTCGTTATGAAAAACTAAAGAAAACTAAAAGCAAGACGCTCCAAGCATAGCACATAACACATGAAGTGATTAAAATATAGTGGAACGAAAGACGAACTGATAATGTTGATGGAGAAGGGGATGCACGGGGGCATCCCCAAGCTTAGACACTTGAGTCTCCTTGAATATTTCTTGGGGGTGCATGGGGGCATCCCCAAGCTTGAGCGCTTGACACTCCTGAATCTTTTTATCATCTTCCCTCGCACACTTGAAAACTCCCTCCATACATAACTCATCATAATCTGATTAGCGAGGTTAGTACCCATAATAAAATAATTATACCTTGCTGGAAATAAAGATATTCTTGAAGTTCTACTGTTTCTCAAGATTGCCAAAAGGTTTTTGCAAAGAAAAAGCAAGCTCTTGGTTTGCAAAATGAAGGAAAGGCAAAACAGGACAGAATCTGTGAAAAACAGAACAGCAGGTAGTAATTGATTTGTTCGGGGCACTTCTGCAACTCTAATAAAAAAACTCAGAACAGACGCACGAAAGACAATTATATAGAGCACGCTGTAGAAAAAATTCAGACCAAAAAGATGATCTGGTGATTTTATACGAATTTTTCTATCCAAGGACAGAATCTGTTTCCTGGACAGCACCTCACAACTTTTGAACTTTCTAGCAATCAAGGCTACACTTGGCACAAAATTGAAAAGCAAAGATACAATGATGATGCTACAGTAGTAACAACATCAAGACACAACAAAAGCAAAATAAATTTATTCATGTGGGCTGCCTCCCAAAAGCGCTTTCTTTTATGCCTTTAAGCTAGGCATAATGCATATAGATCAAGTCTTATCAAGAGTAAAAGAATAGCTAGCCCGTACAACGGACTCAAAAGGTAACTTGATCTTCTTTCAAGGGAAGTGTTCCATCCCTTTCTTGAGAGGAAACTGAAATTTTATATTCCCCTCTTTCATGTCAATGATAGCACCAACGGTGCGTAAAAAGGGACGCCCCAAAATAATTGGACAAGAAGGATCACATTCAATATCCATAATAGTAAAATCAACGGGAACATAATTATCATTGACAATGATAAGAACATCGTCGATCCTCCCCAAAGGTTTCTTTATGGAAGAATCAACGAGACGAACACCAAAAGAACAAGAATCATAAGGTTTCAATTTAAGCATATCATATATTCTTTTGGGCATAACAGAGGTACTAGCTCCAACATCACATAATGCATAGCAAGAGAAGTCATTCAATTTAATTTTTATCATAGGATCCCAACCATCTTCTAGCTTTCTAGGTATGGAGGCTTCTACTCTAAGTTTCTCCTCCCTAGCTTTGATGAGAGCATTAGTGATATGCTCTGTGAAGGCAAGGTTAAGCGTGCTAGTGCGGGGATCTCTAGACATCTTGTGAAGGAAATCAATAACTTCGGTAAGAGTGCAATTATCAAAATCAAGGTCACTAGCATCAAGTAAAGTGGTAGTGGTGTCCTTTAGGTTCACATGTTTGGTAGTTTCTATAGTCATAGCATCACCATTAATAGGTCCAATGGGACCAGGAGTACATTGGGTGCTAAGAGTTTGGATATCCTCAACAACTTGGATAGTAGCAACAGTGTGGTGGGTAGGAAGGCTCTTAATTCTATCCTCTTCCTCCCTTTCTCTAGCCCATCTTTCTTTAAGTTTAGCCATCATCCTAATATTTTCATTAATTTGCACTTGAGTAGCATTAATAGGAGTGACCTTCCTCTCCTCAAGAGGAGAAGTTTTAATTTTAAGCAATTCTATCTCATTGGCTAAATGGTCTACTTTCAAAGAGAGATCATCTAGTTTATGTAGTTTTTCTTCTACACTCTTATTAAAGGCTTTTTGGGTAGTGATGAAATCTTTAAGCATAATCTCTAGTTCAGTATTGGAGTTCTTGGTGCTAGGATAAGCATTGTTGTTCCCATAAGAATTAGAGGGGAACGGTCTAGGATTGCTACCAAAATTACTCCTATAAGCATTGTTGTTAAAATCGTTTCTAGAGATAAAGTTCACACCTACTTGTTCTTGAGCAATCAAAGAATTTAAAGGAACATCACGAGGATCAACAGAGGATTGCTTCGAAAGTAGAGACATGATCAAGTCAACTATTTCATTAAGGGAGGAAATTTCCTCGACAGAGTTTACCTTCCTACCTGTTGGAGCGCGTTCGGTGTGCCATTGGGAATAGTTGGTCATCATCTCATCGAGAAGCTTCGTGGCAGCACCAAGTGTAGTTGACATAAAGGTTCCTCCCGCGGCCGAATCTAACAAGTTCCGCGAGGTAAAGTTCAAGCCTGCATAAAAAGTTTGGATAACCATCCAAGTAGTCAAACCATGAGTAGGGCAGTTCTTGATAAGAGATTTCATACGTTCCCAAGCTTGGGCAACGTGTTCATTATCCAATTGTTTAAAATTCATTATGTTACTTCTCAGTTGGATAATTTTAGCAGGTGGATAGTATTTTCCAATAAAAGCATCTTTGCACTTGTCCCATGAATCTATGCTATTTCTAGGCAAAGATTGAAACCAAATTTTAGCTCCTCCTCTCAAGGAGAAAGGAAAAAGCTTAAGCTTAACAATATTACCATCTATTTCTTGGTACTTTTGCATATCACAAAGTTCAACAAAGTTGTTCAAGTGTAAAGCAGCATCATCTCCAGCACCGGAGAATTGATCTTTCATAACTAGATTCAGTAAAGCAGGTTTAATTTCATATGAAAGTGCTGAAGTGGCAGGTGTAGTGATAGGTGTGCTGATAAAGTCATCGTTGTTGTGACTAGTGAAGTCACACAACTTGGTGTTCTCGGTGGAACCCATAGTAGCAAGCAAGCAAGATAACTATTTTTGTGATTTTCGATAAAAGATACTAAAGCAAAAACTGAAAGGTAAACTAACAAGACTAAAAGCAAAGGTAAAAGATAGCGTGCAACTCCCCTATCTTGAAGAGTGGAGTCCCCGGCAACGGCGCCAGAAAAACTCTTGCTATTCTTCTCGCCCCTCGTTGGTTACCCCAAGTGGAAGGTGTGAGATGTAGTGTTGCGGAAGTTTTTCCCTTGGCAAAGATACCAAGGATCGAATCCCCAGAGACTCCTAGGTTCAACAAGAAGGTGTCAACTGCTACGGCGCCAGATATTAGCAATCAACGTGGACCTGCACACAAATACAAATAACTTTGCTCCCAACGAGTACAGAGAGGTTGTCAATCCCTCCGGCCTTGTAGTTCAAAAAGGATTAAACGCAAGTGATAGTAGTGATAGATATAATTGCAATAGTAAATAAAAGCGAAAAGTAAATAGCGGATGTGATCAATGATGGTAATATGGACCGGAGTCTCATGATGTTCACTAGTGATGTCTCTCTCCCAAAAGATGATAAAACAGCTATGTGAGGTAAACGAATTACAGCTGGGCAATTGACAGGACCATGTGCGCAAACCAATGCTGACTACATTGCAAGAAAGGTTGAGGTTCAAAGCATGGGCGGTACGCCAAAGTAAGTAGACCGAAATCCATCAATATCTACTACTAATCATCCACCTTGAGATATCTATCCAGAACATCCCGCTGGTATTAAGTTGCGAGTCCCACCCATAGTGTAAACTCAATGCAACAGACAACTGCATTAAAAGAACTTTGCGTAAAGTAAACAATCCTTGCACCCGCGGGCACAAGCACCGTTGTTTTCCCCCTTGTGGCAACAGCACATCCCCTAGACTCATGTTTCTGTCACTCAAACTAGTCATCGAGGGGCATGAACCCACAATCAAGCATAACGTTCCCTCTTGGAGTCACTACCTATTACTTGGCCAAAGCAATAAATAACAACGGAGAACATGCAAGAATTACTTACGAACATAAATAAAAAAGAGGTAGATCAAATATATTACTCAAGCACAATCTGAACATAATCTCATAATCCATCGGATCCCAGCAAACTCATCATAGCAACAGCATAAGGATTACATATGTGCCTCGATCATGTAGGGCAGCTCACGAGGACTAATTAGTGAAGCACAAGAACGGGAGGAGAACATCACATAGCTACTGGTCATGGACTCATGGTCCAAGGGAGACTACTCACAACTCATCCGGGAGGCATCCATGGTGGTGGAGAAGCTCCCGGTGGTGATCCTCCCCTCCGGCAGGGTGCCGGGAAGAGTTCTCCTGGTGCTCCCGATCTTGGAAGCGGCGGCGGCGGCGGAACAGAGATGAGATCGCGAAAAAGAGTTCCCGTCTCGAGGGTTTCGGGAGACGCTTTAAATATATGCCAAAGGGGGGCATCAGCGGAGCCTCGGGGGGCCCAGGCGCCCCCCCGGCGCGGCCCAGGGGGGGGCGCGCCGCCAGGGCGCCTGGAGCCCTGGTGGCCCCCCCCCCCCCGGCTGTACTTCGGGCGCACGGTAGCTTCTGGAACGCTGATTTTTTATATAATTTTTCTGGATTTTTCCTGGCAGTTCTCGTAATGTGAAAACCTGAAATACAAAAACAGCCGAAAACAGAAACTGGCACTGGGGTGCACTGAGTTAATAGGTTAGTCCAAATATGATCAAAAGTGTATGGAAGTGTATAAATATCATAGCAATATCACCCAAAAGAGGCATGGAGCAAGCAGAAATTATAGATACGTTTTGGACGTATCAGCCGCTCCACCCGCGAATTTTCTATATCATAGGCCGGATGATACCTTGTCAAATCTGCTTCATCGGCAAGCTTACTGGCGAGAGGGCGCATATCCTTAGTCAAAGCACGGAGATCTTCAGCAGAGAAGGCTGACCCGTCCTATTTATTGCTGGGATAGCCGTTCATGGCTTCAGCCGGGTCAAAATCAGGGACCCATGCTTTGGCCCGGGTCAGCGCCATAAGAGAGCCAGCTCATGCAGCAGACTTCTTCACCTCAACCAGATGCACAGGTAGGACAGATAGCTTCTCCAGGGTGGCTTGGATGGTAGTCAGTGCCAGTTTATTGTGTTGCTAGGTGGCTTCTCACCCCTCGTTGGTTACCCCAAGTGGAAGGTTTGAGATGCAGTGTAGCAGAAGTTTTCCCTTGGTAATACCAAGGATCGATTTCCCAGAGACTCCCAGTTTCAACAAGAAGGTGTCAACTGCTAACGGCGCCGGATATTAGCAATCAACGTGGACCTGCACACAGATACAAATAACTTTGCTCCCAACGAGTACAGAGAGGTTGTCAATCCCTCCGGCCTTGTAGTTTACAAAGGATCAAACGCAAGTGATAATAGTGATAGGTATAATTGCAATAGTAAGTAAATAACGGAAAAGTAAATAGCGGATGTGATCAATGATGGTAATATGGACCGGAGTCTCATGATGTTCACTAGTGATGTCTCTCTCCCAAAAGACGATAAAACAGCTATGTGAGGTAAACGAATTACAGCTGGGCAATTGACAGGACCATGTGCGCAAACCAATGCTGACTACATTGCAAGAAAGGTTGAGGTTCAAAGCATGGGCGGTACGCCAAATTAAGTAGACCGAAATCCATCAATATCTACTACTAATCATCCACCTTGAGATATCTATCCAGAACATCTCGCTGGTATTAAGTTGCGAGTCCCACCCATAGTGTAAACTCAATGCAACAGACAACTGCATTAAAAGAACTTTGCGTAAAGTAAACAATCCTTGCACCCGCGGGCACAAGCACCGTTGTTTTCCCCCTTGTGGCAACAGTACATCCCCTAGACTCATGTTTCTGTCACTCAAACTAGTCATCGAGGGGCATGAACCCACAATCAAGCATAACGTTCCCTCTTGGAGTCACTACCTATTACTTGGCCAAAGCAATAAATAACAACGGAGAACATGCAAGAATTACTTACGAACATAAATATAAAAGAGGTAGATCAAATATATTACTCAAGCACAATCTGAACATAATCTCATAATCCATCGGATCCCAGCAAACTCATCATAGCAACAGCATAAGGATTACATATGTGCCTCGATCATGTAGGGCAGCTCACGAGGACTAATTAGTGAAGCACAAGAACGGGAGGAGAACATCACATAGCTACTGGTCATGGACTCATGATCCAAGGGAGACTACTCACAACTCATCCGGGAGGCGTCCATGGTGGTGGAGAGGCTCCCGGTGGTGATCCTCCCCTCCGGCAGGGTGCCGGGAAGAGTTCTCCTGGTGCTCCCGATCTTGGAAGCGGCGGCGGCGGCGGAACAGAGATGAGATCGCGAAAAGAGTTCCTCCCTCAAGGGTTTCGGGAGACGCTTTAAATATATGCCAAAGGAGGGCATCGGAGGAGCCTCGGGGGGCCCAGGCGCCCCCCCGGCGCGGCCCAGGGGGGGGGGGGGCGCACCGCCAGGGCGCCTGGAGCCCTGGTGGCCCCCCCGGCTGTCCTTCGGGCGCACGGTAGTTCTGGAACGCTGATTTTTTATATAATTTTTCTGGATTTTTCCTGGCAGTTCTCGTAACGTGAAAACCTGAAATACAAAAACAGCCAAAAACAGAAACTGTCACTGGGGTGCACTGAGTTAATAGGTTAGTCCAAATATGATCAAAAGTGTATGGAAGTGTATAAATATCATAGCAATATCACCCAAAAGAGGCATGGAGCAAGCAGAAATTATAGATACGTTTTGGACGTATCAGCCACCATACCTACCTATCATGGCATTTCCATAGCCATTCCGAGATATATTGCCATGCAACTTTCCACCGTTCCGTTCATATGACATGCTTCATATTGTCATATTGCCATGCATGATCATGTAGTTGACATTGTATTTGTGGCAAAGCCACCATGCATAGCTTTTCATACATGTCACTCTTGATTCATTGCACATCCCGGTACACTGTCGGAGGCATTCATATAGAGTCATACTTTGTTCTAGTATCGAGTTGTAATATCGAGTTGTAATTCAATATAAGTGTGGTGATCATCATTATTAGAGCATTGTCCCAAGTGAGGAACGGCCGAACAAAAGAAAAGGCCCCTCCAACAAAAAAAAGAAAAGAAAAGAAAAAGGGACAATTGCTACTATCTTTTTCCACACTTGTGCTTCAAAGTAGCACCATGTTCTTCATGATAGAAAGTCTCATGTTCAGTCACTTTCATATACTAGTGGGAATTTTCATTATAGAACTTGGCTTGTATATTCCAACGATGGGCTTCCTCAAATGCCCTAGGTCTTCTGAGCAAGCAAGTTGGATGCACACCCACTTAGTTTCTTTTGTTGAGCTTTCATACATGTTTAGCTCTAGTGCATCCATTGCATGGCAATCCCTACTCACTCACATTGATATCTATTGATGGGCATATCTGTAGCCCATTGATACACCTAGTCGATGTGAGACTATCTCCCTCCTTTTTGTCTTCTCCACAACCACCACTCTATTCCACATAGTGCTATATCCATGGCTCACACTCATGTATTGCGTGAAAGTTGAAAGGTTTGAAAGAATAGAGTATGAAAACAAGTGCTTGGCTGAAGCCAGGGTTGTGCATGATATAAATATTTTGTGTGATGAAGAGGGAGCATAGCCAGACTATATGATTTTGTAGGGATAACTTTCTTTAGCCATAGTATTTTGAGAAGACATGATTTCTTTGTTAGTATGCTTGAAGTACTATTATTTCTTATGTCAATATAGACTTTTGTATTGAATCTTTCAGATCTGAAAATTCATGCCACAATTAAGAGAATTACATTGAAAACTATGTTGGTTAGCATTCCACATCAAAAATTCTGTTTTTATCATTTACCTACTCGAGGACGAGCAGGAATTAAGCTTGGGGATGCTTGATATGTCTCCAACGTATCTATAATTTTTTATTGTTCCATGCTATTATTTATGATGTTTTGGATGTTTAATGGGCTTTGTTATACATTTTTAAATTATTTTTGGGACTAACCTATTAACCCAAAGGCCCAGTCCAGATTGCTATTTTTTTGCCTATTTCAGGGTTTTACAGAAAAGGAATATTAAACGGAGTCCAAACGGAATGAAACTTCGGGAGAGATACTTTTGGAGCAAAATAGGAACGGGAGACTTGGGAACCACGGAGTAGGGCACATGTGGCGTCCAAGAGGGTGGGGGCGCGCCCCCTGCCTCGTGGGCCCCACGTTTGGCCCCTGGTGCCCTCCTTCTTCCTATATATACCTACGTACCCCGAAACCATCAGAACAACAGAGAAAACCCTAGTTCCACCGCCGCAACCTTCTGTTCCCGTGAGATCCCATCTTGGGGCCTGTTCCGGAGCTCTGCCGGAGGGGGGTCTACCACGGAGTGCTTCTACATCATCGTCATCGCCTCACCATGAGTTGTGAGTAGTTTACCACAGACCTTCGGGTCCATAGCTAGTATCTAGATGTCTTCTTCTCTCTCTTTGGATCTCAATACCAAGTTCTCCTTGGTCTTCGAGGAGATTTATTCGATGTAATCTCTTTTTGCGGTGTGTTTGTCGAGATCCAATTCATTGTGGGTTTATGATCAAGATTATCTATGAGAAATATTTGGTTCTTTTCTGAACTCTTTATGTATGATTATAATATCCTTGCAAGTCTCTTCAATTTATTGGTTTGGTTTGGCCTACTAGACATATAGTTCTTGCAATGGGAGAAGTGCTTGGCTTTGGGTTCAATCTTGCGGTTTCCTTTCCCAGTGACAGTAGGGGTAGCAAGGCACATCTTGTATTGTTGCCATCGAGGATAAAAAGATGGGGTTTATATCATGTTATTTGAGTTTATCCCTCTACATCATGTCATCTTGCTTAAGCCGTTACTCTCTTCTTATGAACTTAATACTCTAGATGCATGCTGGATAGCGGTCGATGTGTGGAGTAATAGTAGTAGATGCAGAATCATTTTGGTCTACTTGTTTCGGACGTGATGCCTATATATAATGATCATGTCTAGATAGTCTCATAACTATTCGCTTTTCTATCAATTGCTCGACAGTAATTTGTTTACCCGCCGTAGAATTCTGCTGTCATGAGAGAAGCCACTAGAGATAACTATTGCCCCCAGGTCTATTCTCAACATATCAATCTACAATCAACTTTACTTTTCCGCTTTTACTTTCTGTTCTTATAACCAAAAATACCAAAAATATCAAACTATCATCTCTATCAGATCTTACTTTTGTAAGTGACCGTAAAGGGATTGACAGCCCCTTATCGCGTTGGCTGCAAAGTTCTTATTTGTTTGTGCAGGTACGAGGGACTCGCGCGTGGTCTCCTACTGGATTGATACCTTGGTTCTAAAAAATCGAGGGAAATACTTATGCTACTGTGCTGCATCACCCTTTCCTCTTCGAGGGAATACAACGCAAGCTCGAGAAGTAGCAAAGACCCCGCAGACCCAGCGATGGAGCAGGAGGAGCAAGAGGACGATGAATACAGTCCAAAGCCGCAGTCCGATGACAGCGATGCCGAAGACGGTACTTATGAACCTGTCTTCGAAAAAGAGGATAGCCTGGGCGACGATGAATTCATCGTCCCAGAAGAACCCTCATAACTAAAGCGCTTCACCACAGGCTTATTGCCACCGCAAGGAGCCTGAAAAAGCAGCAGAGACGGCTTCGAGCCGCACATGGCATGCTCAATGATAGATGGAATGAGGTGCTAGACGCCGAACAGAAACATGGCTATAACGGCCAAACTAAAGGCTATCCCAAGCGTAAACTGCTGCCCGAATTCGACGACGAGGCCGCTACGCCCGTCCCGCCGAAGAATAACACCGCCGACAGGCCGAACCGACCACCTCGCGGACGGGATAGAGTCGCTAGCAATGGCGCACACAAGCCCGCTCCACCACTCCGTAAAGGAAAGGAGGGTGCGGCTCAAGTCCAAAAACACGATCTGCGTGAGGACCTGAACAAAAAAGCTAGCAAGACCAGGTCTATATACGGACCTAGGGACCGGGCTCCTGCACGGGACGGCGGCTATCAAGCCAATCACACCGGTGACATACCAGTTCGGGGTCAATACCGAACACCACAACCATCGGACATACGCCACGATATAGCCAGATATAGAGGAGCTGCACACCCTCTGTGCTTCACCGATGAGGAGTTGGGTCATGATTTCCCAGAAGAGTTTAAACCCATGAACATCGAAGCGTACGATGGAACGACGGATCCCGCCGTCTGGATAGAAGACTTTATTCTTCACATCCACATGGCTCGAGGAGATGACCTCCACGCCATCAAATACTTACCTCTCAAGCTGAAAGGACCAGCTCGGCACTGATTAAACAACCTCCCAGAGAACTCCATTGGGAGTTGGGAAGAACTTGAGGATGCTTTTCAAGCCATTCAAAGGACTTATGTCCGGCCCCCAGACGCTGATGATCTAAGTCACATCATCCAACAACCCGGGGAGTCAGCCCGCAAGCTTTGGAATCGGTTTCTTACTAAGAAGAACCAAATCGTGGACTGTCTGGACGCTGAATCCTTAGCGGCATTTAAGCACAGTATCCGGGACGAATGGCTAGCCAGACACCTTGGACAGGAAAAGCCGAGGACAATGGCGGCCTTAACTACACTCATGACTCGCTTTTGTGCGGGTGAGGATAGCTGGTTAGCTCGTAGCAGTACCAGTGACCCTGATACATCTGAAGTCCGGGATGGCAATGGAAAGCCACGACGTAACAGAAACAAACGTCGAAACAATTCTGGTAGCCCAGATGATACATCGGTAAATGCCGGATTCAGTGGCTCCAGACCCGATCAGCGGAAGAAGCCATTTAAAGGCAACAAAGATGGTCCATCAAGTTTGGACAGAATATTAGATAGGCCCTGCCAAATTCGTGGCACCCCAGAGAAACCTGCCAACCATACCAACCGCAACTGTTGGGTTTTCTAGCGACCGGCAAGCTGAACGCGAACACAAAGGGAAGGAGCCTCAGAGCGAAGACGAGGATGAACCTCACCAGCTGAATATAGGGGGGCTGAAGAAATTTCCACCGAAAGTCAAACAATGAAGATGATATATGCCACTCATATCCCAAAGAGGGAGTGCAAGCGCGCACTCCGAGATGTCTATGTCGTCGAGCCTGTCGCCCCCAAATTCAACCCATGGTCAGCCTGTCCGATCACTTTTGGTCGCAGGGATCATCCGACTAGTATTCGGCATGGGGGTTCGGCTGCCCTAGTGCTCGACCCAATAATCGACGGATACCATCTAACCCGATGTAATGCCCAGGATGGGACTATATCTCCTACGTGTCGAGGCACGACTTAAAGATATAAGCCCATCCTAGAATGATCTCAAGTTTGGTATCTTTGCACGACTCATGTAAAAGAGGGATTAAATTGCAAAAGGAGATAGTTGGCTTACACTCGCCACTTCACACAATACAATACATAAGCAATACATCATTCAAAACATCACAACCCGACTACAGGTGAAGAACCAAAAGAAAGATACCAAAACAACATAAAGCCACAGGTCAGGATCGAATCCTAGTAGAAACCACTACTGATCGTCAAAACGTCACAAGCATACGACCAAACTCTTCATCGAGCTCCTGGTGAAGAACTTGAACCAGCTCCTGCATCGAACTCGGCTGAACCTGCATCTGGTGTTGTAGTATCTGTGAGCCACGAGGACTCAGCAATCCCATAACCATGGGTAACAAGACTAGCAAAGCTTTGAGGGTAGGAAGAGGTAAAGTGGTGAGGTTGCAGCTGCGGCTAAGCAATATGGTGGCTAACTTACGAGTACCAGAATAAGATGAGAAGCTACGCAAACGGTCGCAAAAGTAGTGATCGCTAAAGATCCTAACTACATACGGTCAAACATAACCCCACCGTGTTCTCTTCTCAAAGTGAAAAGAGACAGTCACGGTTACTCACACAGTTGTGTGTTTTACTTCGGATCATCTGTCAAGTTTTCTACAACCGGACATTAACAAATTCCAATCTGCCACATAACCGCGGGCACGGCTTTCGAAAGATCATAACCCTGCAGGGGTGTCCCAACTTAGCCCATCACAAGCTCTCACGATTAGCTGAAGTGATAAATATAATATCATCACCCCTTATCTTAGGGAAAATTCGATCAGGCTCGGCATCCCGGTAGCACAAGTCATTTCGACAATGGTAAAACAAGTCCAGCAAGACCTCCCGGCGTGCCGACACCCTGATAGTAGCCGCGCGTATCTCGTCTCAGGCCACGACCGGATGAGCACAGCGTACAGCAACCGAAGACCCCAGGTGATTGGGTGGCACCGCACACGACTCTATTTGGGACCAACACCATCAGCACTGGCCCCCCCTGCTATGTAGAATTAAGAATCCTCGGGGACGCGACCCCCTATGCAAATTTAATTATTTAATTAAGTTATTATTATGAGGCAAATTAAAACCAATGTTGGGCCTTGCTGGAGGAGTTTTATTCAAAGTCGAACTGTCAAGGGGTCCCCATTACACCCATCGTGTTAGGAACGCAAAATCAAGGAACATAATGCCGGTTTATCGGCGCCTAAGGTGGCATGAGTGGAACAAAACACCGAGCAAAAGGCCAAGCCTTCCACCCATGCCCAGTATATAAGGTGTGTTAATAATAATTATAGATATTGTGATATTCCATCAACAAGTTCCCTCCTGGAACGAACTTCATCTTCACCTGCAACTAACAACGCTATAAGAGGGACTGAGCAAGCGAGGCTGAGCAAGCGGGTAACATAGCCAAACAGTGGTTTTGCTAGGAAGGTGTCAAGGTTAGAGGTTTCATGGCAACAAGGAGAGGGCTGACATAAAAAATGGGTAGCGCGACATGTAACGATAGCATCGAGACAACTAAGCATGGCAATGGTAGTAAAGGTATCCAATGGTATGATCATCTTGCCTGGGATTCCACAAGGGAGAAGAACGGATCCATGAAGTAGACGAAGCAACACAGTCGAGCGAATCCTCACAACTCCGGAACGAAACCGAAGCTAACAAGAGAAGCAACCGGAAAGAAAGAAACAACACGGTAAACACACAAGCATCAACATGGCATACGATGCGCAAACAAGTATGATGCATGTCCGGTTTAAACATGCATGGCATGGCAAAGTGCACAAACAAATCTACAAGTTAAGTGGAGATCAATATGCAATGAGTTGCATATTGACGAAACACCACATTTAATTATTTAGTTGTCTCTTGTTATTTACAAGACAAGGTTAAATGTTTTTAACATAGCAAGAGGTGAAACAAAAGTGAAACTACACTACTTAGGCATTTTAAATGAGGCCGGAGAACAACAACAATATCCGGAAAATCCCCATGAGCATGTTTAGTAATTATAAGCAAACAACAAAACACACATATAATGTTGTTAACATGATGCGGATGACATGATCAAGTTTATGCAATTTTATTAAAAGGTTGACTTAAGAGAGATATAGATGATAAGGAGAAATAGTCATCGTGGTGGAAAGAAAGGGGCCACGGCAACGATCCGAAATGATGCAACGCAACATCTCGGTACCGGTAACTCGTTGAGAGTCCGGTGCAAAAGGTGACGAAGCGAGTCAAACGAGATGATGGGGTGATCCCGTTGCCGGGTTCCCACGGGTCGGTGACGAGGCAACCGAGGAACATGACAAAAGGACGAAACGGCACGGAGCACACAAGGGAGACATTTCATACAACACACAACAAGCATCACACGGGTCATCGTCTCGAGTTATACCTTCGAAACACTCGTTTCGGGACGGTTCGAGTTCGTCGAGGAACGTAGGGGAAGTAGTTGTACACGGCCGTAGAGGAAGTAGTCGTTCTCGCGAGTCGTGGTACACGTGTCGTAGAGGGAGGTAGACGTTCTCGTATCCGAAGGGGTACTTGTCGCGGCATCGGACGTCCTCGGGGCGACGGTAGTCGAACTTGACATCGGTAGGGGTACTCGTTTCTTCCGAAGGTAGTGGAACTTGACGTTTTGCCGTGGAGTCGAACTTGATATCGGGTGTCGAGGTACTCGTTCGTGTAGTAGTCGGACTTGACGGGTCCCGTGAAGTAGTCGAACTTGGAGCTCGTTTTCCCGTAGAGGTTCGGGTCGTCGTGGTACTTGGGGGGTCTCGGCGACGGTAGTGGTACTTGATCCGAGTAGTCGTTCGTTCGTAGTCGTTCACGTCATCGATGTCGGGGTACTTGGTCGTATCGTCGTGTAGCCGTACTCGTCACGGTTCGTAGACGTTCGGGTTTTTCGTAGAGGAACTTGACGCGTCTCCGAGGTCCTGGGATAACAACAACAGCCACAAAACAACAAAGGGCAGCAAGGGCAGCAGCGACAAAGGAAGGAGGCAGCAGTAGCCATGCGGTCGGCCGGACAGAGGCAGGGGCCTCGGCGCTGCAGCAGAACGGGGAGGCCGGACTCCGGTGGTTGCCGCGGAGCTGAAGACGGAGGCCTGCGGACGGAGGGAGCAGCACGGGGCGTCGGGGCGCATCGGGCGCTGCGGGATCCGGCCGCTGCGGCCCGGCGCGGAGGCGCTGCAGAGCTGGCCGCGTCAACTGCGGAGGAGAAGGGCGCACGGGAGGAGAAGTGCTCGAGCTTCGGCCGGCTCGCAGCAGGGAACGGAGGAGGTGCAGCGGCCTGGCGATGCACTCGGCTTGGAGAGGAGGGCCGCTCGGGGCCGACGGGAGGCCGGGGCGCTCGACGCCCGGCGCTGGAGGCGAGGAAGCCTGGCGCGTCGCTGGCTTGGGGCGGCGCAGGGAGGACGAGGCAGGGGCGCGGCTGCGCGGCTGCGCGTCGCGGAGGAGGGAGCCCGCGCGCGGGGCGGCTCGGGCGTACGGGCATCGAGCCCTGGCTCGACGGGAGGCCGTCGGGGCTTCGGGCGACGGCGAGGCACTCCTGGCCGCGGGTCCTGGCGCGGTGGTGGTGAGGGGTGAGTGAGGGAGAGCGGGATGCGGTCTGGGAGAGGGACAGAGAGGTGAGCGAGGGACTCGGGCGAGGGCTTCGCGAAGAGGGAGAGGGAAACGGGCTGAGAGCGACGGGGCACGAGGGTTCGATGCGGGAGGTGAGTGCGGCGGCGGTAAGAGGGAGAGGGAGGAGCGAAGGGATGCAGCGGCAGCTAGGGTTCGAGCGCTGCGGGAAGAGGAGGCCGGGCCGAGGCCTGGAGGGGAAGCGGCCTTGGGCCAAAAGGCTGGGAAGAAGGGGGAGGAAGGCCTGGGCCGGAGTGGGCCTAGAGGGGAGAGGGAAAGAAGGAGGTCTAGAGGCTGGCTGCCTTCTTATATATTTTCTTTAGCAGAAAATAAAAGAGAAGAAAGAAAAGAGGAAGGGAGTTAGGAAAAAGTTAGCACCTAGAATTATATTTTTCTCGGGCTCATAAAAATAAGCACGACCGGAGAAAAATACAAAAGGCCAGATCGGAAAATAATTCAAACATATTTGAATTTAATTCAAATAGTTTGAACTAAGACTTGAATATTGAAGTGTCAAAAAAAATGTTCCAATTTGTGGAGGAACCTCGAAACAACGGAAAAGCATTATTGGCAAGGTTTTTGAAGGAAACTCGAAGTGAAAAAATAGACATGGGGAAAATTATGCAAGTGTGTTATGGGTAATTCCAACAATGGAATATTTTAATAAATATAGCTCCCTAAATATTGAGAGACTTTTATATGTTATAAAGAGAAGACATTCTTCCCTCGATTTAAATGGACCGAAGGTCCACACGATTTATCTAGGTTGATATGCAAAATAAAATATGACATGATGGCATGATGACATGATGACATGATGCAATGCAAAAAATAAATAACACAAGCTCAAAAGAACACACGGGCAACCCGGAACATCTGGAATCTTCGGGACTCTTCTGCAATCTTCTGGGACGTCGGTCTTCGGGCGTCACAACTCTCCCACACTAACAGAGGATCTCGACCCGAGATCCTAGAGATATCACCGGGTAAAACGGAAAAAGAAGAGGTAAAACAAAGTTGCTTCTTTGACAGACGAGTGAAACCAAAGAACGTGAGAGGTTGAACAACGGAGAAGAACGAAGTTAAGAGCACTCCGGTAAAAGGAGGAACAAGGGGCACCAGGAGATTTTTGCAGGTTGAAAGGCATGAAACAAGAGCTCATGAACCAGAAGAATATGAAACTGCAATGGTATAGTCAAGGAATAAGAATGAGATAATTTGGACAGCACTCCGTCTGAAAATGGAAGGAATTGAACAAGAACTTGCCAAGTTGGAATGATACTTGATGAAAACAACAACACACTGCCTCTGAAACAATTGAAAGAAGGCACAAGGGGTAAGAAAGATTGAAACAGCACTCCGGTTGAAAAGAGAGGCAAAACTAGATAAGATGATGGAACTTGAATGAAGAATACCACACTCCGGTTAAATAGACAAGCAAAGGAAAGAACATGATCTTGATAAAAACGAGATGATGGTCAAGAGAGCAACATCACAAAACCTCCGGAATGAAAGAATAGAATATAGTTCAATGAAAGAATGAATGTAGAAGAAAAAGACAACTTCTCCCACGAATGAATTAGGAAAATCATCCTTACGAAGAAGGGTTGAATGTGGTTGATGGAAAATCAACAACGAAATGAATAAGCTTGATGTGGGCTTATGGAAAACATCTCAAAATTAAGAGGTGACAACCAGCCACTGACGGAAACATTTAATTGGATTGAGATCAACAAAGAGACGATAAACTTATTCACCGGAATGATAAATGAAGAACTTGGGTCATTTATAAGCACCATAATTGCAACAATCCTTAGGGAAAGCTTTTAGGTGAAAATATAACCCAAGATAACTCCAAGAGATAAAAAGAGGGGTTGAAAGGATCTCCTAAAGAGAAAGGAATGATGGTTTTAATTATCTCATTCTTGATAACTCTTGAATCATGAAACATGAAGGGAAATTGTCAAAAATGACATAACACCATCTCAAAGATAAGGTAGAAAAGATTGCAATTCAAAAGCACGAAGAAGAATGCTTGAGCTCCAACAAGAATCTTGATGAAGACTACGAGGATGAATTAAAAAACATGATGAACCACCAAGAGAACTCCGGTAATGAAAGCATGAGAAGTGAAAGATGAAAAGAATAAGATTCAAGGCCTGTGATGAATTAGTTGGAGCTTTGAAATGATGTAATAGAAATAACTTGGAGCTCCGGAAAAACAAGATGAACAACTTAGAAGCGAGAATATGATATGATGAACAAGCTCCGGAGAAAGAGATTAAATCATCTTGAAGGAATAAGAATAAGAATTATGTTATGCATCTCCTTCACCAATTTAAATTGATGACAACCAAGGATTTGCCATACTACTTATTCTCGTTGGAAAGAATTAAAGAGAGATCTAGCACAAGCTCGGATTCAACGAACCACCGGTAGGATTATGAAAGAACAAATGAATTAATACGATAACAACAGAAGGGTAATCTTGAAAGAACCACCGTAAGAATTAGGAGACGAACGAAGAGACATCAATGAAGAATATTTGGAGGACGAAGTTGAAAACTGAGAACGAAGAAATCTTCTGAAATGATGGCCTTCGGAGGATCACAAAGAAAAGAATTCATGAAAAGCTTGAGAGAACGGCCAAGATTTAAGAGAAACACTTCTCCGGTCTTCAAATGCTGAGAATGAAGACGAGAAATGCCATGAAGAATTGTTGAGCACTCCGGAATGAAGAATTAAAAGGTTGAACCAATGATGAAAAGGAATTTGAAAGTAAACTTGGAGAAGGCATATGACTGATGGAAATCATTCTTACGTCACACTTTGAAAAGAATTTGAGTAAACTCCGGAAAAAGAAGAGTCAGGTAAGATCCTGAAAAAAGACCTGTGGGTTAGGCCCTCTCAAAAGAAATCACCGTTAGAAATAGATTGCTGAAGAGATATTGCACCGATTGAATTAAATGGCTTGAATAAGATGACAATCTCAAAATAGCTTGAACGGATTAAGAATGGAATTATGAATCTTCAGCACTCCGGATATGGATAGCAAGAGGAGAATGATTAATTGGAGCACCGGAATAAGAAAACATTGTGAAATGAGGAAAAGGATAAGATCAACACCGAAATCTTGAATTACATCCACCGGCAGAATTTGAGAACAAAAGAATGATGAACTTGGAGTTCTCGAGCATCTTCACGATAAAGCACTGGATAAGAACATTGAAGGAAGAATGAAGAAACATCACATTAATAAAATGGATATTTCATTAAGAATTATGGCTCCAAGAAGAAGATGGGTGGGAGGGTGGGAAACAAATATAACTTGAGACGAACAAAATGGACACCGGTTGAAAAGAATTTAACATGACCATCTTGATGATCAAGAAGAATTAGCACTCCCATAGAAATATGAGAATACCGATTAGGAAAGGTATGGAATCAACATTTGACATCGAAGCAACTCGAATACCAGAATCAAAACAAAAACAAAGGATAGATGTGTAGCAGCCTAATCTTCACAATATCATCCGAACAAAGAATTGAACGAATGAATTCCGCAGGTACATCAGCTTGACGAGAAGCCACTTGGAAGAAGAAAAAGATAAATAAAAAGGAACAAGGATCAG
The DNA here is from genome assembly GCA_902687465.1 of Secale cereale. Taxonomy (NCBI): domain Eukaryota; kingdom Viridiplantae; phylum Streptophyta; class Magnoliopsida; order Poales; family Poaceae; genus Secale; species Secale cereale. Next base: position 801,869,372 of record LR738711.1, read on the forward strand.
ATAGAACAAATACAAGATAGAAGTTTCATTCCGCATCTTCGTGCTGAAAGCTCATGGAGCGTGTTACAAAAGGGTTTTGCAATCCCCGGATCAGCATAGCGAAGGACCCTTTAAGATGCAACTCCCGATCAGAACAAGTCCATAAAACCACTTCACTCAATGTAGAACCCCGAACTTCATATCATGCATCCGTTGGAAGAATGCCTAGAACTACCAGATGAACCCACCTATAGATTTCCGAAAGTTTCCAGTTATGCAATCAGGTGTTGGGGATACACGGGAAGCACCGCGCAATCAACTCTAAACCTACATCCAGGTGTATCCATCCTTCAACACATAACCAGTCTTTCTCGGAAACTGTTTACCTCGGACCTTCGAAAAGCATCCACTATAACAAGCTATGGCAATACTCTCGAACTACCTCCCCAGTACTGGGTGATGTCGGGGTTATCTTGCCACTGGCCGTATAGGAGAGATTTTCGATGTCGGCCGTCTTAAGTATTTAGTACTGCCGCGATATGCTTGTGTCAATGATACCCCGAAGCTCAACTCCTCGGTAACAGGAGGCATCGAGAACAATATCCTTGTCACAAGAACATCGAAACAATCCCAGAATACTCGCGAGATCCTAAAAAAAAATTGGTGCAATTTTTGAAAGTAGAAGAGACAAGAGTAATCGTCAGGAGTCCTCACCAGAGAGAAAGGGGATGAGAAGCAAATAAATCCTACTCTCCGATATAATATAGGACTCAAAAAGTTTTCAGTGTGTGCCTAGACTCAACCGTCAACGATTCGATCAATCAGTGGGGGCTTCTAGGTCGGAGAAGGCTCTGATACCAACTTGTAATGCCCAGGATGGGACTATATCTCCTACGTGTCGAGGCACGACTTAAAGATATAAGCCCATCCTAGAATGATCTCAAGTTTGGTATCTTTGCACGACTCATGTAAAAGAGGGATTAAATTGCAAAAGGAGATAGTTGGCTTACACTCGCCACTTCACACAATACAATACATAAGCAATACATCATTCAAAACATCACAACCCGACTACGGGTGAAGAACCAAAAGAAAGATACCAAAACAACATAAAGCCACAGGTCAGAATCGAATCCTAGTAGAAACCACTACTGATCGTCAAAACGTCACAAGCATACGACCAAACTCTTCATCGAGCTCCTGGTGAAGAACTTGAACCAGCTCCTGCATCGAACTCGGCTGAACCTGCATCTGGTGTTGTAGTATCTGTGAGCCACGAGGACTCAGCAATCCCATAACCATGGGTAACAAGACTAGCAAAGCTTTGAGGGTAGGAAGAGGTAAAGTGGTGAGGTTGCAGCTGCGGCTAAGCAATATGGTGGCTAACTTACGAGTACCAGAATAAGATGAGAAGCTACGCAAACGGTCGCAAAAGTAGTGATCGCTAAAGATCCTAACTACATACGGTCAAACATAACCCCACCGTGTTCTCTTCTCAAAGTGAAAAGAGACAGTCACGGTTACTCACACAGTTGTGTGTTTTACTTCGGATCATCTGTCAAGTTTTCTACAACCGGACATTAACAAATTCCAATCTGCCACATAACCGCGGGCACGGCTTTCGAAAGATCATAACCCTGCAGGGGTGTCCCAACTTAGCCCATCACAAGCTCTCACGATTAGCTGAAGTGATAAATATAATATCATCACCCCTTATCTTAGGGAAAATCCGATCAGGCTCGGCATCCCGGTAGCACAAGTCATTTCGACAATGGTAAAACAAGTCCAGCAAGACCTCCCAGCGTGCCGACACCCTGATAGTAGCCGCGCGTATCTCGTCTCAGGCCACGACCGGATGAGCACAGCGTACAGCAACCGAAGACCCCAGGTGATTGGGTGGCACCGCACACGACTCTATTTGGGACCAACACCATCAGCACTGGCCCCCCCTGCTATGTAGAATTAAGAATCCTCGAGGACGCGACCCCCTATGCAAATTTAATTATTTAATTAAGTTATTATTATGAGGCAAATTAAAACCAATGTTGGGCCTTGCTGGAGGAGTTTTATTCAAAGTCGAACTGTCAAGGGGTCCCCATTACACCCATCGTGTTAGGAACGTAAAATCAAGGAACATAATGCCGGTTTATCGGCGCCTAAGGTGGCATGAGTGGAACAAAACACCGAGCAAAAGGCCAAGCCTTCCACCCATGCCCAGTATATAAGGTGTGTTAATAATAATTATAGATATTGTGATATTCCATCAACAAGTTCCCTCCTGGAACGAACTTCATCTTCACCTGCAACTAACAACGCTATAAGAGGGACTGAGCAAGCGAGGCTGAGCAAGCGGGTAACATAGCCAAACAGTGGTTTTGCTAGGAAGGTGTCAAGGTTAGAGGTTTCATGGCAACAAGGAGAGGGCTGACATAAAAAATGGGTAGCGCGACATGTAACGATAGCATCGAGACAACTAAGCATGGCAATGGTAGTAAAGGTATCCAAGGGTATGATCATCTTGCCTGGGATTCCACAAGGGAGAAGAACGGATCCATGAAGTAGACGAAGCAACACAGTCGAGCGAATCCTCACAACTCCGGAACGAAACCGAAGCTAACAAGAGAAGCAACCGGAAAGAAAGAAACAACACGGTAAACACACAAGCATCAACATGGCATACGATGCGCAAACAAGTATGATGCATGTCCGGTTTAAACATGCATGGCATGGCAAAGTGCACAAACAAATCTACAAGTTAAGTGGAGATCAATATGCAACGAGTTGCATATTGACGAAACACCACATTTAATTATTTAGTTGTCTCTTGTTATTTACAGGACAAGGTTAAATGTTTTTAACATAGCAAGAGGTGAAACAAAAGTGAAACTACACTACTTAGGCATTTTAAATGAGGCCGGAGAACAACAACAATATCTGGAAAATCCCCATGAGCATGTTTAGTAATTATAAGCAAACAACAAAACACACATATAATGTTGTTAACATGATGCGGATGACATGATCAAGTTTATGCAATTTTATTAAAAGGTTGACTTAAGAGAGATATAGATGATAAGGAGAAATAGTCATCGTGGTGGAAAGAAAGGGGCCACGGCAACGATCCGAAATGATGCAACGCAACATCTCGGTACCGGTAACTCGTTGAGAGTCCGGTGCAAAAGGTGACGAAGCGAGTCAAACGAGATGATGGGGTGATCCCGTTGCCGGGTTCCCACGGGTCGGTGACGAGGCAACCGAGGAACATGACAAAAGGACGAAACGGCACGGAGCACACAAGGGAGACATTTCATACAACACACAACAAGCATCACACGGGTCATCGTCTCGAGTTATACCTTCGAAACACTCGTTTCGGGACGGTTCGAGTTCGTCGAGGAACGTAGGGGAAGTAGTTGTACACGGCCGTAGAGGAAGTAGTCGTTCTCGCGAGTCGTGGTACACGTGTCGTAGAGGGAGGTAGACGTTCTCGTATCCGAAGGGGTACTTGTCGCGGCATCGGACGTCCTCGGGGCGACGGTAGTCGAACTTGACATCGGTAGGGGTACTCGTTTCTTCCGAAGGTAGTGGAACTTGACGTTTTGCCGTGGAGTCGAACTTGATATCGGGTGTCGAGGTACTCGTTCGTGTAGTAGTCGGACTTGACGGGTCCCGTGAAGTAGTCGAACTTGGAGCTCGCTTTCCCGTAGAGGTTCGGGTCGTCGTGGTACTTGGGGGGTCTCGGCGACGGTAGTGGTACTTGATCCGAGTAGTCGTTCATTCGTAGTCGTTCACGTCATCGATGTCGGGGTACTTGGTCGTATCGTCGTGTAGCCGTACTCGTCACGGTTCGTAGACGTTCGGGTTTTCCGTAGAGGAACTTGACGCGTCTCCGAGGTCCTGGGATAACAACAACAGCCACAAAACAACAAAGGGCAGCAAGGGCAGCAGCGACAAAGGAAGGAGGCAGCAGTAGCCATGCGGTCGGCCGGACAGAGGCAGGGGCCTCGGCGTTGCAGCAGAACGGGGAGGCCGGACTCCGGTGGTTGCCGCGGAGCTGAAGACGGAGGCCTGCGGACGGAGGGAGCAGCACGGGGCGTCGGGGCGCATCGGGCGCTGCGGGATCCGGCCGCTGCGGCCCGGCGCGGAGGCGCTGCAGAGCTGGCCGCGTCAACTGCGGAGGAGAAGGGCGCACGGGAGGAGAAGTGCTCGAGCTTCGACCGGCTCGCAGCAGGGAACGGAGGAGGTGCAGCGGCCTGGCGATGCACTCGGCTTGGAGAGGAGGGCCACTCGGGGCCGACGGGAGGCCGGGGCGCTCGACGCCCGGCGCTGGAGGCGAGGAAGCCTGGCGCGTCGCTGGCTTGGGGCGGCGCAGGGAGGACGAGGCAGGGGCGCGGCTGCGCGGCTGCGCGTCGCGGAGGAGGGAGCCCGCGCGCGGGGCGGCTCGGGCGTACGGGCATCGAGCCCTGGCTCGACGGGAGGCCGTCGAGGCTTCGGGCGACGGCGAGGCACTCCTGGCCGCGGGTCCTGGCGCGGTGGTGGTGAGGGGTGAGTGAGGGAGAGCGGGATGCGGTCTGGGAGAGGGACAGAGAGGTGAGCGAGGGACTCGGGCGAGGGCTTCGCGAAGAGGGAGAGGGAAACGGGCTGAGAGCGACGGGGCACGAGGGTTCGATGCGGGAGGTGAGTGCGGCGGCGGTAAGAGGGAGAGGGAGGAGCGAAGGGATGCAGCGGCAGCTAGGGTTCGAGCGCTGCGGGAAGAGGAGGCCGGGCCGAGGCCTGGAGGGGAAGTGGCCTTGGTCCAAAAGGCTGGGAAGAAGGGGGAGGAAGGCCTGGGCCGGAGTGGGCCTAGAGGGGAGAGGGAAAGAAGGAGGTCTAGAGGCTGGCTGCCTTCTTATATATTTTCTTTAGCAGAAAATAAAAGAGAAGAAAGAAAAGAGGAAGGGAGTTAGGAAAAAGTTAGCACCTGGAATTATATTTTTCTCGGGCTCATAAAAATAAGCACGACCGGAGAAAAATACAAAAGGCCAGATCAGAAAATAATTCAAACATATTTGAATTTAATTCAAATAGTTTGAACTAAGACTTGAATATTGAAGTGTCAAAAAAAATGTTCCAATTTGTGGAGGAACCTCGAAACAACGGAAAAGCATTATTGGCAAGGTTTTTGAAGGAAACTCGAAGTGAAAAAATAGACATGGGGAAAATTATGCAAGTGTGTTATGGGTAATTCCAACAATGGAATATTTTAATAAATATAGCTCCCTAAATATTGAGAGACTTTTATATGTTATAAAGAGAAGACATTCTTCCCTCGATTTAAATGGACCGAAGGTCCACACGATTTATCTAGGTTGATATGCAAAATAAAATATGACATGATGGCATGATGACATGATGACATGATGCAATGCAAAAAATAAATAACACAAGCTCAAAAGAACACACGGGCAACCCGGAACATCTGGAATCTTCGGGACTCTTCTGCAATCTTCTGGGACGTCGGTCTTCGGGCGTCACACCCGAGTCCTTATGGACGGCGCCAACAGTCTCAATCTGATATATCAGGATACTGTCCGCAAGATGGGGATCGACCCATCAAGAATCAAGCCAAGCAGCACGACCTTTAAAGGAGTGATACCGGGCGTTGAAGCCCGCTGCACAGGCTCTTTAACATTGGAAGTTGTATTCGGTTCTCCCGACAACTTTTGAAGTGAAGAACTAATCTTCGACATAGCTCCATTCCGAAGTGGCTATCACGCTCTACTCGAAAGAATGGCCTTCGCTCGCTTTAATGCAGTCCCGCATTATGCCTATCTAAAGCTTAAGATTCTTGGACCACGTGGAGTTATCACGGTTAATGGAAATATGGAGCGCTCTCTCCGTACGGAGGAGGACACTGCGGTCTTAGCACTCGAAGTCCAATGCGGCCTGTTCAAGTCGGATAATCTATCAATAGCGGACACAAAAAAATGTGTCCGGCACACGCCTCAGTGCGGCAGCTCAGATGACCCTGAGCAAGATTGACAGCTACGCCTCCGTCGACTGCCCCATAAGGTGATGGCATATGTGCCTCGAGTACATAATTATGCCTTACAAATTCCTTGGGCGACGACCGGGGGCACCTACTCATAGTCCATAGTTCGGCTAGACCCTATTCGGAATCTAAACTTTTTTAGGTTCATCAAACGAACCAACCTCGCTATGGCCAAACCGGATTGATTTCTTTTTTTTCAGGTTTATTTTCCTTTCTTTTTCTTTCAGATGGCCATCATATTCCCACCCCTTCAAGGACATATTACAGAGGAGGAAACGGCACAGACGTGCATCAGGGACCCGCACTAAGGTTTACTTTAGATTAAGACCCTGTGTAAACCTTTTTCTCTTTCTTGTTATATACCTTCTTGGCATGTAAAATGTCCAAAAAAGGTTTTTCGGCATTATCTGTAAGATCACGGCTCGCCGTATTATAGAGGGATATTAATAGAACAGCTTTACTCGCATTATGCTTGGAGTTCTATTAACTCACCATAAAATGTTCTCATCCCGCATCAGATCGCCATATGTACCTTGTCAACAAGGGTTTATTACCAGGGGATGTATTCAGCCCTGGTATATGTCGAAAAGACCGAACACCTATACGGAGTGTTCGACATCCTGAATGTTTGCCTTATATGCATCAGTTCCGAGTCATGTCTTGGGTCAATAGTTGGGTTGCCCGGCTCCTGTGCTTACCCCTACATCCCTGATTGTTCGGCTAGGGTGTAAAGGGAGAACTACTGCGATTGTACTTCTGGTTAGTCCGGTCAAGTACCTCAGTACAGAAAGCAGAACACTGACTGTCATGATAAGTGAGAACCTGGTCTGCAATCCGGTGACTTAGTTTTATACTATGATCGATAGAGATCTACCCCGTGTTACACGAAGGGTTGGTTCTTGCCCAGCCAGGTGCAATGGGATACCTTAAGTAAAGGAATATCATATCCGCACCAGGGGCTAGTACCTAGCCCCACATGTCAAGCTCCTATGACTAAGTGAAAGCAATAACGCCGCATAGTCTGATTGACTGGTTTGCGCCGCATAGTACTCCTATACGGACCAAGACGTTGGATAAAGAGTGTACATGCATATGACCGAACACCCCAGTACTATGTACATGGGGGCTGAAGCCGACGACTGGAAACTTTCAGATTAAGATAAACAGTCACACAGTAGGTAAAAGACGCTGATATTATAAATAGTGCAAAAGTTATATACACTAGATTCATAAGCATGGTCTTTACATCCGGATACAATTAGTCGAAAACAACATCCTTCGAGCACTGGCCTTCTACAAGGCGGGCGCCCTCGGTGACGTCCTCGAAGTACTTCTCCGGCTTTCGGTGCTCCTTGCGTGCGGGTGGGCCAGCAGTAGCTATATGCACTGCGTTCATCTTCTCCCAGTGCACTTTGACACGAGCGAAGGCCATCCGAGCACCTTCTACGCACGCTGAACGCGTTAGTGCGTCGACCCGCGGACTCGCCTCGACGAGCCGCTTCACCAATCCTAAGTAGCTATTTGGGGTTGGCTCAGCGGGCCATAGCCGGACTATTAAGTGCTTCATGGCCGAGACCGTCATGTTGAGCAGCTCGACCAGCTGCTTCATCTGGTCACTGAGAGGCACTGGATGTTTTGGCGCATAGAACTGCGACCAAAACAGCTTCTCCGTGTTGTTCCCCTCCAAGGCTCGGAAGTATTGAGCGGCATTTGCAATGCTCCTCGGAAGATCAGCAAACACGCCTGGAGAACTCCATAATCGTGTCAGCCCAATGTACTTCTGCCCTCCAAAGATGCTCTGTAAGATAAATGTCTTACCAGATGCTATCTGACGTGCCTGCTCGATTTCCTGACGAGCGCTGCGTTACTCGCTTCGCGCATCCTGGGCAGTCTTCACTGCTACAGATAGCACGGTTGCTTGCTCCGAAGTTTTCTTCTCCAATGCCTCACATTTGAGAATGGCATTGTTGAGATCGACTTCGACTTCGGACACCCGAGCCCGGTGCTTCTCGCACTCAGCCTTTTCGGCCTCTAAGTCGGCAGCTGCTTTGTCAGCGGCCACCTTGTTCGCCTCGGCCTCCTTCTTGGCCTTGGCAAACTCGCCCTTGAGGGCCTCGAGCTCAGTGGCGCCAACTGTGTAAAACAGAATACAATATTATAGTCTATAAACATACTCTATCAATTAAGTCTTCTTGACATTTCTAAAATCCGCATACCTTACGTTTCATCGGTTGACGCAGCCGAGGTCCGCGTTGGCCAACTCGAGCTTCCGATTTAGTTCGGCAACCTCTGCGTCTCGCGCAGTTGCCGTAACTAGTGAAGCCTGCACAACAGTTCAGCTCTGTAAGTATGTAGTACTATGGATACTTCGTCCGATTCTTCTCAGAATCACACAAAGCATCACGGGCTACTGGCTATATATGTGCATTAAAATATAAAATTTCCATAAGGAATATTACATGGCTTACCTCAAAACCCGTTAACAGGCTGTTGAAAGCTTCATTCAGCCCGGCCTTGACGGAATCACCGCACCCATCACGGTGTGGTGCTCCTCTACGATGGAAGCTCTTTGCAGCGCCCCCATCATAGAGTCCGGCGCCTCCGGATTAACTTCGGGTGCCGTCGTATCCTCATCCGCTTGAGGAGTCGGGTCTTCGGACCTCGGAGCCGCACTAGGCCCCTGGATAGTATTCGGTGGGGCCCCGGATTGTTTGGGCCCCACATCTTCGGTCTCCATGGGGGTTGTTTCCCCATGGTCAGCAGCAGCAGAGGCATTACCTCTGGCCGCCCCGTCACCTGCCTCTCCCTGCTCTCCTTGGGCGGAGGACACCCGTTGGGAGGACACTTCGGTGTCCCCGCCGATCATGGGCGATGGAGCTCGGGCCGGCGGGTCACTCTTCGTCTCTCCAGGCGCAAGAGAGTTCCCCTCCGATGAGATAGCATCGGGTGTCCACCGGGAGGGCTGTAGGTCAGCAGGGAAGAAATACTAACTAAATACTAAAACAAAGCAAAAGTGCAGCAGCTAATCCGGACAAACTTATGATTCGGGCAGGGATTTCACCCTGGGCTTCACCACAAAGCTATGTTCGGACGAATCAGAACTACCCTCTGAGGTTCAGTTTCCTCTGAGGCACGGTCGTACCCGCGTCAGCAACAGCCCCCCTCTTCTTCCCCGTACCTTGCGCAGGGGGCTCTTCTTCTTCCTCCTCTTCCTCCTCATCATCTTCCTCCACCTCGTTAGAGGAGAGGATGTGGAGGTCCTCGGGCTTCTTGCCCGCAGGACGGGGGCTGTCTCCGGCCCCCTTGCCCTTCGTCTTCTTGGGCTTCTTGGTCGACGCCTTGTACGGTGCCGGGACCAGCATCGCCATCACCAGGGGCGATTTTGGGTCTTCGGGCAAAGGTGCCGGACTCTTAATCCGGGTCGCCTTCTTCGTCCAGCCCTGTATATCACGTAGAAATTCCAATTCCTATTATCGTCAAATAAGGGAAAGGGTGTGTGTTCGGTAAGGATTTCTATTACCTCTCGGGCGGAGGCCATACTACTGTAGCCCGAATCCTCGGTCTCTTTGGGTCATTCCTTCTAGCTCTTGAAGAGATGCTTCCGGATCTCCTTGTGCGTAAAGCCGAAGAGATGCTTCAGCGGCTTGTCTCCTGCCGGATCGAACTCCCATAGGGAAGAGTCCCGGATTTGGCAAGGGAGAACAAGCCGGGTTAGCATCACCTGGACCACGGAGGAGAGCAAGTGCCCCTTGGAAATCATGCCGGACACGCGGCTCACAAGAGTCGTCACTTCAGTTGTAGACCCCCAGTTCAGACCCTTTTTGGTCCAGGAGGTCAGCCTCTCTAGGGGTCCGAATCTGAAAGCAGGCTCTGCCGCCCACTTGGCGTCGCGGTGTTCGGTGATGTGAAGCCACTCTTGCTGCCAGACCTTATTCGTCTCCACGAATGAGCCCTTGGGCCATGTTGCGTTCGGGAGCTTGCTAATCATGGCGCCCCCGCACTCCGCATGTTCCCCGTCCACCACCTTCGGCTTCACGTTGAAGGTCTTAAGCCATAGGCCGAAGTGTGGGGGGATACGAAGAAAGGCCTCACATACCACTATAAAAGCGGATATGTGGAGGATTGAGTTCGGGGCTAGATCATGGAAGTCGAGCTCGTAGAAGAACAAAAGACCCCGAACAAACGGGTGGAGTGGAAACCCTAGCTCCCTAACAAAGTGGGATGTAAACACCACCCTCTCACCCGCCTCAAGGATGGGGATTACCTGACCCTTGGCAGGGACTCGATGCGCGATATCGGCAGCGAGATAGCCAGCGCTCTTAAGATCCGCCACGGTCTTTTCAGTGACCGTGGAAGTTTCCCACTTGCCCCTGGCACCGGATCCAGCCATCGCTGGGAAGGGGACTAGTGGTTGAGGAACGAGAAGCAGTGTGCGTAGGAGATGAGAACACTGGGGCTAGGGGGATTGGAGAGATCGAGCTTGAGGAAGGCGTGGGGCTGATGAAAGGGATCGATGTCCTTTTATAACGCTGTGAATACAGAACGTCCCCCACTTTAGCCATAAACCTCGTAGGTTCCCAAAGCGGACGTGCGTAATGCGCGACGTGGGTGCTCACGTCATATTGATAAGGATCCCACAATAAGCGGGCACGATCTCTATTCTGATGGGACGTGTCAATGAGGATATACCTCGAAACGCGAAACTAGGACCGAATAAAACGGTTGGATATGTTAGTGGGATGGACGCGACGTTTCGCCCAAAAGTTGTCAGTAGAGACACACTATTGACTTTCTTTTTAAGAGCCTTGCCTTCGAGGCTAAGGGTTGTACTAACCTTGCAGAGCCGAACACAATACACCTTTTTGCAGAAGATCTATTCGGAAGAAGGAACCCGCCTTGCAATGCCGAAGACAATACGGAAGCCGAACTCATCGTCACCGAAGACAGGTTCAGGGGCTACTGAGGGAGTCCTGGATCGAGGGATCCTCATGTGGCCGGATAAACTCCTGGTGGGCCGGACTGGTGGGCCATGAAGATTATAATAGAAGAACATCTCTTGTATCCAGATATGACTCCTGTATTCCCGTAATGGCAAGTTTTAGGTTCGGGTGTAGCTTTTCCTTCCTCTGCAAGATGACATGTACAAACCCTAGGCCCCTCCGGTGTGTATATAAATTGGAGGGTTTAGTCCGTAGAGGCTAGAGGAGAAACACAATATCTCCATAGGCTAGACTTAGGGCTTAGCCGTTACGATCTCGAGGTAGATCAACTCTTGTATTCATATTCATCCATACTAATATAGCAGGAAGTAGGGTATTACCTCGATCGAGAGGGCCTGAACCTGGGTAAACATCGTGTCCCCAGTCTCTTGTTACCATCGATCCTCAGACACATAGTTCGGGACCCCCTACCCGAGATCCGCCGGTTTTGACACTGACAAACGGCAATAATGTTTTTGGGGAGACGTCTCCGTCCGCCTCTGCTTCCACTAATTCCCCTGCATCGACAGAAGAAGGCCTCGGCCGATGCCGAGGCTGCCGCCGCCGCGTTGGTCTGGCCAACAGGAGGGTATGACTCGTTCATCCCCTATCTGCTCGTTCATGTGCTGGTTGTATATATGTTGTTCGTAGATGTCTTGGTTCTATGTACTATACGTGCTAGCATGCTTAGGTATCGGTATGAGATGCATACAGTATATGGCATGTTTACTGTTTCCTCGTGGATTAGATTAGTTGGAAAAGTGCTAATATTTCCAACAATCCAAAAACCTTATTTTAGGCACTTTTCGACTCATGGCTTCGCCGCGACACTGAAATCGGAAAAGATTACCGAGATGTATTTTAAGCGTTGACAGACTAGCACTACCTTGTGGCTCACAACAATGAACGTGTTCTGGGTTGGTGGTGTGTCTCCCACGGTAACGATTGCTCTTGAACAGGAGAATGCGTTTAGGGAGGCAACCACCATCTTACTGTGATCGGAGACAAGCTAGTTGACGCATATCTCCATATGCGTGTTGCCAAGAATTTGTGGGATGCGCTCGAAGCAAAGTTCGGCGCAACCGATGCTGGCAGTGAGCTGTATGCCATGGAACGGTTCCATGATTACAAGATGGTTGATAACCGTCCTGTATTGGACCAGGCTCATGAGATACAGTGCATTGCTAAGGAGCTGGAGCTCCTGAAGTGTGAGTTACCGGACAAATTTGTCGCGGGTTGCATTATTGCAAAACTCCCTCCTAGTTGGAGGAACTTTGCTACTTCTCTCAAGCACTTGAGACGTGAATTCTTTGTTGAGGATGTCATTGGTCATCTCAGTGTCGAGCAGAATTCGAGAGCAAATGACTCACACATGAAAGGGGCAGAGGGTTCTTCTAGCGCCAATGTGGTGCAGAAGAATTTCCACAAATTCAAGGAAAAGAACTCTGTCCAGCAGAATACTACCTTCAAGAAGAAGGGTAAGAAGAAAGACAAAAACAAAGATGGCTGCTTTACTTGTGGTTCAGAGGAACATTGGGCAAACAAGTGCCCAAACAAGTACAAGAAGCCAGGACAGGACTCCTAGTCTGTCAATGTCACTCTAAGCAACAATGATACGTCAGTCATCTGGGTATGGTAATCTGTTTACCATACTGTCAGTCTGTCAGTTCACCGATTGGTGGGTTGATACTGGGGCCAATATTCATGTGTGTGTGCTGATGTGTCTTTGTTTTCTTCTTACCAGGTCGCACGAGATTGTTCTGTCCTGATGGGGAACGACTCGCATGCTTCTCTTCATTGTGTTGGCACGGTAGATCTAAAGTTTACTTCGGGAAAAATCGTGCAACTGAAGAACGTGCAACATGTCCCCGCCATCAAGAAGAATCTCGTTAGTGGCTCCCTTCTATGTAAAGAAGGGTTTAAGAATAAAGTAGTCGTATCTCGGTATGGACTGTTTATTGGAAAAGGATATGATTGTGGCGGTTTGTTCCGCCTTTCCCTGGAGGATTTCTGTAATAAAGTCGTGAACCAGATTCATTCTAATGTGAACGAATATGAGGTTTGGCATTCACGTCTTTGTCACATAAATTTCGGTTGTATGACGCGGCTAGCTAAGATGGATCTAATTTCGAGTTTCACTTTAGCCAAATGCTCTAAGTGCCATGCGTGTGTGCAAGCAAAACAACCTCGTAAGCCTCACAAGCCTGCGAAGGTGAGACGCCTGGCACCGTTAGAGCTCATACATTCAGATCTCTGTGAGATGAATGGTGTGTTGACTAAAGGTGGAAAGAAATACTTCATGACATTGATTGATGATTCCACTAGATTTTGCTATGTGTATTTTTTAAATACAAAGGATGAGGCTCTACAATACTTTAAAGTCTATAAGGTTGAAGTTGAGAACCAACTTGAAAAGAAAATTAAGCGAGTCCGGTCTGATCGTGGTGGAGAGTACTTTTCTAAAGAGTTTGATTTATTCTATACGGAACATGGTATTATTTATGAGAGGACGCCTTACGTTTGAAATGAGTATGAAAGGCCCAGTTGTAGATGTTCTTAGTACATGCAATTCTACGTTTATACAAATGCCACGTATGATTATATTTGTAACCGTATTATAAAATTGATTGAATGATTTTGGAAGTTGTAAAGTTGAAAGACCCGCTTCTAATACGACCACAAGAGAATCGCAGAAAATATTTACAGCCAATTCTCCGGTTATAAAATGCTACTACCTCCGCAATTAAATATAATTCATTTTTGCAGTTCGAATTAAACTGTAAAAATATCTTATGTTTAGTTACACAGGTAGTACCTGCTATAAACTTACCTATTATATGTGGGTTTTTCACGACTTTATCCCTAGAGTGTGTTTAGAGAATCCTATGGCAAAGCTACCTTCTCTGCTACTAACATGACTGCAAGAGAATCGTACAAGTGCTATGGACGACTACAAGAGAATTGTAGAAATGTTTTCATGTCAATGTTTTCATACGACATCAATACGTCAATATTAGTCATTTTCAGCCTAGAGTAGAACCTTTTTCACGCGAGTCTTGGTACTCCGTATAAACAGAAAATTGTAACAGTGGCCCAAGATATTCAGCCCATATAAAAAATCCTAGTTAGCAGTAACTGTGAAAAAAGGAAAACGACTTCGCGAGACGATTGATGCCTTAACCGAGGGTTTTGCAATTGCCTAACTCGAGAAGGATATACGCGCAGTACCTGCGACTCTTCTTCCCTTCTTTGCTTCCTCTCTTTTGCTTTCAAAGGGGGTGGAAAAGAACGCAAATTTTGCAGCCGGGGATGGCTTTGAACGTCTAACAAGTAGTCATTGCTTATTCGCTACTCCTCCCTTCAAAGGGGCTACTGGACGGAAGAAATCAGCCAAAGCCTTTCCATCAAAATGGAAAAAAAAACTCATAGCAACACATGTTGATTTCTCCTGCTTTCCGTATTTTAACTTTAAATGCCGGATTTGGGTCATTTTCATGGCTTTGAAGCTTTGAAACCCTTGACGATGGGACAGAGGGAGAAGATAGCTTTGCCATCCGTGAGAAGGATCGGCATCTCCCTCGTCTAAGCTGTCGTGCCTCCTGTCGGCTAGCTCTGCCTCATTGTTGGACTGAACAAAATAACCTGTTTTTTTTACATGGACTAACCTAATCCCTGGTGACAAACGACCCATGTCCGGTCCTACAAACGCTTAGAGCACACGCTTATAAAAATACTACTCTAGTTAGTACGACTACGACGAGAACGGCGTTAGGGCGGGAATTCGTAGATGGGTCATGGGTGATTCCATTCTTTTTTCTAGCGCCGTAGTGGTAGATGGCTGATTTGTGTCGTGTGTCGTTCAATGCTTCGTGCTCCGGCCTTTGAACGGATGCATGGATAATCCTGGTCCATAATGTAGTGTTTATAGATTTTTTGAAAAGTCAAACCTCACAAATTTTGACCAAGTTTGTGGAGAAAAATATTTACATCTAGAGTGCGAAACATATATCATTAAATTCATCATAAGATGTAGTTTCACATTATATATTTTTGCTATTGTAGATATAAATATTTTTCTCTACAAACTTGGTCAAAATTTACAAAGTTTGACTTCTCAAAAAATCTATAGGCACTACATTATGGAACGGAGGGAGTATAATACAATAATCCCTAGTTAATCTCTAAGGCCCATGCATGTGTACGGCAAGTGATGGGAAGCGTGGGAAGTTTAGTCTCATACTGCTACAGTAAAAAGAGTGAGACATCTTTATAAGGGCTGCTCCATCACTTGCCATTGGGAGCTTGGGAATATGAATTGTACACGCGCGCTCCACCTCCGCCGCCCGCCTCACCTCGCCTCGTGTCCGAGACGTTGGCCTATATAAGAAGGCGGTCGTTCGAGATCCTGCCCGGGATGACGGAAGGACCGATGGATCGCATCATCAACTGCAACGGCGACACCGAGGGAGTTTTCCCTCCAGGTCAACTTTTCGTGTTCGGTGGCTTCGCGCTCCGTGCCAACAACGAAGGTCACCTCGAGCAGATCGAGAGCTATGCCCCTGGCCATCAAGTCAGATTCAGAAGCTTGAATTACGTTGCTGATATCCGCTGAGACTTGATCTTCGCCGGATTCGAGCCAGCGGCAACCTCTCTCTGCCACCACGATGAGCATGACCTAACTCTGTCATCGGATCAGAAAATAGCACCTACAACACTTCTGGCTCTAGATCCAGAACAGATCGCGTCACCCGAGGACGGGAAGCTCAACCCCACCACGGGAGCCGCAGACTCTACGGCGTTGGAGACGCACACAGATCCAACTATGAGCGGGGTCTGTGTTACCGGAACCCCAGACTCAACTCCGGCCTCAGAATCTGAATCACGCGCATCTGCACCCTTCAAACCCGATCAGGCGTCTATCGCCGAATTCAGTGCCGCGGATATCTTCCAGCACTCACTCTTTGACGACATGTTAAAGTCGTTAAGGTACCTCTCCCTAGAAGAGGACACCCAGCCGCATTGTATCCAGTTCGAACTGGAGGCTGATGGGGAATTTCGTTTCCCACCCACCACCCACTTGGTAGCCAGGGTCGAAGATCTAACCGATCTACTTGACTATGCTTCCAAAGACTTCGAAGGGATGGACCTCGAAACTGAAGCGGATCCAGATCAAGGCCGGCCCGTAACCGGGCGATGGACAGCTACATCTTCGTACGACGTGTACATGGTGGATACACCCAAAGAGGCGGAGGGCGACGGAGAAAACAACCCCGTAAAGGACAAGCCCGCCGAAGAACCTCCCAAACGTCGGCGTCCGTAACGCCAAACTAAATCTCGTAAAGGAAAAGATAGCAACACTGTGATTAATGACGGTGATATTCCAGAACAAGCCGAGGACCCCGCAGACCCAGCGATGGAGCAGGAGGAGCAAGAGGACGACGAACAGAGTCCAAAGCCGCAGTCCGATGAAAGCGATGCCGAAGACGGTACTTATGAACCGGTCTTCGAAGAAGAGGATAGCCTGGGCGACGATGAATTCATCGTCCCAGAAGAACCCTCAGAACCCTCAGAACAAAATCGCTTCCACCAGAGGCTTATTGCCACCGCAAGGAGCCTGAAAAAGCAGCAGAGACGGCTTTGAACCGCACATGACACGCTCAATGATAGATGGAATGAGGTGCTAGATGCCGAACAAAAACATGGCTATAACGGCCAAACCAAAGGCTATTGCTGCCCGAATTCGACGACGAGGGCGCTACGCCCATCCCGCCGAAGAATAACACCGCCGACAAGCCGGACCGACCAACTCGCGGACGGGACAGAGTCACTAGCAATGACGTACAGAAGCCCGCTCCACCACTCCGTAAAGGAAAGGAGGGTGCGGCTCAAGTCTGAAAACACGATCTGCGTGAGGACCTGAACAAAAAAGCTAGCAAGACCAGGTCTATATACGGACCTAGGGACCGGGCTCCCGCACGGGACGGCGGCTATCAAGCCAATCGCGCCGGTGACATACCAGTTTGGGGTCAATACCGAACACCACAACCATCGGACATACGCCACGATACAGCAAGATACAGAGGAGCTGCACACCCTCTGTGCTTCACCGATGAGGTGTTGGTTCATGATTTCCCAGAAGGGTCTAAACCCGTGAACATCGAAGCGTACGATGGAACGACGGATCCCGCCGTCTGGATAGAAGACTTTATTCTTCACATCCACATGGCTCGAGGAGATGACCTCCACGCCATCAAATACTTACCCCTCAAGCTGAAAGGACCAGCTCGACACTGGTTAAACAGCCTCCGAGAGAACTCCATTAGGAGTTGGGAAGAACTTGAGGATGCTTTTCGGGCCAATTTTCAAGGGACTTATGTCCGGCCCCCGGAGGCTGATGATCTAAGTCACATCATCCAACAACCCGGGGAGTCAGCTCGCAAGCTTTGGAATCGGTTTCTTACTAAGAAGAACCAAATCGTGGACTGTCCGGACGTTGAAGCCTTAGCGGCATTTAAGCACAGTATCCGGGACGAATGGCTAGCCAGACACCTTGGACAAGAAAAGCCGAGGACAATGGCAGCCTTAAGTACACTCATGACTCGGTTTTGTGCGGGTGCGGATAGATGGTTAGCTCGTAGCAGTACCAGTGACCCCGGAACATATGAAGTCCGGGATGGCAATGGAAAGCCACGACGTAACAAAAACAAACGTCGAAATAATTTTGGAAGCCCAGATGATACAACGGTAAATGCCGGATTCAGTGGCTCCGGACCCGATCAGCGGAAGAAGCCATTTAAAGGCAACAAAGATGGTCCATCAAGTTTGGACAGAATATTAGATAGGCCCTGCCAAATTCATGGCACCCCAGAGAAACCTGTCAACCATACCAACCGCAACTGTTGGGTTTTCAAGCAGGCCGACAAGCTAAACGCCGAACACAAAGGGAAGGAGCCTCAAAGCGAAGACGAGGATGAACCTCGCCAGCCGAATATAGGGGGGACAGAAGAAATTTCCACCGGAGGTCAAAACAATGAACATGATATATGCCACTCATATCCCAAAGAGGGAGCGCAAGCGCGCACTCCGAGATGTCTATGTCGTTGAGCCTGTCGCCCCCAAATTCAACCCATGGTCAGCCTGTCCGATCACTTTTGATCGCAGGGATCATCCGACTAGTATTCGGCATGGGGGTTCGGCTGCCCTAGTGCTCGACCCAATAATCGACGGATACCATCTAACCCGAGACCTTATGGACGGCGGCAGCAGTCTCAATCTGATATATCAGGATACTGTCCGCAAAATGGGGATCGATCCATCAAGAATCAAGCCAAGCAGCATGACCTTTAAAGGAGTGATACCGGGCGTTGAAGCTCGCTGTACAGGCTCTTTAACATTGGAAGTTGTATTCGGTTCTCCCGACAACTTTTGAAGTGAAGAACTAATCTTCGACATAGCTCCGTTCCGAAGAGGCTATCACGCTCTACTCGAAAGAATGGCCTTCGCCCGCTTTAATGCAGTCCCGCATTATGCCTATCTAAAGCTTAAGATGCCTGGACCACGTGGCGTTATCACGGTCAATGGAAATATGGAGCGCGCTCTCCGTACGGAGGAGGACACTACGGCCTTAGTAGCCGAAGTCCAATGCAGCATGTTCAAGCCGGATAATCTATCAATAGCGGACACAACGAAACGTGTCCGGCACACGCCTCAGTGCGGCAGCTCAGATGACCCTGAGCAAGATTGACAGCTACGCCCCCGTCGACTGCCCCATAAGCTGATCGCATATGTGCCTTGAGTACATAATTATGCCTTAAAAATTCCTTGGGCGACGACCGGGGGCACCTACACATAGTCCATAGTTCGGCTAGACCCTATTCAGACTCTAAACTTTTTTAGGTTCATCAAACGAACCAACCTCGCTATGGCCAAACCGGATTGATTTCTTCTTTTTTTAGGTTTATTTTCCTTTCTTTTTCTTTCAGATGGCCATCATACTCCCACCCCTTCAAGGACACATTACAGAGGAGGAAATGGCGCAGACGTGCAGCAGGGACCCGCACTAAGGTTTCTTTTTAGATTAAGACCCTGTGTAAACCTTTTTTCTCTTTCTTGTTATATACCTTCTTGGCATGTAAAATGTCCAAAAAAGGTTTTTCGCCATTATCTGTAAGATCACGGCTCGCCGTATTATAGAGGGATATTAATAGAATAGCTTTACTCGCATTATGCTTGGATTTTTATTCACTCACCATAAAATGTTCTCTTCCCGCATCAGATCACCATATGTGCCTTGTCAATAATGGTTTATTACCAGGGGCTGTATTCAGCCCTGGTATATGTCGAAAAGACCGAACACCTATAGGGAGTGTTTGGCGTCCTAGATGTTTGCCTTATATGCATCAGTTCCGAGTCATGTCTTGGGTCAATAGTTGGGTTGCCCGGCTCCTGTGCTTACCCCTACGTTCCCGATTGTTCGGCTAGGGTGTAAAGGGAGAACTACTGTGATTGTACTTCTGGCTAGTCCGGTCAAGTACTTCAGTAGAGAAAGCCGAAAACTGACTGTCATGATAAGCGAGAATCTGGTCTGTAATCCGGTGACTTAGTTTTATACTATGATCGATAGAGATCTATCCCGTGTTACACGAAGGGTTGGTTCTTGCCCAGCCAGGTGCAATGGGATACCTTAAGTAAAGGAATATCATATCCGCACCAGGGGCTAGTACCTAGCCCCACATGTCAAGATCCTACGACTAAGTGAAAGCAATAACGCCCCATAGTCTGATTGACTGGTTCGCGCCGCATACACCTCCTATACGGATCAAGACGTTGGATAAAGAGTGTACATGCATATGACCGAACACCCCAGTACTATGTACATGGGGGCTGAAGCCGACGATTGGAAACTTTCAGATTTAGATAAACAGTCACACAGGAGGTAAAAGACGCTGATATTATAAATAGCGCAAAAGTTATATACACTGGATTCATAAGCATAGTCTTTACATCCGGATACAATTAGTCGAAAACGACATCCTTCAAGCACTGGCCTTCTACAAGGCGGGCGCCCTCGATGACGTCCTCGAAGTACTTCTCCGGCTTGCGGTGCTCCTTGCATGCGGGCGGGCCAGCAGTAGCTATATGCACTGCGTTCATCTTCGTCTAGTGCACTTTGACACGAACGAAGGCCATCCCAGCACCTTCTACGCAGGCCGAACGCATTAGTGCGTCGACCCGCGGACTCGCCTCGATGAGCCGCTTCACCAATCCGAAGTAGCTACTTGGGATTGGCTCAGCGGGCCATAGCCGGACTATTAAGTCCTTCATGGCCGAGCCCGTCATGTTGTGCTGCTCGACCAGCTGGTTCATCTTGTCGCTGAGGGGCACTGGATGTTTTGGCGCATAGAACTGCGACCAAAACAATTTCTCCGTGTTGTTCCCCTCCAGGGCTCGGAAGTATTGAGCGGCATCTGCGCTGCTCCTCGGAAGATCAGCAAACACTCCTGGAGAACTCCATAATCGTGTCAGCCCAATGTACTTCTACCCTCCAAAGATGCTCTGTAAGAGAAATGTCTTACCATATGCTATCTGCCGCGCCTGCTCAATTTCCTGACGAGCGATGCGTGACTCGCTTCGCGCATCCTGGGCAGTCTTCACTGCCGCAGACAGCTTGGTTGCTTGCTCCGAAGTCTTCTTCTCCAATGCCTCACATTTGAGAATGGCATTGTTGAGATCGACTTCGACTCCTGATACCCGAGCTCGGTGCTTCTCGCACTCAGCCTTTTCGGCCTCTAAGTTGGCAGCCGCTTTGTCAGCGGCCACCTTGTTCGCCTCGGCCTCCTTCTTGGCCTTGGCAAACTCGCCTTTGAGGGCCTCGAACTCAATGGCGCCAACTGTGTAAAACAGGATACAATATTATAGTTTATAAACATACTCTATCAATTAAGTATTATTGACATTTCTAAAATCCACATACCTTGTGTTTCATCCAAACGGCGGTTGACGCGGTCGAGGTCTGCGTTGGCCAACTCGAGCTTCCGATTTAGTTCGTCAATCTCTGCGTCTCGCGTAGTTGCCGTAACTAGTGAAGCCGACAAAACTGTTCAACTCTGTAAGTATGTTGTACCATGGATACTTCGTCCGACTCTTCTCAGAATCACACAAAGCATCAGGGGCTACTGGCTATATATGTGCATTAAAATATAAAAGTTCTATAAGGAATATTACATGGCTTACCTCAAAACCCGTTAACATGCTGTTGAAAGCTTCATTCAGCCCGCCCTTGACGGACTGAATCTTCTTCATCACCGCACCCATCACGGTGCGGTGCTCCTCTACGATGGAAGCACTTTGCAGCACCCCCATCATAGAGTCCAACGCCTCCAGATTAACTCGGGCGCCGCCGTATCCTCCTCCGCTTGAGGAGTCGGGTCTTCGGACCCCAAAGCCGCACTAGGCCCCGGGATAGTATTCGGTGGGGCCTCGGATTGTTTGGGCCCCACGTCTTCGGTATCCATGGGGGTTGTTTCCCCATGGTCAGCAGTGGCAGAGGTATTACCTCCGGCCGCCCTATCACCTGCCCCGCCCTCCTCTCCTTGGGCGGAGGACACTTCGGTGTCCCCGCCGATCATGGGCGATGGAGCTCAGACCGGCGGGTCACTCTCCGTCTCTCCCGGCGCAAGAGAGTACCCCTCCGATGAGATAGTATCGGGGTGTTCACCGGGAGGGTTGTAGGTCAGCAGTGAAGAAATACTAAGTAAATACTAAAACAGAGCAAAAGTGCAGCAGCCAATCTGGACAAACATACGATTCGGGCAGGGGTTTCACCCTGGGCTTCACCACAAAGCTATGTTCGGACGAATCCGAACTACCTCTGAGGTTCAGTTTCCATCGGGGCGCGGCCGTATCCGTGTCAGCAACAGCCCCCCTCTTCTTCCCTCTGCCTTGCGCAGGGGGATCTTCTTCTTCCTCCTCTTCCTCCTCATCATCTTCCTCCACCTCGTCAGAGGAGAGGATGTGGAGGTCCTCGGGCTTCTGGCCCGCAGGACGGGGCTGTCTCCGGCCCCCTTGCCCTTCGTCTTCTTGGGCTTCTTGGTCGGTGCCTTGTACGGCGCCGGGACCAGCATCGCCGTCACCAGAGGCGATTTTGGGTCTTCGGGCAAAGGTGTCGGACTCTTAATCCGGGTCGCCTTCTTCGTCCAGCCCTGTATATCACGTAAAAATTCCAATTCCTATTATCATCAAATAAGGGAAAGGGTATTTGTTCGGCAAGGATTTCTATTACCTCTGGGGCGGAGGCCATAGTGTTGTAGCCCGCATCCTCGATCTCTTCGGGCCATTCCTTCTGGCTCTTGAAGAGATGCTTCCGGATCTCCTTGTGCGTAAAGCCGAAGAGATGCTTCAGCGGCTTGTCTCCTGCCGGATCGAACTCCCATAGGGAAGAGTCCCGGCTTTGGCAATGGAGAACAAGCCGGCTCAGCATCACCTGGACCACGGAGGAGAGCAGGTCCCCCATGGAAATCATGTCGGACACGCGAGTCACAAGAGTCGTCACTTCAGTTGTAGACCCCCAGTTCAGACCCTTTTTGGTCCAGGAGGTCAATGTTGGGGAACGTATTATTTCAAAATATTCCTACGATCACGCAAGATCTATCTACTAGATGTATAGCAACGAGAGGGGAGAGTGTGTCTACATACCCTCGTAGACCGAAAGCGGAAGCGTCTAGTGACGCGGTTGATATAGTCGAACTTCTTCGCGTTCCAACCGATCAAGCACCGAACGTACGGCACCTCCGCGTTCAGCACACGTTCAACTTGATGACGTCCCACGAGCTCTTGATCCAGTAGAACCTCACGAGAGACTTTCGTCAGCACGACGGCGTGGTGACGGAGATGATGAAGCTACCGGTGCAGGGCTTCACCTAAGCACTGCAACGATATGACCGAGGTGTGTTTCTGTGGAGGAGGCACCGCACACGGTTGGAAGAGATCAACTGATCAACTTGTGTGTCTATGGGGTGCCTCTACCCCCGTATATAAAGGAGTGGGGGAGGTGGAGGGCCAGCCCTCTCTATGGCGCGCCCTAGGGGAGTCCTACTCTCACCGGGAGTAGGATTCCCCCTTTCCTAGTAGAACTAGGAGCCCTTCCAAGTAGTAGGAGTAGGAGAGAAGGAAAGGGAAAAGAGAAGAGAAGGAAGGAGGGGGCGCAGCCCCTCCCCCTAGTACAATTCGGACTAAGCCTTGGGGGGCGCAGCCTCCTCTCTCTCTCTTTCCCCTAAAGCCCAATTAGGCCCATATACTCCCCGGCGAATTCACGTAACTCTCCGGTACTCCGAAAAATACCTGAATCACTCGGAACCTTTCCGATGTCCGAATATAGTCGTCCAATATATCAATCGTTACGTCTCGACCGTTTCGAGACTCCTCGTCATGTCCCCGATCTCATCCGGGACTCCGAACTACCTTCGGTACATCAAAACACATAAACTCATAATACCGATCGTCATCAAACGTTAAGCGTGCGGACCCTACGGGTTCGAGAACTATGTAGACATGACCAAGACTCGTCTTCGGTCAATAACCAATAGCGGAACCTGGATGCTCATATTGGCTCCTACATATTCTACAAAGATCTTTATCGGTCAAACCGCATAACAACATATGTTGTTCCCTTTGTCATCGGTATGTTACTTGCCCGAGATTCGATCGTCGGTATCACCATACCTAGTTAATCTCTTAACCGGCAAGTCTCTTTACTCGTTCCGTAATACATAATCTCGTGAGTAACTCATTAGTCATTTTCTTGCAAGGCTTATTATGATGTGTATTGCCGAGAGGGCTCAGAGATACCTCTCCGACACTCGGACGGACAAATCCTATTCTTGATCCATGCCAACACCACGAACACCTTCGGAGACACCTGTATAGCATCTTTATAATCACCCAGTTACGTTGTGACGTTTGATAGCACGCAAAGTGTTCCTCCGGTATTCGGGAGTTGCATAATCTCATAGTCATAGGAACATGTATAAGTCATGAAGAAAGCAATAGCAGTAAAACTAAACGATCATAGTGCTAAGCTAACGGATGGGTCTTGTCCATCACATCATTCTCCTAATGATGTGATCCCATTGATCAAATGAAAACTCATGTCTATGGCTAGGAAACATAACCATCTTTGATCAATGAGCTAGTCTAGTAGAGGCATACTAGGGACACTCTATTTTGTCTTTGTATTCACACATGTACTAAGTTTTCGGTTAATACAATTCTAGCATGAATAATAAACATTTATCATGATATAAGGAAATAAATAATAACTTTATTATTGCCTCTAGGGCATATTTCCTTCAGTCTCCCACTTGCACTAGAGTCAATAATCTAGATCACATCACCATGTGATTAACACCAATAGTTCACATCACCATGTGACTTAACACTATAGTTCACATCGCCATGTGACCAATACCCAAAAAGGTTTCTAGAGTCAGTAATCTAGTTCACATCGCCATGTGATTAACACCCAAAGAGTAAGGTGTGATCATGTTTTGCTTGTGCTAGGGGTTTAGTCAATGGGTCTGCCACATTCAGATCCGTATGTATTTTGCAAATTTCTATGTCTACAATGCTCTGCATTGAGCTACTCTAGCTTCATGCTCGTACTTTCAATATGTATCCAGATCGAGACTCGGAGTCATCCAGATCGGTATCAAAGCTTGCATCGACGTAACTCTTTACGACGAACTCTTTATCACCTCCATAATCGAGAAATATTTCCTTAGTCATCCAGTAACTAAAGATAATTTTTGACCGCTCTCCAGTGATCTACTCCTGGATCACTTTTGTACCTCCTTGCCAAACTCATGGTAAGGTACACAACAGGTTTGGTACACATCATGGCATACTTTAAAGAGCCTATGGCTGAGGCATAGGGAATGACTCTCATTCTTTCTCTATCTTTTGTCGTGGTCGAGTTTTTTGAGTCTGACTCAACTTCATACATTGCAACACAGGCAAGAACTCTTTCTTTGACTGTTCCATTTTGAACTACTTCAAAAAACTTGTCAAGGTATGTACTCATTGAAAAAACTTATCAAGCGTCTTGATCTATCTTTATAGATCTTGATGTTCAATATGTAAGCAGTTTCACCGAGGTCTTTCTTTGAAAAACACCTTTCAAACACTCCTTCATGCTTTCCAGAAAATTCTACATCAATTCTGATCGACAATTTGTCATTCACATATACTTATCAGAAAGGCTGTAGTGCTCCCACTCACTTTCTTGTAAATACATGCTTTACCGCAAGTCTGTATAAAACTATATGCTTTGATCAACTTATCAAAGCATATATTCCAACTCCGAGATGCTTGCACCAGTCCATAGATGGATCGCTGGAGCTTGCACATTTTGTTAGCACCTTTAGGATTGACAAAACCTTCTGGTTGCATCTTATACAACTCTTCTTTAATAAATCCATCAGAGAACGCAGTTTTGTTATCCATGTGCCAAATTTCATAAAATGCGGTAATTGTTAACATGATTCGGACAGACTTAAGCATCGCTACGGGTGAGAAAGTCTCATCGTAGTCAACTCCTTGAACTTGTCGAAAAAACTTTCGCAACAAGTCGAGTTTTGTAAACAGTAACATTACCATCAGCGTCGGTCTTCCTCTTGAAGATCCATTTATTGTTAATGGCTTGCCGATCATCGGGCAAGTCAACCAAAGTCCACACTTTGTTCTCATACATGGATCCCATCTCAGATTTCATGGCCTCAAGCCATTTTGCGGAATCTAGGCTCATCATTCCTTCCTCATAGTTCATAGGTTCATCATAGTCTAGTAACATGACTTCTAGAACTGGGTTGCCGTACCACTCTGGTGCGAAACATACTCTGGTTGATCTACGAAGTTCAGCAGTAACTTGATCCGAAGTTTCATGATCATCATCATTAGCTTCCTTACTAATTGCTGTAGGAATCACTGGAACTAGTTTCTATGATGTACTACTATCTAATTCGGGATAAGGTATAATTACCTGATCAAGTTCCACAATCCTCCCACTCACTTCTTTCGAGAGAAACTCCTTCTCTAGAAAGGATCCATTCTTAGCAACGAATATCTTGCCTTCGGATCTGTGATAGAAGGTGTACCCAACAGTCTCCTTTGGGTATCCTATGAAGACACATTTCTCCGACTTGGGTTCGAGCTTATCAGGTTGAAGCTTTTTCACATAAGCATCGCAACCCCAAACTTTAAGAAATGACAACTTTGGTTTCTTGCCAAACCACAGTTCATAAGGCGTCGTCTCAATGGATTTAGATGTTGCTCTATTTAACGTGAATGCAGCTGTCTCTCATGCATAACCCAAAACGATAGTGGTAAATCGGTTATATACATCATAGACCGCACCATATCTAATAAAGTACGGTTACGACGTTCACACACACCATTACGCTGTGGTGTTCCGGGTGGCGTGAGTTGTAAAACTATTCCACATTGTTTCAAATGAAGACCAAACTCGTAAATCAAATATTCACCTCCACGATCAGATAGTAGAAACTTTATTTTCTTATTACGATGATTCTCTACTTCACTCTGAAATTCTTTCAACTTCTCAAATGTTTCAGACTTGTGCTTCATCAAGTAGATATACCCATATCTGCTCAAATCATCAGTGAAGGTTAGAAAATAACGATACCCGCCGCGAGCTTCAACACTCATAGGTCCACATACATCAGTATGTATGATTTCCAACAAATCATTTGCTCGCTCCATTGTTCCGAAGAACAGAGTTTTAGTCATCTTGACCATGAGGCATGGTTCACAAGCACCAAGTGATTCATAATCAAGTGATTCCAAAAGTCCATCACTATGGAGTTTCTTCATGCGCTTTACACCAATATGACCTAAACGGCAGTGCCACAAATAAGTTTCACTATCATTATTAACCTTGCATCTTTTGGAATCAATATTATGAATATGTGTATCACTATGATCGAGATCCAACAAACTATTTTCATTGGGTGTATGACCATCGAAGGCTTTATTCATGTAAACAGAATAACAATTATTCTATGACTTTAAATGAATAACTATATTGCAACAAACATGATCAAATCATATTCATGCTCAAAGCAAATGCCAAATAACATTTATTTAGGTTCTACACTAATCCCGAAAGTATAGGGAGTGTACGATGATTATCATATCAATCTTGGAACCACTTCCAACACACATCGTCACTTCACCTTTAACTAGTCTATGTTCATTCTGCAACTCTCATTTTGAGTTACTAATTTTAGCAACTGAACCGGTATCAAATACCCAGGGGTTTCTATGAACACTAGTAAAGTACACACCAATAATCTGTATATCAAATATACCTTTGTTCAATTTGCCATCCTTCTTATGCGCCAAGTATCTAGGGCAGTTCCACTTCAAGTGACCATTTCCTTTGCAGTAGAAGCACTTAGTTTCCGGCTTGAGTTTAGCTTTTGGTTTCTTCATGGGAGTGACAACTTGCTTGTCATTCTTCTTAAGTTCCCCTTCTATCCCTTTGCCCTTTACTTGAAACAAGTGGTCTTGTTAACCATCAACACTTGATGTTCTTTCTTGATTTCTACCTTCGCCGATTTCAGCATCGCGAAGAGCTCGGGAATATCTTTTGTCATCCCTTGCATATTATAGTTCATCACGAAGTTATACTAACTTGGTGATAGTGACTAGAGAACTTTGTCAATTACTATCTTATCTGGAAGATTAACTCCCACTTGATTCAAGCAATTGTAGTACCCAGACAATCTGAGCACATGCTCACTGGTTGAGCTATTCTCCTCCATCTTGTAGGCAAAGTACTGTCAGAGGTCTCATACCTCTCGACACGGGCATGAGTATGAAATACTAATTTCAACTCTTGGAACATCTTATATGCTCTGTGGCGTTCATAACGTTTCTGAAGTCCCGGTTATAAGCCGTAAAGCATGGTGCACTAAACTATCAAGTAGTCATCACATCGAGCTTTTGCCAAAACGTTCATAACGTCTGCATCTGCTCCTGCAATAGGTCTGTCACCTAGCGGTGCATCAAGGACATAATACTTTTGTGCAGCAATGAGGAAAATCCTCAGATCACGAAACAAGTACGCATCATTGCTACTAAAATCTTCCAACTTAGTTTTCTCTAGGAACATCTAAAAAAATGGGGAGCTACATCGCGAGCTATTGATCTACAACATAGATATGCTAATACTACCAGGACTAAGTTCATGATAAATTAAAGTTCAATTAATCATATTACTTAAAGAACTCCCACTTTGATTGACATCCCTCCAGTCATCTAAATGATCATGTGATCCAAGTCAACTAAACCATGTCCGATCATCACGTGAGATGGAGTAGTTTTCAATGGTGAACATCTTATGTTGATCATATCTACTATATGATTCACGCTCGACCTTTCGGTCTCCAGTGTTCCGAGGCCATGTCTGTACATGCTAGGCTCGTCAAGTTTAGCCTGAGTATTCTGCGTGTGCAAAACTGGCTTGCACCCGTTGTATGTGAACGTAGAGCTTATCACTGTTGGGGAACATAATATTTTCAAAATTTTCCTACGATCACACAAGATCTATCTAACAGATGCATAGCAACGAGGGGGAGAGTGTGTCTATGTACCCTCGTCGACCGAGAGCGGATGCGTCTATTGACGCGGTTGATGTAGTCGAACTTCTTCGCGATCCAACCGATCAAGCACCGAACGTACGGCACCTCCGCGTTCAGCACACGTTCAGCTTGATGACGTCCCATGAGCTCTTGATCCAGTTGAGCTTCACGGGAGAGTTTTGTCAGCACGACGGCATGGTGACGGAGATGATGAAGTTACCGTCGCAGGGCTTCGCCTAAGCGCTGCAACGATATGACCGAGGTGTGTTACTATGGAGGGGGGCACCGCACACGGTTGGGAGAGATCAACTGATCAACTTGTGTGTCTATGGGGTGCCTCTACCCCCGTATATAAAGGAGTGGAGGAGGAGGAGGGCCGGCCCTCTCTATGGCGCGCCCTAGGGGAGTCCTACTCTCACCGGGAGTAGGATTCCCCCTTTCCTAGTAGAACTAGGAGCCCTTCCAAGTAGTAGGAGTAGGAGAGAAGGAAAGGGAAAAGATAAGAGAAGGAAGGAGGGGGCGCAGGCCCTCCCCTTAGTCCAATTCGTACTAGGCCTTGGGGGGGGCGCAGCCTTCCTCTTCTCTCTTTCCCCTAAAGCCCAATAAGGCCCATATACTCCCCGGCGAATTCCCGTAACTCTTCGGTACTCCGAAAAATACCCGAATCACTCGGAACCTTTCCGATGTGCGAATATAGTCGTCCAATATATCGATCTTTACGTCTCGACCATTTCGAGACTCCTCGTCATGTCCCCGATCTCATCCGGGACTCCGAACTACCTTCGGTACATCAAAACACATAAACTCATAATACCAATCATCATCAAACGTTAAGCATGCGGACCCTACGGGTTCGAGAACTATGTAGACATGACCGGAACTCATCTCCGGTCAATAACCAATAGCGGAACCTGGATGCTCATATTGGCTCCTACATATTCTACGAAGATCTTTATCGGTCAAACCGCATAACAACATACGTTGTTCCCTTTGTCATCGGTATGTTACTTGCCCGAGATTCGATCGTCGATATCACCATACCTAGTTAATCTCGTTACCGGCAAGTCTCTTTACTCGTTCCTTAATACATCATCTCTTGACTAACTCATTAGTCATTTGCTTGCAAGGCTTATTATGATGTGTATTACCGAGAGGGCCCAGAGATACCTCTTCGACACTCAGAGTGACAAATCCTATTCTTGATCAATGCCAACACCACGAACACCTTCGGAGACACATGTAGAACATCTTTATAATCACCCAGTTACGTTGTGATGTTTGATAGCACACAAGGTGTTCCTCTGGTATTCGGGAGTTGCATAATCTCATAGTCATAGGAACATGTATAAGTCATGAAGAAAGCAATAGCAGTAAAACTAAACGATCATAGTGCTAAGCTAACGGATGGGTCTTGTCCATCACATCATTCTCCTAATGATGTGATCCCGTTGAGCAAATGACAACTCATGTCTATGGCTAGGAAACATAACCGTCTTTGATCAATGAGCTAGTCTAGTAGAGGCATACTAGGGACACTCTGTTTTGTCTATGTATTCACACATGTACTAAGTTTCCAGTTAATACAATTCTAGCATGAATAATAAACATTTATCATGATATAAGGAAATAAATAATAACTTTATTATTGCCTCTAGGGCATATTTCCTTCAGTCTCCCACTTGCACTAGAGTCAATAATCTAGATCACATCACCATGTGATTAACACCAATAGTTCACATCACCATGTGACTAACACCCATTGTTATCATCGCCATGCGACCAATACCCAAAGGGTTTACTAGAGTCAACAATCTAGTTCACATCGCATGTGATTAACACCCAAAGAGTAGTAAGGTGTGATCATGTTTTACTTCGTGAGAGAAGTTTAGTCAATGGGTCTGTTACATTCAGATCCGTATGTATTTTTGCAAATTTCTATGTCTACAATGCTCTGCACTGAGCTACTTTAGCTAATTGCTCCCACTTTCAATATGCATCCAGATTGATACTTAGAGTCATCTGGATTGGTGTCAAAGCTTGCATCGACGTAACTCTTTACGACGAATTCTTTATCACCTCCATAACCGAGAAATATTTCCTTAGTCATCCAGTAACTAAGGATAATTTTGACCATTGTCCAGTGATCTACTCCTGGATCACTTTTGTACCTCCTTGCTAAACTCAGGGTAAGGTAGACAACAAGTTTGGTACACAACATGGCATACTTTATAGAACCTATGGCTGAGGCATAGGGAATTACTTTCATTCTTTCTCTATCTTCTGCCGAGGTCGGGCTTTGAGTCTTACTCAACTTCATACCTTACAACTCAGGCAAGAACTTCTTCTCTGACTGATCCATTTTGAACTAGTTCAAAAACTTGTCAAGGTATGTACTTATTGAAAAACTTATCAAGTGTCTCGATCTATCTCTATAGATCTTGATGTTCAATATGTAAGCAGCTTCACCGAGGTCTTTCTTTGAAAAAACTCCTTTCAAATACTCCTTTATGCTTTCCAGAAAATTCTACACATTTCCGATCGACAATCTCTCATTCACATATACTTACCAGAAAAGGATGTAGTGCTCCCACTCACTTTCTTGTAAATACAGGCTTATCCAAAAGTCTGTATAAAACCATATGCTTTGATCACCTTATCAAAGCGTATATTCCAACTCCGAGATGCTTGCACCAGTCCATAGATGGATCGCTGGAGCTTGCACACTTTGTTAGTACCATTAGGATCGACAAAACCTTCTGGTTGCATCATATACACTTATTCTTTAAGATATCCATTCAGGAATGCAGTTTTGACATCCATTTGCCAGATTTCATAATAATAAAATGCGGCAATTGCTAACATGATTCGGACAGACTTAAGCATCGCTACGGGTGAGAAAGTCTCATCGCAGTTAACTCCTTGAACTTGTCGAAAACCTTTCGCAACAAGTCGAGCTTTGTAAACACTAACATTACCGTCAGTGTCGGTCTTACTCTTGAAGATCCATTTATTTTCGATGGCTTGCCGATCACCGGGCAAGTCAACCAAAGTCCACACTTTGTTCTCATACATGCATCCTGATAACACTCAACCGTAAGGGATCGAGATAGTCTTCGCGGGTAAGAATAACCCAATTTATTGATTCGACACACGGGGAGCCAAAGAGTATTTATAAGCTTTGACAGTTGAGTTGTCAATTCAACCGCACCTGAAATATACTTACTTGCAACAAAAGATAAGTGGTAACAGTGATATGATAGTGATGATAGTAATAATAAAAGTAAACAACAAAAGTAAATAGCAGTAGTAAACGGCAAAAGTAGCAACTAGTGACAAGCAGGGTTTAAAACACTGTAGGGTAGGGAGATGGATGGTTGGGCGCTGCATGGATGAGATAGATTTAACTTGGGGCACGGCACACGGAAAAGTAATGATCATCTAGGCAAATATCAAACATTAGGCATGTATCCCGTAGGTAGTTGTACGTGCTTGCAATAAGAACTTGCACAACATCTTTTGTCCTACCATCCCGCTACGAACGGGGCCAAAAGGAACTTATGGATATTAAGGTGCTCCTGTCAAAGAGCACCGGAACAAAGCAATGAACTCAATGGATACATGTAATCCTCAAACTACGGACCATCCCCTTTGGTGTCCCAAGCTATCACTTTTGGGATCGCCGGTTCCGGACCGTAACAGGTGCAAACAACTCATAGATAGGATCACGAACACAAATATATTCATGCAAACACATATGGTTCAAATCTGAAATCATGGCACTCGGGCCCTAAGTGTCAAGCATTAAGAGTAATAAGTTGAAGCAAAGATGATAAACACCATAGTAGATGATAGGCAACATGCCCCCAATGATCTGATAAACTATTACATGATCTAACTCATCCAATCCCTACCATCCCCTTCACCTACAGCGGGGGAATTACTCACACATGGAGGGAGAAGTCATGGAGGGATGATGGAGTGGTGATGATGATGACGATGGCGACGATCTCCCCTCTCCGGAGGCCAATTCAGCCTCCAGATTAGCCCTCCCGAGGAAGAACAGAGGGTGGCGGCGTCTCCGCGACGGAAAACTGCGAAAGAACTTCTGATCCGGGGTTTCTGCGTCGGGAGTAAAAATACGGGGTAAAGTAGGGCACCAGGGGGTGTGGGACCCCCCTGGCCCCCCTCTGGCCCCACTTCTGGCTCCTGGTTCCTTCGGGTGCGTGGATTTTCTGTGATTTTTCGTGGATTTTTCTGAGGTACCTAAAAATCCGTTTTCCTGCACACAAATAAACCATACAGGCAGCTCTGCTGAAAACAGCGTCAGTCTGGGTTAGTTTAGTCCAAATCATGCAAGAATGAGGCCAAAACAATATCAAAAGTGTTTGGAAAAGTAGATACGGTTGAGACGTATCAACTCCCCCAAGCTTAGCATATTGCTTGTCCTCAAGCAATTCATTTCAATGAACTGGACGCGACAAAGAAAACTTTGACAAACTCTTTTGCTTCATTAGATGTATATAAGCATGTACTACGAAAAGAGTTTAGCAAGTATTGAAACAGTACTTATGAGGACAATGCAAGGAGCAATCCTTATTTCAAGTGACCAGTCACAAATACTTAAAAGTAAATAATCTATTACTGAAAATCAAGACAAGATTACATTGCACATAGCTTGAGCATATTAGGGTAGTATCTCGCTAGCCTCCATGAGTGAAGCAAAACATAAATGCAGAGACTCCTACAGAGTTTTAAAGGAGACTAGAACTAAGAATTTCAGAATAAATCATATCACAAGTATGCAGAAGACAATGTAATACTTTGGGACAATGCACATTACACTCAGAATGACAATTATGCTCTCCTAGTCGGTGCTTTGAAGAAAGAAGGTGAGACTCTCGAACCGTGGCTTTTATTGGCAAGGTTGAAAACCCGTGGTCGGAAGCAAAAACTAAACATGTACCAGAGCTCTTGGTTTAAAAAAATAGAAGTAAACATGTTTTGAGAAGTGCATATTTCGTCAACGAATGCTAGCAGATAACTCAATCACTTTTTAAGTGGACAAGTCTCGAGGAACGGCTCCCGCATGAGGACGATCACATCCTCTTAATCTCCTTTGTTTATCACTGCCAAAGTTTTCTGATTTCTCATGAACAAAGCATGAAGAAGGGTTTGTTTGTTATATTATCTTTTTGAGCCGGGCGCACTCAATGCCAGTTCCTTTTCGTATTAGGGGTTTGCACATTAGACATACAATCCAGGGGTGAAACTTGTCCAACTTAAAAAGATCATGAATTAACTACTACTTCCTCATGAGCTAAAACATAGGCAGAAAAGAGAAATGCTTTTGATTAGTTTCGAGATGGTACATGAAAGTCTTCGTTAGGAATGGCAGGTAAATACCATGTATAGGAAGGTATAATGGACTCATATGGCATAACTGGTTTTAAGGATTTTGGATGCACAAGCAGTCAGTCCGCTTAGTACAAGTGGAGGTTTAGCAAAAGACTGGGAAGCGACCAACTAGAGAGCAATAACGGTCATAATCATGCAGAGCGACAAAGCGACATTAAATCGGGCATGAAAGTGATATAACTATTCTAAAACTCAAAGATCATCAAGGCAAAGTAGACTTTTTAGTCTTAAACATCTGTAAGCATGTGCCAAGTCAATCAAAAAATTCTCTAAAGGGAAATACCACCTTAGTATACCAGACTATGAACAGTGCAATGCATGTAGATCATTTCAATAACACATTATATACTCTAGTTATTCGAGACTAGCCACAAGGAAAGCATGAACCACCGAAAGAGCATTGTAAACATAGCACTATGTCGCTACAAGCTGGTCTCTAGATCATAAGTACAGGCATATGTACAAAAGTAGAAACAATAAGAGTTCATACCGGTCTTCCCTGTTGCTTCCCTTCAGTCGATCTTCGTCATTACTGCTTGTCACTTGCATGATCGAACGTAGGAAATATAATTAAATGCCATCACGGGCTCGAGCTGATCTCTGAAAACAAAGCAAACTAAAGAGAGAAAGGAAATCTTTTTGGGTTTTTCAAAGGTTGAAAAAAAGCAAAAGAAAAAAGAAAATCTTTTTGTTATTTTTGCAAAGAGAGAAATAAAGAAGAATGGGCAAAAACTTTGAAAAGATCAAAGTGAATAAAACGGATAATGCAATGGAAAAGTGAGAAGGGCACGTACTCCCCCAAGCTTAGGCTTTTGGCCTAAGTTGGTAGCAGCTACTGCCCCCAGGAGCCTCCTGCTCCAGGGGTATGGTGGTGAGTCCAAGGGTCGTAGAAGGATGCTGGCGCGTACACCGAACTCCTCGGAGTCTCCCACGAGGAAGGTCCCGAACGCCAAATAGAGGAAGACCCTTCACCAAACTCGGTGGCGGTCTCTTCCTGAAAATGTGGTATCTCACCGTGCCTCTCCTCGTCGGGCACAACCCCCTCCATGGGGTTATGAAACTGATGCTGGACCATGAACTCATCGAACTGAACAACATCAAAGGACCATCCGTTCCTGCGAGAAAAATCAAACAAAAGAGGTGCAGGTAGACGGATCTCGCGTTCCGTGGCAGTTCCGAAACGCAAAATATAGATAAGATTATCAAGTTCAGAACCCATGGTAACAAACTTATGCCTTTTCATAGCAGCAAGATCAAAGCTTAAATAAGTAAAAGGAGTATCATCAGGGTGTGGGGTGCCTCCAAGATGCTCTAAGATAAGTGTGGCGTAAACGCCACCATATAAGTCCCCCTTGTTACCGTTCATAGCAAGGCGTCGAGCAATTAAGGTACCCAGATTATAATTAGACCTCCCTGAGAGGGCTGCTGCCAGGATAGCAATATCCGGAGCAGAAATGTTGCTCGTGTTGTCACGAGCTAACACCCCTCTGGCAATATAATATGCAAAATACCTGAGGTGAGGAAATAAGATGCTGGAGATCTTCGACCGATGAATATCCCTCGTACCCATGCTGCAGAGAGAGTTGATGATGGTTTTCAGCTCGGAGGGCTGAGTGGCCATCCTAGCCGTCCTCCCAACGTTCGGCACACCTATTATTTCACAAAAATTTCCCAAATTCATGGTGATAAGATCATTGTAAATTTTAAACTCAATAGCACCTGAATCAGGATTATATCTAAAACTGTTAATGAAACTGGAGGTGAGTTTTTGATACTGGGTAACACGGCTCGTGACGAGTCGTGTCAAACCTGCATTAGCACAAAGATTATAAAACTCGTCCTTGATTCCCGCAGCTTCCATGAATTCATCACATGGAAATGTCATCGCACGTGTTGGACTTGTATCTTCCAACAACTCCAGGGGCACATGATCTTCATTATAGCTCACCCTAGCAGTCGATGGTGAAGTTGCGGCTCTAGTAACTCGATCGGAGTGTGCGGGCCTCTTCTTCTCAAGCCACCCTTTTGCCCTTCCTAACAAACTCATTTCTGAAATTTTTTACAATTTACAAAAACAAGGATTAAAACAAAGTGAGCTAAGGCAAACTACTCAACTCACTTGCCCAAGGCATAAACTTGCATCAAAACTTGGAAAATAACTTTCTACACATGCATGCAAGCTCATCTCTACAGCACCAAGAACTACTAAATACTCACAAATGAGGCCACCAATCAAAAATCTAATTGGAGGGGTGGAGGAGTCACATACCAGGGAGTATTTGCTCAAAATTTCAGCTCAAATGATGGGCTGTAGAGAGAGATCGAAGAATCGCCTCCAAGAACAACGAGAACACAAGAACAAAAGCAGAACTCGTGTTTTTGGAGAAAGAGAGAGAGGGAGGAAGAAGACATACCTGGAGGGGGGTCCCGTGGGCCCCAGGCGCCCTATGGGCGCGGCCAGGGGCTGGGCCGCGCCAGCTGGCCGCCTGGGCCACTGGTGGCCCCCCTGGCTGGCCCCAGGACTTTCTGGGTCTCTCCCGTCGTGGAAATTTTTTTTATAATTTTTTTGGAATTTTTCTGAAAACTTTACTGTTGAATTTTTTTCGAAGTTCAAAAAGCTGCGAAACTCTCTGAAAACTTGAAGCAGTTAGTAGTATTGTGAAGCTTCAAAAACATAAATACTTGGTACAGCAAGTAGGACAAAACTAAAAACAAGTGAAAATATAACAAGCTCAACTTTTTATCCATATAAAACATGTTTACTAGTAAGGTTGATCAAGTCTTACCAACAAACAGGCGATATATAGAGCAAAAAGTCTCACCTCCTACGAAGTAGTTACTGAACCTTTACTTTGATGGACATTGTCCCCACCATGATAGTTTTATATTTGTGAGGAACATGTAGTGGACAGTCCCATTCTCCAATTTTCACGGTCTCGATATTCTCTATAGAGTTGAGGGCATGCCTCCTGTCGATCTTCTTCGGAAAATATACCGTGTGTTCTTTATCATTCACATGGAAGGTGATCTTCCCTTTATTGCAATCAATAATAGCACCTGCGGTGTTAAGGAAAGGTCTACCAAGAATAATGGACATGCTCCCATCCTTGGGCATGTCAAGCACAACAAAATCAGTAAGAATTAAACAATTAGCAACTTCTACGGGAACATCCTCACAAATACCTATCGGAACAGCGGTTGACTTGTCTGCTATCTGAAGGGAGATATCTGTAGGAATTAGTTTCTCTAAACAAAGCCTCTCGTAAAGAGAGAGAGGCATAACACTCACTCCTGCCCCAAGATCACATAAAGCAGTTTTGACATAATTATTTTTTATGGAGCAAGGAATGGTAGGTATACCTGGATCACCGAGCTTCTCAGGAATCTTGCCACTGAAAGAGTAGTTAGCAAGCATAGTAGATATTGCATCGTTAGGAACTTTTCTTTTGTTAGCGACAATATCTTTCATATATTTTGAATAAGGAAGTAACTTAATAGCATCAGTCAAAGGAATTTGAAGAAAAAGAGGTTTAATCCACTCACAAAACTTATTATAATGCTCTTCTTCTTTAGATTTGATGGACTTACCTGGAAAGGGCATGGGTTTCTGTACCCATGGTTCTCTTTCCTTCCCATGTTTTCTTGCGATGAAGTCTTCTTTAGTGTACCTCTTACGTTTGTCAGGTGCTTCTTCTTCTCGAACTTCAGGCTGATCATTCTTCTCATTATTATTACCTTCAGGTTCAGCACCATCTTCAGTCTCAGCATCGGAGATAGATACACTGTTGGGATCAATAGCTGGTTCTTCATCTGCAATAGGATCATTAGAATTGTCAGTCTCCTTATGTTTCTTCTTTTTCTTTGGAGAGCCAACAATTTCTTCTTCCTGCATTTGAGAATCTTGCTCGATTCTCTTCGGATGCCCCTCTGGATAAAGAAGATCTTGAGTGCTAGTTCCTCCTCGGGTCTTAATCCCGAAAGCCTGCAAATTATCTTGTTTGGCATTGTTAGCAA
The DNA here is from genome assembly GCA_902687465.1 of Secale cereale. Taxonomy (NCBI): domain Eukaryota; kingdom Viridiplantae; phylum Streptophyta; class Magnoliopsida; order Poales; family Poaceae; genus Secale; species Secale cereale. The sequence goes on from LR738711.1 coordinate 801,907,447, forward strand.
GCAAATCTCTTTGCACATTAGAAATTTGATCAAGCTGAGTTTGAACCATATGAAAATGCTTCACAAGACATTGAACATCATTAACTGTTCTATCTAAAACATCAAGCAGTCTTTTGATAGCAAGGGAATTATCATGCAACTGACTTTCTATCCTCTCATTAAAATGATTCCGTTTCATAATAAAATTATCAAAATCATCTAAACATTGATCAGGAGGCTTACCATGAGGGATGTCACTTGCGTTGAAATCTAAAAGAGAGTGTACCTCTACCATAGGAGGGTGAGTAGTAGGCTCACACAGCTTCTCAATAGGGGGTAGATTCTTCACGTCTTCAGCTTTAATACCTTTCTCTTTAATAGAATTCTTTGCTTCTCGCATATCCTCGGGGCTCAGAACAAACATGCCCCTCTTATTTGTTGGTGGAGGTGGTTCAGGCACGGACCAATCTTCATGGTTTTTGGCAATCCTGCTCATTAAATCTTCCGCATCGTCCGGTGTTCTTTTCCTGAAAACACAACCAGCACAACTGTCCAAATAGGACCTGGATTCATCAGTTAGACCAGCATATAATATATCGATTAATTCATTCTTAGGGATTTCATGTCCTGGTCTAGCCCGAATCAGACCGCAGTACCTCCCCCAAGCTTTAGGGAGGGACTCATCCTGCAACTGTTTAAAGTTATAAATTCTTTGTAAAGCAGCATGTTGCATGTGAACAGGAAAGTTCTTATCAACAAAAGAGTGAGCTAAGTCCTGAGGACTCTTAATGGAACCGCATGGGAGTGAATCATACCATGCTTTAGCACCCTCCTTCAAGGAGAAAGGAAGAAGCTTGGTCACGTAAAAGTATCGTATCTTCTCATCTGTGGTAAACAGGCTACCCAACTCACCGAGTTTAGTCAGGTGTGCAATAGCATCATCATTTTCTCTGCCATAAAAGGGGTCAGCTTCAACCATAGGTATAAGTGAAAGATCAACAGAGAAATCATAATCAGGATCATCAATGCATATAGGGGATGTAGCAAATTCAGGATTAGGAACGGTTTTGTTCTTCAGAGAGTGTTTTTCAAACAGTTTCTTAATAGCTTCAGGGTCAGAGCCTGAAAACTCTGTCAGTTCCCTGCATAAATCTTCATCTAGTATATAGTAATCATCATCAAGGAGCCTCTCTTTGAGTTTACTCAAATCAGGATAATCATAAGTTTCACCAATAGGGTAGCGAGTAACAGGAAGTTCAATTCCAGACTTTTTAGCAGCAGCAGCAATTTGTTTCTCAAGAGCATAACCAAGCGAACTAATATCATCATCAAAAGTAGTAGAAGCATCATCAAGAGTATCAGACATAGTAACAGATTTAGTAGGAGCATCATGTAGTGGTGGTGAGGCAAACTTACTCATAACGGAAGGTGAATCAAGTGTAGCACTAGTGCTTAGAGCAGTACCTCTTCTTGTAGTGGATAGTAAGATCAGAACCTTGGGGTCTCCTTTCTTACCCATAGTAGATAAAGTGCAGCGGCAACGGCAACGGCGCCAGAAAACGGTACTTGATAACCCTCAACCGTAAGGGATCGAGATAGTCTTCGCGGGTAAGAATAACCCAATTTATTGATTCGACACACGGGGAGCCAAAGTGTATTTATAAGCTTTGACAGTTGAGTTGTCAATTCAACCGCACCTGAAGTATACTTACTTGCAACAAAAGATAAGTGGTAACAGTGATATGATAGTGATGATAGTAATAGTAAAAGTAAACAGCAAAAGTAAATAGCAGTAGTAAACGGCAAAAGTAGCAACTAGTGACAAGCAGGGTTTAAAACACTGTAGGCTAGGGAGATGGATGGTTGGGCGCTGCATGGATGAGATAGATTTAACTTGGGGCACGGCACACGGAAAAGTAATGATCATCTAGGCAAATATCAAACATTAGGCATGTATCCCGTAGGTAGTTGTACGTGCTTGCAATAAGAACTTGCACAACATCTTTTGTCCTACCATCCCACTACGAACGGGGCCAAAAGGAACTTATGGATATTAAGGTGCTCCTGTCAAAGAGCACCGGAACAAAGCAATGAACTCAATGGATACATGTAATCCTCAAACTACGGACCATCCCCTTTGGTGTCCCAAGCTGTCACTTTTGGGATCGCAGGTTCCGGACCGTAACAGGTGCAAACAACTCATAGATAGGATCACGAACACAAATATATTCATGCAAAGACATATGGTTCAGATCTGAAATCATGGCACTCGGGACCTAAGTGTCAAGCATTAAGAGTAATAAGTTGAAGCAAAGATGATAAACACCATAGTAGATGATAGGCAACATGCCCCCAACGATCTGATAAACTATTACATGATCTAACTCATCCAATCCCTACCACCCCCTTCGCCTACAGCGGGGGAATTACTCACACATGGAGGGAGAAGTCATGGAGGGATGATGGAGTGGTGATGATGATGATGATGGCGACGATCTCCCCTCTCCGGAGGCCAATTCAGCCTCCAGATTAGCCCTCCCGAGGAAGAACAGAGGGTGGCGGCGGCTCCGCGACGGAAAACTGCGAAAGAACTTCTGATCTGGGGTTTCTGCGTCGGGAGTAAAAATACGGGGTAAAGTAGGGCACCAGGGGGTGTGGGACCCACGCAGGCGGCCTCCCGGCGCGGCCCAGGGGGGGCGCCCACAGGGCGCCTGGGCACCCCCTGGCCCCCCTCTGGCCCCACTTCTGGCTCCTGGTTCCTTCGGGTGCGTTGATTTTTCTGAGGTACCTAAAAATCCGTTTTCCTGCACACAAATAAACCATACAGGCAGCTCTGCTGAAAACAGCGTCAGTCCGGGTTAGTTTAGTCCGAATCATGCAAGAATGAGGCCAAAACAATATCAAAAGTGTTTGGAAAAGTAGATACGTTTGAGACGTATCAGATCCCATCTCGGATTTCATGGCCTCAAGCCATTTTGCGGAATCTGGGCTCATCATCGCTTCCTCATAGTTTGTAGGTTCATTATGGTCTAGTAACATGACTTCCAGAACCGGGTTGCCGTACCACTCTGGCGCGGAACATACTCTGGTTGATCTACGAAGTTCAGTAGTAACTTGATCCGAAGTTTCATGATCATCATCATTAGCTTCCTCACTAATTGGTGCAGGAATCACTGGAACTAGTTTATGTGATGTACTACTTTCCAGTTCGGGAGAAGGTACAATTACCTCATCAAGTTCCCCTTTCCTCCCAATCACTTCTTTCGAGAGAAACTCCTTCTCTAGAAAGGATCCAATCTTAGCAACGAATATCTCGCATTTGGATTTGTGATAGAAGGTGTACCCAACAGTCTCCTTTTGGTATCCTATGAAGATGCATTTCTCCGACTTGGGTTCGAGCTTATCAGGTTGAAGCTTTTTCACATAAGCATCGCAGCCCCAAACTTTGAGAAACAACAACTTTGGTTTCTTGCCAAACCACAGTTCCTAAGGCGTCGTCTCAACGGATTTAGATGGTGCCCTTATTTTACGTGAATGTAATTGTCTCTAATGCATAACCCAAAACGATAGTGGTAAATCGGTAAGACACATCATAGAGTGCACCATATCTAATAAAGTACGGTTACGACGTTCGGACACACCATTACGCTATGGTGTTCCGGGTGGCGTGAGCTGTGAAACTATTCCACATTGTTTTAAATGAAGGCCAAACTCGTAACTCAAATATTCGCCTCCGCGATCAGATCGTAGAAACTTTTATTTTCTTGTTACGATGATTCTCCACTTCACTCTGAAATTCTTTGAACTTTTCAAATGTTTCAGACTTGTGCTTTATCAAGTAGATATACCTATATCTGCTTAAATCATCAGTGAAGGTCAGAAAAAAACGATACCCGCCGCGAGCTTCAACACTCATCGGTCCACATACACCAGTATGTATGATTTTCGACAAATCTATTGCTCGCTCCATTGTTCCGGCGAACGGAGTTTTAGTCATCTTGTCCATGAGGCATGGTTCGCAAGCACCAAGTGATTCATAATCAATTGATTCCAAAAGTCCATCACTATGGAGTTTCTTCATGCGCTTTACACCAATATGACCTAAACGACAGTGCCACAAATAAGTTGCACTATCATTATTAACCTACCATCTTTTGGCTTCATTATTATGAATATGTGTATCACTATGATCGAGATCCAACAAACTATTTTCATTGGGTGTATGACCATCGAAGGCTTTATTCATGTAAACAGAATAACAATTATTCTATGACTTTAAATGAATAACCGTATTGCAACAAACATGATCAAATCATATTCATTCTTAACGCAAATGCCAAATAACATTTATTTAGGTTCTACACTAATCCTGAAAGTATAGGGAGTGTGCGATGATGATCATATCAATCTTGGAACCACTTCCAAAACACATCGTCACTTCACCTTTAACTAGTCTCTGTTCATTTTGCAACTCCCGTTCCGAGTTACTAATTTTAGCAACTGAACCGGTATCAAATACCCTGGGGTTGCTATGAACAGTAGTAAAGTACACATCAGTAATCTGTATATCAAATATACCTTTGTTCACTTTGCCATCCTTCTTATCCACCAAGTATCTAGGGCAGTTCCACTTCTAGTGACCATTTCCTTTGCAGTAGAAGCACTTAGTTTCAGGCTTGAGTTTAGCTTTGGGTTTCTTCACGGGAGTGACAACTTGCTTGTCATTCTTCTTGAAGTTCCCCTTCTATCCCTTTGCCCTTTACTTGAAATAAGTGGTCTTGTTAACCATCAACACTTGATGCTCTTTCTTGATTTCTACCTTCACCGATTTCAGCATCGCGAAGAGCTCGGGAATTACTTTCGTCATCCCTTGCATATTATAGTTCATCACGAAGTTCTACTAACTTGGTGATAGTGTCTAGAGAACTTTGTCAATTACTATCTTATCTGGAAGATTAACTCCCACTTGATTCAAGCAATTGTAGTACCCAGACAATTTGAGCACATGCTCACTGGTTGAGCTATTCTCCTCCATCTTGTAGGCAAAGTACTGTCAGAGGTCTTATACCTCTCGACACGGGCATGAGTATGAAATACTAATTTCAACTCTTGGAACATCTCATATGCTCCGTGGCGTTCAAAACGATTTTGAAGTCCCAGTTATAAGCCGTAAAGCATGGTGCACTAAACTATCAAGTAGTCATCATACCGAGCTTTTGTCAAAACGTTCATAACGTTTGCATCTGCTCCTGCAATAGGTCAGTCACCTAGTGGTGCATCACAACATCAAGGACATAATACTTCTGTGCAGCAATGTGAAAAATCCTCAGATCACGGAACAAGTCCGCATCATTGCTACTAACATTTTTCAACTTAGTTTTCTCTATGAACATATAAAAACAAACAGGGAGGTACATCGCGAGCTATTGATCTACAACATAGATATGTTAATACTACCAGGACTAAGTTCATGATAAATTAAAGTTCAATTAATCAAATTACTTAAGAACTCCCACTTAAATAGACATCCCTCCAGTCATCTAAATGATCACGTGATCCAAATCAACTAAGCGATGTCCGATCATCACGTGAGATGGAGTAGTTTTCAATGGTGAACATCTTATGTTGATCATATCTACTATATGATTCACGCTCGACCTTTCGGTCTCCAGTGTTCCGAGGCCATGTATGTACTTGCTAGGCTCGTCAAGTTTAACCCGAGTATTCTGCGTGTGCAAAACTGTCTTACACCCGTTGTATTTGAACGTAGAGCTTATCACACCCGATCATCACGTGGTGTCTCGGCACGACGAACTTTCTCAACGGTGCATACTCAGGGAGAACACTTATACCTTGAAATTTAGTGAGAGATCATCTTATAATGCTACCGCCGATCTAAGCAAAATAAGATGCATAAAAGATAAACATCACATGCAATCAATATAAGTGATATGATATGGCCATCATCATCTTGTGCCTTTGATCTCCATATCCAAAGCACCGTCATGATCACCATCGTCACCGGCGTGACACCTTGATCTCCATCGTAGCATCGTTGTCGTCTCGCCAACTATTGCTTCCACGACTATCGCTACCGCTTAGTGATAAAGTAAAGCAATTACATGGCGATTGCAATCCATACAATAAAGCGACAACCATATGGCTCCTGCCAGTTGCCGATAACTTCTACAAAACATGATCATCTCATACAATAACGTATCACTCATCATGTCTTAACCATATCACATCACAACATGCCCTGCAAAAACAAGTTAGACGTCCTCTACTTTGTTGTTGCAAGTTTTACGTGGCTGCTACGGGCTTAGCAAGAACCGGTCTTACCTACGCATACAAAACCACAACGATATTTCGTCAAGTATGTGATGTTTTAACCTTCACAAGGACCGGGCGTAGCCACACTTGATTCAACTAAAGTTGGAGAAACTGACACCCGCCAGCCATCTGTGTGCGAAGCACGTCGGTAGAACCAGTCTCGCGTAAGCGTACGCGTAATGTCGGTCCGGGCCGCTTCATCCAACAATACCGCCGAATCAAAGTATGACATGCTGGTAAGCAGTATGACTAGTATCGTCCACAACTCACTTGTGTTCTACTCGTGCATATCATCTACGCATAGACCTGGCTCATGATGCCACTGTTGGGGAACGTAGTATTTTCAAAATTTTCCTACGATCACGCAAGATCTATCTACCAGATGCATAGCAACGAGGGGGAGAGTGTGTCTACGTACCCTCGTAGACTAGGAGCAGAAGCGTATATTGACGCGGTTGATGTAGTCGAACTTCTTCGCGATCCAACCGATCAAGCACCGAACGTACGACACCTCCGCGTTCAGCTTAATGATGTCCCACGAGCTCTTGATCCAGCTGAGCTTCACGGGAGAGTTTCATCAGCACGACGGCATGGTGACGGAGATGATGAAGTTACCGTCGCAGGGCTTCGCCTAAGCGCTGCAACGATATGACATAGGTGTGTTACTGTGGAGGGGGGCACCACACACGGTTGGGAGAGATCAACTGATCAACTTGTGTGTCTATGGGGTGCCTCTACCCCCATATATAAAGGAGTGGAGGAGGAGGAGGGCCGGCCCTCTCTATGGTGCGCCCTAGGGGAGTCCTACTCCCACCGGGAGTAGGATTCCCCCTTTCGTAGTAGAACTAGGAGCCCTTCCAAGTAGTAGGAGTACGAGAGAAGGAAAGGGAAAAGAGAAGAGAAGGAAGGAGGGGGCGCATCCCCTCCCCTTAGTCCAATTCGGACTAGGCCTTGCGAGGGCGCAGCCTTCCTCTTCTCTCTTTCCCCTAAAGCCCAATAAGGCCCATATACTCCCCGGCGAATTCCCGCAACTCTCCGGTACTCCGAAAAATACCCGAATCACTCGCAACCTTTCCGATGTCCGAATATAGTCGTCCAATATATCGATCTTTACGTCTCGACCATTTTGAGACTCCTCGTCATGTCCCCGATCTCATCCGGGACTCCGAACTACCTTCGGTACATCAAAACACATAAACTCATAATACTGATCGTCATCAAACATTAAGCGTGCGGACCCTACGGGTTCGAGAACTATGTAGACATGACCGAGACTCATCTCCGGTCAATAACCAATAGCGGAACCTGGATGCTCATATTGGCTCCTACATATTCTACGAAGATCTTTATCGGTCAAACCGCATAACAACATACGTTGTTCCCTTTGTCATCGATATGTTACTTGCCCGAGATTCGATCATCGGTATCACCATACCTAGTTAATCTCGTTACCGGCAAGTCTCTTTACTCGTTCCGTAATACATCATCTCTTAACTAACTCATTAGTCATTTGCTTGCAAGGCTTATTATGATGTGTATTACCGACAGGGCCCAGAGATACCTCTCCGGCAGTCGGAGTGACAAATCCTATTCTTGATCCATGCCAACACCACGAACACCTTAGGAGACACCTGTAGAGCATCTTTATAATCACCCAGTTACGTTGTGACATTTGATAGCACACAAGGCGTTCCTCCGGTATTCGGGAGTTGCATAATCTCATAGTCATAGGAACATGTATAAGTCATGAAGAAAGCAATAGCAGTAAAACTAAATGATCATAGTGCTAAGTCAACGGATGGGTCTTCTCCATCACATCATTCTCCTAATGATGTGATCCCGTTGATCAAATGACAACTCATGTCTATGGCTAGGAAACATAACCATCTTTGATCAATGAGCTAGTCTAGTAGAGGCATACTAGGGACACTCTGTTTTGTCTATGTATTCACACATGTACCAAGTTTCCAGTTAATACAATTCTAGCATGAATAATAAACATTTATCATGATATAAGGAAATAAATAATAACTTTATTATTGCCTCTAGGGCATATTACCTTCAATCACACCCGGTCATCACGTGGTGTCTCGGCACGACGAACTTTCGCAATGGTGCATACTTTGGGAGAACACTTGTACCTTGAAATTTAGTGAGAGATTATCTTATAATGCTACCATCGTACTAAGCAAAATAAGAAGCATAATAAGATAAACATCACATGCAATCAAAATATATGACATGATATGGCCATCTTCATCCCTTGCTTTTGATCTCCATCTCCAAGGCACCGTCATGATCACCATCGTCACCGGCGCGACACCTTGATCTCCATCGTAGCATCATTGTCATCTCGCCAACTATTGCTTCCACGACTATCGCTACCGCTTAGTGATAAAGTAAAGCAATTACATGGCGACTGTATTTCATACAATAAAGCGACAACCATATGGCTCCTGCCAGTTGCCGATAACTTTACAAAACATGATCATCTCATACAATAATGTATAACTCATCATGTCTTGACCATATCACATCACAACATGCACTGCAAAAACAAGTTAGACGTCCTCTACTTTGTTGTTGCAAATTTTACGTGGCTACTACGGGCTTAGCCAGAACCGTTATTACCTACGCATACAAAAACCACAACAATTTTTCGTCAAGTATGTGATGTTTTAACCTTCACAAGGACCGGGCATAGCCACACTCGATTCAGCTAAAGTGAGAGAGACAGACACCCTCCAGTCACCTTTAAGCAATGAGTGTTCATAACGGTGAAACCAGTCTCACGTAAGCGTACGCGTAATGTCGGTCCGGGCCGCTTCATCTCGCAATACCGCCGAACCAAAATATGACATGCTGGTAAGCAGTATGACTATCATCGCCCACTACACATTGTGTTCTACTCGTTCATATCTGATGGCTTCTCGCCCCTCGTTGGTTACCCCAAGTGGAAGGTTTGAGATGTAGCGTAGCGGCAAATTTCCCTTGGCAAAGATACCAAGGATCGAATCCCGTGAGACTCCGAAGGTCGACAAGAAGGTGTCAATAGCGCCATAAACTTTTGCTTGACAGGACCTGCACACAGATACAAATAACTTTGCTCCCAACGAGTACAGAGAGGTTGTCAATCCCTCCGGCCTTGTCGTTTACAAAGGATCAAACGCAAGAGATAATAGTGATAGGTATGACTGCAACTAGGAAATAAGAACAGGAAGTAAATAGCGGGTGTGGTCAGTGATGGTAATATGGACCGGAGTCCCATGACGTTCACTAGTGATGTCTCTCTCCCAAAAGACGATAAAACAGCTAAGCGAGGTAAACAAATTACAGCTGGGCAATTGACAGGATTATGTACGCGAACCAATGCTAACTATGCTGCAAAGAAAGGTAGAGGCTCAAAAGCATGGGCGGTACGCCAAGGCAAGTAGACCGAAATCCATCTGCATCTACTACTAATCATCCACCTTGAGATATCTATCCAGAACATCTCGCTGGTATTAAGTTGCGAGTCCCACCCAAAGTGTAAACTCAAAGCAACAGACAACTGCATTAAAAGAACTTTGCGTAAAGTAAACAATCCTTGCACCCGCAAGTACAAGCACCGTTGTTTTCCCCCTTGTGGCAACAGCACATCCCCTAGACTCATGTTTCTGTCACTCAAGCTAGTCATCGAGGGGCATGAACCCACAATCAAGCATAACGTTCCCTCTTGGAGTTACTACCTACTACTTGGCCAAAGCAATAAATAGCAACGGAGAACATGCAAGAATTACTCAAGAACATAAATATAAAAGAGGTGAATCAAATATATTACTCACACACAATCTGAACATAATCTCATAATCCATCGGATCCCAGCAAACTCAGCAGAGCAACAGCATAAAGATTACATATGTGCCTCGATCATGTAGGGCAGCTCACGAGGTCTAATCGATGAAGAACAAAGAGGGGATGAGAACATCACATAGCTACTGGTCATGAACCCATGGTCCAAGGGAGACTACTCACAACTCATCCGGGAAGCGTCCATGGTGGTGGAGAAGCTCCCGGTGGTGGTTCTCCCCTCCGGCAGGGTGCCGGGAAGAGTTCTCCTGGTGCTCCCGATCTTGGAAGCGCGGCGGCGGCGGAACAGAGATGAGATCGCGAAAAAGGGTTCCGTCCTCGAGGGTTTCGGGACGCGTGCAATATATGTGCCAAAGGGGGTCACCAGAGGCGGAGGTGGGGCCCCAGGAGCCCCCCTGGCGCGGCCAGGGGTGGGGCCGCGCCGGGTGGCCGCCTGGGCCACCCCAGGCTCCCCTCTGGCCCTGCCTTGGTTTTTCCGGAAGCTCCCGATACGCTGATTTTTCCTGTATTTTTTCCCGGAATTTTTAGGGCACTTTTAATATGGGGAAAACCTGAAATAGAAAAACAGCAGAAAACAGGAACTGGCACTGTGGTGCACTGAGTTAATAGGTTAGTCCAAATATGATCAAAAGTGTATGGAAGTGCATAAATATCATAGCAATATCACACAAAAGAGGCATGGAGCAAGCAGAAATTATAGATACGTTTTGAACGTATCAACATCCCCAAGCTTAATTCCTGCTCGTCCTCGAGTAGGTAAATGATAACAAGCATAATTTCTGCGGTGACATGCTATCGACCATATAAGAACTTTTAAGTAAAGCAATCAAGGCATGTAATCCAATTCAAGTCATAACAAGCAAGAGTCTATATTAGCATTGTAACAAGTAACATAAGAACATAAAGGTGCAAGAGCTCTCGCTGTCCGTGACTCGAATGTCTCCAAATGGTGTTTGCGTGCAAGAAAGGGGATAGGGATATATGAGAGAGTAAAACATAGTTTTTGTATTATTGAGAACTTAATCTACTAAAGTTTCACACTTGGTCTTCTTTGGAATCTTATCTTGACTCATCCCCAGACCGTCAGCCAAGTACAAGTCAAAATGATCCACTCCCTTTCGATATTTTGAGCACTCATGCAATGGATGAGTGTAAGCAAGAAAGTCGACACTTAGGATGGCAAAGAGAGAAATTATAGAGGGGGAAGACAAAAAAAGGTGTGAAAGGCTCACATCAATGAGGACAATCATCGGCGAGAGAAAGCCAAATGATAGATATGATGTGCGGAGTAGGGATTGCCATGCAACGGATGCACATATGAGCTAAGGTAAGCTCTCCAATGGAACTAGTGGGGGTGCATCCAACTTGCTTGCTCAAGAAGACCTAGAGCTCTTTTGAGGAGGCTCATCATTGGAATATACAAGCCAAGTTCTATAGTGTAAAGGTCCCCACATAGCTATATGCATAAATGATAATCTCTATGGAGCACAAGGTATAAGATGGAGTACGAGTGTGGATCTCTCAAAAGAAAATAGTAGTGTGCCCCCTTCTCTCTTTTTATTTCTTTTTTTCTTTTTTTTATATATTTTTTATTTTTTTGTGGCCTCAATGGCTCTTTCTATTTATCTCTCATTTGTCCTCTTTGGGATCTTTTGATTTTGTCCTCTTTGGGATCTTTTGATTTGTCCTCTTTGGGATCTTTTCCTCACTTTAGGGGCAACACTCTATGTATTACAAGAAGTATAGAAGATCTTTCACACTTTACAAAAGTACTCAACATAAAGAAAATGAAACTATCATGATGTATGCAAATGTATGCCTCTGCCAGTGTAGCAGTATATGCAATGATACTAGCGCGTCATGTAGCAATGATTAGGGCAAGGCCCAACTAGCATGCGGCTCATCGATCAAGCAAAAAGCATGTATGACATGAAGATCAAGTCATGAGAGGATGGATGTTGCATGGCAATGTATCTCGGAAAGGCTATGGAAATGCCTTGATAGGTAGGTATGGTGGCTGTTTTGAGGAAGGATATAATGAGGCTTATGATGACAGAGCATATCGTGCCAAGGATTTGGATGCACCGGCGAAGTATGCGCCAACTCTCGAGGTGAGAAAGGGCAATGCACGGTACCGAAGAGGCTAGAAAAATATGGTTAGGTGGAAGTGTCAACCTTCGAATACTCACATTAGTCCGAAGAACTCATGCACTTATTATCGGTAACTCTCAATCTAATTAGGAGCTTCACAAAGAGACAAGTACCCCGAGGAGGTGTGTATGGGGGTTTGGTTACCCTTGCGCATCCTCGACCCATGGTACGTGAGTGTACTCTAATATTCGATCCCTCCAAAGATTAGCGATCCATTTAGTAGCTAAAGTTCTTAACTATTTTGTAGGTTTTCGAAAATAAACACGGATTGGCCAAAATACGACATCTATCACTAATAGGCTAAAGCTCTTGACACCAAAAGTTCAGACATTACTCATGGCAATACCTCAAAACTATTGCAAGTTACTACTAAAATTAAATAGCAACCTCAATTACCTACTTTAAGTTAAGACACACAACTCAGTGCAACAGACAAACTCTCTTAACAAGATAAACATGAAAACTCAAGAGAGTTCAGCAGCCAACTAAACAAAAGCTCTTTAAAAAGAAAAGCATGAAAACTAAGAGCTAAACATGACAGTAGCTATTGAAAGACAAAGAACACACACAGCAAAGATAAGCATGAAAATCCTATGTTGTGTTCTAGGTTGAAGTGGAGCGTGGTTCTCTCCCACACAAAGAAAGTTGGGTTCTAACTCGTTATGAACAGCAAGCAAAGCTAAAGAAAACTAAAAAGGAAACTAAAAGCAAGACGCTCCAAGCATAGCACATAACGCATGAAGTGATTAAAATATAGTGGAACGAAAGACGAACTGATAATTGTTGATGGAGAAGGGGATGCACGGGGGCATCCCCAAGCTTAGACGCTTGAGTCTTCTTGAATATTTCTTGGGGGTGCACGGGGGCATCCCCAAGCTTGAGCGTTTGACACTCCTGAATCTTTTTATCATCTTCCCTCGCACACTTGAAAACTCCCTTCATACATAACTCATCATAATCTGATTAGCGAGGTTAGTACCCATAATAAAATAATTTTTCCTTGCTGGAAATAAGGATAATCTTTAAGAGCTACTGTTTCTCAAGATTGCCAAAAGGTTTTTGCAAAGAAAAAGCAAGCTTAAGGTTTGCAAAACGAAGAAAAGGCAAAACGGGACAGAATCTGTGAAAAACAGACCAGCAGGTAGTAAATATTTTTTTCGGGGCACTTCTGCAACTCAAATCAAAAAACTCAGAACAGACGCCCGAAAGCCAATTGTATAGAGCACGCTGCCAAACAAATTCAGACAAAAAAGATGATCTGGTGATTTTATACGAATTTTTCTGTCCAAGGACATAATCTGTTTTTTGGACTGCACGTCACAACTCTTGAACTTTCTTGCAATCAGAGGCTAAACTTGGCACAAAGCTGAAAAGAAAAGATACAATGATGATGCTACTGTAGTAACAAACATCAAGACACAACAAAAGCAAAATAAAATTTTATTTGTTGTGGGCTGCCTCCCAAAAGCGCTTTCTTTTATGCCTTTAACCTAGGCATAATGCAAAAGGAGAAGATCAAGTTTTATCAAGAGTAAAAGAATAGCTAGCCCGTATAACGGACTCAAAAGGTAACTTAATCTTCTTTCTAGGGAAGTGTTCCATTCCTTTCTTGAGAGGGAATTGGAATCTTATATTCCCCTCTTTCATGTCAATGATAGCACCAACGGTGCAAAGAAAAGGACGTCCCAAAATAATTGGACAAGAAGGTTCACATTCAATATCCATAATAGTAAAATCAATGGGAACATAATTGTCATTGACAATGATAAGAACATCGTCGATCCTCCCCAAAGGTTTCTTTATGGAAGAATCAACAAGACGAACACCAAAAGAACAAGGATCAAAAGGTTTCAATTTAAGCATATCATATATTCTTTTGGGCATAACGGAGGTACTAGCTCCAACATCACATAAAGCATAGCAAGAGAAGTTATTCAACTTAATTTTAATCATAGGATCCCAACCATCTTCTAGCTTTCTAGGTATGGAGGCTTCTACCCTAAGCTTCTCCTCCCTAGCTTTGATGAGAGCATTAGTGATATGCTCCGTGGAAGCAAGGTTAAGTGTGCTAGTGTGGGGATCTCTAGACATCTTGTGAAGAAAATCAATAACTTCAGAAAGGGTGCAATTATCAAAATCAAGGTCACTACTATCAAGTAAAGTGGTAGTGGTGTCCTTTAGGCTCACATGTTTGGTAGCTTCTATGGTTATAGGGGTTTCTACGGTTGAGGTCATAGCATCACCATTAATAGGTCCAATGGGACCAGGAGTGCATTGGGTGCTAAGAGTTTGGATATCCTCAACAACTTGGATAGTAGCAACAGTGTGGTGGGTAGGAAGGCTCTTAATTCTATCTTCTTCCTCCTTTTCTCTAGCCCATCTCTCTTTAAGTTTAGCCATCATCCTAATGTTTTCATTAATTTGCACTTGAATAGCATTCATAGGAGTGGTCTTCCTCTCCTCAAGAGGGGAAGTTCTAATTTTAAGCAATTCTACCTCATGGGCTAAATTGTCTACCTTCGAAGAGAGATTATCTAGTTTGGCTAGTTTTTCTTCTACACTCTTATTGAAGGCTTTTTGGGTAGTGATAAAGTCTTTAAGCATAATCTCTAGTTCAGAAGTGGAGTTCTTGGTGCTAGGATAAGCATTGTTGTTCCCATAGGAATTAGAGGGGAACGGTCTAGGGTTGCTACCAAAATTACTCCTATAAGCGTTGTTATTGAAATTGTTTCTAGAGATAAAGTTCACATCTACTTGATCTTGAGCAATCAAAGAATTTAAAGGAACATCACGAGGATCAATAGAAAATTGCTTGGAAAGTAGAGACATGATCAAGTCAACTTTTTCATTTAGGGAGGAAATCTCCTCGACAGAGTTTACCTTCCTACCTGTTGGAGCGCGTTCGGTGTGCCATTGGGAATAATTGGTCATCATCTCATCGAGAAGTTTCGTGGCAGCACCAAGTGTAGTTGACATAAAGGTTCCTCCCGCGGCCGAATCTAACAAGTTCCGCGAGGTAAAGTTCAAGCCTGCATAAAAAGTTTGGATAACCATCCAAGTAGTCAAACCATGAGTAGGGCAGTTCTTGACAAGAGATTTCATGCGTTCCCAAGCTTGGGCAACGTGTTCATTATCCAATTGTTTAAAATTCATTATGTTACTCCTTAGTTGGATAATTTTAGCAGGGGGATAGTACTTTCCAATAAAGGCATCCTTGCACTTGTCCCAAGAATCTATGCTATTCCTAGGCAAGGATTGAAACCAGATTTTAGCTCCTCCTCTCAAGGAGAAAGGAAAAAGCTTAAGCTTAACAATATCACCATCTATTTCTTGGTACTTTTGCATATCACAGAGTTCAACAAAATTATTTAAATGCAAAGCAGCATCATCTCCAGCACTGGAGAATTGATCTTTCATAACTAGGTTCAGCAAAGCAGGTTTAATCTCATAAGAGGGTGCTGAAGTGGCAGGTGTAGTAATAGGCGTGCAGATAAAGTCATCGTTGTTATGACTAGTGAAGTCACACAACTTGGTGTTCTCAGTGGAACCCATAGCAGCAAGCAAGATAACTATTTTTGTGTTTTTTGGTAAGGGAAACTAAAGCAAAAACTGAAAGGTAAACTAACAAGACTAAAAAGCAAAGATAAAAGATAGCGTGCAACTCCCCTATCTTGAAGAGTGGAGTCCCCGGCAACAGTGCCAGAAACTTGCTTGATGGCTTCTCGCCCCTCGTTGGTTACCCCAAGTGGAAGGTTTGAGATGTAGCGTAGCGGCAAATTTCCCTTGGCAAAGATACCAAGGATCGAATCCCGTGAGACTTCGAGGGTCGACAAGAAGGTGTCAATAGCGCCATAAACTTTTGCCTGACAGGACCTGCACACAGATACAAATAACTTTGCTCCCAACGAGTACAGAGAGGTTGTCAATCCCTCCGGCCTTGTCGTTTACAAAGGATCAAACGCAAGAGATAATAGTGATAGGTATGACTGCAACTAGGAAATAAGAACAGGAAGTAAATAGCGGGTGTGATCAGTGATGGTAATATGGACCGGAGTCCCATGACGTTCACTAGTGATGTCTCTCTCCCAAAAGACGATAAAACAGCTAAGCGAGGTAAACAAATTACAGCTGGGCAATTGACAGGATTATGTGCGCAAACCAATGCTAACTATGCTGCAAAGAAAGGTAGAGGCTCAAAAGCATGGGCGGTACGCCAAGGCAAGTAGACCGAAATCCATCTGCATCTACTACTAATCATCCACCTTGAGATATCTATCCAGAACATCTCGCTGGTATTAAGTTGCGAGTCCCACCCAAAGTGTAAACTCAAAGCAACAGACAACTGCATTAAAAGAACTTTGCATAAAGTAAACAATCCTTGCACCCGCAAGTACAAGCACCGTTGTTTTCCCCCTTGTGGCAACAACACATCCCCTAGACTCATGTTTTTGTCACTCAAGCTAGTCATCGAGGGGCATGAACCCACAATCAAGCATAACGTTCCCTCTTGGAGTTACTACCTACTACTTGGCCAAAGCAATAAACAGCAACGGAGAACATGCAAGAATTACTCAAGAACATAAATATAAAAGAGGTGAATCAAATATATTACTCACACACAATCTGAACATAATCTCATAATCCATCGGATCCCAGCAAACTCAGCATAGCAACAGCATAAAGATTACATATGTGCCTCGATCATGCAGGGCAGCTCATGAGGTCTAATCGATGAAGAACAAAGAGGGGAGGAGAACATCACATAGCTACTGGTCATGGACCCATGGTCCAAGGGAGACTACTCACAACTCATCCGCGAAGAGTCCATGGTGGTGGAGAAGCTCCCGGTGGTGGTTCTCCCCTCCGGCAGGGTGCCGGGAAGAGTTCTCCTGGTGCTCCCGATCTTGGAAGCGCGGCGGCAGCGGAACAGAGATGAGATCGCGAAAAAGGGTTCCGTCCTCGAGGGTTTCGGGACGCGTGCAATATATATGCCAAAGGGGGTCATCAGAGGCGGAGGTGGTGCCCCAGGCGCCCCCCTGGCGCGGCCAGGGGTGGGTCCGCGCCGGGTGGCCGCCTGGGCCACCCCAGGCTCCCCTCTGGCCCTGCCTTGGTTTTTCCGGAAGCTCCCGATACGCTGATTTTTCCTGTATTTTTCCCGGAATTTTTAGGGCACTTTTAATATGGGGAAAACCTGAAATAGAAAAAAAGCAGAAAACAGGAACTAGCACTGTGGTGCACTGAGTTAATAGGTTAGTCCAAATAGGATCAAAAGTGTATGGAAGTGCATAAATATCATAGCAATATCACACAAAAGAGGCATGGAGCAAGCAGAAATTATAGATATGTTTTGGACGTATCAATATCATCTACGCATAGACCTGGCTCATGATGCCATTGTTGGGGAACGTAGTATTTCAAATTTTTCCTACGATCACGCAAGATCTATCTACCAGATGCATAGCAACGAGAGGGGAGAGTGTGTCTACGTACCCTCGTAGACCGAAAGCGGAAGCGTCTAGTAACGCGGTTGATGTAGTCGAACTTCTGCGAGTTCCAACCGATCAAGCATTGATCATACGGCACCTCCGCGTTCAACACACGTTCAATTTGATGATGTCCCAGGAGCTCTTGATCCAGTAGAACTTCGCGGGAGAGTTTCGTCGGCACGACGGCGTGGTGACGGAGATGATGAAGCTACCGGCGCAGGGCTTCGCCTAAGCACTGCAACGATATGACTGAGGTGTGTTTCTGTGGAGAAGGGCACCGCACACGGTTGGAAGAGATCAACTGATCAACTTGTGTGTCTATGGGGTGCCTCTACCCCCGTATATAAAGGAGTGGAGGAGGGGGAGGGCCAGCCCTCTCTATGGCGCGCCCTAGGGGAGTCCTACTCTCACCGGGAGTAGGATTCCCCCTTTCCTAGTAGAACTAGGAGCCCTTCCAAGTAGTAGGAGTAGGAGAGAAGGAAAGGGAAAAGAGAAGAGAAGGAAGGAGGGGGCGCAGCCCCTCCCCCTAGTCCAATTCGGACTAAGCCTTGGGGGGCGCAGCCTCCTCTCTCTCTCTTTCCCCTAAAGCCCAATAAGGCCCATATACTCCCCGGCGAATTCACGTAACTCTCTGGTACTCCGAAAAATACCTGAATCACTCGGAACCTTTCCGATGTCCGAATATAGTCGTCCAATATATCGATCTTTACGTCTCGACCGTTTCGAGACTCCTCGTCATGTCCCTGATCTCATCCGGGACTCCGAACTACCTTCGGTACATCAAAACACATAAACTCATAATACCGATCGTCATCAAACGTTAAGCGTGCGGACCCTACGGGTTCGAGAACTATGTAGACATGACCAAGACTCATCTCCGGTCAATAACCAATAGCAGAACCTGGATGCTCATATTGGCTCCTACATATTCTACGAAGATCTTTATCGGTCAAACCGCATAACAACATACGTTGTTCCCTTTGTCATCGGTATGTTACTTGCCCGAGATTCGATCGTCGGTATCACCATACCTAGTTAATCTCGTTACCGGCAAGTCTCTTTACTCGTTCCGTAATACATCATCTTGTGAGTAACTCATTTGTCATTCGATTGCAAGGCTTATTATGATGTGTATTACCGAGAGGGCTCAGAGATACCTCTCCGACACTCGGAGTGACAAATCCTATTCTTGATCCATGCCAACACCACGAACACCTTCGGAGACACCTGTATAGCATCTTTATAATCACCCAGTTACATTGTGACGTTTGATAGCACACAAGGTGCTCCTCCGGTATTCGGGAGTTGCATAATCTCATAGTCATAGGAACATGTATAAGTCATGAAGAAAGCAATAGCAGTAAAACTAAACGATCATAGTGCTAAGCTAACGGATTGGTCTTGTCCATCACATCATTCTCCTAATGATGTGATCCCGTTGATCGAATGACAACTCATGTCTATGTCTAGGAAACATAACCATCTTTGATCAATGAGCTAGTCTAGTAGAGGCATATTAGGGACACACTGTTTTGTCTGTGTATTCACACATGTACTAAGTTTTCGGTTAATACAATTCTAGCATAAATAATAAACATTTATCATGATATAAGGAAATAAATAATAACTTTATTATGGCCTCTAGGGCATATTTCCTTCAGTCAATCTCTCTAGGGGTCCGGATCTGAAAGCAGGCTCCGCCGCCCACTTGGCGTCGCGGGGTTCGGTGTTGTAGAACCACTCCTGCTGTCAGACCTTATTTGTATCCATGAATGAGCCCTTGGGCCAAGTTGCGTTCGGGAGCTTGCTAATCATGGCGCCCCCGCACTCTGCATGTTCCCCATCCACCATCTTCGGCTTCACGTTGAAGGTCTTAAGCCATATGCCGAAGTGTGGGGGGGATGCGGAGAAAGGACTCATATACCACTATAAAAGCGGATATGTGGAGGATTGAGTTCGGGGCTAGATCATGGAATTCAGGCCCGTAGAAGAACAAAAGACCACGAACAAGCGGGTGGATTGGAAACCCTAGCTCCCTAACAAAGTGGGATGTAAACACCACCCTCTCACCCGCCTCAGGGACGGGGATTACCTGACCCTTGGCAGGGACTCGATGCGCGATATCAACAGCGAGATAGCCAGCTCTCTTAAGATCCGCCACGGTATTTTCAGTGATCGTGGAAGCTTCCAACTTGCCCCTGGCACCGTATCCAGCCATCGCTGGAAAGGGGAGTAGTGGTTGAGGAACGAGGAGCAGTGTGCGCAGGAGATGAGAACGCTGGGGCTAGGGAGATTGGAGAGCTCGAGCTTGAGGAAGGCGTGGGGCTGATGAAAGGGATCGGTGTCCTTTTATAACGCTTTGAATACAGAACGTCCCCCCACTTTAGCCATAAACCTCACCGGTTCCCAAAGCGGTCGTGCGTAATGCGCGGCGTGGTTGCTCACGTCATATTGACAAGGATCCCACAATAAGCGGGCACGATCTCTATTCGGATGGGACGTGTCAATGAGGATATACCTCGAAACGCGAAACTAGGACCGAATAAAACGGTTGGTTATGTTAGTGGGATGGACGCAGCGTTTCGCCCAGAAGTTGTCAGTAGAGACACACTATTGATTTTCTTTTTTAGAGCCTTGCCTTCGAGGCTAAGGGTTGTACTAACCTTGTAGAGCTGAACACAATACACCTTTTTGCAGAAGATCTATTCGGAAGAAGGAACCCGCCTTGCAATGCCGAAGACAATACGGAAGCCGAACTCATCGTCATCGAAGACATGTTCAGGGGCTACTGAGGGAGTCCTGGATCGAGGGGTCCTCATGTGGCCGGATAAACTCCTGGTTGGCCGGACTGGTGGGCCGTGAAGATTATAATAGAAGAACATCTCTTGTATCCGAATAGGACTCCTGTATTCCTGTAATGGCAAGTGTTAGGTTCGGGTGTAGGTTTTCCTTCCTCTGCAAGATGACATGTACAAACCCTAGGCCCCTCCGGTGTGTATATAAACCGGAGGGTTTAGTCCGTAGAGGCTAGAGGAGAAACACAATATCTCCATAGGCTAGACTTAGGGTTTAGCCATTACGATCTCGAGGTAGATCAACTCTTGTATTCATATGCATCCATACTAATATAGCAGGAAGTAGGGTATTACCTCGATCGAGAGGGCCTGAACCTGGGTAAACATCGTGTCCCCAGTCTCCTGTTACCATCGATCCTCAGACGCATAGTTCGGGACCCCCTACCCGAGATCCGCCAGTTTTGACAACGACAAACGACAATAAGAATTTTAAGGAGATGTCTCCGTCCGCCTCTACTTCCACTAATTCCCCTGCATCGACAGAAGAAGGCCTTGGCCAATGCCGAGGCTGCCGCCGCCGCGTTGGCCTGGCCAACCGGAGGGTATGACTCGTTCATCCCCTATATGCTCGTTCATGTGCTGGCCGTATATATGCTATTCATAGATGTCTTGGTTCTATGTATTGTACGTGCTAGCATGCTTAGGTATCGGTATGAGATGCATACCGTATATGGCATGTTTACTGTTTCCTCATGGATTAGATTAGTCGGAAAAGTGCTAATATTTCCAACAATCAAAAAACCTTATTTTAGGCATTCGACTCATGGCTTCGCCGCGACACTAAAATCGAAAAAGTTTACCGGGACGTATTTTAAGCATTGGCAGAATAGGACTACCTTGTGGCTCATAACAATGAACGTGTTCTGGGTTGGTGGTGTGTCTCCCACGGTAACAATTGCTCCTGAACAGGAGAATGTGTTTAGGGAGGCAACCACCATCTTACTGTGATCGGAGACAAGCTAGTTGCCGTGATGAGGACATCACTAACAAGGTTACACCCACAGCTCCAACTGACACATATACAGGACCAATTACTAGAGCTCGCGCACACCAATTAAATTACCAGGTACTTTCGTTTCTTGGTAATGAATCTAATGTTCATGAGAATATGATGCTGCCTAAATTGAATACATTTGTCTTGCTTACAAATGAAGGGCCTAGCTTGGACAAGAAGGATGAACATTGGAGCAAGATCAAGCATGGAGATGATGGCATGCGCAAGGGGAACAAGAATGGAGTTACAAGTGATGATTTCAGGACTTTGAAGCCACCATAATGAGTGTGTGAAGCCTTGGTCGAAATATACAAGATGCCACTTCATAAATTTCGTCCAGAGGCTATTATAGGTGTCGCGTCACCTTATTATTGGGCCAGGCCCATGTAATTTTGAAATACTTGAGTATAGGCTGTTTTTAGAGTCCGTATGTGTGGGGAAAAAAGAGTTAGGGTTGGTTTCGGACCCCTCCACCAAGGGCCACGGAATTCCCCCCTTTCCCCCATATATACAGCCCTTAGGGCGTCGTTTAGACTTTGGGTTTTGTTTAGATTAAAGTTCGCCATAGTTGCAACTTCGCGTACTTCATTTGTGTTCAACGACCATACAAAGACGTCACAGAACCCCACTTGATCAATAAAGCTTTCCTCTTGAATTCGCAATATCCAGATTGCAATCTCAGTTTCTTGCTTGTTCTTCGTTTGCCTGCAGGAAACAAACCTTCGTGGTCAGGTTGATCGTGCTCCGGCGTGGTCAATAACCTCTCGGAGTTGGTTTAGCGATTGCTAAGGCGCAACGTCCTCGCACGTTCGTAGTCGGATCGTCAAAGTCGACTTCCTCCAAAACGATAGCCACCATCTCATCGAAAGACGGGACACCTTGGCCTCTATCAAGTGGTATCAGATTTCCAGGTTGCTCGGTGAGATTTTACAGTTTTTCGTAGATTAGATCGAGTTTGTTCTTCATACCTATAGTCCACAAAAAAGCCAAAAAAATTAGGGTTAGTTCATCATATCCGAACCAGTCTGAGCCATTGCATAATCTTTTCCGTGTTTGCTTAGTTGAATTTGCGGTTGCATCGTCGTGTCAAGTTGCTGGTCTTAGCGTCTAGTCTTTTAGAGTTTCGAGTTCTGGTCATAAGTTGTCACGCTGCCGCCGCAACATTTTCATCGCTACTCCCACATACCACCACCGATCCGTATCCATATACCACCACCAATCCGTATCCATATACCACCACCGCTGCCATATACCACACCACCGCTGCCATATTCTACCACCACATATCCACCACCAATCCGAGTTCTTTTCGTTTTAGATTGGTTTCCGAGATCCATCTAGTTTCGGTTTCGTGTTTCCTTGCCTGAGTAGGTCTCGAAAAAAAAAGAGTCCGGAGACCCCCGGGCAGTTTTTAGGCCAAAATTTCGGCAGGTGAAAATATTTTTCCCTATCCTATTTTTGGGCTTTTCTGAGTCTTTTGAGACACGTGCCACCATACTGTTTTTTTACCGCACTTTTTCGTCGTCGCTGCCCTAATTCCGAAAAAAATTCGTCAATTTTTTTTCGTGCCTATTATCTTAGTTTGACTTGGGAAGTGTTTTGAGACACTCGCCATTATAGTGATTTTTGGCACACAAAAAAGCAGCGCAAAAAAAGAGGCGAAAAAAAATTCAGAGTGTGCTTTCCCCTTGATTACGTGCAGCGCCGTGATTTTGTTAGTGTTCTAGGCTCGCGCCTCTAGTACGGTCTAGCCTAGGACCAGCACAGTACCGTCGTTGAGCGTTTATTCAACTTTGCATCTCTGAATTGATTATTGCTGACCCTTTTTGCTACCATCTTATAAGCCTTCCCAGCTTCACATACATCTACGTCGTGCATTTGACTCTCCCTGGTAATCGATCCAACCTTTGAGAGTTTTTACTACCACGGTTGCCGATCACCACCTGCTACTGGGTAAGAACTGGTAAGAATTTGAGTTTTGCTTGACGGATTTGTGACGCCCCACCACCACCATTTTCTAGTAGTCTGTAGGATCATATTTTTGTGTGTTTCTATTGCTGCTAACCATGCCAGGATCATATGTCGACGAGACTGACTGGGAGAACATGACAAACAAGGAGTTGCATGATAAATTTCAGCAAATGACGGGTCAACATGTAGCAGATGTCATGACCAGTTTTGACAACGCACTAGCGAGGATGGATGGCATTGAGAAGTCAATTGACACCAAGTTGGATGCCAAATTCGCTGAAGTGCTTGCGCGTCTACCTCCACCTGCTGCACCGTTGCAACAACAACAACAACCACCTTCATGTCGCGAAATCGCCCTCCGCAAAGCAAGCCGTGTCCCTCTTCTGCCTGGCCAACCTGTTGGTGCTGTTGTTGATACTTCTGTGGCTCCTGCTGCTGCTGAGGAGGAGGACGATTACGCGGGGGATTACGAGGAAGAGGTTGATCAAAATCAGAACTACGTGCAACAACCAGCACCACAACAACCAGGTCGTCCACATGCATATAATCGCAATGGTAGGGCTGCACCATACCCTGAGGTACGCGATCATGACCATCTGCCTAAACTAAAATTGAATATTCCACCATTTGAGGGTAGATATGTTCCTGATATATATCTTACTTGGGAGTTAGAAACCGAACAACGTTTTACATGTTTAAAATATCCCGAGGAGAGACGTGTTGCTGCTGCTCTTTGTGCTTTCACTAGTTTTGCTTGTGTGTGGTGGTCTGAATATTGTAGATTACATCCGGATAATATTCCAACTACTTGGGCTGCTTTGAAGACTGCTATGCGTACTCGTTGGGTTCCACCATATTATCAACGTGAATTTAAAAAATTGCAGCGCTTAAGACAAGGAAATAATTATGTAGAAGAATATTATCAGCAATTACAAACTGGCCTGATTAGATGTGGCATTGTTGAGGAGAATGAAGCTATGCTTGCATGTTCTATGGGTGGATTAAATAAAGAGATTCAGACCATTCTAGAGTATAAGGATTATAATAATATCACTCGTTTATTCCATCTTGCTTGTAAAGCTGAATGTGAAGTGCAGGATCGACAGGCATTGGCGCGGACTAACTTTTCTGCAGGTCGACCTTCATCATGGACACCGCGTGCATCCTCTACTTCCACACATTCTACTGCACCGACACCTCCATCAGCTATTACCTCCAGCCGTGATACAAGGAAGCAGGCACAACTACCATTATCTGCCAAGAGCACACCTATTGGGCCTGCACAGAGTTCTTCTTCTTCCATGGCATCAACAGGGCACACTAGTGATATTATTTGTCATTGTTGTAAGGGAAGAGGACATTTTGCGAGAGAATGCAAATCTCAGCATGTGATGATTGCTACTGAGGATGGTGGATATGAATCCGCTAGTGACTATGATGAGGAGACTTTGGCTCTTATTACACGTGAAGAACACGGTGGAGACGATTCTGATCATGAGACACAATACATGGCTCCTGAAGATGCTGACAGGTATGAATGTTTAGTTGCTCAACGTGTTTTGAGTGTGCAGGTTACACAAGCTGAGCAAAATCAGAGGCATAATTTGTTCCATACAAAGGGAGTTGTGAAGGAACGTTCTGTTCGCGTGATCATAGATGGAGGGAGTTGCAATAACTTGGCTAGCATGGAGATGGTGGAGAAGCTATCTCTCACCACAAGACCACATCCACATCCTTACTACATTCAATGGTTCAACAACAGCGGCAAGGTTAAGGTAACACGTACTGTTCGTGTGCATTTTAGTATCTCTACATATGTTGATTATGTTGATTGTGATGTGGTACCTATGCAAGCATGTTCCTTATTACTTGGTAGACCATGGCAATTTAATAAAAATTATGTACACCATGGTAGAAACAATCAGTATACTCTTGTTCATAAGGATAAAAATATTACTTTGCTTCCTATGACTCCTGATTCCATTTTGAAAGATGATATTAATAGAGCTAATAAAGCAAAACAGGAGAAAAATAAGAGTGAAAATCAGATTGTGGCAAACGAATTTGAGAAACAAAGGAAGCCTAATAATAAACCATCTACTGTTGCTTCTGAAATTAAATTGAAAAGTGCAAGTTTACTTGCCACCAAATCTGATATTGATGAGCTAGATTTTAGCAAATTTGTTTGCTATGCTTTTGTGTGCAAAGAGGCATTATTTTCATTCGAGGACGTGCCTTCCTCTTTGCCTCCTGCTGTCACTAACATTTTGCAGGAGTTCGCCGATGTTTTTCCACAAGACGTGCCACCGGGATTACCACCTATTCGAGGGATTGAGCATCAGATTGACTTAATTTCCGGTGCATCGCTACCCAACCGCGCACCATACCGTACCAATCCAGAAGAGACGAAGGAGATTATGCGTCAAGTACAGGACCTACTCGACAAAAGTTATATATGCGAATCCCTTAGTCCTTGTGCTGTTCCTATTATTCTAGTGCCGAAAAAGGATGGTACATCGCGTATGTGTGTTGATTGTAGAGGCATTAATAATATTACTATTCGTTATCGTCATCCTATTCCTAGGCTAGATGATATGCTTGATGAATTGAGTGGCTCTACAATATTCTCCAAAGTTGATTTGCGTAGTGGATACCATCAAATCCATATGAAATTGGGAGATGAATGGAAAACAACATTTAAAACTAAGTTTGGATTATATGAGTGGTTAGTCATGCCTTTTGGGTTAACTAATGCACCTAGTACTTTCATGAGATTAATGAATGAAGTTTTACGTGTTTTCATTGGACGATTTGTGGTAGTTTACTTTGATGATATATCGATTTTTAGCAAATCTTTGGAGGAACATTTGAAACATTTACGTTTTGTTTTTTATTGCTCTACGTGATGCATGTTTGTTTGGTAACCTTGGAAAGTGCACCTTTTGCACCGACCGAGTATCTTTTCTTGGCTATGTTGTTACTCCACAGGGAATTGAGGTTGATAAAGCCAAGATTGAAGCTATTGAGAGTTGGCCGTAGCCCAAAACGGTAACACACGTGAGGAGTTTCCTTGGCCTCGCTGGATTCTATCGGCGTTTTGTGAGAGATTTCAGCACCATTGCTGCACCTCTCAATGAGCTTACAAAGAAGGATGTACCTTTTGTTTGGGGTACTGCACAGGAAGAAGCATTCACGGTATTGAAAGATAAGTTGACACATGCTCCTTTACTCCAACTTCCTGATTTTAATAAGACTTTTGAGCTTGAATGTGATGCTAGTGGAATTGGGTTAGGAGGTGTGTTATTACAAGATGGTAAACCTGTTGCATACTTTTCTGAAAAATTGAGTGGGCCTAGTCTGAATTATTCTACTTATGATAAGGAATTATATGCTCTTGTTCGGACTTTGCAAACATGGCAACATTATTTATGGCCCAAAGAATTTGTTATACATTCTGATCATGAATCTTTGAAGCACATTAAAAGTCAAGCAAAACTGAACCGTAGACATGCTAAATGGGTTGAATTTATAGAGACTTTCCCTTATATTATTAAACACAAGAAGGGAAAAGAAAATGTTATTGTTGATGCATTGTCTCATCGTTATACTATGCTTTCACAACTTGACTTTAAAATATTTGGTTTGGAGACCATCAAAGATCAATATGTGCATGATGCTGAATTTAAAGATGTATTGCAGAATTGTAAAGAAGGGAGAACATGGAACAAGTTCGTCGTTAATGATGGATTTGTGTTTCGTGCTAACAAGCTATGCATTCCAGCTAGCTCTGTTCGTCTTTTGTTGTTGCAGGAGGCGCATGGAGGAGGATTAATGGGACACTTTGGCGTGAAGAAGACGGAGGGCGTACTTGCTACACATTTCTTTTGGCCAAAGATGCGACGGGATGTTGAGTGTTTTGTTGGTCGCTGCACTACATGTCAAAAAGCTAAGTCACGACTCAATCCTCATGGTTTATATATGCCTTTGCCTGTTCCTAGTGTTTCTTGGGAAGATATATCTATGGACTTTGTTTTGGGTTTACCTCGAACAAAGAAGGGGAGGGATAGCATATTTGTTGTCGTGGATAGGTTCTCGAAGATGGCACACTTTATACCATGTCATAAAAACGATGATGCTGCTAATGTTGCTGACTTGTTCTTTCGTGAAATTATTCGCTTGCATGGTGTGACAAATACTATTGTTTCAGATCGTGATACTAAATTTCTTAGCCACTTTTGGAGATGTTTATGGGCTAAGTTGGGGACTAAACTTATTTTTAGTACTACTTGTCACCCCCAAACTGATGGTCAAACTGAAGTAGTCAACAGAACTTTGTCTACTATGCTTAGGGCTGTTTTGAAGAATAATAAGAAAATATGGGAAGAATGCTTGCCTCATATTGAATTTGCTTATAATTGTTCATTGCATTCTACTACTAAGATGTGCCCTTTTGAAATTGTCTATGGTTTCCTACCTCGTGCACCTATTGATTTGTTGCCTCTTCCATCTTCGGAGAAGGTTAATTTTGATGCTAAACAACGTGCTGAATTGATCTTAAAAATGCATGAGTTAACTAAGAAAAATATTGAGCGCATGAATGCTAAATATAAACTTGTTGGAGATAAGGGTAGAAAATGTGTTGTCTTTGCACCTGGAGATCTTGTTTGGTTACATTTGCGTAAGGATAGGTTTCCTAATTTGCGCAAGTCAAAGCTAATGCCACGTGCTGATGGTCCTTTCAAGGTGTTAGAGAAAATAAATGACAATGCATATAAACTTGAGTTGCTTGCAGATTTTGGGGTTAGTCCCACATTTAACATTGCAGATTTGAAGCCTTACTTGGGTGAGGAAGATGAGCTTCCGTCGAGGACGACTTCAATTCAAGAAGGGGAGGATGATGAGGACATCACTAACAAGGTTACACCCACAGCTCCAACTGACACATATACATGACCAATTACTAGAGCTCGCGCACGCCAATTAAATTACCAGGTACTTTCGTTTCTTGGTAATGAATCTAATGTTCATGAGAATATGATGCTGCCTAAATTGGATACATTTGTCTTGCTTACAAATGAAGGGCCTATCTTGGACAAGAAGGATGAACATTGGAGCAAGATCAAGCATGGAGATGATGGCATGCGCAAGGGGAACACGAATGGAGTTACAAGTGATGATTTCAGGACTTTGAAGCCACCATAATGAGTGTGTGAAGCCTTGGACGAAATATGCAAGATGTCACTTCATAAATTTCATCCAGAGGCTATTATAGGTGCTGCGTCACCTTATTATTGGGCCAGGCCCATGTAATTTTGAAATACTTGAGTATAGGCTGTTTTTAGAGTCCGTATGTGTGGGGAAACAAGAGTTAGGGTTGATTTCGGACCCCTCCCCCAAGGGCCACGACATTCCCCCCTCTTTCCCCCATATATACAGCCCTTAGGGCGTCGTTTAGACTTTGGGTTTTGTTTAGGTTAAAGTTCGCCATAGCTGCAACTTCGCGTACTTCGTTTGTGTTCAACGACCAGACAAAGACGTCACAGAACCCCACTTGATCAATAAAGCTTTCCTCTTGAATTCACAATATCCAGATTGCAATCTCAGTTTCTTGCTTGTTCTTCATTTGCCTGCAGGAAACAGACCTTCGTGGTCAGGTTGATCGTGCTCCGGCGTGGTCAATAACCTCTCGGAGTTGGTTTAGCGATTGCTAAGGCGCGACGTCCTCGCACGTTCGTAGTCGGATCGTCAAAGTCGACTTCCTCCAAAACGATAGCCACCATCTCATCGAAAGACGGGACACCTTGGCCTCTATCATGACGCATATCTCCATATGCGTGTTGCCAAGAATTTGTGGGATGCGCTCGAAGAAAAGTTCGGCACAACCGATGCTGGCAGTGAGCTGTATGCCATGGAGCAGTTCCATGATTACAAGATGGTTGATAACCGTCCTGTATTGGACCAGGCTCATGAGATACAATGCATTGCTAAGGAGCTGGAGCTCCTGAAGAGTGAGTTACTGGACAAATTTGTCACGGGTTGCATTATTGCAAAACTCCCTCCTAGTTGGAGGAACTTTGCTACTTCTCTCAAGCACTTGAGACGTGAATTCTCTGTTCAAGATATCATTGGTCATCTCAGTGTTGAGCAGAATTTGAGAGCAAAGGACTCACACATGAAAGGGGCAGAGGGTTCTTCTAGCGCCAATGTGGTGCAGAAGAATTTCCACAAGTTCAAGGGAAAGAACTCTGTCCAGCAAAATACTACCTTCAAGAAGAAGGGTAAGAAGAAAGACAAAAAGGGAGATGACTGTTTTACTTGTGGTTCAGAGGAACATTGGGCAAACAAGTGCCCAAACAAGTACAAGAAGCCAGGACAGGACTCCAAGTCTGTCAATGTCACTCTGAGTAACAATGATACGGCATCTGGGTATGGTAGTCTGTTTACCATACTGTCAGTCTGTCAGTCCACCGATTGGTGGGTTGATACTGGGGCCAATATTCATGTGTGTGTGCTGATGTGTCTTTGTTTTCTTCTTACCAGGTCGCACGAGATTGTTCCGTCCTGATGGAGAACGGCTCGCATACTTCTGTTCATGGTGTTGGCACGGTAGATCTGAAGTTTACTTCAGGAAAGATCGTGCAACTGAAAAACGTGCAGCATGTCCCCGCCATCAAGAAGAATCTCGTTAGTGGCTCCCTTCTATGTAAAGAAGGGTTTAAGTTATTATTTTTGTCCAATAAAGTAGTCGTATCTCGGTATAAACTGTTTATTGGAAAAGGATATGATTGTGGCGGTTTGTTCCGCCTTTCCCTGGAGGATTTCTGTAATAAAGTCGTGAACCAAATTTATTCAAATGTGAACGAATCTGAGGTTTGACATTCACGTCTTTGTCACATAAATTTTGGTTGTATGACGCGGCTAGCTAAGATGGATCTAATTCCGAGTTTCACTTTAGCCAAATGCTCTAAGTGCCATGCGTGTGTGCAAGCAAAGCAACCTCGTAAGCCTCACAAGCGTGCGAAGGAGAGACACCTGGCACCGTTAGAGCTCATACATTCAGATCTCCGTGAGATGAATGATGTGTTGACTAAAGGTGGAAAGAAATACTTCATGACATTGATTGATGATTCCACTAGATTTTGCTATGTGTATTTATTAAATACAAAGGATGAGGCTCCACACTGCTTTAAAATCCATAAGGCTGAAGTTGAGAACCAACTTGAAAAGAAAATTAAGCGAGTCCGATCTAATCATGGTGGAGAGTACTTTTCTAAAGAGTTCGATTTATTCTGTGCGGAACATGGTATTATTCATTAGAGGACGCCTCCGGACGGACTGTCCGGGCGTATTTTTACCGGTCAGTGATAGCACGGACTGTTCGTACGTTTGAAATGTGTATGAGAGGCCCAATTGTAGATTTCTTAGTACCTGCAATTCTATGTTTATACAAGTGCGACGTATGATTATATTTGTAGCCGTATTATAAAATTGATTGAATAATTTTGGAAGTTGTAAAGTTGAAAGACCTGCTTCTAATACGACCATAAGAGAATCGCAGAAAATATTTACAGCCAATTTTCCGGTTATAAAATGCTACTACCTCCACAATTAAATATAATTCATTTTTGCAGTTCGAATTAAACTGTAAAAATATCTTATGTTTAGTTACAGAGGTAGTACCTGCTATAAGCTTGCCTATTATATGTGGTTTTTTCACGACTTTATCCCTAGAGTGTGTTTAAAGAATCCTATGGCAAAGCTACCTTCTCTGCTTCTAACACGACTGCAAGAGAACCATACAAGTGCTATGGACGACTACAAAAGATTCGCAGAAATGTTTTCATACAACATCAATACGTCAATATTGGTCCTTTTCAGCCTAACCTTTTTCACGCGGGTCTTGGTACCCCGTATAAACAGAAAATTATACTCCCTCCGTAAACTAATATAAGAGTATTTAGAATACTAAACTCCCTCCGTCCCAAAATAAATGACGCAAAAGTGACTCAACTTTGCACTAACTTTAGTGCAAAGTTGAGTCACTTTTGCGTCACTTATTTTGGGACAGAGGGAGTATTAGTTTACAGAGGAAGTAACAGTGGCCCAATATATTCAGCCCATATAAAAAATCCTACAGTAGTAAGCAGTAACTATGAACATAGGAAAACGACTTCCCGAGACGATTGATGCCTTAAGCGAGGGTTTTGCAATTGCCGAACTCAAGAAGGATATACGTGCAGTAGCTGCAACTCTTCTTCCGTTCTTTGCTTCCTCTCTTTTGCTTTCAAAGGGGGTGGAAAAGAATGCAAGATTTGCAGCCGGGGACGGCTTTGAACGTCTGACGAGTGGTCATTGCTTATTCTCTACTCCTCCCTCAAAGGGACTACTGGACGGAAGAAATCAGCCGAAGCCTTTTCAAAAAAGGAAAAAAGAAATAACTCAGAGGAACACATGTTGATTTCTCCCGCTTTCCGTATTTTAACTTTAAATGTCGGTTTTGGGTCATTTTCATGGCTTTGAAGCTTTGAAACCCTTGACGACGGGACAGAGAGAGAAGATAGCCTTGTCATTCGTGAAAAGGATCGGCATCTCCCTCGTCCAAGCCGTCGTGCCTCGTGTCGTCGGCTAGCTCTGCCTCATTGTTGGACCGAACAAAATAACCTCTCTTTTTACCAATGGGACTGGACAAAATAACACCTCCCTGGTGACATACGGCGCTCTTCTAGATACTAGAAACCTGGATGCAGAAGACCGTGCGGTCCTACAAACGCCTGGAGCACACGCTTATAAAATTACTAGTACGACGAGAACGGCGTTACGGCGGGAATTCGTAGATGGGTCATGGGTGATTCCGTTTTTATTTAGCGCCGTGGTGGTAGATGGCTGATTTGTGTTGTGTGTCGTTCAATGCTTCGTGCTCCGGCTTTTGAACGGATGCATGGATAATCCTGGTCCGGCATTGACGGCGGGGTAGGGTCGATCTAGGGCGAGCTTTTTGCCGTAATTATTAGCAAGCTTGACCGGCTGCTATGCTATTGCTAGGCCAGGTGGTTAGTTTTGCAGTACGCTCTACGCTGCCCAATAATGGCGACCAACCGTACCACGGAAGCAAAGACACAAGAAACCCTCGAGTGTTTCGGACGAATTACCAGATGTAGACGATGCGATCCACACTCTGCATCACTTTGCGGATTACTGGATTCCGATTCGGATAAGACCTGCTATCTTACCGGCCAGGCAGATCAGTGCCAAAGCAATTGGGGTAAGCATGGGAGATTAGTCGAAGACAGAAGCAACATGAGTAGAAGTAGAACAGTAAAACCGCATAATGCTCTTAATAAATTATCGAGAAGAGAATGGAGAGGTGAGGGAATATCCTATTCCGAGAGGCAGCGTGGTCACAGATGTCGCGGTGGCGGCGGGGCCTACCGGGACACTGACAGCCCGGTCAAAGACGGGAAAAAATACTACTAATAAATCCAAGAGGTTTCCAGTAGTGTTGCGAGAGGGGCGCGTAGGTGTGGTCAAACGTGGGAAGGGGCGACGGGGATCGGCGCTTGACCGCATCGCGCCCGTCCGGCAGCGCCACGGACGGCCCTGATCGGTCCGGCGCCGCGCGCCCCCGGCGGCCCCAGCGGTCGGTCGGGAGTAAAGCTCGGGACGGGGAGGAGAGGACCACCCACGGGCATTGATGGAGCCGCCCGGGGCCATGATTGGGCAATCATGCGTCCCCTCCGAGGCGCACGAATCTCGACGCGTTGCACGCGCCGGTCCGCTTTGCAATAGCGATGCCGTCATGTTTGATGTGGCCGCTGTCGGAGTACATGCTAGTAGTTTAAATGTAGAGTAGTACAGTACGCTGTTCCGTTCTTACTGTGTCAGTCTAGTCTCACGCTCTCACACCTGCACGCTAGCACCCGTACGTGCACTTCGTGCTGAAATGGAAAGGTACATGCGTCCAAAGGGAAGGGGGGGAACTGTTTTTCCACGGCCATCTTCGTGTTCACATACACGTACGTCTAGTACGGTATTACTTAGTAGATATCGATGTGTCGTTTAACGCGTGTGTGCTTAACTTAGGGCCATTTTTCATGTTGCCCGTGCGTCGTTGTTAGTTGCAAAATAAATTATGCTGATCCCCACTGAGCTGGACCTCTCGTGTGTGTGTGTGTGTGGCGCGCGCGAGTGCTCCAATTCACACCTCTTCTTCGACTTGCCTGGCCCGTCCGTCGCCACCTGATGCTGGCTTGAGAAAATCTACACTTTTCACATGAATTTCCCCCGTATCTATCTCGGCCAGTGAGTGACCTGTCTGCCTCTGCGCCGATCGGTTGGCTGGTCACGAGGTGGGAGCGTGTAGGTAGAACAAACGACATGAGGATCGCGGAAATCTCGTTACACAACAAAGGCCGCGCCTCGTCGCACACGTCCAGACGTGCGACGTGTTACTCGAGTGAGCACAGCGGCATCGGGTGAGCAACGAGTGGCGACGCCCTTCCCGACTGCCCCTGCCACAAAGCACTGCCAGCCTCGTCCTTTGTAAATAAAACAAATTTCAATCGGGCCACCCATTTTTTCGTTCACCGCTGTTTAGATCGTCGTGAACAAAAACAATGATCCAACGCGTCGAAATATTTTCAAAACCAGTCCACTTCACGCCGTGCGGACCTATTTTTGGCCAAAATTTTGTGTTTGAAATGAGTCTGCGCGGACCGCCGTGCGACCCCTCGTTGTCCGCCATGGCCTCACATGTCGGGCGGCCAACAACCCAGGCGATCATAACTAACGCGGCCACCTATCGAGGGGCCGCCTGACAATGTGTGGAAGGGCCGCGTGCCCGTCCTTTTTAATGAACGCGTGCAGCGGGGCCGACCTCAGCCACTCCCCCGTCCAAATCTGGCCACCTTTACTTCCTCGTCGGCGATCAGGAAACCCTAGCCAGCTAGCCATGGGCATCTTCAGCGAAAAGGGAGGGAGAAGGGGAGGTTCAACGCCGGAGCGAGCTCTTCCTGCGGGCTCCTCCTCCACCGCCGCTGGCTAGGCGCGGCACACCACCGCGGGAGCGGGAGCGGCTGCACATCCCAGTCCACCAGACGCGGTGGCACTGGGGTACCGCCAGCCCGTGTCGTATCCGGATATCAACTTGCCGCACGGCTGGCATCTGGACCCGTAACGCATCCCCATCCCTGCGGTGCCGTGGCCCGCGAGTGCGCATGTGGAGGAGGTTTCCCGGCGACGCGAGGTCCTTACACCGGAGCAGCACGCCATGCGTGCCTACGGGGCAGACTCTCCCAACTGAGAGCGCTGGTTTGCGCTAGAGCATGAGGAGGAGGCGGATAAAGCCAGAGGAAGAGCAGGCGGAGGCGGACTACCAACCCGCCCTCGAGGAGGCCCTGCAGCACGCGTTGGAGACGAGCCAGCTTGAGGGGGACACCCATTGGGATGGGCTGAAGCAAGCCCTTGCTCCGTCGACGATGGGGGACTCGGTCCACACGCCCCTGTTCGTGCCGCCAGCGCCGCATCTCGAGCCGGAGGATGAGCCGGAGTCGAAGCCGGAGCGCGAGAACGCCCACGCGGAAGCGGCCACCGGCGGCCCCCACTTAGCTGCAATGCAGCCACCGTAGTAGACGCCGGAGGAGGCTGCCCTGGCGGCCTATCAAGCCGCCTTCAGCTGGGCTGGGCCGCCTCCCGTCTTAATCGACCTCACCGGCAGCGATGACGACGGCAAAGGCAAGGCCGTCTACTAGGGCAGCGTGCAGACATTTATTAGATTTTATTTAAATTTTTAATTATGTTTAAATGGACTTTGGCCGACGTTTGACCGACCATACATTATGTTTAATTTAGTCCGTGTCGGCCACATCCACAAAAATACGTATGCATCCCGTTTCACGCACCTGTCAACCGCGCACGTCCGCTTGGCCGAACCGACGAAAAACGGACCATGTGCGTTTCCGTTTGGGTCGGCTTGTTGGACTATGCAAACTTTTTTACTCTGTTTTCTTGCTACTCCAAGAGGGCCCCTATCTTTGGCGTATGGTCTACTGTTTGTTGTATGCACTTAGTGTTTCAAAGCCGTGGCTTCCTCGTAGCGGTAACCGAGCATACAATCTGTTTGGATACTCTAACTCGGTTAGAGGTTAGAGTTAGATTCTAACCCTGAACTAACTCTAACCGAAGAGGTGTTTGGATGACAGGGTTAGAATGACGGACGGGAGCGTGGATACGGTGAGGCGCCTCACGACCAGTGCGAGAGGGAGTGCCGGAGAGGACGAGAAGCTTCGAGGAAGTGGAGGGATCTGCTGCGGAGAAAGCGGGAGAAAAAATATATTTTTTAATGATCTCAAGGAGAACTAACCCAAATAAGCACTTTTTGGGTGGGTTAGTTTTTTTGAATGGGTTAGATGCATCTAACCCAAACTAGCCCTCCTGTTTGGATACTTTTGGGTTAGTTGAGTCCAAACTAACCTAAACTAACTCTAACCCAGATATCCAAACATGGCCAATAGTAAGTTTCCGCGGTTTATAATGATGCTGAACAGTAAGAGCAGACGGCACCCACATACTAAAGGCGTGGTCGCGCGATAAGATAAGCACGCACGCACGCACGCACAAACCCACGCCGGTCAACAGAGTTTAGCAAACCCAACCCGCCAGGCGGCAGAGACGATACTACCTCCTTTCCGGTTTATAAGGCTTGCACGTATATCTAGGTTGAAAAATAAACCAACGTAATAAAATTTATCTGTCACAAAAAATATATCATTAGAAACTTCAGATCTTCTACTTTCTAATGGTGTAATGTTTAGACTATACAACTCATTTTATGTTGGTTAAATTATAAATCTGGGGATACGCGCAAGCCTTATAAACCGGAAAGGAGGTAGTAGAATAGTACTCCTCCGACGCAAACTTTGAAAACCAAACCCCGATGTATCACCTCACCTCACCTCACGTGGACAAGGACGTGAACGCACAGAGCGTGCGGTCGAAAGGATAAGTAACAAATCTCCTGTCCATCCCGCTTGGACACGTGTGACGCGTGGATACATGGCACGGCAGTTAGCAAATGTTCTACACGTACGGGTGGCACGGCGTGAAGCTGT
Source organism: Secale cereale (assembly GCA_902687465.1). Taxonomy (NCBI): domain Eukaryota; kingdom Viridiplantae; phylum Streptophyta; class Magnoliopsida; order Poales; family Poaceae; genus Secale; species Secale cereale. The sequence goes on from LR738711.1 coordinate 801,944,171, forward strand.
AGTGCGAGTGGTGGTCACCGAAGAGGCGGCGTGGCTCCTTCTTTGGTGTCCGTATGCTCGGTGTTTCTGAATCCCAGACGGACAGCGGCGGAGTTCAGTTGGGTCACTCGGAATGCTCTTCAGGACGCGCTTCTTCGATGTAAAATTATAAACGCGCTTGGAATGTTCTATAGGACTGGTGCAGCAGGATTATCCCCTCTCATTGCTGTGGAAGAGGGTGCCGAGGACGAGTCTGGGACAACGGTAGAATTGACGGACCGACTCAGACTGACCGACCATCACAAGTGGCTGCGCAGGAAGTGCTTCTCCGTGGTTTCAATACTTCTGGCGGCACGCAGCTAGTACCGGACTTTTCCTCGGCATCTGACCCGGCTTCTTTTGTGCGTCCAACATCCTCGGCGGTCGGCAGTCGGGAATTTTTTTCAAAAAGACCCCCTGTCCAATGCAATTGTCAGAAAAGACTACATCTAAATCAGATTGTCAAAAAAGACCACCTGATTCGTGGCGGCAGGCGCGCCAGCCGACACGTGGCGCCTGCCGCCACGCGCGGAGGCGGCCGCCCTTGTCGCCACAGGCCAAGGCGGCAGGTGGCCTGGCACAGGGAATCTTCGGGAGCGGCCGAGAACGGGATTGGCGGTGGGCCCTGCTGCCACAGCAGGAAGTGGCAACAGTGCTGGTCGGTGGGCCATGCCGCCACGACCAGAGGCGGCATGCACTGCTGCGGCTGCTGTGCCTCCGTGGATACGTATATTCTTATTTTAGTTTACCTTTAATTTTTAGCCTGCGCAGCTACCCGTGCAAAAAATAGTACTCTGGCTATAGTGGACCAAAGTTTACATGCAGCTCTACTTTCACCGGTTATGCATAGAATTAACGAGTATTAGAGTTTCACAGGGAGTCACAAGGATCAGTCCAAAATAGGTAAGTGAAAAAATACTAGTGCATTGACTACAGTGTCTCTGGCAGCACCTGCATGGCTTTGTCCTGTCCGTTCAGAAATTATCAATCGTGAAAATGCCATGATACATACGCGCGGCAGCAGCGCACGCCGCCTCTGGGCGTGGCGGCATGGTCCACGGGCCGGCACTGCTGGCTCCTCCTGGTGTGGCGGCCGATCCTACCGCTTATCCCGTTCCACCGCAGCTCGGCCACTCCAGGCGATTTCCTGTGACAAGGCACCTGCAGCCTGTGCTTGTGGCGGCAGGGGCGGCCGCCTCCGCGCGTGGCGGCAGGTGCCACGTGTCGGCTGGCGCGCCTGCCGCCACGAACCAGATGGTCTTTTTTGACAATCTGATTTAGAGATAGTCTTTTCTGGCAATTGCATTGGGCAGGGGGTCTTTTTGGACAAAAATTCGGCAGTCGGCACCATCCATCAGCCAGCGATCCTAGCTACAACGGGTCATCTATTAGTTGCTGGAAGTCGCGCAATCTACCGTGAGGCGCAAGGTGAAGAAGGCATCAGACACGACGGGCACGCACCTTCACTTGTGTTGTTTTGTTGGCAAACTGGCCTTCAGTTCTTGTCCAAAATCTGGTTCAGCTTGGGGGCGGGCGACGAACCAGCACGATGAGCCGGGCTTCATGCTCATTATCAGCGAGTAGTCGTTACATCTGTGCTCACTTGGGCAGGCTCTATGTCTATGCCCTGTGATCCTTTTTCTTGACATTTGCACCAGGCTCTAACTCTCTTTTGCAATGCATTGGCAGAACAACTGTTTTTCTTCCTTTTTATTTCTAGAACTAGAATACGCACAACAGCCTGTTTCCTCTGAGAGAAGAGACACGGGACAGCAGCCTGTTTTGCTAGTACATTGTGAGCTTCGTGGTCAGATTCCCAGCTTCACGCCGCACTACAACATCTTCATGGTTTTCTTGATCATTTCACTTAACACTGATCGGCAGCCCGAGACATGGCGCACTCGAGTAACTAATGATTGATTATTTGAATCCTCTAGAGCATTCCAAACAGTGCAAGCGCTGACCTTGGCCATGTTACAATGTCTCCTTAGATGAGATCCTTTGTGGGCGGGGACTGAATCTGAATGCAAGCGCCGACCTCGTCCTGGATGCTTTGCTGCCACCCTTTGATCATTTGATTTGATGGTACCCATCACTTCCACATCATGCACCACACTATATATCTTTCTCCGGGTGCAAACAGCCAGCAAACCGTCATTTCTTTGGTGCTACTTACTTACCAGTACAGAACATGCTGGTCGAGTTCCAGTGAAGATCCCGATCGCTTCGAAATGCTACGCCTGTGATTTCTTTTGGCGCCTTGTAGTATTCAGTAGAATTGGGCAAAGGATGGAGAGTAGCTTTTCTGAACCATGTCCAGCTGGTTTTCTGAACCATGACCGACTCCGGCTTCCTCACGCTCTCGGCCTCCCGGTTTCCCGCGTGATCCCGTCCGAGCCAGAGACGGACTCGAGCACACGAACTTCACCGCCGCGGCCGTGCTCCGCTTGCCATAAACACCTGCCCACGCGAACCCTCGGTTCGTCCAAGCAACACCGGAAGCATTGGCTTTGATTGATCTCGTCGCATCAGACTAAGCCAGAGCTAGCGCAGATCGGATGGCGGCCGCCGGCATGGACGGGTTCGTGGCCACGATGGTCTTCTGCGAGGCGCCCTTCGACGGCACCCTCCTCGTCCCCGCGGTGCCCGCCGTCCACGACGACGGGCACAATGGAGGAGCTGCGTCGGCGGTGGCAGTGGCATCGGCGTTGATGGAGGCAGCCAAGGAGTACTTCTCCTCCGGCGCCGCGTCGGAGCAACAGCAGCAGCAGCAGGGCACGGACAGATTATCGGCCTTCTTCGACGCCGTCGCCCTGGAGTAGTAGTAGTGATATTATTAATGATGGACAAGAAATAATGTGCTTGGTCTTTGTTAAACTTTCCTACTAGTAGCAGCAGTAGCTCGTAGCTTGATTGCACTCATGTAGGAGGTTCTTGAGTTCTATACCTGAGGCATTATAAACTTGTAATTTGCCAAAATAAGAAGAAAATTAAGCAAATACCAGCCAACATAATTTGCATTCACTTCCTAAGATGGTTATCCACTTTCACTCAAGAGTAAATTAACGGAGCTGGAGTATTTGATCCTGAGCTCATGTGCTCTCGCATGAACAGTAAAATCAAAAGAAATAGTAAAAAATAAAAAAATCTGAATTTTTTTGGTGATGAACTTTGACAAAATTTCAGGCTGAAATGACATTCGTGGAGGTCTGGGCAAAAATAATAAAATCGATGCTCCAAAAAGACTATTGTTGGAAGCATCGATTTTGTTATTTTTGCCCAGACATCCACAAGTGTCATTTCGATCTGAAATTTTGCAGGCAGTTAGAACATTTGTCAATGTTCATCATAAAGATTTCAGATTTTTTACCAGTTTTTTTGATTTTACTGTTCATGCGAGAGCATATGAGTTCAGAATCAAAAGAGCACTTTCGTAAATTAACAGTACAGCTCGCTCAAACCGGAAACTACCTTACCAGGCCATGATCATCGTATAACAGTTTAGTTCTACAAACTTATATTTTGTACAAAAAATACATTTGCAAGCATGGAGAAATAAGTTATGGTACAACAAGCGGCATTGAGTTACAATGACTGTGTTACAGACCGCAAATAATGACATCCTTTTACCCACAAAAATTTCACATGTAGTACGTGTTTACTCTGTCATCTACATGTATGGAAATTCCTTTATCAATCTATTGAAGCCTACAGATATGATTTTCCACCAAGTTACAGATATGATGATCATATTCTATCTCTCAACCTCCTCTGTTGCCATGAGAACTTTGCTGGGCGTTTTCGGAGGATACAGCTCCCATAACGCAACCGTGGTGTCCGCCGAGCATGAGGCCAACAGTTTGCAGTCATGTGAGAAAGTCACCGCGGCACACTGCCAGCAAAAAAGAAGCATGTAAGTTAAACTACACATCAAGCAGAATTTGACCAAGTTGTAGTAAGAAAGTAATTGAGCTGATTATCGATCTATGACCCATATTCCAATTAAAGTAAACAGGAGGACTGAAATTGACATTTTTGACTGATCAAGGGACCCTAGATGCAAAATGGAAATGCCAAGAGCACTTAGTTGAACGAAGCTACATACCGTAGCACTGTGATACTTTAGAACCGCTAGAGCATTTCCTTTATTGTAGTTATACACTCGAATCCTGCAATGACGTAAAACACTTGAAAGACTACACAAATGCAAGGATTACAAACTCAGATAAACAACTGGAAGCATGCTTGTCATGCAGACATCGCCTACTCCTTGTCCAACTTTGCTTAACTCCTATTCTGTGCACATTTTCTGTTCTGCACCTATTCCATTGTCGTCTACAGGATCTGACGTCTCTTCTCTGTCTTGCACCTCCCCCTCAGAGGGCACGCAAGTGTCACTTACCTCTGAAACCCTAATCAGCCAGCACTAAATCAGTTTGGTAATCAGGGACAACTGGTGTTGCCGCGACATAATCAGCTATCAGTAAATCAGCTTTGCTAATCAAAGGTAGTCTACATGGAGGTCACACTCGTGGCACAGTGCCTCGTCCAGCAGGATACCCTTCACAAAGCCGTTGAGTTTGGATAAGACTGTATACACATTTTTTTGTTCGTAAATTTAATAATTTATTGTATCTCATAATTTCATTCTACTCCATGACATGGCTTGCATGTAGACGATAAATGAAGACATTATTTTTGCTCTGCTGTTCATGGTGTGGAACACCAATTTTGAATAAGACACAGCGGAGCTGGCAAGCGTTGAGAGTTACGGGATGGAGCCAGATGCTAAGCATATTTTTTTAAGTCCTGCTGATACTATGATTGAATGTATCTACAATATCAGGGTCATACTAGCTTCCTGGGTGATACTACGATATCAGGGTGACATTAGCTTCCTGGGTGATACTACTCCCTCCGTCCCAAAATAAGTGTCTCAAGCTTAGTACAACTTTGTACTAGAGCTAGTACAAAATTGAGACACTTATTTTGAGACGGAGGGAGTACATTATACAGGTGATACTATGATTGAATGTATCTTTTGTTTTATGTATTTCTAGGCGATCACGCGTTTGACAAGGAGAACCCCTTTTACAGGCTATGTTTGGAAAGTATTAGAAACTACATGAAGAACCCCTTTTACAGGCTAATGTTTTTTATGGTTTAGTTCTTGGTGACACACACTTTGCCTCTGGCGTAGTGACAAACACCACTCTTTTCAGTTCAAAACTAGAAATTGAATAAAAAAAGTGTTTCCAGAAAGACTGGCGGTGCTCAAGCCTTCGGTAGTGGAAGTGCGACAAGAAGTTGAACTGCAACCCTACACTATATGTGAGATTCACCGTAGAGGTCATACTCAGGGTACAGGTGGTACTCATGCTGTACGTGAGACTCAGGGTGTGGGTGAGACTCATGGTATATGTGAGATTCCCCTGATTGATTCTGCCAGGGAGCCGAAGCATGGGAACACCACCACCCCGGCGAATTCCAATACCGAGGGCTTCAGGGGAAATTTGGTCGTTTCCCGTCTCTAGCTTTTCAAAATTTAACTATATGGACTTCCCTTGCCCGCCCCGCCGCCCCCTTTTCTCCAACAACTCCCCACACTTCCCTATGTGCACCCCGGACACCAGTGCGCAGTGCAACTTGAATTAGAGTTGCAAGCAACATAGGCCATGCCACCTATGAAACGCAGCGTTCAACCTATGTAACCCACACTGTGCTATGTAACCCAGTGTTCGCCTTCAGCATCATGGACTTGCTGTACATAGTTGACTCATGGGATCAGCAGAATAAACCACGTCGGCCGATGTAAGATTCGTCGACGAATCTTATAAACATATATATGAATCTTATGTTTGCTTTCATTTATATTCAAGGATCTCGAGACATATGACTTGACCATGGCAGCACATGCATCTCATAACCAAATTTCATGTATCTCATAAGCAAAACCATCATCAGGTCCTTCTCTGATATTGTAACAAAATTTTATGTTTTTTTTTGTAAATCTAATAATTTCTTGTATCTCATACATGGTTTGCACGTGTAATGTAGTACCACCCAGGCTTTTAGTATCACCCACGAAGCTAGTATCACCAGGGCGTAAAAAATATGCTTAGGCTCTGGCTCCATCCCCTTCCTCTCAACACTTGCCAGCTCCCTGTGGCGGTGGCCAGATAGGAGTTGTGATCGCCTAGTCCACCGTGGAAATCATGAGACGTCCGTTTGATTAATTTACTTTCGATTCCATTCAAGTATATTTATAACCTACCAATAAACAGTCCTATATTCAAATCAAATGCAGTTATTGACTCAGGCAATCAGATCCACTAAGCCACTAACAAAGGTTATATTAGCATCCCTGGTCAGCGATAAAAGCTAAGAATGGGAGAACAAACCTGTGATCCCAACCAGCAGTTGCTGCAATCTTGTTGTCTGGCCGAATCGCTATACCCGCTATACCGGGTCGCTCAATTTCTATCTCATTCCTGAGAGAAAACGTGCCCTGTAATCAAGACAGCTACATTTCGGTTAAGAATTTCAGTTGTCTTGATTCCTAAATGAAATTGCAAGCACTCCAGTGCAGGTAATGCTTGTGATGAAACGAATGCAAAAATCACAATCGCACAAGTAGTTGACATGTCGAGCTATTGAGTCTGAATTATGAAGTAGATCATAAAGAGATGCTCGATTTCCTTACTGTGTAAACTAGTTAGCACCACATGTATGAATTATCACATGGACATATTGCACCAAACCTGGGCTAATATCCAAGTACGAAAAACTGATAAACTGACATCTCAACGCAGCTGTCATTTTGGACATGCAAGCACTCATCAACCTTCTGAAAAGAGGATATAATACATAACACCGAGCCATCAATTTTTACATAGAATTGATGAACGCAAAGATATCCTGAGATAACTTTGAAAACATGTTTTTCCTCACCTAGATGAAATTTTCACACCCCAGGTAACGATAGAAGGCTGCCGACGTTTTTCTTTTACCCTTCCAATTTCCCCGGAACAGAACATTTTATTATTATCTCTACAAGTAGCAGGCAGTCAGGACTCGGTCCCTAATTGATAATGTATTACCTACTAATCCTTCCCACAGGAAGCACATTTCAGTTCTTACATGTCTCTAGCGTAATCATAAATTGTTAGAAGCACTTTTTGGATGTATGATTGCGTCAGGATATACTTGAGAATATTACTAAAACTGTATTGAGAGTGACATAACTTAGAATATAAAAAGAATACAGATTACAAAGTGAACTCGGGTTTGTCAGCTACTACAAGTATATAACCAAGACTTGCACTTACAGCATGCATTTTCATGATAGGGATATCTTATATAGGAGGAAACAGAACATAGAATAATTGATGTCACACCTGCTGATGATCAAGGGCAAACATGGCTACTTTATTATCAGCACCTCCTGAGATCCCACCGGTGCATAAACCATCAATAGCAATGGATAAAGCTGCACACCTGCATCTTATTAGATCATATGCTGTTTCATTCCATCAAAGGAAAATAAAAATTTACTCTTGAAAATGGCAAGTTACACAATTGAATTAAAACTGGGTGTAGCATGAGACCTGATTCCAAATGATATTTCATTGAAGATAAAGGTGACCCGGGCTTCCGTACATCCCACCAGAGAGTACTTCCATCTTCATAACTGGTGGCCGTAAAAGCGATGTTTATTAATAAAATGAACACGTACACCTCTCAACCTTGAACCCTCAAACTGGTTGTTTTTGACCTTGTACTCTTGAATCAGTTTAATTCACCCCCTGGCCCTATCCCGTTGAAAAATTATGAACTTCTTAAATAGTCATAAATAGTCAAAACACAACATGAAAAGGCGGATTCAATACTCCACAGATGACATGTAGCTAAACTTTTTCTAATAGTCAATATGAAATCCTGAATTTCCTATAAAGATTTTTCCTGATAGTCAAACTGAAAATGAATCAATAGTCAATCTGAAAAAAACTATTTGCCAAATTTCCTAAAGAGTTCCAGGGTGCCCCAAAAAAGCAATTTTATTATTAAAAGAATCCTGATTTCTAAATTTTATGTTGAGTGTAAAAGTGATGCCACGTGTCAACTCTGCCAGCACAGCCGTTTGGGATAGGGTCAAGGGGGTAAAATAAACTGATTCGACAGTTTAAAGTTAGAAGCAACCGGTTTCAGAATTCAAGGTTGAATAATGAACTTCAGCAGTAGTTCAGGGTTGAAAATGAAATTTCCGTGAGAACATCCAGCGTGCATGCAAAAAGGCTGAGAATTTATTTATTTTTCATTCTGAAAAAATTATCGAAGCCGCTTTAACCTGCCCCACAAGCATATACTACGGGATTGTTTAGCATATCAAGTACTAGAGATCAATTTACCATATTCAGGTACCAACTATTGAGATGAGATTATATTGAGATATCACTACAGTTCATAATGTGACTAGTCAAAAACTCATGCCATAATACTAAATGCTTGAACCCTTGAAGCATGCTCGCTTCAGTTAATGGACTTTATTTGTAAGATAAAGTTGCTTTGTTGTTTCACAACAGAATCAATTCAATTGTGTAAGTGACATACACTCACAGTTGAAATCTTCACATGTGAGCTAATCGGGTGAAGATGCATCAACAATATCATTTTACTATGTGCTGCACATGCCCCACGGAATACACACAACAATGGTGATGGTTAATATTGTGAAGCAGGAACAAATCTGTATGCTGCATACAGTCATTTGTACACTTCACATAACACCATCACTACACTTGCAATAAGAATTTGATCAAGTATAACTTCTGCCATAGAGGGGAGATGAATTATCTTACATCATCCTGTCAAATATGTGAGTGGAAAGATGATTCAGGTGCAATATAACCATGCTAAGCATTTGAATGCCATTTCCATTCCACGTGATTGTTATTATCCAGATAAAACATGAGATGTATTCAGCTTATGACATTTTTTATCATGTGTGATCATTGCATAACACTTAGAGCCAAGACTCCCAAACAAAGGACAGAGGCCAGAGGATAAAAGAGAGCATGGGTCTGATAAAAGGACCAGATTCATATTTAAGCCATTTGCCACAATTGACCTAAGAAAGAGCTCAATAGTTTTTTAACTGAAAAGAGCTTAAGAGTTTTTGTTCAGATACTCCACTAGGCCAGGGCATATAAAAATATCTTGCAATATTAGTTACAAACATATTGGGTTTTTGAAAAGTTGATCTGGATACCTTGATAAAATATTAACATAGCCTCCAGATTCACACGGGATGAAAGCTTGCACAGCCATGCATAGACCTACAAACAACAGAATTACAGTTTTCATCGATTACTTAAAAGCATAAATAGTCAGGAAAAACAAATGACATAGAACAATTAAAAGGGATTTTTATTGCTGTCCTGCAGATGCAGACTATTATTTTAATTCAATATAGTTGTAAACAAAGCCATGCATTATACCTTGTAAAAACAACAAGAAAACTACAACAGCACAAGAAATATAAATAAACAAGATGCCAGAGTCTCATGCCATGGAAGAAGGATTGATCCTGTATCACATATATACATCCTTGCATTCGTGATACCAGAGAGAACAGTCAAACTGCAAGGTGTACATACCTCAGATAAAGGCATGCATTTATAACTTCCTTCCATGAAAACTGAACAATGAATCAACAGACCATGTAGGTAGAGCTGCTGGATCTAGGCCATGAGGGACAATTCTCAAACCAAACACTCTGGATTTGTGGTAGACAAAAAATTAAAACAACAACAATGGTGGAGGCTACTCTGATGTCAAGTCTAAATAGTTCACGGTTCTACTAAGCGAGAAGTTACCACCGGATACATATACTAGGTACAACACACCATGGTATTTTGTAGAACAAAAACAAACAACTACAGCTGGAGTGGTGAAGAGTGACGACAAACCTTTTTTCTTGGTAAGGTGACCTGTCATATTAGCACTACATCTTTGGGGCAAACACATTATCTTCCTTGAATTTTTAATGTCCCAAAGTTCAACCTGTAGGTTTTGTTTTGAAGTTTCAACATGAAAGCAGTGAAAACAAAAGAAGTAACAGCATAAACACAGAAATAAACATCAAAGTTCAGTCAGGCTTCCTTTATTGCATTATATTAAGCCAATAATTTATATATACGAAAATAACACTAACATAGTTTGGAACTAACCTCAGAAGATTCTTGACCAGCGATTGCCAATATATTTTGTCCATCCAAGGAACTGCCTAGCAAATACATAATAAAGTCAACAATGCAGAGATAGCTTGCTTTTCTAAACAAGAAGTTATCAGACACAATTTTGTTTACAGTAGATCCTTCTTCTAAACGATGTGACATTTGAAAGTCAACAAGGTGTTATATACGCCATTTCCTTTGCAGTCTTTCCTCTACATAAATGAATGAAATTGCTATTTATTTGTCCATTACCGTAAAGCTTACACTTCATAATAGTCACTAGTTAATAAATTCATGTAGGATTCAGAGGCTATTGCTGCTTTTAAACGTGATGGGATTCAAAAATGGTCGCACATTACCTTGTTCATATTCTTGAGTTCCTTCTGTAAGATTTACACCATCTGATCCTGTATTATCTTCAGTAGGTACTCTTTGCGGCTCAGTGCCACTAATTGAGCCACTCAAGCTGGTTTGTGTGCCATGTGCAGAACATGGAACCTTAACCAGTGACATCTTACAGAAATGGTATGTACTCGTTTTGATTGTAAATATGGGCCTCCTGCAGGAGCACAAACAATATATTTGTAAATTCCACAGAAATTCATAGAACACACACGGGCCACAAAGCCTGCTAAGAAGTATATGTTCTTCCAGATATCCACATGAACACTGTACATATCGTCTTATCTCCTAAAATGAATCACAAGTGTCCACGCGTCTAGGTCATTCATGGTTGAGTCCAGATATATTTATAAGAAGGGAATAATTCTAGGTTCTGCAAATCACCTGGTTGTTTAGGAGTTTTTCAAAATGTTGCCACTACAGTTTACGGATGAGGGCCATTGTTATACATTTGGACTTAAAGGTATCATATTACAAGTTTACAACAACGTAACATCCGTTAACAAACAGGAAAGCACCATAAGGGTTGTGCAAACTATAATCAGGACGAAATACTACCAGATAACATGAATAGCTTAATTCTTATGGAAGGGTACTCAGAACATATCTAGATTTTGCTCATTACTAACTGATATTGCGGGTGCTTGCATTGAGTTTGACCATAAAATCAATAGCATCACTGATTATCTGACCTTGGTAGTTAAAGAATCTTTCAACATATTAGATAAGGAACCTTAGTATGATAGCGATACTTATTACACTCCTACCCGGGTATATTATTTCGCCCCGCCCCTAGCCCTAAATCTAATAAGCAGCTGTATTTTCTGGTGGCCAAACGGCAGTTACAGAATACAATTTCCAGAGGAGAGTCAACATCAGGAATGATCGATTCTTCATGGACAAATAAATAGCAATTTCATTCATTTATGTAATGTTCAATTTGGTGTAAACGATTCAAGTTTCTTTTAAAGTTGAGAACTGTTTACCGAAAACTGTCTACATAAAGTTGAGAACTGTTTACCGAAAACAATGCAGAGATAGCTTGCTTTTCCAGAACTGTTTATTAAATAAAGACTTCTTTTCAATTCTTCATGGAATGTTCGATTTGTAATATTTGAAAGATTATGTGCATGTGTATTTCATTGCCTTTAAGTAATTGGGGGCCTATTCTTGACTGATCGTGCACTAGCTTATGTTATGCAGAAAGTCATACCGTGAGAGCCCAGCTTCCTCAATTGCCCAGCCTTTGCACAAACCATCCCTTCCCTGGCTGTGCCAAAATCAAAAGCATAGATATTGAGGATCAAAATAAGCCTCACAGGAAATCTCTTACATCTAAATTCTGTGATGCAATAAAAGCTGTGTACAAGTTGAAAGGCACTTAAACGGTTCAAGCATGTATAGTCAATATCAAAAACATAGATATTGGTCAAAATTCATCAAAAGATCACCACTGGAAAGAAATATGCTCAAAGGAAATCTCTTCCATCTACATTCAACAATGCGGAAAAAGTTATGCAGAAGTTAGAATGCACCTAGATGGTTCAGGCATATATAGTTTTCCCTAAAGCCATGTTCAGCAACTGTAACACAGTCCTGAAATGGGTTCACCAACAGTGTTTCAAATATAGCTCTGACATGGTTATACTAGTTATGCTACTGGAATTTCTTATCTAGCAAGATGGTAAGCTAAGTTTGAGATATCCAATAACCAGCACTCCTGACAGAATTCACCCCAATTCACTCACCTAATGATTGTGTTCCCAAGTCCGGCGCCAGAAGCGATTGAATACACCCCAGCCGCGCCACCATGAGCCCTGCATATTGCAGAATCACACGCTATCGCACCCAACCACTCGAAACCGAACCACACCCGCCGCTGCAGTCTGCAGAAGCAGCAGGCTTACCAGATGGAGGAGACTGTGCGGTGGCTCGCCGTGTCCCAGACCCTGAGCTCCCCGTCGGCCGCGCTGGTGGAGGAAAAGCAGAGACCATGAACCGAGCATCAAAGCACAGCAGAGTCACATCAAAAGGGTTCATGGCAAGCGGCTGATGATACGGGCGACCAGAGAGGGGTGTAGGGGTTGGGAGGAAGTTTACCCGGAGAAGAGGAGAGGGAGGGCGTGGTGGAAGCAGGCGTCGCTGACGGCGGCGCGGTGGCCCCGGAGCACCGCCACAGGGTCCGGCGACGGGCGGCGGCGCGGCCTCTCCCGGTCGCTGGCCATGTCGCTCGGCGAAGTGCGGGACAGACAGAGAAGGCGGATGTATCCTGTCCACCGCTCGACGCCTACACCCAAACACACCCTTGTCAACCAAACTAATTCTAGAGTGAAGTCTCAAATAAACCTTAAAGTTGTAAAGGCCGACGCAATTAAACCCTCACCTTCAAATCTCTAAAATCTGTACCCTAACCTTTCTGATCCCGGCCTATACAAACCCTAGATATATTTGGCAGACTGGGAAAAGCAAAATCCTAGCCGGGTAATCACTTCTCTCACTGTGGTGTGGGTTAACACATCATAGCCATTTTTCCTAGTTCCCATCTCACCACGACTAGCTTGAGCAGAGGGGAGCAGCACAAGATCAAGATGGCAGCCACCGCACGACCACCCCAGAAGTAGAGTCAGGCAGCCAATATATACGGCGTCGTTCTTCTTGTACGAGCCAACCTCGTAATGGAGATAGGGCGCTAATGCAAAGAGAGGGCCACGCTGATTATTTTGCTCAGTATTGTGCTGTTATGCATTGTCACGACCCGATCGTGAGATCTGGGAGAGGAGGAGGGGATCGGGATGCGAGGAGAAGAACGAGGGTAGGGAGAGCGAGCGAGAGAGATGACAGGAAGGAAAAAGGTTCATTCAATTCTCGATGCCCTCTTCGTCCACACACATGCATACAAGTAAGCCAAGCCACAGCTGGCGCGCACACACACACACATCTCCTGACCGTGGGCCCGACCCAGTCCCGCTGACTCCCCCCCCCCTTCGTCGGGCCTTTCCTTTAGTGGTAAGGGATATGCACCTTATCTGAACGTCGGCAGGCATTCCGAAATTCTCTTTTTTTGGCCCCAGGTGAACATAGGCTCAAACATGATTGGAGGGGTCCTAGCTACGCCATGTGTTCAATAAAAAAAGCAAGCATCTGGGAAGCAGCAAGGATTAAAAAAGAGGGTGCTTTCCTGTGTTGCACTGAAAAAAGGACAAAGGAGAAGACGCAGGTCGTTGCGGTTGCAGGTTCAGAACTCTGAACTGCATTTCTTCAGTACGTTGTTGAAGGAAATATGCCCTAGAGGCAATAATAAAGTTGTTATTTACATTTCCTTATATATCATGATAAATTCTTTTATTCATGCTAGATTTGTATTAACCGGAAACTTGATACATGTGTGAATACATAGACAAAATAGAGTGTCCCTAGTATGCCTCTACTAGACTAGCTCGTTAATCAAAGATGGTTAAGTTTCCTAACCATAGACATGTGTTGTCATTTGATGAACGGTATAACATTATTATTTTTTGACTATTTACTGCAGAGTAACAACCCCACAGTCTTTTTTATTCCCGATTTTTTTTGCCCATGCCTGTTTAAATCCGCTCCCACCGAGAGTCGAACCCAGGACTTGGGGTGCTACTAAGGTCGCTGCAACCACTAGGCTACAGGCCTATTCGCATTATGATCGTTTAGGATAATGATGTGATGGACAAGACCCATCCGTTAGCTCAGCACTATGATCGTTTAGTTTTATTGCTATTGCTTTCTTCATGACTTATACATGTTCCTCGGACTATGAGATATGTAACTCCCGAATACCGAAGGAACACCTTGTGTGTTATCAAACGTCACAACGTAACTGGGTGATTATAAAGATGCTCTACAGATGTCTCCGAAGGTGTCTGTGGTGTTGGCATAGATCAAGATTAGGATTTGTCACTCCGATGGTCGGAGAGGTATCTCTAGGCCCTCTCGGTAATGCACATCATAATAAGCCTTGCAAGCAAATGACTAGTGAGTTAGTCACGAGATGATGTATTACGAAATGAGTAAAGAGACTTGTCGGTAACGAGATTGAACTAGGTATGATGATACTGACGATCGAATCTCGGGCAAGTAACATACCAATGACAAAGTGAACAACGTATGTTGTTATGCGATTTGACCGATAAAGATCTTCGTAGAATATGTAGGAGCCAATATGAGCATTCAGGTTCCGGTATTGGTTATTGACCGGAGATGAGTCTCGGTCATGTCTACATAGTTCTCGAACCCGTAGGGTCCGCACGCTTAACATTCGATGACGATTTGTATTATGAATTATGTGTTTTTGATGACCGAAGTTTGTTCGGAGTCCCGGATGAGATCACAGACATTATGAGGAGTTTTGAAATGGCGAGACATAAATATTGATATATTGCATGAAGATATTCGGACACCAAAAAGTGTTTCGGGACGTTTTGGATATTTATCGGAGAACCGAGGGGTTACCGGAACCACCCGGAGAAGTTACGGGCCTTAATGCGCCATAAGGGAGTAGGAGAGGGCAGGCCACAAGGTGCCCCCCAAGGTGGTCTGAATTGGACTAGGGGGAGGGGACACGGCCCCCTCTTTCCTTTCCCTCTCCCTCTCCCTCTCCTTCCCTTCTTCTCCCCCTTGGAATAGGAAAGGGAATCCTAGTTGGACTCCCCACTTGGCGCGCCCCCTAGGGCCGGCCGGCCTCCTCCTCCCTTCTTTATATACGTGGGGAGGGGGGCACCCTAGAACACACAAGTTGATCTTTTAGCCGTGTGCGGTGCCCCCCTTCACAGTTTTCCACCTTGGTCATATTGTCGTAGTGCTTAGGCGAAGCCCTGCGTGGATCACATCATCAACACCGTCAACACGCCGTCGTGCTGCCGGAACTCTCCCTCAAGCCTCTGCTGGATCAAGAACTCGTGGGACGTCATCATGCTGAACGTGTGCTGAACACGGAGGTGCCGTACGTTCGATACTTGGATCGGTTGGATCGTGAAGACGTTCGACTACATCAAACGCGTTACTAAATGCTTCAGCTTTCGGTCTACGAGGGTACGTGGACACACTCTCCCCGTTCGTTGCTATGCTTCTCCTAGATAGATTTTGTGCGATCGTAGGAATTTTTTTGAAATACTACATTCCCCAATAGTGGCATCATGAGCCAGGTCTATGCGTAGATGATATGCACGAGTAGAACGCAAAGAGTTGTGGGCGATAATAGTCATACTGCTTACCACCAACGTCATACTTTGATTCGGCGGTATTGTTGGATGAAGCGGCCCGGACCGACATTACATGACCGTGTTCATGAGACTGGTTCTACCGACGTGCTTTGCACACAAGTGGCTGGCAGATGTCAGTTTCTCCAACTTTAGTTAAATCGAGTGTGACTATGGCCGGTCCTTGTTGAAGGTTAAAACAACACACGTGACGAAAAATCGTTGTGGTTTTGATGCGTAGGTAAGAACGGTTCTTACTAGAAGCCCGTAGCAGCCATGTAAAACTTACAACAATAAAGTAGAGGACGTCTAACTTGTTTTTGCAGGGCATGTTGTGATGTGATATGGTCAAGACGTGATGAGTTATACGTTATTGTATGAGATGATCATGTTTTGTAAATTATCGACAACCGACAGGAGCCTTATGGTTGCCTCTTTATTGTATGAATTGTGAACGCCATGTAATTGCTTTACTTTATCACTATGAGTTAGCGATAGTAGTAGAAGCAATAGTTGGCGAGACGACGACGACGCTACGATGAAGATCATGGTGTCAAGACGGTGATGATGGAGATCATGACGATGCTTTGGAGATGGAGATCAAAAGCACAAGATGATGATGGCCATATCATGTCACATATTTTGATTGCATGTGATGTTTATCTTATTATGCATCTTATTTTGCTTAGAACGATGGTAGCATTATAAGATGACCCCTTACAAAATTTCAAGGTAAGATGATCCCTTACAAAATTTCAAGGTACAAGTGCTCTCCCTGAGTATGCACCGTTGCGACAGTTCGTCGTGTTGAGACACCACGTGATGATCGGGTGTGATAAGCTCTACGTTCACATACAATGGGTGTAAGACAGTTTTGCACATGCAGAATACTCGGGTTAAACTTGATGAGCCTAGCATGTACAGACATGGCCTCGGAACACTGGAGACCGAAAGGTCGAGCGTGAATCATATAGTAGATATGATCAACATAAGATGTTCACCATTGAAAACTACTCCATCTCACGTGATGATCGGACATGGTTTAGTTGATTTGGATTACGTGATCATTTAGGTGACTTGAGGGATGTCAATCTAAGTGGGAATTCTTTAGTAATATGATTAATTGAACTTTAATTTATCATGAACTTAGTCCTGATAGTTTTTCATATCTATGTTGTTGTAGATCAATGGCTCGTGCTACCATTCCCTTGAATTTTAATGCGTTCCTAGAGAAAGCTAAGTTGAAAGATGATGGTAGCAACTACATGGACTAGGTCCGTAACTTGAGGATTATCCTCATTGCTGCACAGAAGAATTATGTACTTGAAGCACCGCTAGGTGACAGGCCTGTTGCAGGAGCAACTCCTGACGTTATGAACGTCTGGCAAGCTCGATGTGATGACTACTCGATAGTTCAGTGTGCCATGCTTTACGGCTTAGAATCGGGACTTCAAAGATGTTTTGAACATCATGGAGCATATGAGATGTTCCAAGAGTTGAAGTTAATATTTCAAGTAAATGTCCGAGTTGAGAGATATGAAGTCTCCAATAAGTTCTATAGCTGCAAGATGGAGGAGAACAGTTCTGTCAGTGAACACATACTCAGAATGTCTGGGTACCACAATCACATGACTCAACTTGGAGTCAAAGTTGATGATGATAATGTTATTGACAGAGTTCTTCAATCATTGCCACCAAGCTATAAAGGCTTTGTGATGAACTATAATATGCAAGGGATGCAAAAGACAATTCCCGAGCTCTTCGCTATGCTCAAAGTTGCGGAGGTAGAAATCAAGAAGGAGCATCAAGTGTTGATGGTGAACAAGACCACCAGTTTCAAGAAAAAGGGCAAGGGAAAGAAGGGGAACTTCAAGAAGAATAGCAAGCCAGTTGCTACTCCCAGGAAGAAACCCAAGTCTGGAACCAAGCCTGAAACTGAGTGCTTCTACTGCAAAGGGACTGGTCACTTGAAGCGGAACTGCCCCAAGTATTTGGTGGATAAGAAGGATGGCAAAGTGAACAAAGGTATATTTGATATACACGTTATTGATGTGTACCTTACTAATGCTCGTAGTAGCGCCTAGGTATTTGATACTGGTTCAGTTGCTCATATTTGTAACTCGAAACAGGGTCTATAGATTAAATGAAGATTGGCTATGGACGAGGTGACGATGCGCATGGGAAATGGTTCCAAAGTCGATGTGATCGTCGTCGGCACGCTACCTCTACATCTACCTTCAGGATTAGTTTTAGACCTAAATAATTGTTATTTGGTGCCAGCGTGTATATCTGGATCTTGTTTGTTGCGAGACGATTATTCATTTAAATCAGAGAATAATGGTTGTTCTACTTATATGAGTAATATCTTTTATGGTCATGCACCTTTGATGAGTGGTCTATTTTTATTGAATCTCTTTCGTAGTGATACACATATTCATAATATTGAAGCCAAAAGATGCAAAGTTGATAATGATAGTGCAACTTATTTGTGGCACTATCGTTTAGGTCATATTGGTGTAAAGCACATGAAGATAATCCATGTTGATGGGCTTTTGGAATCACTTGATTATGAATCACTTGGTGCTTGCGAACCATGCCTCATGGGCAAGATGACTAAGACTCCGTTCTCTGGAACAATGAAGCGAGCAACTAACTTATTGGAAATCATACATACTGATGTATGCGGTCCGATGAGTGTTGAGGCTCGCGGCGGGTATCGTTATTTTCTGACCTTCACAGATGATTTCAGCAGATATGGGTATATCTACTTGATGAAACACAAGTCTGAAAAATTTGAAAAGTTCAAAGAATTTCAGAGTGAAGTAGAGAATCATCGTAACAAGAAAATAAAGTTTCTATGATCTGATCGCGGAGGCGAATATTAGAGTTACGAGTTTGGTCTTCATTTGAAAAAATGTGGAATAGTTTCGCAACTCACGCCACCTGGAACACCACATCGTAATGGTGTGTCCGAACGTCGTAACCGTACTTTATTAGATATGGTGCTATCTATGATGTCTCTTACCGATTTACCACTATTGTTTTGGGGTTATGCTTTAGAGATACCTGCATTCACGTTAAATAGGGCACCATCTAAATCCATTGAGATGACACCTTATGAACTGTGGTTTGGCAAGAAACCCAAGTTGTTGTTTCTTAAAGATTAGGGTTGCGATGCTTATGTGAAAAAGCTTCATCCTGATAAGCTCGAACCCAAATCCGATAAATGTGTCTTCATATGATACCCAAAAGAAACTGTTGGGTACACCTTCTATCACAAATCCGAAGGCAAGATATTCGTTGCTATGAATGGATCCTTTCTAGAGAAGAAGTTTCTCCTGGAAGAAGTGAGTGGGAGGAAAGTAGAACTTGTTGAGGTAATTGTACATTCTCCCGAATTGGAAAGTAGTTCATTACAGAAATCAGTTCCAGTGATTCCTACACCAATTAGTGAGGAAGCTAATGATGATGATGATGAAACTTTAGATCAATTTACTACTGAGCCTCGTAGGTCAACCAGAGTGCGTTCCGCACCATAGTGGTACGGTAACCCTGTTCTGGAAGTCATGTTACTAGACCATGACGAACCTACGAACTATGAGGAAGCAATGATGAGCCCAGATTCCGCAATCTGGCTTGAGGCCGTGAAATCTGAGATGGGATTCATGTATGAGAACAAAGTTTGGACTTTGGTTGACTTGCCCGATGATCAGCAATCCATTGAAAATAAATGGATTTTTAAGAGGAAGACTGACGCGGATGGTAATGTTACTGTCTACAAAGCTTGACTTGTTGCGAAAGGTTTTCGACAAGTTCAAGGAGTTGACTACGATGAGACTTTCTCACCCGCATTGATGCTTAAGTCTGCCCGAATCATGTTAGCAATTGCCGCATTTAATGATTATGAAATCTGGCAAATGGATGTCAAAACTGCATTCCTTAATGTATATCTCAAGCCTTTATTTACAAGAAAGTGAGTGGGAGCTCTGTAGCATTTTTGATATTGTATGTGGATGACATATTGTTGATTGGAAATGATGTAGAATTTCTGGATAGCATAAAAGGATACTTGAATAAGAATTTTTCAATGAAAGACCTCGGTGAAGCTGCTTATATATTAGGCATCAAGATCTATAGAGATATATCAAGACGCTTAATTGGACTTTCACAAAGCACATACGTTGATAAAGTCTTGAAGAAGTTCAAACTGGATCAGTCAAAGAAAGCGTTCTTGCCTGTGTTACAAGGTGTGAAGTTGAGTCAGACTCAATGCTCGACCATTGCAGAAGATAGAGAGAAAATGAAAGTCATTCCCTATGCTTCAGCCATAGGTTCTATCATGTATGCAATGCTGTGTACCAGACCTAATGTGTGCCTTGCTATAAGTCTAGCAGGGAGGTACCAAAGTAATCCAGGAGTGGATCACTAGTCAGCGGTCAAGAACATCCTGAAATACCTGAAAAGGACGAAGGATATGTTTCTCGTTTATGGAGGTGACAAAGAGCTCGTCGTAAACGATTACGTCGATGCAAGCTTTGACACTGATCAGGATGACTCTAAGTCACAAACCGGATACATATTTTGTTGAACGGTGGAGCTATCAGTTGGTGCAGTTCCAAGCAGAGCGTCGTGGTGAGATCTACGTGTGAAGTGGAGTACATAGCTGCTTCGGAAGCAGCAAATGAAGGAGTCTGGATGAAGGAGTTCATATCCGATCTAGGTGTAATACCTAGTGCATCGGGTCCAATGAAAATCTTTTGTGACAACACAAGAGCAATAGCCTTGGCAAAGGAATCCAGGTTTCACAAGAGAACCTAGCACATCAAGAGACGCTTCAACTCCATCCGCGATCAAGTCAAGTAGGGAGACATAGAGATTTGCAAAATACATACAAATCTGAATGTTGCAGACCCCTTGACTAAACCTCTTCCACGAGCAAAACATGATCAGCACCAAGAGTCTATGGGTGTTAGAATCATTACTATGTAATCTAGATTATTGACTCTAGTGCAAGTGGGAAACTGAAGAAAATATGCCCTAGAGGCAATAATAAAATTGTTATCTATATTTCCTTATATATCATGATAAATGTCTTTTATTCATGTAGATTTGTATTAACCGGAAACTTGATACATGTGTGATTACATAGACAAAACAGAGTGTCCCTAGTATGCCTCTACTAGACTAGATCGTTAATCAAAGATGGTTAACTTTCCTAACCATAGACATGTATTGTCATTTGATGAACGGGATCACATCATTAGGAGAATGATGTGATGGACAAGACCCATCCGTTAGCTCAGCATTATGATCGTTTAGTTTTATTGCTATTGCTTTCTTTATGACTTATACATGTTCCTCTGACTATGAGATTATGCAGCTCCCGAATACCAGAGGAACACCTTGTGTGCTATCAAATGTCACAATGTAACTGGGTGATTATAAAGATGCTCTACAGGTGTCTCCGAAGGTGTTTGTGGTGTTGGCATCGATCAAGATTAGGATTTGTCACTCCGAGTGTCGGAGAGGTATCTTTGGGCCTCTCAGTAATGCACATCATAATAAGCCTTGCAAGCAAATGACTAATGAGTTAGTCATGAGATGATGTATTACGAAACGACTAAAGAGACTTGCCGGTAATGAGATTGAACTAGGTATGATGATACCGACGATCTAATCTCAGGCAAGTAACATACCGATGACAAAGGGAACAACGTATGTTGTTATGCGGTTTGACCGATAAATATCTTCGTAGAATATGTAGGAGACAATATGAACATTGAGGTTCTGGTATTGGTTATTGACCGGAGACGAGTCTTGGTCATGTCTACATAGTTCTAGAACCAGTAGGGTCCGCACGCTTAACGTTCAATGACGATTTGTATTATGAGTTATGTGTTTTTGATGACCGAAGTTTGTTCGGAGTCCCAGATGAGATCACGGACATGAAGAGGAGTCTCGAATTGGTCGAGACATAAAGATTGATATATTGGACGAAGATATTCGGACACCAGAAAGTGTTTCGGGACATTTCAAATATTTATCGGAGAACCGAGGGGTTACCGGACCCCCCCCCCCCCGGGGGAAGTTATGGGCCTTAATGGGCCATAAGGGAGTAGGAGAGGGCAGGCTACAAGGTGGCACCCCCCAAGGTGGTCCGAATTGTACTAGGGGAAGGGGTCGCGACCCCCTCTTTCCTTTCCATCTCCCTCTCCTTCTCTCCTTCTCCCCCTCATAATAGGAAAGGGAGTCCAACTAGGATTGGGAATCCTAGTTGGACTCCCCACTTGGTGCGCCCCCTAGGGCCGGCCAGCCTCCTCCTCCCTCCTTTATATACGTGGGGAGGGGGGCACGCTAGAACACACAAGTTAATCTTTTAGCCGTGTGCGGTGCCCCCCTCCATAGTTTTCCACCTTGGTCATATTGTCGTAGTGCTTAGGCGAAGCCGTGCGCGGATGAGATCATCAACACGGTCAACACGCCGCCGTGCTACCGGAACTCTCCCTCAAGCCTCTGCTGGATCAAGAGCTCATGGGATGTCATCATGCTGAACGTGTGCTGAACAAGGAGGTGTCGTACGTTCGGTACTTGGATCAGTTGGATCGTGAAGACGTTCGACTACATCAACCGCGTTACTAAACGCTTCCGCTTTCGGTCTACGAGGGTACGCGGACACACTCTCCCCGCTCGTTGCTATGGTTCTCCTAGATAGATCTTGCGTGATCGTAGGATTTTTTTTTGAAATACTACGTTCCCCAATAGTCGTAGATTGATTTGTAGGCCTGACATTTGCCTCCTCTTGAGCAGCAGCGTCTTCATCTTCCCAGAGCTGCACGTCGGGGTAACGTTGCCGCAGGACGGTGTAGTCTTCCCAAGTAGCAGCTGATTACGGCATGGAGTTCCATTGCACTTGTATTTGTACCACTGGAGTGTTCCCCTTCTTCATCATGGGGCGGTCCAGGATGGCCATCGGAGCACGCTCAGCAGTGGTGAGGTCCAGGATCTTGTGTAGCTCGGTGAAGACGGGGGTATAGTCGGGGACGAACGGCTCGAGCTGGGAGACGTGGGAGAGCGGATGGATGCGGCTGTCGGGAGGCAATTGCAGGCGGTACGCCAGGTTGTCGATGCGCACCACCACGGCAAACGGGCCGAAGAACTTGAACACCAACTTCTTGCACGAGTGGTTGGCGACACAAGATTACGCGTAGGGTTGAAGCTTGAGAAGAACTTGCTCGCCCACATCGAAGGCGTGCTAGGCGCGATGACGATTGGCCTGCTTCTTGAAGCGTGCCTAGGCGCGTTCGAGCTAGGCGCGAAGCAACTCGGTGTGGGTCGCCTGATCGATATCGTCGAGGGGCGCATCCGCGGAAATGGTGGTGCTGGCCGCGGGAAGGCCCCCCAAGTTGGTTCGCCCATACAGAGCCTTGAAAGGGGAGCCATTGAGCGAGGCGTGGTGTGAGGAGTTATACCAGAATTCTGCCGTGGAGAGCCATCGGCGCCATTGCTTGGGTGCGTCATGGACGGGGCATCGGAGGTACATATTCAAGCACTGGTTCACATGCTCTGTCTCGCCATCGGTCTGGGGGTGGTACACCTTGGAGTACATCAGCTTGATGCTAGTGGCGCCGAGAATTTCCCGCCACATCGCGATGGTGAACACCTTGTCGCGGTCGGAGACGATGGAGTGCGATACGCCGTGGAGTCGGATGACGTTGTCCCAGAAAGCGCAGGCGACTTGAGCGGCGGTGAAGGGGTGCCGGAGAGGTACACAATGAGCGTACTTGGTGAGGCGATCAATGACCACCATGATCGTGTCGTGGCCGTCTGACTTGGGTAGCCCTTCGACAAAATCCATGGTTATGTCCTACCATGGCTCTTGCGGAATTGGAAGCGGTTGGAGCTTGCCCGCAGGGTGGGTTTGCTCGTGTTTCGCATGCTGGCAAATACTGCATTGCTTGACGAAATCCTCGACGGCGCGCTTCAAGCAGGACCAGGCAAAGAGCTTGCAGATGCGCTAGTAGGTGGCGGTGGCGCCTGAGTGTCCTCCCACCGCGCTGTGGTGCAGCGCGACGATCAACTTGGTTTGGAGCATAGTGTTGGCGCCGATCTAGAGCCGCCCTCGTTGGCGGATCTCTCCTTGCTGTAGAGTGCGGCCTTGGTCGTCGGTGTCGCAAAGGGCTAGCTTGGCGAGAAGCTCTTGTGCATCCGCGTCCGTCTCGTATGAATTTTCCACCTCTTGCAACCACTTGGGCTGGCACACCGAGAGCGCGTCCAGGGACAGAAGGTGCCCCACTCTGGAGAGCGCGTCGGTTGCGCCGTTGTCTGCGCCCTTCTTGTAGCGGAATGTGAACTGCAGCCCCACCATTCTGGACATGGCCTTGCACTGAAGATCCATGATGAGCTGTTGATCGCCCAAGGAACTCAAGCTCTTGTGGTCGGTGACGATCTCAAACGATGCACGCTGGAGGTAAGGGTGCCACTTGTCGATCGCCATCATCGCGGTGAGGAACTCCTTCTCGTATGCAGAGAGCTTTTGGTTCCGCGCACCCAACACCTTTCTCGGGTACGCGACGGGGTGACTGTCCTGAACCAGCACCGCGCCCACGCCGGTGTCGCACGCGTTGGTCTTGATGGCAAACGGGCGCTTGAAGTCTGTGGGTGCTAGTACGGGCATGCTCACCATCGCCTTCTTCAACATCTCGAATGCGGTCTGGGCCTTGTCATCCCATAGGAATCCTCTCTTGGTGAGAAGGCGCGTCAGGGGATTTGCGATAATGCCGTAGTGTGGCACGGACTTGTGGTAGTAGCCCGTGAGGCCGAGGAAGCCACAGAGCTCTGTGGGCGTCATGGGCATGGGCTAGGCACTCATGGTGCTGGTCTTGCTGGAATCAGTGGTGATGCCATCCTTGGAGATGACGTGGCCCAGGTACTCGATCTTTTGCTAGGCGAATGGGCACTTGGAGGTCTTGGCGTACAGCTGGTGCGCCCGCAGCAGGTCGAGGACAGTGCACAAGTGTTCTTCATGAATGTCATCGAGGAATATGATGATGAATTTGCGAACGTGACGACCGAAGACCGAGTTCATTAGACACTGGAATGTGGCCGGCGCATTGCAGAGGCCAAATGACATCACCCTGAAGTCGTAGTGGGCGTGGTGTGTTTTGAAAGCAGTCTTCTCTTCATCTTCTTCGCGCATGCGTATCAGATGATAGCCAGCACGTAGGTCGATCTTGGAGAAATATGCCGCTCCACCCAGCTCGTCGAGCAGTTCATCCACCACCGGCAATAAGAACTTGTTTTTGACCGTGGCTGTGTTGAGGCGCTGAAAGTCGACACAAAATCGCCAAGTGCCGTCCTTCTTCTTGACCAACAGGATCGGCGCAGCGTACGGACTCAGGCTGTGTGCAATGACGCCCGATTGCAGCATCTCCTGCACTTGCCTTTTGATTTCATCTTTTTGTGCTGGTGAGTAACCTTAAGGCCTTGTGTTGATAGGTGTTGTGCCGGGCTTTAGGTTGATTGCGTGATCGTATTGCCGTTTGGGAGGCAACACTTTTGGTTCAGAGAACACATCTTCATATTCAGATAGAATTTTCTGAATATTGGGAGGTGGAGGTACAGATTCATGTTTGTCAGTTCGCTCCACTGTAACCAAGGTCGCGGTCCAAATGCCGTTGGCTATTTCCATCCAGTGCAACTCATAAGCATCTAGTTATACGATGGGAGGTAGATCGGACGCACGACCCCCTTGTAGCTGCACTTGTTTGCCTCCGGTTTCAAATGCAATGGTTTTCTCCTGCAAGTGGAAATTCATGGGGATGTGAGCTGCCAGCCAGTCAATCCCCAACACGCCATCGTAGGCACTGAGCGATAGCACTCGAAGATCAGTGTGGAAGGTGTGGCCGGGCACTTGCCACTCCAGTCCTCTCACCAATTGATTGCATAGGAGTCGCTGACCATTGGGACCCGTACTAAAACTGGTGGAAGTTTTTCTGTCTGAACTTTCAGGCGCGCAAGAAAAGTTTCACTGATGAAATTGTGTGTACTTCCAAAATCAACCAAGAGAAGCATGATCTAATCACCAACTTGGGCACGGAGGCGAATGGTGGACGGTGTTTCCTCCCCCGACAGTGAGTGCTGCGACAGCGAGCAACATTCTGGTTATTGTGCTTGAGGAGCATCGAGCGGCTATAGGGTGTGGACTGTATCGTCTGACAGGATCTCCCCAAAGTCACCTACCTCGATCATCAGAATTTTGCCGGTGTGTTTGCACCGATGCTCCCTCGAGTATTTGTCTCCACAGCGATAACAGAGGCCATTGGCTCTTCTGAACTCGCGCAGCTGGCGCTCTCGTGCATAGTCATCGCCCCCTTTGTTGGGGAACGTAGTATTTCAAAAAAAATCCTACGAACACGCAATATATATATAGGAGAAGCATAGCAATGAGCGGGAGAGTGTGTCCATGTACCCTCGTAGACCGAAAGCGGAAGCGTTTAGTAACACGGTTGATGTAGTCGAACTTCTTCGCGATCCAACCGATCAAGCACCGAACGCACGACACCTCCGCGATATGCACACGTTCAGCTCGGTGACGTCCCTCAAACTCTTGATCTAGTTGAGGCCAAGGGAGAGTTTCGTCAGCACGATGGCGTGGTGACAGTGTTGATGAAGTTACCGATGCAGGGTTTCGCCTAAGCACTGCAATAATATGACCGAGGTGTGTAATAGTGGAGGGGGCCACCGCACATGCCTAAAACAATTGTCAACTTGTGTGTCTATGGGGTGCCCCCTGACCACGTATATAAAGGAGCAAGGGGAGGGGGACCGGCCGGCCTCATAGGGTGCGCCCCAAGGGGGGAATCCTACTCCTACTAGGAGTAGGTTCCCCCTTTCCTAGTCCAACTAGGAGGGGAAGGAAACAGGAGGAGGGGAGAAGGAAAGAGGGGTCCGCCCCCCAAGCCCTTAACCAATTCGGTTTGGGCCTAGGGGGTGCGCGCCCCACACCTCCATTACTGCCCTCTATTTCCACTAAGGCCCATGAAGGCCCATTGAACCCCCGGGGGGTTCCGGTAACTCCCCGGTACTCCAGTATTTATCCGGTGACCCCCGGAACCCTTACGGTGTCCGAATATAACCTTCCAATATATCAATCTTTATGTCTCGACCATTTCGAGACTCCTTATCATGTTTGTGATCTCATCCGGGACTCCGAACAACCTTCGGTACATCAAAACACATAAACTCATAATACCGATCGTCATCGAACGTTAAGCGTGCAGACCCTACGGGTTTGAGAACTATGTAGACATGACCGAGACTCATCTCCGGTCAATAACCAATAGCAGAACCTGGATGCTCATATTAGGTCCTACATATTCTACGAAGATCTTTATCGGCCAAACCGCACAACAACATACGTTGTTCCCTTTGTCATCGGTATGTTACTTGCCCGAGATTCGATCGTCGGTATCATCATACCTAGTTCAATCTCGTTATCGGCAAGTATCTTTACTCGTTCCGTAATACATCATCTCGTGACTAACTCATTAGTCGTTTGCTTGCAAGGCTTATTATGATGCGTATTACCGAGAGGGCCCAGAGATACCTCTCCGACACTTGGAGTGACAAATCCTATTCTCGATCTACGCCAACACCACAAACACCTTCGGAGACACCTCTAGAGCATCTTTATAACCACCTAGTTATGTTGTGATGTTTGATAGCACACAAGGTGTTCCTCCGGTATTCGGGAGTTGCATAATCTCATAGTCAGAGGAACATGTATAAGTCATGAAGAAAGCAATAGCAGTAAAACTAAACAATCATAGTGCTTAGCTAATGGATGGGTCTTGTCCATCACATCATTCTCCTAATGATGTGATCTCATCGATCAAATGACAACACATGTCTATGGTTAGGAAACACAACCATCTTTGATTAACTAGCTAGTCTAGTAGAGGCATACTAGGGACACTCTATTTTGTCTATGTATTCACGCATGTATCAAGTTTCCGATTAGTACAATTCTAGCATGAATAAAAGACATTTATCATGATATACAAGGAACTATAAATAACAACTTTATTATTGCCTCTAGGGCATATTTCCTTCATCCTTGCCGTGGCACGGCTGCAGCACGAGCTGGTATGTTGGCCGCTGGTGGTGCAGGTGGTGGCGGCCGTCCCACCGGTGTGATGCGCGGACGCGCGGTGCGCTGCTTCTCAATCTCTTCTTCCTGAATACGGGTGAACACGGCAGCGCGCGTGATGCTGGTTGGTGCTTACAGTCGAACCCCCAATCTCAACTCATCCTTGAGACCGATTAGAAATTGGGATATGAAAATTTGGAGCTCAGAGTTGGGTCCAGGGCCAACAAGTGGTACATTGCTGTCTCGAATTGCTATCGATATTCCTGGTTACCCCTTATCTGTCGTAACTGAAAAAAGTGATGCATCTGAACCTCGAACTCTTCCGGGCTGAACTCCTCCTCCACTGCGGCTCTGAATGTTTGCCAAGTGACCCATGGGTGTGTCTGTCGATAGGCCTGGAGCCACATCGCGTCCAGGCCATCCATGTACAGCGTTACGGTGGTGACCCATCTGTGTTGTGGCACACGATACAACTCGAAGTAGGTGGTGCAGCGATCCAACCAGATGAGAGGGGCGTCGCCGTCAAACCTCGGGAAATCATGTTTGGGCGGCTTGATGTAGTGGTCGCCGTGACGATCGATCTCCGCGGACGAGGGTGACCGCACAGTGAGCAGCGGTGGTCCATGGTTGGCGAGGCGGGCGGACGGCAGCTGTCCCACGCCATCCGTGTAGAGTGGCAGCGGCGGGGGACAAAGCGGCGGGGCTGGAGGCGGGGGTGGTGGTTGGAGCGCGGATGAGTACGCGGTTGACGTGACGCCCGATGGAGATGTGGCGCCAGGAGTGGTCACTGCGGGGTCGACCATCGGGGCGGACTTGCAGGCTCCACATCCATTTGCGTGAGGTCGGTTTGCTTTGAGAGCATCTTGATCTCGGTGGAGACCTGATCGTTGTAGGAGATCTGCGCTTGATGGTGCTCGTTGGCGGTTTTCTGATTCACATCGAGGTGGCGGATGACGGTCTCGAGCAAGCTCTACAGCTTGTCCGTGGTCTCCGACATGGCGTCGAGCACACGTCGAGTCTGCGCGGAGGGCTTGGGTGGTGATGCCATGGTATCGGTCTAGATCGAATCGAACCCCAAGCAGGATTTTGGGCAAGCTCATTGGAGTGGCTCACACCTGATCCGGTGGGTGTTACCGATCGATCGAGAGCAAGGGCGGACATCGACAGCGGAGGTGGGAAAAAATATGGGCTCTGATTACCAGATTGTCACGACCCAATCATGAGATCTGGGAGAGGAGGAGGGGATCGGGACGAGAGGAGAAGAACGAGGGTAGGTGAGAGCGAGCGAGAGAGAGAGAGAGATGACAGGAAGGAAAAGGTTCATTCAATTCTCGATGCCCTCTTCGTCCACACACGCGCATACAAGTAAGCCAAGACACAGCTAGCACACACACACACACCCCTGACCGTCGGCTCGACCCAGTCTCGCTGACCAGGTCGTTGCGGTTGCAGGTTCAAAACTCTGAATTGCATTTCTTCAGTCCACTGTAGATTGATTTGTAGGCGTGACATGCATTAGCACATAGCAGCACATGAAGGACGACGTGAGCACAAGCAGTAGCAATATGCGGCGGTGAGAGTACAACACAGGTACGATGGCGATAATTTGCTCTTCCTATGTGGGCATTGGCGGCGAGAGCACAAAGCAGTAGCAGTATGCGGTGGCGTGTAGCTGTAGTAGTACATGGTGCTGACCAGCAGCAGCTTGTTATGGGGAGCATCGCCAGCCGCAGTAGTACGTGGCGCTGCGCCGGCGAGCGGCACCAGTAGTACGACGGCGTTTGGTAGGATGGGCCCACTTCACCGACCACACCTCACACCTCATGAAGTTCAGGGACAAACTAAGCCACTCATGACGCCGCCAGCAATACACACTGTCAGGACCCCGATCCTAAGTCACACAGGTCTAGCCTGTAACACATCATATCACTTTGCGGCCTCACGCACGGTATCCCCACGGGTGCCACCTTACCTGGCCTAGGACCGTTTGCGCATTTTGGCACACGTATATGATAGTGTCGCTAGCATCCATATGACAGAGAACCCGGGCTGACATGACCAGTTATAAACCAAAAGTGGCACTAAATTACAGAGACAGTCATACATGACCCAGCAACGAACGTGTCGGTCATCAACGTATGAACCCAAGTCGTAGCAAGCTACAAGGACTTAAAGGAACAACGCGTGACATTTCCCCTAAGGGACAGACACAGGAACGAAGAAGGACACATGCCGGCCAGCCTAAGTGTTCCGGAGCAGTAGCGAGCTACCAAGGCTCAGTGGAAGCACTAGGAGACATTTCCCTGTAAGATAGGCTACCAAAGGTAAACAACTAGGTGTCGGATCCCACACATAGCAATACACATTACACGTACGCATAACATGCAAGTATGTGCTGTACAACATGGCATCACAACATAACTCAACAACTCATATAGATAAGGCCCAGAAGAGCCATCATAGCATTTATTACAAACAGAGGTCACATGACCCAACATACAGAGCATACAGGCAACGGAAGCATAACATGTCTGAGTACAGACAACTACAAATGAAAAAGGCTAAAAAAGCCTGACTATCTACAAGACCCTCCCAAGGGTACAAGATCATAGCTGAGGTAACAAGCTAAACGTCGAAGTCCATGCAGAACCACTAGCGAGACTGAGGTCTCTCTGCAAAAACATAAATTTAAGCAAACGTGAGTACAAAGGTACTCAGCAAGACTTACATCAGAACTAACTACATATGCATCAGTATCAACAAAGGGGGTGGTGGAGTTTAACTGCAGCAAGCCAGCTTTGACTTGGTGGCTATCCGAAACTACGACTGCAAGTAACTCTTTTGAGGTGGCGCACACGAGTCCACATATTCACCAATCAATACACTACTATGGATCCGCTCCCGTCTCCCTACGAGAAGGCCATCCATAGCACTCACGCTTATCTTGCGTGTTTTAGAGTATCCACTTTCACTTGTCTATGAACTGTAATAGGCAACCCAGAAGTCCATTACCGCGGACACGGCTATTCGAATAGATCATATATAACCCTGCAGGGGTGTACTTCTTCACACATGTTTCCACCACTTAGCGTCTGCACACGACATGTGCTCGACAGACTTCAAGCGAAAGCCGACGTGGGTGTAGACCACGACCTAACCAACCACTCAAGTCTCTCGTCCAGGTTTATCGCCTATTTGGGTTCCATCCGTGGGGAGATCCGGCCGGGGTGTCGCTCACGGCCCCAAACGATGTGTACAGGGTTCCCGCGTCACCAAACGGGCGACCAGTACACCGTGCCACGTACCTGCCGCGTCACAGCCCACCCCGAGGGTCAGCGCTGTGCACGACCTCCAGTAAACTACAAACACCAGAAACTAGTTGCAACTCCTGGACAGAGAACAAGGGCAGTCAATAAGTCGAGCGGGGTCATATTTCAGGGCCCAATGTGTGGTAGTAGCTGTTTCATGGATCAACCAACACAGAACTCAGTTCCTGAGAACGGTTTCAATGAGACAACCCACCATGTACTCCTACATGGCCTCTCATCGCTACCTTTACCAAATCGTGTTCACACACTTAGCTCACACACGGTAGGACATGTTCATCACATTCCAATTCATCCCCGATGAATCAGACCTGACACAACTCTAAGCAATAGCAGGCATAACCAGAAAGCATGAATGAGTAGGCACAACATGGCTCAAACAACTCCTACTCATACTAGTGGGTTTCAACTATTTACTGTGGCAAAGACGGGTCATGCAGTGGAAAGGGGTTCAACTACCGCGGTAGGTAACAGTTGAAGCGTTGTTGTCCTAATGCAGTAAAAGAGAGCAAGAGCGAGAGAGTGGGTTTGTATCGGAATGCTCAATGGGGTTTTGCTTGCCTGGCACTTCTGAAGATAACATTGAGTCTTCATCGGTGTCATCGAACTCATCGTCGGAACACGTCTACTGAAAGGGGACAAACACCGGCAAACAAGAGAGAACACAATCAATGCAATGCACAATATGATGCATGATCATGATATGGCATTATGCTGTGATTTGAGCTAATGCAACTAGCAACAGGTTAAATGAAGTTGGTTTGAATCCAAAATTCAAATTCAAACTCCATATGTGGATATTCAAATGCCATTTAGTTGATTTAGCCTAAACAGCAGCCATAAGTTGTTCTAACATGCATGAAAATACCATACAGAGATTCCTTGAATTTTTCTCATCATTTTTCATATATATATTATTTTCATCTGAGCTACGGTTGATTTTATATGATTTTTAGAACTTTTGGCTATTTTCTAAAATAAATAAATCATTTAAGATTTATTTTAAAATCCAGAAAAGGCTTGACTGCGTCAGCATGACGTCTGTGTGACGTCAGCAAGTCAACAGACGGGTCCAGGTCAAACCTGACCAGTGGGTCCCACTGGTCAGTCTCCCAGCACTTAACTAAAAGTTTAAAACTAAACTAAACAGACACGGGGCCCACATGTTAGTGTCTAATTAGATTAATGACAGCAATTAAAACTTAATTAAAACCCTAAACTAAAAATAGTCAGGGCTGGCCCCACATGTCATTGACTCACAGGGGTCAAAACTAGTCAACGACGGAGGTCAACCTGCCGGCGACTCGCCGGCGGCGAGGTCGAACGCGGCGGAGGGCTCGGAAAACCGCCTCCGACGACCATTCGAGCGGCGGAGGGCACCTACAGGATGCGCAGGCTCTTGCGCATCCAACACACTAGGCGGCATCAGCTGGGGTGGCCGGAATCGTCGCCGGCGTCGAGCCCGGCGGCGGCCGGAGTTCGGGCACCGACGGGATAGGTGCTACGGGGCACGGGGAGGTGAGCTGGTGGGTGCGTTCGGCTCCTGAGAGCTCGGTGAGCACGTTGGGGTGCACATCCGCGGGCTGTGGCAACTATGGCCACGGCGGCGGCATCGTCGGCGGCGGTGAGGTCGGGCATCAGTGGTGGAGCTAGCTAGGATGCACGTACAGCAGTGGAAAAAGAGGGGAAGGACTCAGCAGCTCACAGGGAGGACGGAGAGAGGTTCAGCGGGCTTGGGGAAGGCTTGACCGGAACAAATTGACGGCGATGAACGGCGGCACCCGAGGTTGAAGACGATGACGTAGACGACGAAGCGGAGCCCTCCAGCTCGATTCCTTCGGCTTGGGGATGTGGTGCTCAGTTGCGGGGCTTCTGGACACGGCGAAGGGGCAAGGGGACGGTGGTGGGCGCGGTGTTCTCGGCGGCACGGCCATGGCGGCTTCGGCCATCATTCGGGAGAGACGAGGGAGGGAGGAAGGGGGCGAGTGAGAGGTCAGATCGATCCGGACGGCAGTGGGGTGGTCATCCGCGGCGTCGCGCTGGCGAGGGGAGGGCCAGGCAGGCAGGTGCCGTGGAGGCACGGCCGTGCGCGCACGCCGGCCACACGCCTGGCCGACTGGCGCCAGGAGGACGACGGCGGTGGTGGGCTGGTGGACTGGGCTGACCACTTGGGCTGCACAGGTAAGTGCTCTCTCTTTTTTTTTTCTAAAATAGTTTCTGTTTTCTGTTTTCTGCTTTTGTTTTGATTTAGTTTAGCCACTAAATCATTTTGGTAAATTCTGATAAAATAGTGGATGCACAAAGAACTATTCCAGAGACCCTCCACTATTTTCAGAATTTATTTGGAGCTATTTAAAAATATATAGCATTTAAATGGCCCCAATTCAAATACTTATTGATTTAATTCAAAGCCCAAAAATTCCCCAAAAATGTTCAATATTTTTGGTTTTGACCAAAACCCTTGCCAAAATTATCAAACGTTACTGAATGCATTTTTTTGGGTTTTGTTGAAAATATTTTTAGGTTAAACCTAATTGCTTTGATTTGGTGCTAGGGTTTAGTCATCCCCATTTCAAGTTTAACAAAAATTAAACATTGTAGGATCGAAAGTAGGTCTAGAGGGGGGGTGATTAGACTACTTGACAATATAAAAAATCTGCCTTTAGATCATGCAATGTTTTTGGCAGTTTCACAATTAAGAACAATTCAAGTATCACCCTACACATGCAATTCTAGAGTATAAGCAGCGGAAAGTAAATTGCACATGTAAAAGAGAGGTGGAGAAGATCAAACGCAGTTTGGTGACACGAAGATTTTTGTCGTGGTTCCGATAGGTGGTGCTATCGTACATCCACGTTGATGGAGACTTCAACCCACGGAGGGTAACGGCTGCGCGAGTCCACGGAGGGCTCCACCCACGAAGGGTCCACGAAGAAGCAACCTTGTCTATTCCATCACGGCCTACGCCCACGGAGGACTAGCCTTACTCGGGGTAGATCTTCACGAAGTAGGCGATCTCCTTGCCCTTACAAACTTCTTGGTTCAACTCCACATCTCAAGACGGAGGCTCCCAAGCGACACCTAACCAATCTAGGAGGCACCACCCCCCAAAAGGTAATAGACGGTGTTGATGATGATGAACTCCTTGCTCTTGTGCTTCAGATGATAATCTCCCCAACACTCAACTCTCCTCACTGATATGACTGTGGTGGAAGAAAGATTTGAGTGGAAAGCAACTTGGGAAGGCTAGAAATCAAGTTTCATATGGTAGGAATGGAATGACTTGATCTCAACACAAGGGTAGGTGGTTCACTTCTCAGAAAGTGTATGGTAGAAGTGGTGGTACTTTCTGATGGCTCTCCTCACGAATGAAGAGGGGGTGGAGGGGTATATATAGCCTCCACACAAAATCCAACCGTTACACACACATTTGACCAGTCTCGGTGAGACCGAAGTTAAACTCGGTCAGACCGAAAGTTCAAATATAGTGAACGTTGGGATTTTCGGTGGGACCGAAAATACCATCTCGGTGTGTCCGAAGTGAGTCAAAGGTTAGGGTTTGCCATCTCGGTGTGACCGAAAACAACAACTCGGATATTCCGAAATGCTGTCAATGGTTACAGAAGGTTGGCAGAACATTTTCGGTGAGACCGAAACTCAGAATCGGATGGACCGAGAAATTAGGGTTTGGGGAAATAACTGAAGTGGTTCATCTCGGTGGGACTGAGTTTGCAGAATCGGTTTGACCGAGATTACTTATGAGTGTGTTGAATAGTGAAGAGTGCTGATAGTTGAGGGAGTTAGATCACCAAGCACTTGAGCAACAAGAACATTAACACAACCTCATCCCCTTTTAATAGTATTGGCTTTTCCTATGGACTCAATGTGATCTTTGATCACTAAACCAAAAATAGAGTCTTGAGCTTTTGCCAATGCTTGTCTTAGCATTTTGAGGGGTCCACTTCTTCAGACATTTCCATACCCATATCATCGAACTTTTCTGAAATGATTCTCAAGTAGATATTAGTTCAATGATATATATGTTGTTATTAATTACCAAAACCACCCGGGGATTAGTTGCACTTTCAATCTCCCCCTTTTTGGTAATTGATGACAACATATAGATCAAAGCTTCGACAAAGGATATAATCAATGAATGATATCGTCGCTTTGAGAAGTATGTGATAAACAAGAGCTCCCCCTAAATTTGTGCATTATTTAAAATTTGCGTTTGAATGCAAATGCACAATCGATTAGGATTATGGGTCACTCTTCCATGTCACATACATCTTGGTGGAGC
Organism: Secale cereale; assembly: GCA_902687465.1. Classification (NCBI taxonomy): domain Eukaryota; kingdom Viridiplantae; phylum Streptophyta; class Magnoliopsida; order Poales; family Poaceae; genus Secale; species Secale cereale. Next base: position 801,979,828 of record LR738711.1, read on the forward strand.
GCACAAAATGATAAGAATGGATAACATGCACTCAATCACCAAGACAAGAGTAAATAGCCATACAAAACGGAATAGCATATGATAAGCAATAAGCACACATTAAGACATAGTATGACTAAGCACTCATTAAGGTAGCATCAAACGAGGTAGCAAGCACACTTAAAGTATCAGGAACCAAAAGAAATCACTGTATCTCAAGGGAAAACCGGCAAAAGAACGAAAGACGAAAGAGCACTCTCTCTCTCGAAGCCCTATGATCTATAACAATTTCTCCCCCTTTGGCAACAAGTTACCAAAAAGTTCGAAAAGGTATAGAGCTAAACGTCACTGCGGGCTCTGCTGGCGGCTCCCGTCTGGGTAGATGTCGGTGTAGAGATAGCTGCATCTGCGAAGACTTCTGCTGATGTCTGCGGTGGAGGAGTGGATGCTGGAGCTGGAGGAACTGCTGGAGCTGTAGCTGGTGCTGAAGTGGTAGCCCTGGAGTCTGTCACTGGGATAGCTGCAGATCTGGATCCTCTGGGAATCTGAGCAGTCTGGCGATGAGAGTCCTGGACTAGATCATCCTGCATAAGCTCTGCTCTCTCCTGCCTTGTCTCCTCCATGTCTGCCTCAAGCTTGTTGACAGACACCTGAATCTCAGTCAGCTTCACGTCCAGAGCGTGGATCTTGTTCTCGACAATCCTCTCAAGGCTCTCCTGAGATTGCTCAATGCTGGCCAGGCGTTGTTCAATCCTTTGAGTAGCTTCAAGAATTTGTTCTCCAAAGCTCTTTGGCTTAGCTGCTGCTGCTGCTGCTTCTTTGTCAGCTTTAGCCTTCTTTGCAGCTTCGATTTTGGCTTGTCCTTCAACTGAGGTAGGATCCTCTTCATCCATCACAACCACGTTGTCCTCATGCTCTGGCTGCAGTGGCAAGTGCTTCCTATCCAACATGAATTTGCCCGTGCCAAACTTGGCGTTGATGAGCATCTGTATCTGCGGTGCAAACCCACACGACCTCTTCTGGTCAGCTGCAGTCCTCTTAATGGTCTCTACCATCAAGTCCATCACCTTAAAAGGTGCCTTCTCATCGAGAATGTGCAGCATGTTGATAGAATAGCCTCGAATCATCCGGTGGTCTCCAGACTTAGGCATCAATGTATGCCTCAGAATAGTGTTAGTGGTGGTCAGACCTGCCTGGAGATAATACACTGAGCCAAGCTTCCATCCTTCCAAATCAGCAGCCGGGATCTCCTTGTACATGTTCTTCATGGAATCATGACTCTTCTTAGGAATCCCATAGACATCAATGTCGTCCTCTCTCTGCATTGGAGCGTTCAGAAGTTCTGCCCATTCTGCAACAGTCGAAGAAAACCTTTGACCTTCAGTCATCCAGGTGATCTTGCCATCAGGATAGAAATGGGCTGTGGCATAGAACTGCATGATCATCTCGTCATTCCAAGCTGTCAGCTCTTGACCCACAAAATCAGCAACTCCACATGCAGTAAAGCTCTCATGCACATGGGGAAAGAAGTCCCGATGCTCTCTACTGTCAATATACTTCCAGTCAACATACCTGGTGTCAGCAACAATGGGCTTCTTATCCATTAGCACGGTCTCATAGAAATCCTGCTGCTCTCTGGTGTGGAATCTGGGGTCCACAGCAGTCCTTCTCCTTACGGCATATGGATCAGACTGTCTCCATAGCCTGAGACCTTTGTCCTTTCTTGCCTTCATATCCTCAGCTTGAGGATGAGCATCATTGTGGAGTGGCAACTTGGGACGGAGCTTAAGCAACACATGCTCTTCATCTGATTCAGACGGTGGCATCTCACCTTTGTTCTTCTCAGAAGCTGGAATGCTTCTGGTTGTTCTCTTGGGCTTGGCTGGAGCTGCCTTGGATGGAGCAGGCTTCTTGGGCTTAGAAGAGGCTTGAGCCCGAATAGCATCACCCATGAACTTAGCTTTCTGAGGAGGAGGCTGGGGTGCTTCTTCTTCTTCTTCTTCTGCAGCATCAACTTGAGATTCAACATATACAACCCTCTTCCTTTTGGAAGTCTTCTTCACCTTGCTTGGAGCAGGCTCTTCCAAGTTGAGCTTCTTTGCTACTGCTGATTGCTTCACTTTGCTTGTGCCTTTCCTTGGCTGCTGCCCTTGGTGCTCTTTGGCAACCACATTCCTCTTTGGCTTGGAGGTAACTTCCTCGGCAACAAAGTCAGAGTCCTCATCATCAGAAGTTCTCTTCTTCCTGGTTCTAGTAGCTGCAGGAGGCAAACCACTAGGGGTGCTCCTCTCACCATCATCACTGGAGCTGCTAGCAGGACTTGTATCAGCCTCTGGAATTTCAGCAAACGGTGATTCGGACCTGTTCTGGCTGTCACTGATATCTGACATGGCTGAAGGACCTGTGAAAAGATAAGGTATAGGCAGAGTAGAAGAGTTATCACAACTGCAGAGGTTTTTGCAAAAAAAAAAAATGAGTTCAAAACTTAGTTTTGAGTTTTCACAGAATGTATTTCGGTCAAACCGATTTCAGGTTTCGGTGCAACCGAAGTGCTCAACAGAAACCTACACACCACTTTCGGTCAGACCGAAATGGGTTTCGGTCCTACCGAAAACTTAGGGTTTCACTGAAACTACTTTTCGGTCGTTCCGATTGGCACAACTCGGTTAAACCGAACTATGCAGTGCAATGGCCAGAGGCCAAATCGGTCATTCCGAGTTTCAAAAATCGGCTTCACCGAGATGCATTCCGTGGAAACCTAAACCTAAGAATTTTCCTCGAAACTAGAAGATCTGAACTAATGTATGGGGAACATATCAAACGTGGATTGAAACATGGCAGCCTATCGTGCAAGAATTGGAAGTGGAGCACGAAAAGGGATCGGGACACACCCTAACTTGGTGGTGTCCCTCTACGGCGGCAACGGTGGAGATGATTACCGTTGACGGCGGCGGAGACCTGCGGCGAGAGCGCACAGGCGACGAGGGCGACGATCCGTAGACCAGGGCGGCGGCAGCAGGGGTCTTGGGGGCGAACGGTTTGAAGAAAGAAATCGCGCGCAGCCCCTCAGGTATATATAACCCCGTGCTGTCGGTGGGACCGAGTTGAAAAACTCGGTGTCACCGAGATGTATATCTGCTGTGCAGTTACACATATCGGTCAGACCGAGAGTTTGAACTCGGTTTCACCGAGATGAAACCTAGATCAGTCTAAGCGTTTCGGTTGGACCGAGATTGAGAAATCGGTCAGACCGAAATGGACTTAGAAGGTTTTGGAAGTCAGCCTTAGACGAATCGGTGGTTCCGAGTGCTCCTCACTCGGACTGTCCGAAAAAGACTTGTTCAAAGTTGTGATATGAGCATGAATAGAATTTGAGACAAGAAAGCATAGATAGCTAGGGAAGGTGCTTAGGCATTCTTGTCCATCCATTTGGCCAGAAAGAGAAACCAAAACAATCAAAACAACAAATGGATGTCCTTGAATGGATAAAATCATGCATTCAACATGCTCACACAATAAGATAGCAACTGAAATATGTGTCAAACATGCACAACCAATCACTCTAGCTACTAGCACACAATTTGTCGATGACTAGGTCATCTATATATGAGTATATTGACTTAGGAGCCAAATGAGAACATTTGATCATAGGTCATACTCATCGTTTAAGCACAAGTGGGGTTACCACTTTTACATAAAGCATTTATGTGTTCACATCACTTGGAGATGCTTTAGCTCAATTTTTAGAGTAAAGCTCCCCCTAGATGTGAGAACCCCTTTTAAAGGGTCAAACTAACCTTGGGTTGTCGTAGAAGACTTCATGTAGATGTTGAAGATGTGGATGCTCAAAGTTGATGTAGATCATAAAGAGTTGGGAGCAATCCTTTGGATTAGGGCACTTTCAATACCTACATGGGTTAGTCCCACAAGGAACAAACAAGAATATCCATAGACATAGAGTGAAGTTCACAAAAGATGATGTCCATGAAAGCAATGATTACCTTGTCCCTTGACTTACCAACAAGAGGGTTTGTGACTCCATGAACAAGTGCATGATGTGGAAGTTGATTGCACAAGTTCTTGCCAAAAATGAATATGAGTGAAGTTTGTTGGCGGAGTCACCCTCAAGAACCTACTAGTTCTTCTTCTTTGGGATCCACATCATCTTGATGGGAATCCTTGGTGTTGTAGTTGAGCTTGACGAAGTAGAACTTGATGTGTCCTTGGGAACCCACTTGACCATGGCTTGAGGTGCTTCAATGAATGCATCAATCTCCTCTTGAAGCTTGTCCTTGGCCTTTAGCTTGTGGTCTTGTGGTGGAAGATCATCTTGAGCTTGTTCCACATTGGAAGAAGTAGGATCATACTTCTCCTTTTGTGAGACAAACTGTGGAGTAGGGTATTGACCTTCTTCCCACTCAACACCTTCGGCGTTGAACTTTCGCTCAAAACCAATCCCTTGTTTGCGAACAATCTCCTCAAAGTTCTTGCTTCCGGCAAGACTCTTGTAGACACCTTTCTCTATGATTTCCTTCAATAAGCTATTTTCTTGCTCAAGTGTAACTTGGCTTGAAACATTGTTAGTGGAATCAAGAGAACTACTAGAAGCAACAATATTGGATTTAACATTGTTATTGTTACTACTAGAGGAAGAACTTTTCTTATGCTTGTCATGCTTAGTCTTAATAGGTGGCAAGAAATTAGACAAGAGAAGTCGTTTGGCAAGATATGAAGAACTCTTCTTTCGAAGATCGTCATTGATCGCTTTTAGAAACTCATGTTCTTGCTCTAGAGTGAGCTTCTCGAAGCGTAGCTTCTCATGAGATCTTAGGAGCTCTCTATGATCTTCTTGAGTTGTTTCATGAGCTAACTTAAGAGTGTTTAGTTCTTTAGTTAGACGCTCAATCTCCTTCATAGCATTGTCATTCGACTCTTCTCGACTATAAAGACTACTAGCATTTTCATCATTACCAAGCTCACTAGATTTATCATGCAAGAGCTCATCTTCACCAAGCAAGTCATCCTCATCACTATCAAAGTCAATGAATTCAGGGTGTGTTACCTTGGGGCCTTTAGCCATGAAGCATCTTCCAATTCCCTCATTTGGTGAATCAAATAAGTCGTAGGAGTCGGAGTTGGAGGATACTAGTGCAAGTCCGGCAACACCTTCATCTTGACTATAGTCGGAGTCAGAGTGATAGCTTCCATCGGATTGATTGTCAGAGTCGGAGCCGGAGACCCATTCACCAACATGAGCTTGATGTCTTCTTCTTGTGTAGCTCCTTGATGACTTGTCTTTCCTCTCCGAATCCTTGCTTCTCCGAGAGGGTCTTCGTTCATAACGATCATCTCTACTCCTTCTCTCTTTCCGAGGTGACTCATCTCTTGCTCTTCTTCTTGGAGATTCTTCTCTTCTTTTGTGGGGAGCCGTACACTCATTTGAGAAGTGTCCGGGTCTTCCACAATTGTAGCAGTTTCGATCACGGCTAGAAGATCTCTTTTCATCATATGATCTAGACTTTGAGCTTCTTTCTTTGCCTCTATTCTTGTAGAACTTGTTGAAGTTCTTGACCATTAGGCTTATCTCTTCATTGGAAATTAGCTTGTCACTTGAGGTAGTAGGAGCATCACTTGTAGCTTTGTAAGCACCACTTGACTTGTTGTGAAGCTCTTCCTTATCCTTAAGTGTCATCTCATGAGCAACAATTCTTCCAATGACTTCAGTTGGCTTGAGAGTCTTGTAGTTTGGCATCATTTGGATCAAAGTGCACACGGTGTCATACTTTCCATCCAAAGCTCTGAGAATCTTCTTAATGATGAATCGGTCGGTCATTTCTTCGCTTCCTAAGCCAGCAATCTCATTTGTGATGAGAGCAAGCCTAGAGTACATTTCAGCGACTCCTTCACCATCCTTCATCTTGAACTTGTCAAGTTGACCTTGAAGAATATCTAGCTTTGATTCCTTCACAGATTCAGTAACTTCGTGCATTTCAACCAAAGTATCCCAAATCTCTTTAGCATTCTCAAGACGGCTGATTTTGTTGAACTCTTCGGGACACAAAGCATTGAAGAGAATGTCACAAGCTTGAGCATTGTTTTGCAACATCTTCAACTCTTCGGGTGTAGCTTCGCGATCCGGAACTTTTCCTTCTTCAAAGAAATCACCTTGCATACCAACACAAATAATGCCCCATGCGGCTGGGTTATGACCAAGAATATGCATTTTCATTTTATGCTTCCAACTAGCAAAATTTGTACCATCAAAGTAAGGACCTCTACGATAATTACCCTCACTAGACGCCATACTCTCCTAGGTTGTGAAACCAAGCTTATGGAGTCCAATGCAATGGAAACCAAGGCAATGGAGACCAAAGCTCTGATACCACTTGTAGGATCGAAAGTAGGTCTAGAGGGGGGGGTGATTAGACTACTTGACAATATAAAAAATCTGCCTTTAGATCATGCAATGTTTTTGGCAGTTTCACAAACAAGATCAGTTCAAGTAACACCCTACACATGCAATTCTAGAGTTTATGCAGCGGAAAGTAAATTGCACATGTAAAAGAGAGGTGGAGAAGATCAAACGCAGTTTGGAGATTTTTGTCGTGGTTCCGATAGGTGGTGCTATCGTACATCCACGTTGATGGAGACTTCAACCCACGGAGGGTAACGGCTGCGCGAGTCCACGGAGGGCTCCACCCACGAAGGGTCCACGAAGAAGCAACCTTGTCTATTCCATCACGGCCTACGCCCACGGAGGACTAGCCTTACTCGGGGTAGATCTTCACGAAGTAGGCGATCTCCTTGCCCTTACAAACTTCTTGGTTCAACTCCACATCTCAAGACGGAGGCTCCCAAGCGACACCTAACCAATCTAGGAGGCACCACCCCCCAAAAGGTAATAGACGGTGTTGATGATGATGAACTCCTTGCTCTTGTGCTTCAGATGATAATCTCCCCAACACTCAACTCTCCTCACTGATATGACTGTGGTGGAAGAAAGATTTGAGTGGAAAGCAACTTGGGAAGGCTAGAAATCAAGTTTCATATGGTAGGAATGGAATGACTTGATCTCAACACAAGGGTAGGTGGTTCACTTCTCAGAAAGTGTATGGTAGAAGTGGTGGTACTTTCTGATGGCTCTCCTCACGAATGAAGAGGGGGTGGAGGGGTATATATAGCCTCCACACAAAATCCAACCGTTACACACACATTTGACCAGTCTCGGTGAGACCGAAGTTAAACTCGGTCAGACCGAAAGTTCAAATATAGTGAACGTTGGGATTTTCGGTGGGACCGAAAATACCATCTCGGTGTGTCCGAAGTGAGTCAAAGGTTAGGGTTTGCCATCTCGGTGTGACCGAAAACAACAACTCGGATATTCCGAAATGCTGTCAATGGTTACAGAAGGTTGGCAGAACATTTTCGGTGAGACCGAAACTCAGAATCGGATGGACCGAGAAATTAGGGTTTGGGGAAATAGCTGAAGTGGTTCATCTCGGTGGGACTGAGTTTGCAGAATCGGTTTGACCGAGATTACTTATGAGTGTGTTGAATAGTGAAGAGTGCTGATAGTTGAGGGAGTTAGATCACCAAGCACTTGAGCAACAAGAACATTAACACAACCTCATCCCCTTTTAATAGTATTGGCTTTTCCTATGGACTCAATGTGATCTTTGATCACTAAACCAAAAATAGAGTCTTGAGCTTTTGCCAATGCTTGTCTTAGCATTTTGAGGGGTCCACTTCTTCAGACATTTCCATACCCATATCATCGAACTTTTCTGAAATGATTCTCAAGTAGATATTAGTTCAATGATATATATGTTGTTATTAATTACCAAAACCACCCGGGGATTAGTTGCACTTTCAAACATGATGCACATGATGATCAGGCAAGGACCACAGGGGTTGATCTAGGGATGTGACACACACGCCACAAAGTTGTCGATGCCATCCATGAACTGGACGGGGCGGATGAGGAGCTTTAGAGGCGCGCACAGGGCGTCGCCAAGCAGTTGCTCATGCTCACGATGGCTGCCTACCTGGACATTGGAGGGGTCTTCTGACAGCTACTGACGGTGCCGCACATGCAAGTCAAGTCAGTGGTGGTTGTCTGCATTCTGGATACCAGGGTACCCAGACTTGCCTGCCTGCGGCCCACGGCGTGGCTTCACCAGCGGCTTGGTACGACCCATCTGCAGCACCAACAAGACAAGACCCTCGCGAGGCGAACAACGTCAAGACCTCCTGAGGGAGCGGCCGCCCTGGGCTGCTCCAGAGAAGCGGAGTTTCCTATGCAAGCACCCAGTCTCATGAGGTTGCGGTGTTGCAAGCAATGACGACCAAGGCCAGGCGGGCGCTAGCGGGCGCACATGAGCAAGTTTCCTCTTTGGTGCTAAGGAAGCAGGCGCATGCGCGGGGCCCCGAGGAATCAACCAAAGGTTTCCATTCCCGTGCAACAAGACCAAGACCGCCAGGACGGCAGGGCGGATGTCATCGCTGAGCCCACACAACATCACGACCATAAGCTTTGCATGCGAAGACTACCTTTTGTCAGGATAAGATATACTACTTGCCCCCCTTCAAAATGGCCATTGTGGAATCCCTTCCCGCCTACATTTTGGGGGAAGAGGGTCGAAGCCACGGTATATATAGGATAGCCACCACCAAGCAGAGAAAGGGGGGAGGAGAATCACAACAGAGCAGACCTCCTGAGGCTGTTCTTCCCTTGTACTACTTCATCCTCAGCCCCTCGTGAGGCAAATCCACCACAAAGTAGGAGTAGGTTCTTACACCGCAAGGTGACCCGAACCTAAGTAAATTGTCGTGTTCATCTTCTTTCTTTTTCATCGAGCTAGGCCGTAGGAGTGACGAACCAGTGAGTTAGGGAGTTGAGTTCTTCGCACACACCCAAGAGTTCGAACCTTTCTTGGGTCTGTGGAGCCCTGAATCCGACATTAGGTGCGCCAAGTAGGGGCGTGTCAAAGCCTCTTCTCCACCATTCGCTCTGTCACCACCATGGCGGGGGATCCTCGAGCTCACGCTGAGCATTAGGCCGTTCGGCCTGCTTGGGCGACACCGCCCGGCCACGATGCTCTCCACTCCGCGCTCCTCGCGGCCCGCACGGCAGCCGACTTTATCGATCATTGGCAGCACGTGCCGCCTCCACCCTCTCCCGTGCGATGCCGTAACCGTCCACCGTGTGGTCTTCAGGCTACGCCATGGCATCGACGATACGCGCTCGCCGGGAGCAGGTGAACACGCGAGCCGCACTCATCGTGTCAAGTGAGTTGCTGCGATGTAGGCTGGCAGAAGGCTGCCAAGACACCTTGCTTGGACGGGTCGTCGGGCAGCTCGATGCCGCCTGCGAGGGCACGACGCCTTTCTGCACCCTTCCTATGTCACGGACGCTACCGCAGGATCGTGCTTGCCTCCGCTGCATCCACACGCCCTTCCTGAGGAGGGTCCGAAAGGTCTCGCAGCGGCAATGTGGGCCATGATGCTGGCAATCGACACTATCCTCCAATGACTATGCCCACGCCAAGTGGAAGGACTAGTGTAGGAGTCGGACGCGGCTATCTCCTTTTTTCCCTTTTCTGTAACCCAATTTGCTGTATTTGGAATGAAATTTGGAGTTTCGAGTGCTTATTAAAAGAAAAAAGGGGAAGAAATTCGATTCACGGTGTTTTCTTACTCTTCGGTTTATGTTAAGAAGCATTGCCCCTGCCTGCTACTTCCCCATCGAGCGCCCCGCGAGCAGGGGCTGGATATGGCATGCACATCTGAGCTAGCCCGAGCGGCATCAGGGCCCCCTCGGGGCCAAGGGCGTACATGCCGTGGGTCCGCCTGTGCGTTCACCACGCCAAAGCCTTGGCGCCTGGTACCTCACGCGGCGCTCTCGAGCGAGCCAGAAAGCACGCCAGGAGGCATTAAGCTCTCGCAAGCCCCCGAAGGGCTCGCCCCAGGAGAAGTGCGTCCCTGCGATACAAGAACCCGTCCAAGGCTGTGAACACAAGATAAGTCATGCCAACTACCCTAGTTGGGAGCCTCCGGCTCACGACGAAACGTTTCGGAATTAATCTGGAGCGCATGTCATTGTTTCATACACTACAGGGGAGCCCCCCTTCAAAAATGCTTTCACGCCCCCACAGGGCCATACCCGAAATCTTGGCAGGAAAAGCAAGGAATTACAAGCCTAGCGGTATGCACTATCACTGGCGTCGGCGTCATTGTCATCACCGTCAGCTCCGCCCTCTTCGGTCACGAGTATAGCCACGTCGTCGGCGAGGGTGAATTCCTTGATCAGGTCGTCCACATGGTCGTCCACTCATCTTGCTAGATATCCCTGGTTTACCCTAGGCACGGGGGCTATCACGGTGTTGAAATCAAAGTCTGGATACAGACTGAGGAGATAGCTGAAGACGCGTGAGAACGCGTGCCCGAGGAGGTCTCGGCTCATCTCTTCAATGAGCTAGCGCATCCTCGCGGCCCTGCCTTCGAGGCAGGTCACGACTATTGGGTTCTACCATAGGGTGCGTCGACTGCAAATTAAAATTTTCCTACGCGAAGAACATCCAGGAACATGCTATGGGAGATGGATCACATATCGTTACCACGAGACGCGTAGTGCCGTGCAGCAGAAGAAGAGTTGGGGCAGCGCGTTTCCAGAGTCGTCTCCTCCTCGTCGATCTCCCACGTAGCCGATCAGATCCCACGAACAGGTTCACCAGAGCGACGCAAGTGCATCGCCTCTAACGGTTTCCACGCGTGCAGGAGGAACATCGTGCAGCGGACTGCTAGGTCCGATCACACAACCGGCGGCGAGTGGAGGTGGCTATTCGCAACACATGCAAACCATAATGACGGCGCCAAAGCGATCCGTTTGAGGAGTGTGCCGCACCTCCACTAATATAGGCATCCGTCACGGGCTCAACACTTGGGCCTCTCACGAACCCTAAAGCCCAAAGTCTGTTCGGTCTATATCCGAGTCCGAGTAGGACGAAGCCTGACTCGTGGAGTCGGATCCAACCTCACAGGTTCCTTCCCTTAAGCGCACGACCCCTTAGGTTCAAGTCATCTTGGTCAGAGTTCGGATCACCTCCGACCTGTATGGTTGGTAGCGGCCTCTAGCAAGGCGTGCCGACCACCAAGCAGACTATGAAGCTGGCTAGCGAACCTGTACAACATGTCACACTTCCATTCCCTTTGCCACACGATATATGTTGTCGGGCTCAAGGCGAGTCTGTCATCCTTGTACTAGCCCGACCTCTTTCTCGTTCAAGTGATGCCGACCCAAATCGGATTATCTCATAATCCTTGTCGCATGGCCATGCTTATCCTAGTCGGATCGCACGAGGGGCCCAGAGTATATCCCTCCTCATCGAAGGGGCAAATCCCATCTTGCTCGACCACGTCTCGTAGCATAGGTCTGGACAAGCCTGAAACCTACCTTTGTAACTACCCAGTCACGGAGTAGCGTTTGGTCGGCCCAAAGCAAGTCTGTCATCATCCCGAGTACATGCGTCAGTTCAGGTCTTAGGACATAGAATATATGTTGTAGTAGAGACTCACACATGACATATCGATGCGTCTCATAGTTGGGTCTGTCCGACTCAGACCTTATCTCAACTCGGATCCGACTATGTCGAATCTGACCAGACCTTTCCAAGTCCATATTATCCGGTTAGCATCTAATGCTCCATGGCTAGTGAGACCGAGCCATCCATCGTGTCATATGCTAGTCTAGTCTAACGTGTGTCCGCCCATCACTTACAACCAGGGACCATTTAGGATGTATCATACAACACAAGATCTCACAGACAAGTCACGTACTTGCCAACAAGCATCATTGATTACATCCAAGGACTATCTTTATTCATAAACACATAGGAAATATCATCATACATGATTGCCTCTAGGGCATATCTCCAACAACGACTTGGGCAAAGAAGCGGAGGTAGCCTGCATTGTCAGCTTCGTACGAATGGGCGACACTCTTGTCACATATGGTGTCCAAATCCCGGTTTGCCCTGACCCTGAGGTCCTTGAGCATCGAGGAACGCTCATGCTGCAACATTCGGTGGTGACTCGCATCGTCCGAAGCTCTCTCCACAAGGGACGTGACACCCACGACCTGCTGTTGAAGTGAGGACAGCTCGGCCTCAGTAGTGTCCCGGGCATCTTCGGCGGCATTCCCGCACTGTTCTGCCGCGACCAGCTCCACCTTGAGGGCATCGACCTTGCCCTGCATCTCGGCTTGACGCTGCTTGAAGCAAGCCTCCTGGAGCCCCAGCTTTCGGCAGTATTCATCAACCAGGGCCTGGCGAATCCCCGCCACCTTCTGATCGACCTCCTGTTGAATCCTCGCTTCCCAAGAGGCAAGGGCATCCATCACCTCTAGTCGCTCGCGCTCCAGGCTGTGCTCCAATGCCTCAAGCGCTAGCGCCTCCTCATGTGCTCGGACCCCTGCCACATCGGTGAGAGTCCCACCTGGCGGTGCCGCAAGGGTGGCTCTGCGCGTCTGGACCTGTCATTCAAGGGCGGCGTTAGAGGCTTGGAGCTCCCTCTCGCACTCCTTGACTGCCTCATGACGCTGGTCGACGGCCCGGGCCTCCTCCAGGGAGTGGGCGCAAGCCTCCAGAGAAGCTACAAGAGATCCCCCGGCCTCCACGCGAGCGCGCTCATGCTGCAAGTGCCCAAGGTTGATGGTGACCTTTAGTTGATGCCATTCGTGCGCCAGGCGGAGGTCTTCCGCCTCGAGGCGTGAGTCGACGTCAGCAAGCTCTGCCCCGAGCCGACCCATCGCGCTCTCCACTTCCTGGTAAAGGCCGCGGCGGACGGTGCTGTGCTCGCGCGCAAGCTCCAGCGCTCGGCCAGGCCTTTCCTCCACGTCCTGATCCGCCAAAGGGGCGCAGGATGACTCAACCGTCTCCGGTGGGGGGCCGGTGGCCGAGGCCCTTCCAGCCGCTCCCCGAACCTTGGACCAGGCGTGGCTTGGCCTGGTTCCGCCGCCCGAAGACGGAGCCGTCGTGTGGGTCGCCCAACCACCGGCAAGAACCAATGGAGGATCCTCAGGCGCGGCCTCTAGGCCACATAAGTTGCTCTGAGACAATGGCACCGGGAGAGCGGACCCTCGGTCTTCCAGTTGCAGCCTCTGCTCATGGACCAGTACCGCCTCGTGTGCGGTTGTCCAGCTCGGGAGGTCAGGGGCCGCGACCTGAACGGAAGCCTCCGGAGGATGCGCTTCGGGCGGGCTCACCATTGCGACAGAAGGGATCCTGAAGGACAAATGTCAGAGGGGGGACGTGGTATGCGAGAATCCAGAAGGGCTAGGCACTTACTCGTCCACGGCTATCCACTTCCTCCTTTTCAGAACCCGTGAGGCCAGGCCGCAACGACTCCCGAGTCGCCCCTCTCTCGCGGGACGCCTTGAGATCTGGAAGGGACACGCCGCTGGTCGGTGCGCTGCCCTTCCCAACAGGAGTCGCGACTCTGCCCACCCCATCCATAGGGATGGAGGTCGTCAACTCAAGAGCATTCGACGGTGCTCGCTCCTCTGCGAGCACCTCAGGGGCACTCAACGGTGCTTGCTCCTCTGCGGCCACCTCCGGAGCGCACACCCCAGGGAATGCGTGCATGTGAGCTACCAAGATGGGGTTTTCGCGAGGCACCTCATGGGCCTCAGGGAGCAACCCCCACTCGTCGAAGCGCGACATCTTCTCGGCAAAGGCCTCCCAACCGGGTAATTGTACAAAGGGCGTTCCCGAGGGGAAGCACGGACGGATCGCCGCTAGTCAGGAGCCCTAGCACCTCTCACAACGTGTCGAGGGGGAGCGGGGGCACATGAAGCTTCATAGGATCGCCCGATCTAGAGAAGGCCCACATCGGGCGGGTGTGGCGCTGGAGCGGAGCGATGCACTGCCGGACAAACTCCTTCACTACCATCACCATCGTCACCCCGGCCTGCTTCAGCTCTACTAGCTTGGACAAGATGCGCGTGACCCGCGGGTCGGCAAGCTTCGCGTACCCCCAACCGGAGCTTGGTTCCGCTGGCGCCGTCGGAAGAATAAGAGCGGGGCTATGCACGGTGGCATCTACGTACACCCAGTGCTTCTGGAACCTTCTCACGTCCGGGCGGAGTGAGAAGTCAATGCCGGAGCTGGCAGTGGCCGCCACTGCCTGAAGCGACACACACCTCGAGCGTTGCCTGCCATCAACCAGACGAAGCGAGAAGAAGTGGCGGAGCAAGGCCACGGAGGGAGCAATGCCTATGAGGCCTCGCACAAGAAGGCGAAAGCGGAAAGTAGGACGATGGATCTAGGATCCAGATGCAACGTGTGGATATGGTAATGCGAAAGCACGGCGTTGAAGAAGTCAGAGAACGGGGGCAACAGGCCGGTGAAGAGAGCATGAGGTGAAGGGGGATTTTAGTGGCCTCCATGTCAATCAAGGTCCGGGAGGTGGGCCAAACCGTCGTCGCCTTCCACTCATTGCACTACAAAAAAAGACACATCCGTGACATTTTGGGCCGAACGAATTTTTTTCTATCATACTTATGACACTTCTATGACGATAATTATGACAAAACCCGGTATCATCATAGATGTGGTGGGGTCCTACTTCTATGACAAAAAATCATGACAGAAAATGGGCTTTTCATCCTGGGCGGGCCAGAGACGCAGCTGTATGACATTCTTTGGGCCGTCCATGACGGAAAAACCATGGTAGAAGCGAGGGCGACGAAAATATCGGGGTGTTCCCGGTTACGGTGGGTGGTCGGGGCCAAGCGATGCGCGTTTCTCTCGTACACACACACGCATGGGTGCGAGGCATTGGGATCTAACTGAACCCGAGCGAGGCGTTGGGCTCTAACTGAACCCGAGCGATTGCACTGCAGGCTACACGTTACTGAACCCGAGCGATCGATCGATGGCTGTTAACTGAATCCAATCGAGAGATTCCTTCGCTACTGCTGCTAACTGAAGCCGATCGATGCTGCCTCTGGATGAACAGTGAGCGTTGCTGGGGGGTTTGGATGAACAGTTCCCGGTGGGGGTGGATGAATAGGACCCCGTGGTGTTGCCTCTGCATGAACAGAAGCCCGATCGATCGAGCCGGTTGGGGCTGGATGAATAGGACCCTGTGGAGGGCATGATGAACAGGACCACCCCGTGGAGGGCTGGATGAACAGTAGATGGTGGAGGGCTGGATGAACAGTAGCCCGTGGAGGGGTGGTTGAACAGGAGCCCGTGGAGAGGGCTGGTTGAACAGTAGCCGGTGGAGTAGCGTGTGGTGGAGGCTGGATGAACAGGAGCCCGTGGATGAACAGTCGCAGGTGGAGGCTGGAGGAGGTCAACGGTGGATGAACAGTAGCCCGTGGATAACGGAGGGGGTCGACGGTGGAGATGAACAATATCTCGTGGAGTCCCGTTTTGCGGTACGCCACACCCCTCCAGATGAATAGGATCCCTGTTTCGACCGTAGTGCCCCAACACAAGTCCGTTTCCTTCGTTTGCGGTACGCCACACCCCTACCGATCAACATGACCCCCGTTTCGACCGTAGGAGGTCCGTTTCCTCCGTTTTGTGGTACGCCAGACCCCTCCCGATGAACAGGATCCCGTTTCGATCGTGGCATGTCGAACACAAGGCCGTTTCCTCCGTTTTGCGGTACGCCGGGCCTCGTTTCCATCGGCTGTGCCGTCCAAGCCCTCCCGATGAACACGATGACGCATTGCGTTCTGACCCAGCTGATTGGCTCCCCATGATCACGACGACGATGATGTTTCTCCGTTCTAACCCAGCCATGTACACGAGCCCTGGCCGTACGTACGCGCGAGTAGGCGTTCGAGACCCCGCCCGTATGTACGTACGTGGCCGTATTTACTTTCTTGCACCCTGGACGCTGTACGTACGTGTATGTAACACCCCGAGAATCATGCTACAGTGATCTTCCTCTAATGGTGGTCATGTCATCATGATCACTAAGCCAAAAGGCCACTTGTCCAAAAATCAAATTCAAACCCAATTTGAAGTGCAAGTCAAGTATTTGCATATTCAATTGAGTATGTAAAATAGTTCATATTATTAAAAATATTCACCTAGTAATTGTCGTGGTGAAACTAACCTCATTGACTTCCCAGTTTGCCCCTAGACATATTTTTTAGTAGACCAGCAGTAGTTAAGTGAGGCTTTTAAATATATTAAAATATTTAAACCTTTTCAAATGACCCCAAACTTTTGTGCAACACCACCCTAATGTACATGTTTTATGTGTCAAATTTCTTGTTCACGCAAAAAGTCGTTTGAAATTAAATATGCAAAACAGTGCCTAAGAACTAAAACAAAAACAAAAGGAAGAGGATAGATCTAAGTGTGTACTGTGCATTTGCGGCCTACTAGCAACAGTGCGGCCCAACCCTTCTACCTCGGCCTTTCTCCCACCTCTCGGTAGAGGAGGAGGCAGAGCCATGTCGTGGACGTAGTGCGCCCGTTGATCCACCGATCTCCACGCGGCGTTCATCCGTCGATGCCCCGAGAGGATAAGAGATAACCCTCGCCCTGGAATGAACCCTAACTCCTCACTCCTTCCCTCTCGACCCCCCCCCTCGTTCGGGAGCCCACCCGAGCATAGTTGCTGCCGCGTCGGCGCAAAGCCGTGGCCACCGGCCATCGTTCGATGCCAGTTGACGTCTTGGAGGACCACCGTCTTCTGCTGCGTCGGCTACGAGGACCCACCCAACCGGAGTCGCATCACATCATCGCCATCGACCACGCCTTCAACCTCTGCCCTGGTCGTCTCCGTCGGATCCACCGCCATCGAACCGCTCCGGCCTACCCGAGCTTGCCACTGACCCCCTCTCGGTGAGCCACACGTCCACTCCCCCGCTACCCCCTCCTGTTTCAATCACGCCGTAGGCGCCGTCCATGCGCAGCCCCCCTCGTGCCTGAGCTCGTGGCCGTCGCGCTCGCCGCCACGCCCCACGCCGCTCCTCTTGCACCTCCGCCCTGCCGCTGTCCGTCGCGGCCTACGCCTCCACTCACCGTGCGGCTCGCCTTGCGTGTAGTCGCCGCAGCCGAGCGGCCCCGCGCCTTCAGTATATGTTGCTCCTACTCCGGTGTCGCAGCTGCTGCCCAACGCTGCACAACCGCCCCTGGACGTGCCTGTGCCCCGCCCGCGACGCTGCCGCTTCTCCTCACCGCGCCCGCATCTTGGCCTCGCGCCACGCCGGCGCGTGCTTCTGCGAGCCGGCGCACTGTCTGCCCCTGCTGTCCCGCCTCCGGCCTTCCCTCATGCTGCCACGTCGCGGCTGCGAGCTCGCGCCCGACCGGCCTCCGCAGCCGCCGCCGCTTGCCGCTACCGCCTCGCGACTCGCTGCCGCGCCGCACCGCCAGGGCCGCACCCTGCTCCGCCGCGTCGCGCCTCTCCTCCCGCTCGCGCGCCGGCGGCCCTCTCCCCGCTCCTGCCGGCCCGGGCGCCCGCTGGTGGATTCTCGTCGGCTTCGCCCCGCACCCGAGTGGGTTCGTCCCCCGCTCGGGCAACGCCCGTTCGCCCGTCCGCCCCGGCGCCCGGTAGCCCGTTTGGCCCGTGTGCCTCTGCCTGTGGGGACCGCCCCCTATTTAAAAAAAGGAATTTGAAAAATAAATATAAGTAAATAAATAAAATAATTAATTAATTAGTTAGTTATGTTTAGTTAACCCTAATTAACCTATTTAGTTAAATTAACCCCTCTGTTTTAGTCACTCTCAATGACATGTTGGTCCCGCTGGACCCACTGGTCAATTTTGACTCTAGTCAGTGGACTATTGACCGCTGACGTCACCTCTACGTCATGATGACGTCATCCTGTACTGTTTTAGATAATGTTTGTCTTAAATAATTAAATAAATTTAGAAAATCTTTTAATCTTTAGAAAACCATATAAAATAATCCGTAAGTCGGATGAAAATGTTTTATATATGAAAATTTCTCAGAACGACGAGACGAATCCGACTACGCGGTCTGTTCGTTGGTCACACGTCCCTAGCATAGTGAACCTGCAACTTTCCCCTTCGATTCATCTGTCCGAAAACACAAAACATCGGGGATACTTTCCCGGATGTTACCCCCCTTCGCGGGTACCGT
This sequence comes from Secale cereale, assembly GCA_902687465.1. Lineage (NCBI taxonomy): Eukaryota > Viridiplantae > Streptophyta > Magnoliopsida > Poales > Poaceae > Secale > Secale cereale. Next base: position 801,997,933 of record LR738711.1, read on the forward strand.
GTAGTACCGCGTTAGAGCACCCTAGCACTGCGTGTTGACACATCGTGTTTCTTTGTACATCTGTATGCCTTGTATTTATTGTTTCTCCCCCCTCTTCTCTCCGATAGACCGTGAGACTGATGCTACCTCGGTGATCGACTGCATCGACGACGACCCCTCCTTCTTGCCAGAGCAACCAGGCAAGCCAACCCCCTTTGATCATTCCGAAATTGCCCATTCCCTTCTCTCTTATGCTTGCATTAGAACTGCTACTGTTTTTTGTATGATCCTATTCTAATGCATAGCCTGTTGTTGATACCTGCTTTCATACCTTACATGTTTATACTAAACTGCTTAGCATAGGCTGGTTAGAGATCCACCAGTGACCCCCTACCTTGTCCCCACAGCCCCGCTGGATTATCAGAAGACCCGATCAACGGGATCGAAGACCAGGCCCCGGCACCGCACATCACTTTCCCCTTAGTTGCTCGACACTACTGGGTTACTATCGAGTGCCGAGGGTGAGACCTCATCAGCACTTCTGATGTTAACCTTGTAGGTTAGTTCATCGGTTGTGGTCATCGAGGGTGATTCCTCTTTCTCCACTCCCGATAATGACACTGTCATGCAACTCCTCAAGAGTGGACCTCGAGGGTGACTCCTCTTTCGTTCACCTTGACGATAAACATCAGATGGAATTCCATCGATGGTGATTTCCTTAGGTTTTCCTTTGGTGTCAGACACACAGTTACTATGGTTACTATGACCTTACACTGAACCTGGTTACTAAAGACGGGTCGACCCTGAGGGGTACCCGCGCGAGCTTAATTGCGAGTGATGTGTAGTCGAGTTGACCTGGAAGGTGCCCGCGAGATAAATACGAGGCGTGGCCGGGCACTCGCGTTTGCCACAAGTCCTCGAGACGGGGCGATGGGGTCACATGTTCGTGAGTCTCTGCTCGTTACCGCGCGTTCCCAAGACACTAAACGTTTTGGATATTTGATCCAAGGGGCTTGTGGCCTGATAGCGCTAGCCATCATGTGGGCATAGTATGGGCATTCTGCATGGTATGCATCAGCCGAAGCTTAAGTGATGTCATTGCGACTGAGCGGCGCGCATCGGGTTGGACTGGTTAGGATCCTACCTTTTTAAAGGAGGTTGCTAGGTCTGCTCACCGGCCGCGTACGCAACGTGCAGGAGTTCCCGGTGCGATTGGCCCATGACCCCTGGGGGCATAGGGTTTAGTCCGGCATGCATGACCTCTCTATTAAGCCTAGGTCGGGTTGCGGCGTATTGTTTGGCCGAGGGCGGGCATGACCTGATGGTGTGTCCAGCCGGAGTTAAGCAAGCATGATGGGTAAGTTGGTGCACCCCTACAAGGAAGAAAACATCTATCGATAGCCCGTCCTACGGTAACGGACACTTGGAGTTGTATCCCGATCCTACAACTAGAACTGGATGCCGATGCATTGTTTGGATATGTTGCTTCGGGAGTCGAGAAAGGATCCCGGAGCGTTGGAACAACAACATAATTATGACTTATGATATACTACTCTACTCCCCCTGTTGCTGCAAGACGATGGTTTCCAGAAGATGCTAGTCTTCGATAGGACTAGCTTCTCCCCCTCTTATTCTGGCAATCTGCAGCTTAGTCCACATATACTACCCCTTTTCATTGATACCGATGCATATGTAGTGTAGATCCTTGCTTGCGAGTACTTTGGATGAGTACTCACGGTTGCTTTGCTCCCCCTTTTCCCCCTTCTTTCTTCTTGCTGGTTGATGCAACCAGATAGTGGAGTCCAGGAGCCAGATGCCACATTTGACGACTGCTGCTACCCCGATGGAGGCTACTACTACGTGAAGACCGCCGACGACCAGGAGTAGTTAGGAGGTCCCAGGCTGGAGGCCTTGCCTTTTCGATCGTGTTGTTTTGTGCTAGCCTTCTTAAGGCAAACTTGTCTAACTTATGTCTGTACTCAGATATTGTGGCTTCCGCTGACTCTTGTGCATTCGAGCTTATGTATTCGAGCCCTCAAGGCCCCTGGCTTGTAATATAAAGCTTGTATTATTTTATTTGTGTCTAGAGTTGTGTTGTGATATATTCCAGTGAGTCCTTGATCTTGGTCGTACACATTTGCGTGCATGATTAGTGTACGGTCAAATCGGGGGCGTCACAGTGTACATGCTACGTGCGCGCCTCTGCTACGACACGTGTGCGCCTCTACATCGACCAGTATGTACGTACACGTTCGCGACCAGAATGACAACGCTACGTACGCTTCGACCAGGTGGGTCCCGACTGTCAGGCACTTCCTTGCGTGCGAAGATGTAGCTGGTGGGTCCCAGCAGTCAGGGGGGCGCATTGGTTTTTGCCCGGACGCACTTCCTTGCGTGCGAAGATGTAGCTAGTGGGTCCCAACAGTAAGGGGAAACGTTTTTTCGTGAAATACGATGGCCCGTTCGGTGGGCCCCCACTGTCAGGTGGAGGAATAATTATTTTGCGTGTAATAAGGAGGCACTTCCTTGCTGCGGCTGTGGACCCAGCTGTCAGCCTCTCCACGTACAGTCCATGTCCGATGGAAGCCGTTCCTTGACCACGTTGACCACGCCGCACCGAGAGCACCAGGGCGGTGGACGACGGCGAGGCCTAGGAAGGGGACGACGCAGAGCCGGGGAAGACGCGACAGTGGATGCCCACGCGTAGAGGAGTACGACGGTTCACTGGTTCGCTGCGGTGTGAGGCTGCTGTCGCCGCAGAATAACAGGGGGTGTGGGTGAGTAGAGGGATGGCCTGGCCAGCGGTTGGAATAGTAGGGGGCGGTGAGGCCTCCGCGGCAGCACAGCCGGCCACGGGAGGCAGGAGCATGCGGCATGACCGGCGCTGCTTTGGGCGACGGGAGCAACAAGACCAAAGGTTGAAGAAGCACTACAGCCGTTGGATGGACATCGTACGGTCACTCGAGCTAGAATCGTTCATATTGACTAAGTTGACTAAGCACTCCGTCCCCGTCAGCTTAGTAGGCCCACAAGTCATCTTCCCACCAAGGTGGGTCCCAACCAGCAGGGGGAGTATTCATTTTTTGTGCGTAATAAGGAGGCGCTTCCGGTGTTTCCGAGCTGACAGTGGGGGGAACATTTTTTTCACGCAATACGATGGCCCGTCCGGTGGGTCCCAGCAGTCAGGGGGAAACATTTTTTCGCGAAATACGGTTGCCCGTCCGGTGGGTCCTTGCTGTCAGGTGGAGGAATCATTATTTTCCGCGTAATAAGGAGGCACTTCCTTGCTGCCATCGTGGACCCAGCTGTCAGCCTCTCCACGTACAATCCACGTCTGATGGAAGCCGTTCCTTGACCATGTTGACCATGCCGCACCGAGAGCACCAGGGCGGTGGACGACGGCGAGGCCTAGGAAGGGTACGATGCGGAGCCGGGGAAGACGCGGCAATGGAAGCCCGCGCAGAGAGGAGTACGAGGGTTCACTGGTTCAGCTGCGGTGTGAGACTGCCGTCGCCGCGGAATAACAAGGGGTGTGGGTGAATAGAGGGATGGCCTGGCCAGCGGTGGGAGTAGTAGGGGGCGGTGAGGCCTTCGCAGCATCACAGCCGGCCACAGGAGGCAGGAGCAAGCGACACGACTGGCGCTGCTTTGGGCGGCTGGAGCAAGAAGACCAGAGGTTGAAGAAGCACTACGGCCGTTGGATGGACATCGTACAGTCACTACAGCTAGAATCGTTTATATTGACTAAGTTGACAAAGCCCTTGGTACGCGTCAACTTAGTAGGCCCATAGGTCAGCCTCCGAAATTGTGCGCCCCAGATGTCAGTGGGAGGAATCATTTTTTGGGCGGCTGAAGCAAGAATATCCGAGATTGATGAAGAAGCAAGACATCCGTTGGATGGACATCCAACGGCCACAACTACGAGAACCGTGTGTTGTTGACAAAGCCTTGCATACGCGTCAACTTATTTTTTTAGGGGACACGTCAACTTAGATGGCCCACAAGTGTGTGGCAGAGAACATATAGCCCATTTGCAATTTGTAAAAATGTACAACCTATTTTTTTAATTCTAATGGAATTTACTACAGCCCATTTACAGTTTGTTAAAAGTACATCCCATTTTCTAGCTAGGACAACGATTAATAATTTCAACCAACCTCTCAAAACAGAATTAAAAAAAATAAATCCCACATTTTTATGGGATCCGAAATATTTTTATCCAAAATTTCTAATCAGATTAAATATAATTTCAAAATAAAGTTGTATTACGTTAAAATCCAACGAAAAATTGCGCGCGCAACAAGTAATGAAATTAAAAATTTCAAATTCCGAAAATAATATATTTTTCAAACTAATTACGCGTTTGGTGCATTTTTTATAGTTACTGCCTAGTTATTATAATTACATCTCATTTATTATTTCTTAAAGTCCATTTTCTTGTTAAGCCTAATGCATACCTCCTAGGAAAGTTTACAGCTCAGCGGGGCGGAGAATAACAAGTTGACCCGGATATTGTGTACAACTGTCGGCCCAGTTGCATTGCTCATGTAGAAAAAAAGGCCTGTGTAGTACATTACAACCTAACATGGTTACTCAGCCCACATTCAGCGACGCCGGAAAGGCCCAAACAAGGCTTCTGTACAACTTTTTGAAGTCACTGAGCTCAATTAATAACTTAAGAAAAAAGTTAGATTACAGTGGAACCTAATTAAAAGCTGTCACGAGCAAAGAAATAATTCAACAGGTCCCACTTGTGCATGTGTGTGTGTGTGTGTGTGTGAGAGAGAGAGAGAGACCCATCAGTCGATGCTCGTAAATACATCTTTCAGCCATATACATTGTTGATGCTCAATAAAAACTTATATAGTTGACACAATCATATAGAACATCATAGCACACTGAACTTACATACAAAAATTTCACGCAGGCGGCACAATCAGGATGGAAGCAGTGGATCGCTACGGGTAGGGCTATGGAACCAATGAACTCGTACATAACGGTTCATCGTCTTAAATTGAGAGGGAAATATCTTGAATGATGTGCAAAGAAAACAGACATACAACACAATAAGTTCTGCTAGAACATTAAGTTGATGTACAACCCTTTCTAAAAAAAGTTCAGGTACAAAATTAGAACAGGTCACAATCAAATGTACTGGCACATTAGTGCTTCACACCCATAGCTCGGATTTAAATAGTATCTGACAAAATTCAGTTGTTACCTCAAATTAGAGCACATCGAGGTAGCCAGCCCTGCCTCTTCTCCCAAAGAAGCAGTGGCCTCCATCGCGTGATGGAGTAGGCCCTGTGCCATCCATCGTTCCGAGCAACACGGGGAAAGTCTGACGTTAACTCCTGTAATGGACATTGTCGACGGACCCTGGCACCAGCAGCGGCGGCAGGACTTCGATTGATGGATTGACCACTTCTTTGACATGCATGAACACTCGATACAGGTACATCCCTAACGTGGTCCGTGGCGGCCTTGGTGGCGACAAAAAGCACAACCTCGGTTCCTGCACCTGTATCTCAACACCAATCACCTTCGGTATGGTGGACGACTTCTTCATCCATGCCATAACCGTCAGAGCCCAGCTGTCTGGAGGAACAAACATACTTACGAGCTCACCTCCAAGGTCATTGATAAGCTCATTCATGGACTCGTTGTTCCAAGCATGTCGAGGCATGCCGTGTGCTACTTCTCGAGCTTGCGTTGTATTCCCTCGAAGAGGAAAGGGTGATGCAGCACAGAAGCGTAAGTATTTCCCTCAATTTTTGAGAACCAAGGTATCAATCCAGTAGGAGACCATGCGCGAGTCCCTCGCACCTCCACAAACAAATAAGAACTTCGCATCCAACACGATAAGGGGTTGTCAATCCCTTCACGGTCACTTAAGAAAGTGAGATCTGATAGATAGGATGGTATAATATTTTTTTGGTATTTTTTATATAAGAACAAAAAGTAAATAAAGCAAAGTAAAGTAGATGGAAGATTAATATGTTGAGAATAGACCCCGGGGCCATAGGTTTCACTAGTGGTTTCTCTCATGATAGCAGAATTCTACGGTGGGTGAACAAATTACTGTCGATCAATTGATATAAAAGTGCATAGTTATGAGAATATCCAGGCATGATCATTATATATAGGCATCACGTCCGTGACAAGTATACCGAAACGATTCTGCATCTACTACTATTACTCCACACATTGACCGCTATCCAGCATGCATCTAGAGTATTAAGTTCATAAGAACAGAGTAATGCTTTAGGCAAGATGACATTATGTAGAGGGATAAACTCAAGCAATATGATATATGAAGGAAATATGCCCTAGAGGCAATAATAAAGTTATTATTTATTTCCTTATATCATGATAAATGTTTATTATTCATGCTAGAATTGTATTAACCAGAAACTTAATACATGTGTGAATACATAGACAAAACGGAGTGTCCCTAGTATGCCTCTACTAGACTAGCTCATTGATCAAATATGGTTATGTTTCCTAGCCATAGACATGAGTTGTCATTTGATCAACGGGATCACATCATTAGGAGAATGATGTGATGGACAAGACCCATCCGTTAGCTTAGCACTATGATCGTTTAGTTTTACTGCTTTTGCTTTCTTCATGACTTATACATGTTCCTATGACTATGAGATTATGCAACTCCCGAATACCGGAGGAACACCTTGTGTGCTATCAAACGTCACAACGTAACTGGGTGATTATAAATATGCTCTACAGGTGTCTCCGAAAGTGTTCGTGGTGTTGGCATAGATCTGAATAGGATTTGTCACTCCGAGTGTCGGAGAGGTATCTCTGGGCCCTCTCGATAATGCTCATCATAATAAGCCTTGCAAGGAAATGACTAATGAGTTAGTCACGAGATGATGTATTACGGAACGAGTAAAGAGACTTGCCGGTAACGAGATTGAACTAGGTATAGAGATACAGACGATCAAATCTCGGGCAAGTAACATACCGATGACAAAAGGAACAACGTATGTTGTTATGCGGTTTGACCGATAAAGATCTTCGTAGAATATGTAGGAGCCAATATGAGCATCCAGGTTCCGCTATTGGTTATTGACCAGAGATAAGTCTCGGTCATGTCTACATAGTTCTCGAACCCGTAGGGTCCGCACGCTTAACGTTTGATGACGATCGGTATTATGAGTTTATGAGTTTTGATGTACCGAAGGTAGTTCGGAGTCCCGGATGAGATCACGGACATGAAGAGGAGTCTCGGAATGTCCGAGACATAAAGATTGATATATTGGACGACTATATTCGGACACCAGAAGTGTTCTGGAAAGTTTC
>LR738711.1:802005310-802025457 GCA_902687465.1 Secale cereale
GAGAGGGCAGCAGCCAGGAGGTGGCGCGCCCCCTCCCTAGGGGCAGTCCGAATAGGACTAGGGGAGGGGGGCGCGGCCCCTCTTTCCCTCTCCCTCTCCCTCTCCTTCCTTCCCCCTCTCCTTCTTGGTGGACTCCTACTAGGAATAGGATTGCAATCCTATTCCTAGTAGGATTGCCTCTCTAGCCGCACAATAGAGGGCCGGCCGACCTCCCCCCTTGCTCCTTTATATACGGGGGCAGGGGGGCACCCAAAGACACACAAGTTGAATTGTTTTAGCCGTGTGCGGTGCCCCCCTCCAGAGAAACACACCTCGGTCATACCGTTGCAGTGCTTAGGCGAAGCCCTGCGCCGGTAGATACATCATATCCGTCACCATGCCGTCGTGCTGATGAAACTCTCCCGTGAAGCTCAACTGGATCAAAAGCTCGTGGGACGTCATCAAGCTGAACGTGTGCTGAAAGCGGAGGTGCCGTACGTTCGGTGCTTGATCGGTTGGATCGCAAAGAAGTTCGACTACATCAACCGCGTCACTTGACGCTTCCGCTTTCGGTCTACGAGGGTACGTAGACTCACTCTGCCCTCTCATTGCTATGCATCTGGTAGATAGATCTTGCGTGATCGTAGGAAAATTTTAAAATACTACGTTCCCCAAAAGTGGCATCAGAGCCAGGTCTATGCGTAGATAATATGCACGAGTAGAACACAATGAGTTGTGGGCGATACTAGTCATACTGCTTACCAGCATGTCATACTTTGCTTCGGCGGTATTGTGAGATGAAGCGGCCCGGACCGACATTACGCGTACGCTTACACGAGACTGGTTTCACCGTTATGAGCACTCGTTGCTTAAAGGTGACTGGCGGGTGTCTGTCTCTCTCACTTTAGCTGAATCAAGTGTGGCTACGGCCGGTCCTTGTGAAGGTTAAAACAACACATACTTGACGAAACATCGTTGTGGTTTTTGTATGCGTAGGTAAGAACGGTTCTTGCTAAGCCCGTAGCAGCCACGTAAAACTTGCAACAACAAAGTAGAGGACGTCTAACTTGTTTTTGCAGGGCATGTTGTGATGTGATATGGTCAAGACATGATGAGATACACGGTTTTGCATGAGATGATCATGTTTTGTAATGTTATCGGCAACTGGCAGGAGCCATATGGTTGTCTCTTTATTGTATGAAATGCAATCGCCATGTAATTGCTTTACTTTATCACTAAGCGGTAGCGATAGTCGTAGAAGCAATAGTTGGCAAGACGACAACGATGCTACGATGGAGATCAAGATGTCGCGCCGGTGACGAAGGTGATCATGACGGTGCTTTGGAGATGGAGATCAAAAGCACAAGATGATGATGGCCATATCATGTCACATATTTTGATTGCATGTGATGTTTATCTTATTATGCTTCTTATTTTGCTTAGAACGACGGTATCATTATAAGATGATCCCTTACTAAATTTCAAGGTATAAGTGTTCTCCCTGAGTATGCACCGTTGCGAAAGTTCGTCGTGCCGAGACACCATGTGATGATCGGGTGTGATAAGCTCTACGTTCAAATACAACGGGTGTAAGCCAGTTTTCCACACGCATAATACTCGGGTTAAACTTGACGAGCCTAGCATATGCAGATATGGCCTCGGAACACTGGAGACCGAAAGGTCGTGCGTGAATCATATAGTAGATATGATCAACATAAGATGTTCACCATTGAAACTACTCCATCTCACGTGATGATCGGACATGGTTTAGTTGATTTGGATCACGTGATCATTTAGATGACCGGAGGGATGTCTATCTAAGTGGGAGTTCTTAAGTAATATGATTAATTGAACTTTAATTTATCATGAACTTAGTCCTGGTAGTATTGGCATATCTATGTCGTAGATAAATAGCTCGCGATGTTGCTCCCTGTTTATTTTTTATATATGTTCCTAGAGAAAACTAAGTTGAAAGATGTTAGTAGCAATGATGCAGAATTGTTCCGTGATCTGAGGATTATCCTCATTGTTGAACAGAAGAATTATGTCCTTAATGCACCACTAGGTGACAGACCTATTGCAGGAGCAGATGTAGACGTTATGAACGTTTTGACAAAAGCTCGATATGATGACTACTTGATAGTTTAGTGCACCATGCTTTACGGCTTAAAACTGGGACTTCAAAAATGTTTTGAACACCACGGAGCATATGAGATGTTCCAAGAGTTGAAATTAGTATTTCATACTCATGCCCGTGTCGAGAGGTATGAGACCTCTGACAGTACTTTGCCTACAAGATGGAGGAGAATAGCTCAACCAGTGAGCATATGCTCAGATTGTCTGGGAACTAAAATTGCTTGAATCAAGTGGGAGTTAATCTTCCAGATAAGATAGTAATTGACAAAAGTTCTCTAGGCACTATCACCAAGTTAGTAGAACTTCGTGATGAACTATAATATGCAAGTGTGGGGACCCCGACTCGTAAGTCGTGATCACCGAATGCACGTGTACAGTGATCCCAGAGATCAATGCTCACTGAACACACAGAAGCTGAATAACAAGAGTCTTACATCCTTACATACCGTATTACACAAATAGGACCATGATGGTCAAGTCTTGAGTATATCATCACAGCGGAAATCTTCAAAGACAACTGGGACCCATGCCATCTGCCTTAACCCTACATGCATTCTGACTGGGAAGCGTCCTAGCTCGCATGCTCGTCACCGAGAAATCTTCATCATAACCTGTTCTCTCATGCCTGGCCAATAAAATAACCAGTGGCAAGCCAATGAGTACATTGAATGTACTCGCAAGCAACCCAAGTGTGATAGCAGAATAATTTATGCAAAGCTCTACTGCTAAATTGGTAGTTTTGCGGAAAGCTGGTTTTTCGTATGCAAGTTATGATCAACATGTAACAAGGGCAATGCATGTGTCTGTAACAAGTATCAGGAGATCACAGACATCAATATCGAGAAAGAGTTGTAATCAACACATGCACAAGCTCATTGTGACTTCCTCACAATCACATCATCAACAATATCTCTGAGTCGTGTTGTTTCCCAGAAACTTATGGACATAGTCTCAGTAGCACCACCCAACTGTCCATGTCCGTGGACACGGCTATTCGAATAGTTTTACACTCTGCAGAGGTTGCGCACTTTACCCACAAGATCCGGGGAACTTCCATGTCATCCACGACCCGCGATACCTCAAGTACCCGGGGTAAGCACCCGATCACTACCTTTCCCTAGACGACACTAACATAGAGTCCACTCGATTGGTAGCAGCCCCGTGCCAAACATTTCACATCTCAAGGTTTGTGGAGACTCGCTCCGAATTCATCATATATCACAAGCACGGGGTACCAACGGTGTGTCCGGTGCCCTGTAAAGACAGTCATGGCCGCCTATCCAAGCGCGACCCCGTCCCGAGAGTGACCTCATGTCACCCCCGTCACTAGTAATGCGGGCACCATGCTAGTATCGACCTAGGTAATCAATAATGCCCCGTCCCATAAGGGGTAGTGTGGTTGCACATGTAAGGTTGGAATGGTAGTCACACATAAATCTAATCCATCTCTGTAAACAACACTTTCGTCAAGCCTCGGCACACTACTTCTCACCAAGTAGTGCCCTAGTTTCTTATCAACTCCCAGGGGCATTAGTGGCACCCACTGGGTCATTTGCAAGTATGTCAGACCACACTTGTTTCACTCAATGCATAACCCCGACCCATTTTGCGTAGCCAACTACTATAGCACACATCTATCTACTCCCACCCACATAACCCTCATAGGAAGGTAGGGTCATGTTGATGCAAGTTTCAACAGTAAAGTAACAGGGGTAGCAACCAAAGTGGTTTCCACCTCAACATGATTCCGATGCATTGAGTAATAAAGGTGCTATGAGACATGCATAAAAAGGTTTCTCGAACATGGTCAAAGGGCTGCTTGCCTTATTCTTCAGAGTCTTCAAATCTTCTGGTCCATCTCCGAATACTCCATTTATTACGTCAACTAACGATGGAAACAATCATAATAAGCAACACAATCGAAGCAACAATAAAAGTGCTCTAAAAATAGGAGTTGGACTTTTCTAGGATACCTCTGGTCATATTAGAAATGACCAAGGTGGTTTCATAGGTGTTGGATCAATGGATGAGTTGGAACATTCCAATATGATGGAACCAAAGGGTTTATGGATTTGGAAGAAGTATACAGAAATAATTCCTTGAATGATGAGCAAAGGTACCCATCATCAAGTCATGATTTTAGAAGCATCTAGGAGTTGGTTTCAATGGATTTGGAATTGAAATGAATTTCCTAGGATTTTCCAAAGCTGATAAATGGGAAGAAATGGCTCATTATTTGGTGGGGTACATAAACTATTATTAAAAATGTTCCAAAACTAAGTTTGGGCAAGACAAGCATCTAGGAATTTGAATCACTGCATTTGGGTCAAAAATGAGCTCTCTGTGATTTTCTAAAGTTATTCACAGAAAATGAAATATGGGTACTTGATAAATATTTGTGTAGGAAAAGTTTCTGGAATAATGTGCATGTAGCACCAACAGGTAGAGCATGATTTATGGAGTCATAGGAATTTTGAATCATGCAATTTGGAGTTCATATGAATATTTGGGATATTATTGAAGTTGACTGGAAAAAGAAAAAAAAGGGAAAAGGGGTGTTATACCCTTATCTTGCGCTCAGGCGGGATGTGGTCGTGGGCCGGCCCAGTGGCACCAGCCGCGCGGGCGGGGGTGGTGACGCCGAAGGCGTCTTCTCCGGAGGGCGCTTTCGCCTGGGAGAAGCGGCTCGCGCCTGGCCCGTTTCCACTTACGCCGCTGGGCCCGTCGGCCGGGTCGCCGCCAGGTGGGCCCTTCGCCAACTGGCGGGACGGTCGTCCCCTACCTCACGCCTGAGGCAGAGGAACGACGGGGAGGCCCGGCCGGGCGGCGCTGGCGCCCGCCCCGACGGCTCCAGCCACCGGCGACGGCCCCCGACGCGCCGGAGGACGCAGCAGGGAGCCGCGAGCCCGTACGAGCGCTCAGCACCCGCGGAGAAGCCTGGGCCACAGAGGGTTCTGGCGGCGGCCGGCGGCGAGATTCTGACCGCGGTGGTGGATAGGGGGTGCGGGAGAGAGAGAGAGAGAGTCCAAGAGGATCAGGAGAGGGAGAGGGAACCGTTGGAGCCACGAGGGGGCTCGGGGGCGGCCTATTTATAGGCGAACGCCGGTCCACCGAAGTGTCGTGCGCCGGCGAGGTCGTGGCCGTTGCTGCAGGCCACGGGGGGAGCAGCGAGCATGTCTAGGGCGTTCCTGGAGCTGGTCCACTCCCAGAAGAAGAGAAAGGAGGAGCGGGGAGGCGTCAGAGAGGCCGCGCGTGCGAGCTTTTTCACTGGAGCTCGGGGTCGGCCGGTGCGCGTGCGGGCAGGGGTGAGAGAGGAGGAGAGAGGAGGGGGCCGACAGCCTAGCGTGTTGCGGACGTCGAGGGGACCTCGATGGACACGCCCACTCTGCCCAAGACCGCCTGGAAGCCTCGGGAGGGCCGAGCTACAGTGCCTCGGTGCACTGTAGCGTGCTCCAGAGCACGCCTTTGGCCGGCATGGTCGTGCCTGTGCTTTCCTGGCCGTGTCCTCTTGTGTCCAGCCGTGTCCAGCAGTACTAGGGGATAGTAAACAATGGCGTGGGGGGTCTTGGATGCTCTGGGGAACCACTGGGATGAGGAGGGAGGTGAGGGAGAGGGTGAATCCTGCTGTCCAGCAGTGTAACTTGGGGTTTTACCCCCTCCAATAATTGAGATAAGGCAGAGGAGAGTTGCTGGAGGGTAGAGGGTGATCAGGGGGAGCTGTGGTAAGAATTTGAGGCCATGGAGAAAAGTAAAAAGGGTTCAACCACTTGTTTTGGTAAATGAACAGAAGGTGTTTGATCAGTGTTTGGTCAAGCAAATGACATCCACTTGACATGGGACTTAACAGGATCAAATGTCACATATAATTAGGCCCCTACACCAAATTTGAACTCATTTGGGAAAGTGGCCAATGTAACTTTGGTGAACCCTAGAAATGAACAGAAATGGTTTCACCATGTTTGAGTCAAGCAAATCATCTCCCCTTGATGCACCACTTGGTGTAGCATCATCATTTGGGGATATGAACATGCCCACAAAGTTTGAGGCTCCAGATAAAAAGTTGACAATGTAAAGTTGTTCAAATTTGAATTTGAACAGAAGTGGTTTTGGGGTGATCTGATCAAGTTGCTCTATTCCAAATCTTGTGCCATTTGGTCTAGATGCCTTATTTGGTCATTCTAGCATGTGCACCAAATTTGAGAGCATTTGGACAAGTTTGGCAATGTATAGTTGCTCAAACTTCAAATATGGACAGAATGGTTTTGAAGGGGTTTGAGGATGTTTCCTTGATCTTCAAGGCATGAGGCTTTGCAAGATCATCAAATATGTCACATATGACACGATAGAATTTCCCTGGAATTTTTGGAGAATATTTCCTTTGTAAATATTTCAAAAGCTTGAAATATCCAGAAAGGGTTTTGGAAGGATTTGTCCAATATTTTGAACATGACCATGTGTTGAAACTCTTATATATGGACAATATATGTCCTATGAGTCTCCCTGAATTTTGGCAAATATTTTTGAAATGTTTAAATAATTTTTCCCTATTAAAGACCATTTCAGGCCTTAAGAAAAAGCTTTTAAATAAAATATAAAAATAACTTTTAAAATTATACTTTTGTGGTTTCTGGGAGTCCTATATCTAATAGGATTCAAATAAACTTTTTCAAAGATTTTTCACACCCTAAATAAGGTACTTGCAGTGCAAACCTCAATTCAGGGGTTTTTGGAAAACTAATTTTAGAAAATACCATTTGGCCAAAATATTTTTATAAGAAAATTCTATACTGGTCTATACACATGGCATGATCATTGGGAAAAGGTTTTGGGTCAAGGAGATGAAGTATAAGAGTTGGAGGATTTATTTGATTTTTAGAGCACTAGCAAACAGCAGACAAGAGTCAAATCAAGCAAAGTCAAAAACACTCAAAAGTTTTTGCAAATCCACATTTTTAACATGAAAATAAGCTTGAGCAATGTGACATGAAAATCAGGGTGTGACAGACCTACCCCCCTTACAAGAATCTCGTCCCCGAGATTCCCGGACTAGGCGTGGAAAGAAAGGCGGAGTCTTGGATACGGGGTAGTCTTCACTTCTTCTTATTGGTTCTGCTTCCGAGCGGTGCTCCTTGGAATCTTGAAGTGCTTGATGGTATGGCTCCTTGCTTGAGGTCGTCCTTGATGGAGGTTGCTGAGGGGTCTCTTGCATAGGTTAGGTTGGGTTAGCTGCCAAAGGCTCGGTGATCGATGTCCTTGCGGCCATCGGGCTAGCTAGGAGATAAGAAGTACTTCCAGAGTGGGGGCTCGTGGAAGATTTGGTGCACGGAGGGTATCTCAGGTGGTAGATCTAGCTGGGGAGCTGTCTACCACATGACTTGCTGTGATCTCAAAGGGTCCAATGAACCTTAGTGCGAGCTTCCCCTTGACGTGGAAACACTTGGTTCCCTTCAGAGGGGTTACCCGCAGGTACATGTGGTCCCTGACATGGAAACTTATGTTCCGACGGTGAGTGTCAGCATAGCTCTTTTGCCTTGACTTGGCTGCCTTCAAACGTTCTCTGACTAGTTGGACTTGCTCTTCCGCTGCGCGGAGAACATCCGGTCCAAAGACTAGTCCCACTCCAGTCTCTGACCAGTTGAGGGGTGTGCGACATCTGTGTCCGTACAACACCTCAAATGGTGCCATCTGAAGGCTCGACTGGTAACTGTTGTTATAGGAGAACTCGGCAAAAGGGAGACAATCCTCCCACTTGGCTCCATATGCCAAGACACAGGCTCGGAGTATGTCTTCGAGAATCTGATTGACTCGCTCAGTCTGACCTCCGGTCTAGGGGTGGAAAGCCGTGCTGAAAGATACTTGGTTCCCAAGGCTTCTCGGAACTTCTTCCAGAACCTTAAGGTGAACTGGGTTCCTCGATCTGACACAATCTCCTTGGGAACGCCGTGAAGACTTACGATTCGGTCGATGTAGAGAGCTACCAGCCGGTTGCCATCATAAGTGGTCTTGACAGGAATGGAATGGTCCACCTTGGTCAAATGATCGACTATGACCCAGATAGAGTCATCTCCTCTATTCGACCTTGGTAATCCAGTGACGAAGTCCATTCCGACTTTATCCCACTTCCACTCAGGAACTTGAGTGGTTGACGC
This sequence comes from Secale cereale, assembly GCA_902687465.1. Taxonomy (NCBI): domain Eukaryota; kingdom Viridiplantae; phylum Streptophyta; class Magnoliopsida; order Poales; family Poaceae; genus Secale; species Secale cereale. The sequence continues at coordinate 802,013,575 of LR738711.1, forward strand.
AATCCAGCAGGTCGCTGATATTCAGCTTGACCCTTTGGCACACATCACACTTTGCAACATAGGTTGCAAATCTCTCTTTTCATCTCGTGCCACCGGAATCGTGCCTTCAAGTCTTGATACAATCTTGGTGTGAGCGTTCCTTCGACACGGAAAAGCTCGGCTCCATTGAGGAGTGGTTTGCAGATACGCCCGGTCTTCAACGCGGAAGTCTTCTTCTTGATGACGGTGGTCGGTGTAGATCTTCCTTCTTGACAGGGCGGTCTTCAAACGTCTTCTATCCAGCTGTCCGTCTCTTCTTGTCTTCGGGCAGACAAGTAGGCCATCAAATGATGATGTTACCCAACTCGTCTAATAGCTTCATGAGGTCTAAGGGGCACGCAAGGTAAGCTGGGGTATTGGTGGTGGTCTCGGTTGAGTATTGCAGAGGCCTTCCTGACTCTGAGTCAAGGCCCGTGGTCAGAATCCGACCAGGTGGTGGCTCGGTGGGGCTTAAGGGTTTCAAGGATTCTAGTGAGTGAATGGACTTATATCATCTTATCCTTAAGCACAGTTTCTGAGATGCCAATAGCTCTATCTAGTACTCCGAACGGAAAAGCATCTTCTCGCAGAGACCAACTTCAATCACCACTCATTGCCATACATATCCTCATGACTCTCAAGAGACGGTCTAACAAAATCATACTTGTCTAAGATCCCCAAATCCATATGTACGTCTACCTCTAAAATCCAAAGGTAGATCATACATGCTGCTGAGCCTAAATTAATCTCCACAACCCAAGCGCTCAACCTAGTCTTGCAAGGCTCAAGATAATGCATCTCTATTCTAAGGAAACACGTCATATGCCACTCCAAGATTTGTTTCCTTCCTATAGGTCAACTCCAATAGCCCGGTAATTCCATCAATCACCACATAATCCAACAATTCTACAAATCCGATATCTACGGTGTTCCGCAGGATCTCAAGTCCTTATAATCCCCAAATACTTGGAAGGACTACGCATCACGATAGTATGTCCACCAAATTCCCATCATCCGGGTCAAGTAAACTCCAAGATCACGACTAAATAGATCCCTAAATCAACTCGGACAAATAATCCAATCTCCTAGGTTATCATCCACCGAGAAGCATGATATCATAATCAGGATCATAGGCCTAAATCCAATCTTACTCCGAATCATGCAGACATATCCAGCATCTATACCAACCAGAATTACCTACATAAATCCAAATCTCATGCCCAACGGGCACTCCTACATACTTCCCCAAAGTCATGATCCCACCAATATGAAAACCTCACAATCCAACAAGGTCTCAGATAATTCCTCGAAGTCACTAATATAAACCACCAAGTCATCTGTCCAATATCCTCGAACTGGTCTATCTATGGCATCATCAAACCTCGTGCTATATCAGGATAAAAATGTGCTCACTCATCGTGTCCACTAGCTCCTTTACGAGCCCAGTGTTGTGCAAGGTTACAAAGGCTTAACAGGTCCTCTCGCTTTACCATGGGTTAGGCACATGGTTAAGGATTCGTGCTGGAGTGTCTCGTGAAGTCTCAAAGGGTCTAGGAAGAGGGTTACTGGTCTGGAGGGTTAATCATAACTCTCCGGGGTTGCAATTGATCGTGGAGGTTGTGGCAGAAGTCTTCAGTGCCAGTTGGCTGTCGAGGTAGGATCCTTGGTGCATCTTGTCTTGCGGGTCTTCAGTTGGGGAGAGAGAGAATAGAGGGAAGGAGCAGCATAGAGGAGGGAAATACCTAAGGGGGTTTTTATAGTGAAAGAACAAACAACCAAGTGCCGTAAAGGCCACACACGTTTGTTAAGATAAGATAGGTGATATAGTCGCGTACATGCTGCCCAAGGCAAAAGTGCGACTTACATCAAAAACACAAACAGATAAGGACAAGCAACACGTGACATGGTTCCATATGAACCGCTACATAGACTCGACTCGCATAAAGGGGTACACGACTCATCCTACCCTAGGGGTTCTCGGATTGACAGTCGTGAGGAGGAAGGCCTTCAGTCTTCAGCTCTGTGGGTCTTCCGGTGGTTTGACAGATGACTGCTTGCTGGGGCACATCCTTCTGATATGCCCGAGCTCACCACACTCGTAACATGTGATGGAAGCAAAGAGGCTGTTATCCCGTCTTGGGTCTTGTTTCTGGTGGCCTGACGTGGATCCCTCATGACGCTGATACGGTAGTCTAGCCCTATGCCTTCTTCGCGAGGTCCGATGGCGAACTCCTTGAAGTTCTTCGATCTGTTGCTTCTGATTAGCAATGTAGACTTGTAGGGCAGTAATTTGTTGTTCCCGCTCGATTACCTTCTTCTTATCGAGGCAGTGGAGATGTAGAAGTGAAGGGAAATCCTCGCGGGACTTGAGGAATTCTTCCGTGAGATTGCGCAGAAGATAATCGGCTGTGTGGGCGAAGCGGGTCTGGAGCTTGAGGGTGGGGTCTTCATCTCCTGGGGGAAACATAGCCTGCGAGGAGGTTCCTGTTCCGCTTTTGCTGGGCAGGTAACAAGTAGCCCGACCTTCCTTCATTTCTGGGAGGAGATCTCGAAGGCGAAGAAGGGCCTCGTAGGCCACTTGTTGTATGGCCAGGTCCTTAGTGGGCATAGGTGGTCCGATAAAGAACCAGCCTTGAGGTGAGGTCTTGGCAGGTACAATCACTTTGGCATAGAATTCCGTCTTGAATTCACCATTGTCTAGTTCGTGCAGGGTGTACATCGGCTCCAAGGGATAGTGGCATTGTTGGAGGCAGTCCCTTAGGAGTGGTGGAAATCCGATCATGAGGAGTCTCGTGGGGGCGACGGCCATCTACAAGGAGGTTAGAGAAGAGTCAATATGACAAGAGTTGCTACGACATGCGCAAAAGGTTGTCTCTGCTGAATAGTTCAGAAGGAGAAAGAAGTGGAATAAGTCTCGCAAGTGATTTGGAGGTCTCGGGGTCTAGCCCTTGTAGCTGGCGTTGACTTGATCTTCTCTTGTCTCTTTAATCATGACGATCCCTTGTGCCTTCTGGGGCGTCGAGGGTACCAGGTAGGCAATCCATATGTAATGACAATAACAAGGCATAATAGAGGTCCAACATGTCGGTTCCGTTGATGAAAACATCGACACCAAGAGCGGGGAATGAAGAGAACCGTTTCCCTGCTCACTATAGTGAGGCGGACCAAATGGCAAGGTTCTCATTCACCGGTGGTTGCCGATACAGCAACGATAGTGACATGATTACTCTATTAGTGATGCATATCATGATTTTGCATAACCTATACCCTGGTCATCATAGGCCAACGTTGCACCTTCTTGGGGGCTCTTGTCAAGGGTGTCCCCCATCTTCTGGGTCTCCATGTCCTCACTCACCGAGGGCGTAGTTTCTGTTGGTACCGTCTTGTCGTGGTGTCACCAATCTTGTGTGCAAAAGTGGTGGGTGAGTGTTTGGCAAGGTGCACTCCACGAGGATTACAGAAAATCCCGTGGTCAGGGGCATAGGGGTTTTAGCGACCAAGGTTTTGAAGGGGAAAAGATCAAGTATAGCCTAGTTTTCGAAAAACTGAGAAGGGAAGAGGAGTATAGATAGTTTTGAAAACTACTAATAGTTTTGGAAATAGTTTTACCCTAACTAACGACCATGCTAACTAAGGCTTCCTACAGTCAGGATGGCTCTGATACCAGCTCTGTGGGGACCCCGACTCGTAAGTCGTGATCACCGAATGCACGTGTACAGTGATCCCAGAGATCAATGCTCACTGAACACACAGAAGCTGAATAACAAGAGTCTTACATCCTTACATACCGTATTACACAAATAGGACCATGATGGTCAAGTCTTGAGTATATCATCGCAGCGGAAATCTTCAAAGACAACTGGGAGCCATGCCATCTGCCTTAACCCTACAGGCATTCTGACTGGGAAGCGTCCTAGCTCGCATGCTCGTCACCGAGAAATCTTCATCATAACCTGTTCTCTCATGCCTGGCCAATAAAATAACCAGTGGCAAGCCAATGAGTACATTGAATGTACTCGCAAGCAACCCAAGTGTGATAGCAGAATAATTTATGCAAGGCTCTACTGCTAAATTGGTAGTTTTGCGGAAAGATGGTTTTTCGTATGCAAGTTATGATCAACATGTAACAAGGGCAATGCATGTGTCTGTAACAAGTATCAGGAGGTCACAGACATCAATATCGAGAAAGAGTTGTAATCAACACATGCACAAGCTCATTGTGACTTCCTCACAATCACATCATCAACAATATCTCTGAGTCGTGTTGTTTCCCAGAAACTTATGGACATAGTCTAAGTAGCACCACCCAACTGTCCATGACCGTGGACACGGCTATTCGAATAGTTTTACACTCTGCAGAGGTTGCGCACTTTACCCACAAGATCCGGGGAACTTCCATGTCATCCACGACCCGCGATACCTCAAGTACCCGGGGTAAGCACCCGATCACTACCTTTCCCTAGACGACACTAACATAGAGTCCACTCGATTGGTAGCAGCCCCGTGCCAAACATTTCACATCTCAAGGTTTGTGGAGACTCGCTCCGAATTCATCATATATCACAAGCACGGGGTACCAACGATGTGTCCGGTGCCCTGTAAAGACAGTCATGGCCGCCTATCCAAGCGCGACCCCGTCCCGAGAGTGACCTCATGTCACCCCCGTCACTAGTAATGCGGGCACCATGCTAGTATCGACCTAGGTAATCAATAATGCCCCGTCCCATAAGGGGTAGTGTGGTTGCACATGTAAGGTTGGAATGGTAGTCACACATAAATCTAATCCATCTCTGTAAACAACACTTTCGTCAAGCCTCGGCACACTACTTCTCACCAAGTAGTGCCCTAGTTTCTTATCAACTCCCAGGGGCGTTAGTTGCACCCACTGGGTCATTTGCAAGTATGTCAGACCACACTTGTTTCACTCAATGCATAACCCCGACCCATTTTGCGTAGCCAACTACTATAGCACACATCTATCTACTCCCACCCACATAACCCTCATAGGAAGGTAGGGTCATGTTGATGCAAGTTTCAACAGTAAAGTAACAGGGGTAGCAACCAAAGTGGTTTCCACCTCAACATGATTCCGATGCATTGAATAATAAAGGTGCTATGAGACATGCATAAAAAGGTTTCTCGAACATGGTCAAAGGGCTGCTTGCCTTATTCTTCAGAGTCTTCAAATCTTCTGGTCAATCTCCGAATACTCCGTTTATTACGTCAACTAACGATGGAAACAATCATAATAAGCAACACAATCGAAGCAACAATAAAAGTGCTCTAAAAATAGGAGTTGGACTTTTCTAGGATACCTCTGGTCATATTAGAAATGACCAAGGTGGTTTCATAGGTGTTGGATCAATGGATGAGTTGGAACATTCCAATATGATGGAACCAAAGGGTTTATGGATTTGGAAGAAGTATACAGAAATAATTCCTTGAATGATGAGCAAAGGTACCCATCATCAAGTCATGATTTTAGAAGCATCTAGGAGTTGGTTTCAATGGATTTGGAATTGAAATGAATTTCCTAGGATTTTCCAAAGCTGATAAATGGGAAGAAATGGCTCATTATTTGGTGGGGTACATAAACTATTATTAAAAATGTTCCAAAACTAAGTTTGGGCAAGACAAACATCTAGGAATTTGAATCACTGCATTTGGGTCAAAAATGAGCTCTCTGTGATTTTCTAAAGTTATTCACAAAAAATGAAATATGGGTACTTGATAAATATTTGTGTAGGAAAAATTTCTGGAATAATGTGCATGTAGCACCAACAGGTAGAGCATGATTTATGGAGTCATAGGAATTTTGAATCATGCAATTTGGAGTTCATATGAATATTTGGGATATTATTGAAGTTGACTGGAAAAAGAAAAAAAAGGGAAAAGGGGTGTTATACCCTTATCTTGCGCTCAGGCGGGATGTGGTCGTGGGCCGGCCCAGTGGCACCAGCCGCGCGGGCGGGGGTGGTGACGCCGAAGGCGTCTTCTCCGGAGGGCGCTTTCGCCTGGGAGAAGCGGCTCGCGCCTGGCCCGTTTCCACTTACGCCGCTGGGCCCGTCGGCCGGGTCGCCGCCAGGTGGGCCCTTCGCCAACTGGCGGGACGGTCGTCCCCTACCTCACGCCTGAGGCAGAGGAACGACGGGGAGGCCCGGCCGGGCGGCGCTGGTGCCCGCCCCGACGGCTCCAGCCACCGGCGACGGCCCCCGACGCGCCGGAGGATGCAGCAGGGAGCCGCGAGCCCGTACGAGCGCTCAGCACCCGCGGAGAAGCCTGGGCCACAGAGGGTTCTGGCGGCGGCCGGCGGCGAGATTCTGACCGCGGTGGTGGATAGGGGGTGCGGGAGAGAGAGAGAGGGAGTCCAAGAGGATCAGGAGAGGGAGAGGGAACCATTGGAGCCACGAGGGGGCTCGGGGGCGGCCTATTTATAGGCGAACGCCGGTCCACCGAAGCGCCGTGCGCCGGCGAGGTCGTGGCCGTTGCTGCAGGCCACGGGGGGAGCAGCGAGCATGTCTAGGGCGTTCCTGGAGCTGGTCCACTCCCAGAAGAAGAGAAAGGAGGAGCGGGGAGGCGTCAGAGAGGCCGCGCGTGCGAGCTTTTTCACTGGAGCTCGGGGTCGGCCGGTGCGCGTGCGGGCAGGGGTGAGAGAGGAGGAGAGAGGAGGGGGCCGACAGCCTAGCGTGTTGCGGACGTCGAGGGGACCTCGATGGACACGCCCACTCTGCCCAAGACCGCCTGGAAGCCTCGGGAGGGCCGAGCTACAGTGCCTCGGTGCACTGTAGCGTGCTCCAGAGCACGCCTTTGGCCGGCATGGTCGTGCCTGTGCTTTCCTGGCCGTGTCCTCTTGTGTCCAGCCGTGTCCAGCAGTACTAGGGGATAGTAAACAATGGCGTGGGGGGTCTTGGATGCTCTGGGGAACCACTGGGATGAGGAGGGAGGTGAGGGAGAGGGTGAATCCTGCTGTCCAGCAGTGTAACTTGGGGTTTTACCCCCTCCAATAATTGAGATAAGGCAGAGGAGAGTTGCTGGAGGGTAGAGGGTGATCAGGGGGAGCTGTGGGAAGAATTTGAGGCCATGGAGAAAAGTAAAAAGGGTTCAACCACTTGTTTTGGTAAATGAACCGAAGGTGTTTGATCAGTGTTTGGTCAAGCAAATGACATCCACTTGACATGGGACTTAACATGATCAAATGTCACATATAATTAGGCCCCTACACCAAATTTGAACTCATTTGGGCAAAGTGGCCAATGTAACTTTGGTGAACCCTAGAAATGAACAGAAATGGTTTCACCATGTTTGAGTCAAGCAAATCATCTCCCCTTGATGCACCACTTGGTGTAGCATCATCATTTGGGGATATGAACATGCCCACAAAGTTTGAGGCTCCAGATAAAAAGTTGACAATGTAAAGTTGTTCAAATTTGAATTTGAACAGAAGTGGTTTTGGGGTGATCTGATCAAGTTGCTCTATTCCAAATCTTGTGCCATTTGGTCTAGATGCCTTATTAGGTCATTCTAGCATGTGCACCAAATTTGAGAGCATTTGGACAAGTTTGGCAATGTAGAGTTGCTCAAACTTCAAATATAGATAGAATGGTTTTGAAGGGGTTTGAGGATGTTTCCTTGATCTTCAAGGCATGAGGCTTTGCAAGATCATCAAATATGTCACATATGACATGATAGAATTTCCTTGGATTTTTTGGAGAATATTTCCTTTGTAAATATTTCAAAAGCTTGAAATATCCAGAAAGGGTTTTGGAAGGATTTGTCCAATATTTTGAACATGACCATGTGTTGAAACTCTTATATATGGACAATATATGTCCTATGAGTCTCCCTGAATTTTGGCAAATATTTTTGAAATGTTTAAATAATTTTTCCCTATTAAAGACCATTTCTGGCCTTAAGAAAAAGCTTTTAAATAAAATATAAAAATAACTTTTAAAATTATACTTTTGTGGTTTCTGGGAGTCCTATATCTAATAGGATTCAAATAAACTTTTTCAAAGATTTTTCACACCCTAAATAAGGTACTTGCAGTGCAAACCTCAATTCAGGGGTTTTTGGAAAACTAATTTTAGAAAATACCATTTGACCAAAATATTTTTATAAGAAAATTCTATACTGGTCTATACACATGGCATGATCATTGGGAAAAGGTTTTGGGTCAAGGAGATGAAGTATAAGAGTTGGAGGATTTATTTGATTTTTAGAGCACTAGCAAACATCAGACAAGAGTCAAATCAAGCAAAGTCAAAAACACTCAAAAGTTTTTGCAAATCCACATTTTTAACATGAAAATAAGCTTGAGCAATGTGACATGAAAATCAGGGTGTGACAGCAAGGGATGACGAAAATAATTCCCAAGCTCTTCGCGATGCTAAAATTGGCAAAGGTAGAAATCAAGAAAAACATCAAGTGTTGATGGTTGACAAGACCACTAGTTTCAAAAAAAGGGGCAAAGGGAGGAAGGGGAACTTCAAGAAGAACAGCAAGCAAGTTGCTTCTCAAGTGAAGAAGCCCAAGTCTGGACCTAAGCCTGAGACTAAGTGCTTCTGCTGCAAAGGAACTGATCACTAGAAATGGAACTACCCTAGATATTTGGTGGATAAGAAGGATGGCAAAGTGTAACACCCCAAATTTTTGATTTGGTTTTTCTTGCAGATTTTTGGCCTTTTTGAAAGGGGATTGTTTGATCTTTTCTTTTGCCCTTCTAAAATCCCTTTTTGCCAAAGTTTGTGTGTCTTCTCAAGCTTGGTGTTTAGCCTTGAAGTTCTCCTCTTGTGTTTGGCTCAAGCACAAGTTGAGATTCAAATGGAGTTGTTTGAGTTCACCACTTCTTGTTTTAAAATTCTCAAGTTTAGTCTTGACCTATCTCCCCCCAAACTTCCTCTTGCCATGATCCCAACAGGAACAATCCTCTCCAAGACTCTCTTCACACCATGGGACAAGCATTTCATCAATTCCAGCAAGTTTGAACCTTATTGGGATTTTCTCCTATTTATTTCACTTCAAAAACAAATTATGTCTTTTATAGTGGACCTTGGTGATTTACAAAGGAACCACCTTTTCATCTACCTATTTGACTCCAAACCAACTCTCTTAGATGGTCCTTAGTACCCACAACATAGATCCATCTTGTTTCACTGGTCCATAGTTCAAAATTTTCAAATTTCACCTGCTGCAAGTTTGGACCAGATTTGCAAAATTTGGTGAAATTCATATTTATCTTCATCCAAAAATTCTGTGAAAAATCATGCAGCCTCTAGATACATCAAGAGGCCACTCCACCAAAAATCAGCTCCAGAGGCATTGCACAAATACCAGAATCATTTCATCAAACACCTAGTCTACACTGAACTGTTAACTGTTAACTGAAACTATCGACAGTCGAACACTTCGTCAGTTTCGTCAGTTTCGACAGTCTTCGGGCGCGGCGACAAAACTCCGTCTGTATCTCCCTTGGCTCGACGCTGCATTACAGCTTCTTCTTATCCTCGCGCCGCACGGTCGCTTGGCAGCTTCTGGGCGTCGGTGGCGCCCTGGCCCGACCGCGCCGGCGGCTGTCACGGCAACAACGCCGCCCGTGGCGGCTGACGGACGCAACGCCGCAGCTCCACGCCGTTTTGCGCCGCCCAGACCACCCCAACGCCCCGCGTGTCCTTCTCCACAGCCAGCACACGCCTGACAAGCCGTTGCCGTGGCCTGGCACGCGCAGAGCACCGTTTCTGCCGCCGACGTGCCGCACGACCGCTGTCGGTGACAGATCGTAACACCACCTCTACTGCAAGGTTAAGCGCGGGAATGGAGCTTCTACAGACCATAGATGGTGCTCAAGCCCCTAGCCCCGCCGTTCGACCACTGCAGCGCCGTAATTAGCTCGCCGGACTTATTCGTTCGCGGCAGCCACCTCGAGCCGCCTATAAAAGGCACCCCCGAGCTCGTGCTCGAGCACACACGCCTCCACTACTTCCCTAGACCACGCCAAACCTCTGGAAGGGCCCCGAGAGGCTTTTCTTCCCCAACTCCGGCCAGCTGCCTCCGCCTCGGGCTCCAGCTCCGTTCACTTTGGTGAGGGCTCCTCCGTCGCCGTGAGCTTGAACGTAGTACCCTGGCATCCACCTAGTCCTAACCCCAGCCCAATTTCTCTCCAGAAACCTTCTCCGATGAGGTCCACGAACACCCGAGCCGCCGTCCGCCGGAGTTAAGCTCGCTGTCGACATGGGACTCGCCGACACCCAACTCCACCACCGTTTGACGTGGAAGATCACCGTGAAGCTATAGGTACCACTCCCCTCCCCTATATCGCCGTCGATCGACGCCGGCGATCACCGCAGCACCGCCGCCGGCGTGGCTCTGTTTCGTTTTTCAAACCTGACATGTGGGGTCCCTCTGTCAGTCTCTCATATCTCCCCTTGAACCGTTTTCTGCTGGCGTATTTACGCAAAGTGCGTTTCCCCTCTGCGGGTGGCGTACTACGTACCGGTTCGCTTTGTCCTTTTTTTGTTCTAGCCCCTGGATCTTTTCTGTTTCATTATAGATGAGTCCCTGGACAGAAACCTTAATATCTTTTAAACTAAAAGTGATTTTGAGTTGATTCTCTTTCTGTCCACCTTGGTTTTCTATCTAGTTTTTTGTCATATTTATGTGGAAATATTTTGAGCAACTTTATTTGCACGCACGGTATTTATGTTAGTATGCATTTTGTTTGAATACATAGATACCGGAGGCCGTGACGGAGACACGAATCACGCCGAGTTAGGCTCCGACTTTTCAGAACCAGGCAAGCATTTTTGAACTCTTGATATGATGAGTGTATTTCATGTTTGCTCGAGTAGCTCGTTGATAAGCATGATTATGTGAGCATATGTGTATGGCATATTTCATGCAAGTGATGCTTCGGGTGAGTCCCGAAGGAGAATGTTGAACCACCTCGATCATATGGTGATATGATGAGGTGGAATACTGGTATTGTTGGAGCATGCCAGTAGTTGGTCAACTCAGTATCAACGGAGATCATGTCACGATTCCGTTTGACTCCTTTTCAGTACTATCATAGGCCGTCCGTTGGGATTACGGTCTAGTCGGTTGTAAGCCACTTTCCGAGTACACACCAAGTAGAGGGGCCGGGATGAGGGTTCCATGGCCCTGGATTAAAGCCCGTCATCCGGTCAGGGGGCATGGGTGTTTCCGGTTGGGACCGAGAGGGGGGCACCCCTTAGAGCGCGCATACATAAATTTGATCCCATGCTATTCGAGGTTGTAGCCTCCCTGTCTTAAAGTTTTCCGTGAATGTCGTCGCGGGTGATTCCGGACGACAGGATGTTAAATGGGTGTGTACTGGTTAGTTCGGTTTCTACTAAAACACCGTAGACGGGGCTAACCCACGTGGTAGTAAGACCCGTTGGATATGAGTTATTAGTACAAGCTCTGCAGAGTTAAAATTCCTTCAGTAGCCATGTTTATGGCCTAGGATCTATATTCATGTCAACCCGATGACCGTCTCTAGTTTATTCTTGTGAGTAGCCAGAACAGCGTTGTCATCAGGTTCATTTGGTAAATGAACTCACCACCATCCCTGTATTGATTTTTTACTTTCCGAATTATTTCATCATTATATCCTATTATTTATAAGCTCTTTATGTGATGTCGCTTAGACGTCCGACTGTGGCATTCTCGTTACTTATTTACGTTATAAGCCCTTTATGTGATGTCGCTTAGACATCCGACTGTGGCATTCTTGTTATTTAATTACGTTATAAGCCCTTTATGTGATGTCGCTTAGACGTCCGACTATGGCATCCTTGTTATTTATTTTGTTATAGCCCTTTATGTGATGTCACTCAGACGTCCGACTGT
>LR738711.1:802025569-802037308 GCA_902687465.1 Secale cereale
TTATAAGCCCTTTATGTGATGTCGCTCAGACGTCCGACTGTGGCATTCCTTTTTATTTATAAGTCCTTTATGTGATGTCGCTCAGACGTCTGACTGTGGCATTCTTGTTATTCATTTTTGCTATAAGCCCTGTATGTGATGTCGCTCAGACGTCCGACGGAGGCATTCTTGTTACTTACTTTCAGTTATAAGCCCTTTATGTGGTGTCGCTCAGACGCCCGACTGTGGCCTGTTATCATTTATTATTTTTCCTACGAGGCGTCACCCAGACCCTCGTTTGGTCCCGTTATTTTTATCTTTTGGATTTCGGGAGGATTACCGCCCGACTTCCAGTCTTTACTTTCAGTGCATTCATATTTTGTTCCGGTTGCGTTTATGCTAGAATACTCATATGCATTCATGTTGACATTTGTTATATCTTAAGTCCGAACTGTCTTGCGAGTACATTCAAAGTACTCACCTGGCTTGTTGATTTGGCCAGATGTGGACGAAGGCGATCTCATGGATGAAGAGTTCGATAGCGAGTCCGATGCTTAGAGGAGTCCCAGTCAGTCCCTTGCGATCCTGGAGTTAATCACTGTTTTATAACCGCTTCCGCCTACCACCAAATAAATTCATCGGGTCTCACTCCGACACCCGATGAACTATAAAATATTGGAGTCACACCACCCACTTCGTTGTGACACATTCCACCGCCTTTTATTACGAGTCAGTAGTATGCCACCCTGCCTTGTGCCATATCCGCATCTATGTAACATATTGGCGCGCTTGTAATAAAATCTGTTGAGCCATCCCTAGCTCAACCTTGTGTAATATTCAGTGTACTGGAAATTCTGTATCAAGGAATTGTCTGCTAGCAGGAATATTATTCCTCGCCGGTTTAATAAAGCGACCAGTCTTCCGGTAAATATTTTACTGAAGGACCGGTGGCGACAAACCTTGGTATCAGAGCCAGGCTGACTATAGGAAGCCACTAGGTGCGCCCGCTAATCGGTTATTAGCGAAAATCTGCTTTTCGGCATTTTTACATTTGTAGCAATTTTCTGTTGGTCAGCATAAATTTATGGCCTGACTATTCGAAATTTTTGTCTACTCTTGTAGATGGCCAGCAACGACTGTGACGCACATGTGTTCGCCAACATTCCTGAGGGGTTTGTCAAGCTTCTCATCGCCATCACCAAAGTCTCAATCGGGCCATCCACACGTCCCAAATTTACACTCTACCGTCACAAGCTCAACGACAACGTGTCTATGCATCAGGCTGTGGTACACTTCAAAGGTGGGCGTTCTGTAGCGCGCCGCCTTCGATTTGTGGGCAGAGCCATGCCTACGGAGAGGCATGCTATGCAGATGGCTGCCCGTGAGGCGATAGCTCGTCTCCGGGACATTCTGCCTTCGATGAAGACTCGTCGCTTCCGTTACCTCCCATGCCACGTACCTTATACGTGCCACTATGCATTCGCATGTGCAAATGGGGAGCGTGACGAAGCCATTGAATCAATGGTTGAATATCTCAAGGCACTTGAGGCAGCCTTTGATAATCTGGTGGACGACCTGGTGGCCGCCCGTATGGAGATGGTCCAGAGTGGCTCCGCCAACAGGAGGGAGCTGCTCCATACCGCACCACCAATGACATTCGTCTCGTCCGCCGCCTCCTATACACCTTCCATCATGGCCACCGCTCGCCGTCTGCCTACCACTGAGGAGTTTGACCAAGTCATTGCTCCTACTCCAGTCAGAGCTGCACCGCCTGCTGCACCTGCTTCGACACCTCGTATTCATACTCCACGCCTGGAGCCCATCAGTGAGGAGGAAGTTGAGTCTCCAGCGCCACTGGGCCTTACCCTCGGCAGACCGAGGGAAGTCTTCAACATCTCCGACTAAGCGCGTGTTTTCGCGACGCGCCGCGCTCGCTTGTAATATTTGTGTGGTTTGTAAAATAGGATGTTGGGAGTAGTCTGTTTGCGCCTCATGTAGGACCTTGGAGGAGTGCACTAGTTTTGAATAACATGTCAGGATGTGTACGCACACCCTGAGTGACGTATGTATAATTAGGATCTGCGTGTAACATATATACTAGCAGCCTTCTCCGTGCGCAATCGACCAGTTTATTTCAAAAATCTTTTTCGAGCTCGTGTTGATCGCCTTTGCAAAATCTTGGTTTATTTTGCTGCTCGGTTCTTCTCAGGTTTTCTGCTTTGTTACCCCAGAGTAAGAAATGACTCGTCCCTGGACACGTTCCATGCCAAGTCCGCCGGAGGAAAATTATGGCACGCAAACAAACAACAATTTCTCACAGGGGCAGTCAAGTCAGCAGGGCAGCGAGACATCATTTTCTCAAGTATGCCGCCTTTACGAGCAAAGTCAGCAACAACACCAAGAAATGATGAACCATGTCATTAACATGGGAATCACCGCGAACCATACCAGCAGCACTCAAAATTATCTGAATTTCAGAAGACGCGTCCGACAACATTTTCACACACAGACAAGCCTCTTGAGGCCGATGACTGGCTTCGAGACATTGAGAGGAAGTTAATTGTGGCACAATGCTCGGACCGTGAAAAAGTGTTGTACGCACCGCATTATCTCACGGGAGCAGCCGCATCATGGTGGGAAAATTTTCTACTTATGCACCCCGACATAAATAATATCACCTAGGAAGATTTCAAGGAAGGCTTTCGTGGGACACACATCCCTAAGAGTATCATGAAAATCAAGAAAAGAGAATTTGATGATCTCAAGCAAAGAGGCATGACAGTACAGGAGTACAACAGTCAGTTTGCACAATTATCACGATATGCCAACGAAGAGCGAATGACAGAAAATAAAAAGATGGAGAAATTCCTGGACGGACTAGCACCATCACTAAAGTGCCAGTTAGTCGTACACACTTTCCCAGATTTCAAGACACTGGTAGACAAAGCTATTACACTGGAAAATGAACGTCGCAGTCTGGAGGATATTCGCAAGAGGAAAAGGGATCAGACCAACCACCCCCGCAACAACAAGAATAAAATGAATTTCCAGAGGAACATTGTGAACAGGCCCACGACCAACGACACACGTCCAAATAAGAATTTTCATGCGAGAGACAAGGATTTCACCTATCGCCCGGGTGTTACCTGCTATGCATGTGGAGAAGAAGGACACTATGCTAAACAGTGCCCTAAGCCAAGAAACTCAGCGCCAAAGCCGAACAGCAACGGGAACAATTCCGTGCCCAAGCGTAACAACTTCAACCCCAATAACAATCACAGGAAAGGCCACCTGAACCATGTGACCAAGGAGCAGGCACATGATGCACCGGATATCGTACTCGGTACGTTCCCTGTCAACACAATACCTGCCACGGTTTTGTTTGATTCTGGAGCTTCTCATTCGTTCATTTCGAAGAGTTTTGCTTTGCAACATGGTTTTTCAATGCTTCCCTTGGGAAGATCAATGACCATCAAATCCCCCGGAAGTAAGCAGATCACCCAAAATTACTGCCGAAGTTTGACCATTGAGATTGAGGGATTAAAATTTCACGCAAACCTCATCGTATTGGAAAACAAAGGACTGGATGTTATCCTGGGTATGGACTGGCTGACCACCAATAAAGGATTTATCGACTGCTTCAACCGAACAGTGATTCTTACTCATCATCATGGAAAAACCATAAGAGTCGCAGCTCAGGAGAGACCAGTAACTCGGCAACCAAAATTGAACAAAAAGTTGAAGCCTCTGAGTTAAGCAAGGTTCCAGTTGTATGTGAATTTCCAGACGTATTTCCCGAGAAATTACCAGGCATGCCGCCAGACAGAGAAATAGAGTTCATTATCGAGCTAGCACCAGGAACCACACCCATATATAAGAAACCGTATAGAATGGCGCCATCCGAGTTGGTTAAATTAAAGAAGCAAATAAAGGAATTGCTGGACAAGGGATTTATACGGGCCAGCTCCTCACCTTGGGGCTCACCGGTATTATTTGCCAAAAAGAAAGACGGGACCATGAGGCTGTGTATAGACTACCGAGCACTCAACATGGTCACAATCAAAAATAAATATCCGATGCCACGGATAAATGATTTATTTGACCAGCTCGCACAAGCCAAGGTTTTCTCAAAAGTTGACTTAAGGTCAGGTTATCATCAGCTGAAAGTACGCACAGAAGATATTCCGAAAACAGCATTCACCTCAAGATACAGACTGTATGAATTTACAGTAATGCCGTTCGGACTGACCAACGCCCCCGCATATTTCGTCCACCTCATGAACAAAGTGTTTATGAAATTCATGGACAAATTTGTGGTGGTATTCATTGACGATATTTTGGTATATTCCAAAACACCGGAAGAACATGCTGAACACCTCCACATTGTACCGGGAGAATTAAGGAAACACCAACTTTACGCCAAATTCATCAAATGTGAATTTTGGTTGAGACAAGTGGGTTTCCTAGGACACGTATTAACACAAGAAGGAATTGCTGTGGACCCAGATAAAGTCAAGGCTGTACTTGGCTGGAAGTCGCCAGCCAGTGTGATGGATATACGCAGTTTCCTCGGTATGGACGAATATTACAGAAGGTTTATTGAAGGATTTTCCACCATAGCCAAACCAATGACCCAGCTACTCAAGAAGGATAAGAAATTCGAGTGGACCGAAGCATGTGAGAAAAGCTTCCAAGAGCTCAAAAAGAGGTTAACGACAACCCCAGTATTAATTGTGCCAGACATACACAAGAGCTTTGAAGTATATTGCGGCGCATCCCGGAAAGGCCTCGAATGCGTACTGATGCAAGAAGGCAAAGTAGTCGCCTACGCCTCCCGGCAACTGCGAAAACATGAAGAAAATTATCCTACTCACGATTTGGAGTTGGCAGCAGTCATTCATGCGCTCAAGGAATGGAGGCACTTCTTACTTGGAAATCGCTGTGAAATATATACAGACCATAAGAGCCTCAGCTATATTTTCACACAGCCAGATCTAAATTTACGACAACGACGCTGGTTGGAACTGGTAAAAGATTACAACGTTGGTATCCACTATCACCCCCAGGAAAGCAAACGTGGTAGCCGATGCTCTCAGCCGTTACCCGAACAGCGGCAGCATACAGAACCTGAGACCCGAATTTCAGCGAGAATTCGCCAGACTCAACCTAATGATGGTCACGGAAGGCGAAGTATCCAAGCTAGAAATACAGCCTACACTATTAGAGCAAATAAAGAGGGCTCAACTCGGACACCCCAGCATCGAAGGAATAAAAAGAAAAGTAAGTCAAGGCAAGGCTTCAAAATTCACCATAGACAGTGATGGAATATTATGGTTCGGAGACAGACTTTGTGTCCCCAACAGCAACGACCTCAAACAGCAAATTCTAGCAGAAAGCCACACCGCCCCATACTCAATCCACCCTGGAGGTACGAAAATGTACAAGGACATTCAGGAAAGATTTTGGTGGCACGGCATGAAGAGGGATATAGCCACATTTATTGCATGTTGCGATTCATGTCAACGCATTAAAGCCGAGCACCAAAAACCCGCAGGGCTATTACAGCCAAATAAGATACCAGAATGGAAATGGGATGATATCGGGATGGACTTTATTGTTGGACTACCACGATCACAACACGGTAACGATGCCATATGGGTCATCACAGATAGACTGACCAAGGTGGCACATTTCATACCCGTCAAGACAACACACACCACTCAAAAGCTCGCCAAGCTTTACCTCGCCCGGATAGTATGCCTACATGGTGTTCCCAAGACTATAATATCCGACAGGGGTACTCAGTTCGTCTCAAAATTTTGGGACCAGTTGCAGCAAGCCCTCGGAACGCAACTAACATTCAGTACGGCTTACTACCCCCAGATAGGAGGACAAACAGAGCGAGTAAATCAAATACTCGAAGACATGCTAAGGGCATGTGTCCTCACCTATGGGGCCAGTTGGGAGGAAAGCCTACCATATGCCGAGTTCGCATATAACAATAGTTATCAAGCTAGTCTGCAGATGGCACCTTTCGAAGCATTGTATGGACGAAGATGTCGTACTCCATTGAATTGGTCGGAAACAGGGGACAACCGCATATTCGGCCCCGATATGTTAAAGGAAGCCGAGGAGAGGGTAAAACTGGTACGGGATCGACTCAAGACCGCCCAAAGCCGACAAAAGAGCTATTACGATCATAAGCATCGGGAAATAAGTTTCGAGCCCAGTGACGACGTATACCTGCGTGTGTCGCTGATGAGAGGACTACAATGATTTAAAGTCAAAGGGAAACTAGCACCACGATTCATCGGACCCTTCCGTATAATTGCACGAAGAGGCACAGTAGCTTACTGATACATCCAAAACATATCTATAATTTCTGCTTGCTCCATGCCTCTTTTGGGTGATATTGCTATGATATTTATACACTTCCATACACTTTTGATCATATTTGGACTAACCTATTAACTCAGTGCACCCCAGTGCCAGTTTCTGTTTTCGGCTGTTTTTGTATTTCAGGTTTTCACGTTACGAGAACTGCCAGGAAAAATCCAGAAAAATTATATAAAAAATCAGCGTTCCAGAAACTACCGTGCGCCCGAAGGACAGCCGGGGGGGGGGGGGGCACCAGGGCTCCAGGCGCCCTAGCGGCGCCCCCCTGGGCTGCGCCGGGGGGGCGCCTGGGCCCCCCGAGGCTCCGCTGATGCCCCCCTTTGGCATATATTTAAAGCGTCTCCCGAAACCCTCGAGACGGGAACTCTTTTTCGTGATTTCATCTCTGTTCCGCCGCCGCCGCCGCTTCCAAGATCGGGAGCACCAGGAGAACTCTTCCCGGCACCCTGCCGGAGGGGAGGATCACCACCGGGAGCCTCTCCACCACCATGGACGCCTCCCGGATGAGTTGTGAGTAGTCTCCCTTGGACCATGGGTCCATGACCAGTAGCTATGTGATGTTCTCCTCCCGTTCTTGTGCTTCACTAATTAGTCCTCGTGAGCTGCCCTACATGATCGAGGCACATATGTAATCCTTATGCTATTGCTATGATGAGTCTGCTGGGATCCGATGGATTATGAGATTATGTTCAGATTGTGTTTGAGTAATATATTTGATTCACCTCTTTTATGTTTATGTTCGTAAGTAATTCTTGCAGGTTCTCCGTTGTTATTTATTGCTTTGGCCAAGTAGTAGGTAGTGACTCCAAGAGGGAACGTTATGCTTGATTGTGGGTTCATGCCCCTCGATGACTAGTTTGAGTGACAGAAACATGAGTCTAGGGGATGTGCTATTGCCACAAGGGGGAAAACAACGGTGCTTGTGCCCGCGGGTGCAAGGATTGTTTACTTTACGCAAAGTTCTTTTAATGCAGTTGTCTGTTGCTTTGAGTTTACACTATGGGTGGGACTCGCAACTTAATACCAGCGAGATGTTCTGGATAGATATCTCAAGGTGGATGATTAGTAGTAGATATTGATGGATTTCGGTCTACTTACCTCGGCGTACCGCCCATGCTTTGAACCTCTACCTTTCTTGCAACTTAGTCAACATTGGTCCTGTCAATTGCCCAGCTGTAATTCGTTTACCTCACATAGCTGTTTTATCGTCTTTTGGGAGAGAGACATCACTAGTGAACATCATGAGACTCCGGTCCATATTACCATCATTGATCACATCCGCTATTTACTTTTCCGCATTTTACTTACTATTGCAATTATATCTATCACTACTATCACTTGCGTTTGATCCTTTGTAAACTACAAGGCCGGAGGGATTGACAACCTCTCTGTACTCGTTGGGAGCAAAGTTATTTGTATCTGTGTGCAGGTCCACGTAGATTGCTAATATCCGGCGCCGTTAGCAGTTGACACCTTCTTGTTGAAACTGGGAGTCTTAGGGAAATCGATCCTTGGTATTGCCAAGGGAAATCTGCTGCTACACTGCATCTCTAACCTTCCACTTGGGGTAACCAACGAGGGGCGAGAGGCCTATCAAAGCAAATTTCTAGCGCCGTTGCCGGGGACTCCACTCTTCAGGATAGGGGAGTTGCACGCTATCTTTTACCTTTGCTTTTAGTCTTGTTAGTTTACCTTTCAGTTTTGCTTTAGTATCCTTTATCAAAAATTACAAAAAAAAATTATTTTGCTTTTGTCTTAGTAGTCCTTTCTGTTTAGCCAAACATGTTAGGATTTGGTGCTTTGAGGGAATCAGAAGTTCTAGATTTCCATCAAAGGGTTGGAGAAAATATGAAGAAGGCATGGGACAGAATTTCTGATGCACATAGGAGAATTATGCCTTGGATACCTATAAAAATTGTGCTTAGAAATTTTTACTATGGTCTTTTTAAATGGTGTAAGCACTCTCTTGATATTATAGCCGAGGGAGATTTCCTAGAGTGTGATGAAGCTAGAGCCCTTGAAATTATACATGGTCTATCTAGTTACTTTGTTTATGATCATAACTTTGATACTGTCATAGATAGACTTTCTACTATTGAAAAGAGAATGGATGCTCTAGACTTAACGAAGGTAGAGAAACCTAAACCCAATAAGAAAGACATTTTGGAAATAGATAATGATTGGGAGCCTTTTGTTAGGATTAGCATCTATAATCAAGACTTCCTTGCTTATTGTAATATTGGATCTATGGTTTCTACTATGCCAAAAATTGTTCATGATTCTTTAAAATTTAACATGGATAGATTACCATCTTATCATGAACACACTAATGGAGATATTTCTGAAATCCAGGGAAGAATAAAAGACGTGCCAGTTAAATTCCTTAAAGGGATTGCAATGATTGATTTCTTCATCATGGAGCCAAACCAAGGAAATATAGTGTTTGGAAGGGACTTCCTCCGAGCAGTCAAAGGCTTCATTGATATAGGTAAGGGACAAATCCGCTTGCGCGGAAAGGCAAAAGGTGTGTACCCCTTTCCTAGAAGGAACAAGAGTGAACTTGTTGAGGAACCATTTGAAGCGAATTATAGCTCTGATTATTATGATGGTTATTGATTCCTCTATGCATTATGCCTAGCTTAAAGGCATAAAAGAAAGCGCTTTTGGGAGGCAGCCCAATGAATAAATTTTATTTAACTTTTGTTGTGTCTTGATGTTGTTTACTACTGTAGCATCATCATTGTATCTTTGCTTTTCAATTTTGTGCCAAGTATAGCCTATGATTGCTAGAAAGTTCAAAAGTTGTGAGGTGCTGTCCAGGAAACAAATTCTGTCCTTGGATAGAAAAATTCGTATAAAATCACCAGATCATCTTTTTGGTCTGAATTCTTTCGACAGCGTGCTCTATATAATTGTCTTTCGTGCGTCTGTTCTGAGTTTTTTGATTAGAGTTGCAGAAGTGCCCCGAGCAAATCATTTACTACCTGCTATTCTGTTTTTCACAGATTCCGTCCTGTTTTGCCTTTCCTTCATTTTGCAAACCTAGAGCTTGCTTTTTCTTTGCAAAAACCTTTTGGCAATCTTGAGAAACAGTAGAACTTCAAGAATATCTTTATTTCCAGCAAGGTACAATTATTTTATTATGGGTACTAACCTCGCTAATCAGATTATGATGAGTTATGTATGAAGGGAGTTTTCAAGTGTGCGAGGGAAGATGATAAAAAGATTCAGGAGTGTCAAGCGCTCAAGCTTGGGGATGCCCCCATGCACCCCAAGAAATATTCAAGGAGACTCAAGCGTCTAAGCTTGGGGATGCCCCCGTGCATCCCCTTCTCCATCAACATTATCAGTTCGTCTTTCGTTCCACTATATTTTAATCACTTCATGTGTTATGTGCTATGCTTGGAGCGTCTTGTTTTTAGTTTTCTTTAGCTTTTCATAACGAGTCGGAACTCAGCTTTCTTTATGTGGGAGAGAAACACGCTCCACTTCTACCTAGAACATAACATAGAATTTTCATGTCTATCTATGCTGTGTGTGTTCTTTGTCTTTTAATAGCTACTATCATGATCAGCTCTCAGTTTTCGTGCTTATCTTTTTAAAGAGCTTTTGTTTAGTTGGTTGCTTGAACTCTCTTTAGTTATCATGCTCACCTTATTAAGAGAGTTTGCTTCCGTTGCATTGGTTGATATGTCTATGATAAAGATGCTACGTGCATAATGGCGCTTAGTAGTTCATGTTTTCTTATGGTTAGTCTCAAATAGCTGGGGGATTCCCAATGTGTTATTGGAGTACCAACATGATTTGTTTGCCTATGATGTGGTATGGTTTAGTAATATCTTCCTTCGAGAATTTATTTTGATTGACTTGGCGTATGCTCACGCATATTTAAGACTGTAAAGAAAGTCTGTCAAGCCTTGATGATCTTTTGTTTCTGAGTAGCGATATAACTACCATGCCTGATTCAATGTTGCTTTGTCGCTCTGCATGATTATGACCGTCATTGCTCTCTTAGTTGGTCGCTCCCAGTCTTTTGCTAACCTTCGTCTGTACTAAGCGGACTGACTGCTTGTGCATCCACATCCTTTAATCCAGTTATGCCATATGAGTCCACCATACCTTCCTACATGGTATTTACCTGCCATTCCTAACGGAGACTTGCATGTGCCATCTCAAAATTATTCAAAGAAAAAGCATTCTTATTTTGTGCCTCTCTTGTAAGTTCATGAGGAAGTAGTGGTTAATTCATGACCTTTTTAAGTTGGACAAGCTTCACCCCGGGATTGCATGTATAATGTGCAAACCCATAATACGAGAAGGAATTGGCATTGAGTGCGCCCGGCTTAAAAAGATAATATAACAAACAAACCCTCCTTCACGCTTTGTTCATGAGAAATCAGAAAACTTTGGCAGTGATAAACAAAGGAGATTAAGAGGATGTGATCGTCCTCATTCGGGAGCCGTTCCTTGAAACTTGTCCATCTCGAAAAGTGATTGAGTTGTCTGCTAGCATTCGTTGACGAAACATGCATGATCTAAAAAAATTATTATTACCTCTGTTTTAAAACCAAGAGCTCTGGTACATGTTTTGTCTTTGTTTCCGATTACGGGTTTTCAACCTTGCCAACAAAAGCCACGGTTCGAGAGTCTCCACCTTCTTTTAAAGCACCAACTACTGAGAGCATGATTGTCATTCTGAGTGTAATGTGCATTGTCCCAAAGTAGCATTGTCTTTTGCATGATTGTGATATCGTTTATTCTGAAATCATTGTATCTAGTCATCACTTAAACCTTGGAGGTGCCCCTGCATTTATGTTTTGCTTCACTAAAGGGGGCAAGCGAGATATCACTTTATCATATTTGCACATCATGTTCATTACAAGTCTATTTGATGTTTCAGTATCATATTGTAAAACTTTCAGTTCTTTGTGATTTTCTCATGAGGCAACTTAATTACTATAGATTCATTGTCTCAGTAAGCTTTTGTCATATGACTATGAAAAAGTCCTATATGATTAATAGCATGTCACCACAGAAATTATTCTTGTTATCATTTACCTACTCGAGGACGAGCAGGAATTAAGCTTGGGGATGTTGATACGTCCAAAACGTATCTATAATTTCTGCTTGCTCTATGCCTCTTTTGGGTGATATTGCTATGATATTTATACACTTCCATACACTTTTGATCATATTTGGACTAACCTATTAACTCAGTGCACCCCAGTGCCAGTTCCTGTTTTCGGCTGTTTTTGTATTTCAGGTTTTCACGTTACGAGAACTGCCAGGAAAAATCCAGAAAAAATATATAAAAAATCAGCGTTCCAGAAACTACCATGCGCCCGAAGGACAGCCGGGGGGGGG
>LR738711.1:802042476-802058306 GCA_902687465.1 Secale cereale
TTCCTTTTTATTTATAAGCCCTTTATGTGATGTCGCTCAGACGTCCGACTGTGGCATTCCTTTTTATTTATAAGCCCTTTATGTGATGTCGCTCAGACGTCCGACTATGGCATTCTTGTTATTCATTTTTGCTATAAGCCCTGTATGTGATGTCGCTCAGACGTCCGACGGAGGCATTCTTGTTACTTACTTTCAGTTATAAGCCCTTTATGTGGTGTCGCTCAAACGCCCGACTGTGGCCTGTTATCATTTATTATTTTTCCTAAGAGGCGTCACCCAGACCGTCGTTCGGTCCCGTTATTTTTATCTTTTGGATTTCGGGAGGATTACCGCCCGACTTCCAGTCTTTACTTTCAGTGCATTCATATTTTGTTCCGGTTGCGTTTATGCTGGAATACTCATTTGCATTCATGTTGACATTTGTTATATCTTAAGTCCGAACTGTCTTGCGAGTACATTCAAAGTACTCACCTGGCTTGTTGATTTGGCCAGATGTGGACGAAGGCGATCTCATGGATGAAGAGTTCGATAGCGAGTCCGACGCTTAGAGCAGTCCCAGTCAGTGCCTTGCGATCCTGGAGTTAATCACTGTTTTATAACCGCTTCCGCCTACCACCAAATAAATTCATCGGGTCTCACTCCGACACCCGATGAACTGTAAAATATTGGAGTCACACCACCCACTTCGCTGTGACACATTCCACCGCCTTTTATTACGAGTCAGTAGTATGCCACCCTGCCTTGTGCCATATCTGCCTCTATGTAACATATTGGCGTGCTTGTAATAAAATCTGTTGAGCCATCCCTAGCTCAACCTTGTGTAATATTCAGTGTACTGGAAATTCTGTATCAAGGAATTGTCTGCCAGCAGGAATATTATTCCTCGCCGATTTAATAAAGCGACCGGTCTTCCGGTAATTATTTTACTGAAGGACCGGTGGCGACACAAAGTGAACAAAGGTATATTTGATATACAGATTATTGATGTGTATTTTACTAGTGTTCATAGCAACCCCTCGGTATTTGATACTGGTTCAGTTGCTAAAGAGTAGTAACTCGAAATGGGAGTTGCATAATGAACAGAAACTAGTTAAAGGTGAAAGTGTGTTAGAAGTGGTTCCAAGATTGATATGATCATCATCGCACACTCCCTTTACTTTCGGGATTAGTGTTGAACCTAAATAAGTGTTATTTGGTGTTTGTGTTGAGCATGAATATGATTTGATCATGTTTATTGCAATACGGTTATTCATGTAAGTTAGAGAATAATTGTTGTTCTGTTTACATGAATAAAACCTTCTATGGTCATACACCCAATGAAAATGGTTTGTTGGATCTCGATCGTGTGATACACATATTCATAATATTGAAGCCAAAAGATGCAAGGTTAATAATGATAGTGCAACTTATTTGTGGCACTGCCGTTTAGGTCATATTGGTGTAAAGCGCATGAAGAAACTCCATAGTGATGGACTTTTGGAATCACTTGATTATGAATCACTTGGTGCTTGCGAACCATGCTTCATGGGCAAGATGACTAAAACTCCATTCTCCGGAACTGTGGAGCGAGCAACAGAGTTGTTGGAAATCATACATACTGATGTATGCGGACCAATGAGTGTTGAAGCTCGCGGCAGGTATCGTTATTTTCTGACCTTCACTGATGATTTGAGAAGATATGGGTATATCTACTTAATGAAGCACAAGTCTGAAACATTTGAAAAGTTCAAAGAATTTTAGAGTGAAGTGGAGAATCATCGTAACAAGAAAATAAGAGTTTCTACGATATGATCGTAGAGGTAAAATATTTGAGTTAGCGAGTTTGGCCTTCAGTAAAAACAATGTGAAATAGTTTCACTACTCACGCCACCTGGAACACCACAGTGTAATGGTGTGTCCGAACGTCATAACCGTACTTTATTAGATATGGTGCGATCAATGATGTCTCTTACCGATCTACCACTATCGCTTTTGGGGTTATGCATTAGAGACAGCTACATTCATGTTAAATAGGGCACCATATAAATCCGTGGAGATGACACGTATGAACTGTGGTTTGACGAGAAACCTAAGCTGTCATTTCTTTAAGTCTGGGACTACGATGCTTATGTGAAAAAGTTTCAACATGATAAGCTCGAACCCAAATCGGAGAAGTAAATCTTCATAGGATACCCAAAAGAAACTGTTGGGGTACACCTTCTATCACAGATCCGAAGGCAAGGTCTTTGTTGCTAAGAGTGGATCCTTTCTAGAGAAGGAGTTTCTCTCGAAAGAAGTGAGTGGGAGGAACGTGGAACTTGATGAGGTAATTGTACCTTCTCCCGAATTGGATAGTAGTACATCACAGAAACTGGTTCCAGTGATTCCTACACCAATTAGTGAGGAAGCTAATGATAATGATCATGAAACTTCGGATCAAGTTACTGCTGAACTTCATAGATCAACCAGAGTACGTTCCGCACCAGAGTGGTATGGCAACCCGCTTCTGGAAGTCATGTTACTGGACCATGATGAACCTACGAACTATGAGGAAGCGATGATGAGCCCAGATTCCGCAAAATGGCTTGAGACCATGAAATCTGAGATGGGATCCATGTATGAGAACAAAGTGTGGACTTTGGTTGACTTGCCCGATGGTCGGCAAGCCATCGAAAATAAATGGATCTTCAAGAGGAAGACTGACGCTGACAGTAATGTTACTGTTTACAAAGCTCGACTTGTTGCGAAAGGTTTTCGACAAGTTCAAGGAGTTGACTACGATGAGACTTTCTCACCCGTAGCGATGCTTAAGTCTGTCCGAATCATGTTAGCAATTACTGCATTTTATGAAATCTGGCAAATGGACAATAAAACTGCATTCTTTAATGGATTTATTAAAGAAGAATTGTATATGATGCAACCAGAAGGTTTTGTCAATCCTAAAGGTGCTAACAAAATGTGCAAGCTCCAGCGATCCATCTATGGAATGGTGCAAGGATCTCAGAGTTGGAATATACGCTTTGATAAGTTGATCAAAGCATATAGATTTATACAGACTTGCGGTGAAGCCTGTATTTACAAGAAAGTGAGTGGGAGCACTACAACATTTCTGATAAGTATATGTGAATGACATATTGTCGATCAGAAATAATGTAGAATATTCTGGAAAGCATAAATGAGTGTTTGAAAGGAGTTTTTCAAAGAAAGACCTCGGTGAAGCTGCTTACATATTAGGCATCAAGATCTATAGAGATAGATCAAGACGCTTGATAAGACTTTCGATGAGTACATACCTTGATAAGATTTTGAAGTAGTTCAAAATGGTCAGTCAAAGAAGGAGTTCTTGCCAGACTTGTAATGTGTGAAGTTGAGTAAGACTCAAAGCCAAACCACGGCAGAAAAATATAGAGAGAATGAAAGTCATTCCCTATGCCTTAGCCATAGGTTCTATAAAGTATGCCATGCTGTGTACCAAACATGTTGTGTACCTTGCCATGAGTTTGACAAGGAGGTACAATAGTGATCCAGGAGTAGATCACTGTACATCGGTCAAAATTATCCTTAGTAACTGGATGACTAAGGAAATGTTTCTCGATTATGGAGGTGATAAAGAGTTCGTCGTAAAGGGTTACGCCGATGCAAGCTTTGACACTAAATCCAGTTGACTCTAAGTATCAATCTGGATGCGTATTGAAAGTGGGAGCAATTAGCTAGAGTAGCTCCATGCAGAGCATTGTAGACACATAGACATTTGCGAAATACATACGGATCTGAATGTGACAGACCCGTTGACTAAACTTCTCTCATGAAGCAAAACATGATCACACCTTAGTACTCTTTGGGTGTTAATCACATAGCGATGTGAACTAGATTATTGACTCTAGTAAACCCTTTGGGTGTTAATCACATGACGATGTGAACTATCGGTGTTAAATCACATGGCGATGTGAACTAGATTATTGACTCTAGTGCAAGTGGGAGACTGAAGGAAATATGCCCTAGAGGCAATAATAAAGTTATTATTTATTTCCTTATATCATGATAAATGTTTATTATTCATGCTAGAATTGTATTAAATGGAAACTTAATACATGTGTGAATACATAGACAAAACAGAGTGTCCCTAGTATGCCTCTACTAGACTAGCTCATTGATCAAAGATGGTTATGTTTCCTAGCCATAGACATGAGTTGTCATTTGATCAACGGGATCACATCATTAGGAGAATGATGTGATGGACAAGACCCATCCGTTAGCTTAGCACTATGATCATTTAGTTTTACTGCTATTGCTTTCTTCATGACTTATACATGTTCCTATGACTATGAGATTATGCAACTCCCGAATACCGGAGGAACACCTTGTGTGCTATCAAACGTCACAACGTAACTGGGTGATTATAAATATGCTCTACAGGTGTCTCCGAAAGTGTTCGTGGTGTTGGCATAG
Organism: Secale cereale; assembly: GCA_902687465.1. Taxonomy (NCBI): domain Eukaryota; kingdom Viridiplantae; phylum Streptophyta; class Magnoliopsida; order Poales; family Poaceae; genus Secale; species Secale cereale. The sequence continues at coordinate 802,046,905 of LR738711.1, forward strand.
ATCAAGAATAGGATTTGTCACTCCGAGTGTCGGAGAGGTATCTCTAGGCCCTCTCGGTAATGCTCATCATAATAAGCCTTGCAAGCAAATGACTAATGAGTTAGTCACGAGATGATGTATTACGGAACGAGTAAAGAGACTTGCCGGTAACGAGATTGAACTAGGTATAGAGATACAGACGATCAAATCTCGGGCAAGTAACATACCGATGACACAAGGAACAACGTATGTTGTTATGCGGTTTGACCGATAAAGATCTTCGTAGAATATGTAGGAGCCAATATGAGCATCCAGGTTCCGCTATTGGTTATTGACCGGAGATAAGTCTCGGTCATGTCTACATAGTTCTCGAACCCGTAGGGTCCGCATGCTTAACGTTTGATGACGATCGGTATTATGAGTTTATGAGTTTTGATGTACCGAAGGTAGTTCGGAGTCCCGGATGAGATCACGGACATGACGAGGAGGGGGGCACGGCCCCTCTTTCCCTCTCCCTCTCCCTCTCCTTCCTTCCCCCTCTCCTTCTTGGTGGACTCCTACTAGGAATAGGATTGCAATCCTATTCCTAGTAGGATTGCCTCTCTAGCCGCACCATAGAGGGCCGGCCGGCCTCCCCCTTGCTCCTTTATATACGGGGGCAGGGGGGCACCCAAAGACACACAAGTTGAATTGTTTTAGCCGTGTGCGGTGCCCCCCTCCACAGAAACACACCTCAGTCATACCGTTGCAGTGCTTAGGCGAAGCCCTGCGGCGGTAGATACATCATATCCATCACCACGCCGTCGTGCTGACGAAAGTCTCCCATGAAGCTCAACTGGATCAAGAGCTCGTGGGACGTCATCAAGCTGAACGTGTGCTGAACGCGGAGGTGCCGTACGTTTGGTGCTTGATCGGTTGGATCGCGAAGAAGTTCGACTACATCAACCGCGTCACTTGACGCTTCCGCTTTCGGTCTACGAGGGTACGTAGACTCACTCTCCCCTATCGTTGCTATGCATCTTGTAGATAGATCTTGCGTTCCCCAACAATATAAACCCCATCTTTTTATCCTCGATGGCAACAATACAATACGTGCCTTGCTGCGCCTGCTGTCACTGGGAATGGACACCGCAAGATTGAACCCAAAGCCAAGCACTTCTCCCATTGCAAGAACTATAGATCTAGTAGGCCAAACCAAACCAATAATTCGAAGAGACTTGAAAGGATATTATAATCACACATAAAAGATTTCAGAAAAGAATCAAATATTGTTCATAGATAATCTTGATCATAAACCCACAATTCATCGAATCTCGACAAACACACCGTAAAAAGATTACATCGAATAGATCTCCTCGAAGACCGAGGAGAACTTTGTATTGAGATCCAAAAAGAGAGAAGAAGCCATCTAACTAATAACTATGGACCCGAAGGTTTCTGGTAAACTACTAACAACTCATTGGTGAGGCTATGGCGTTGATGTAGAAGCACTCCATGATGGATCCCCCCTCCGGCGGAGCTCCAGAACAGGCCCCAAGATGGGATCTCACGGGAACAGAAGGTTGCGGTGGTGGAATTAGGGATTTCTCTGTTGCCTCGATGTTTTCAGGGTACATGGATATATATATAGGAGGAAGGAGGGCATCTGGGAGCCAGAGGGGGCCCACGAGGGTGGGGGGCACGCCCAGGGGGAGGGGGCGCGCCCTGGACCCTAGTGGCCACCTCCTTCGTTCCCTCGTGTGTACTCCAAGTCTTCTGGGTAGATACGGTTCTAAAAATAACTCTCCCGAAGGTTTCATTCTGTTTGGACTCCGTTTGATATTCCTTTTCTGCGAAACCCTGAAATAGGCAAAAAAACAGCAATTTGCACTGGGCCTTGGGTTAGTAGGTTAGTCCCAAAAATAATATAAAAGTGTATAATAAGGCCCATTAAACATCCAAAATAGAATATATAATAGCATGGAACAATAAAAAAATTATAGATACGTTGGAGACGTATCAAGCATCCCCAAGCTTAATTCCCACTCGTCCTCGAGTAGGTAAATGATAAAAACAGAATTTTTGATGTGGAATGCTAACTAACATAATTCTCAATGTAATTCTCCTTGTTGTGGCATGAATGTTCAGATCCGAAAGATTCAAGATAAAACTTCATATTGACATAAGAGTAATAATACTTCAAGCATACTAACAAAGCAATCATGTCTTCTCAAAATAACATGGCCAAAGAAAGTTCATCCCTACAAAATCATATAGTTAGGCTATACTCCATCTTCGTCACACAAAATATTCCAATCATGCACAACCTCGATTTCAGCCAAGCACTTGTTTCATACTTTAATTTTTTCAAACTCTTTCAACTTTCATGCAATATATGAGCGTGAGCCATGGACATAGCACTATGTGGAATAGAGTGGTGGTTGTGGAGAAGACAAAAAATAGGAAGATGGTCTCATATCAACTAGGTGTATCAATGGGCTATGTAGATGCCCATCAATAGATATCAATGTGAGTGAGTAGGGATTGCCATGCAATGGATGCACTAGAGCTATAAATGTATGAAAGCTCAACAAAAGAAACTAAGTGGGTGTGCATCCAAGTTGATTGCTCACGAAGACCTAGGGCATTTGAGGAAGCCATCGTTGGAATATACAAGCCAAGTTCTATAATGAAAATTGCCACTAGTATATGAAAGTGACTAAACAATAGACTCTTTATCATGAAGATCATGGTGCTACTTTGAAGCACAAGTGTGGAAAAGGATAGTAGCATTGTCCCTTTTTTCTTTTCTTTTTCTTTTCTTTTTTCTCCTTTTTTGGGCCTTTCATTTTTTCTTTGGCCTTTCCTTCTTCTTTTTCCCCTTTTTTTTCTTTGGGACAATGCTCTAATAATGTTGATCATCACACTTATATTGATTTACAACTCGATATTACAACTCGATATTACAACTCGATACTAGAACAAAGTATGACTCTATATGAATGCCTCCGGTGGTGTACCGGGATGTGCAATGAAACAAGAGTGACATGTATGAAAAATTATGCAGGGTGGCCTAGCCACAAATACTATGTCAACTACATGATCATGCATGGCAATATGACAGTGATGAAGCGTGTCATAGCAAACGGAACTGTGGAAAGTTGCATGGAAATATATCTTGGAATGGCTATGGAAATGCCATGATAGGTAGGTCTGGTGGCTGTTTTGAGGAAGGTATATGGTGGGTGTATGGTACCGGCAAAAGTTGCGCGGTACGAGAGAGGCTAGCAATGGTGGAAGGGTGAGAGTGCGTATAATCCATGGACTCAACATTAGTCATAAAGAACTCACATACTTATTGCAAAAATCTACAAGTCATCAAAACAAAGTACTACATGCATGCTCCTAGGGGGTAGGTTGGTAGGAGTTAACCATCGCGCGCCCCCGACCTCCACACAAAGGATGACACTCAATGAAATACCTCGTGCTTCAAATTTGTCACACAACGGTTACCATACGTGCATGCTACGGGACTTGCAAACCTCAACACAAGTATTTCTCAAATTCACAACTACGCTACTAGCATGACTCGAATATCACCATCCTCATATCTCAAAACAATCATCAAGTATCAAACTTCTCATAGTATTCAATGCACTTTATATGAAAGTTTTTACTATACCCATCTTGGATGCCTATCATATTAGGACTAGTTTTATAACCAAAGCACATTACCATGCTGTTCTAAAAGACTCTCAAATAGATATAAGTGAAGCATGAGAGATCAACAATTTCTACAAAATAAAACCACGACCGTGCTCTAAAAGATATAAGTGAAGCACTAGAGCAAAACTATCTAGCTCAAAAGATATAAGTGAAGCACATAGAGTATTCTAATAAATTCTAAACCATATTTATATCTCTCAAAAGGTGTGTCCAGCAAGGATGATTGTGGCAAGCAAAAAATCAAAGACTCAAATCATACATGACGCTCCAAGCAAAACACATATCATGTGGTGAATAAAAATATAGTCTCAAGTATAGTTACCGATAGATGAATATGAAAGAGGGGATGCCTTCCCGGGGCATCCCCAAGCTTAGGCTTTTGGTTGTCCTTGAATTTTACCTTGGGGTGCCTTGGGCATCCCCAAGCTTAGGCTCTTGCCACTCTTTGTTCCATAGTACATCACAGCCATACTCAATACTTGAAAACTTCACAACACAAAACTTAGCCAAAAATCTCGTGAGCTTCGTTAGTATAAGAAAACAAACCACCACTCAAAGGTACTGTAATGAACTCATTCTTTGTTTATATTGGTGTTAAACCTACTGTATTCCAACTTCTCTATGATTCATACTCCTCAATACTACTCATAGATTCATCAAAATAAGCAAACAACACATGAAAAACAGAATCTGTCAAAAACAGAACAGTGTGTAGTAATCTGTAACTTTCGAATACTTATGTAACTCTAAAAAAATTAAATAAATTGGTGGATGTGAGGAATTTTTATATTAATCATGTGCACAAAGAATCAACTAAAAACCACTCTCCAGTAAAAATGACAGCCAATCTCATGAGCGCTAAAGTTTCTGTTTTTTACAGCATGATCACGTAAACTTCACACAAGTCTTCCCAAAGGTTCTACTTGGCACAAACACTAATTAAAACACAAAACCACATCTAAACAGAAGCTAGATGCAATATTTATTCCTAAACAGAAGCAAAAACAAAGAAAAATAAAATTGGGTTGCCTCCCAACAAGCTCTTTCTCTATAGCCATTAAGATAGGCTTGATAATTCAATGATGCTCACATGAAAGATAAGAATTGAAGCACAAAGAGAGCATCATTAAGCATGTGCAAATCACATATACGTCTAACATACTTCTTATGCATAGGCATTTTGTAGGAAAACAAATTAGCAAGACAAGCAAGATCCAGCATATGCAAGGAAGAAGAAAGAACCAATAGCAATCTCAACATAATGAGAGGTAATTTAGTAACATGAAGATTTATACCACCATACTTTCCTCTCTCATAATAATTGCATGTAGGATCATATTCAAATTCAACAATATAGCTATCACAAAACGTATTCTCAATACGATCCACATGCATGCGAAGTTGACACTCTTCCAAAATAGTGGGATCAACATTAACTAAAGTCATGACCTCTCCAAACCCACTTTTATCAAAAATTTCATAAGATTGATCATTCTCCAAATATGTGGGATCTAAAGTTGACACTCTTCCAAACCAACTTTCAATATTATTGCAAACATTATCAATCTCATATATATCACGGGGCTTAAATAAATTTTCAAGATCGTAAGAAGAATCACCCCAATCATGATCATTGCAACAAATAGTAGTCATAGCAAGACTAGCATCCCCAAGCTTAGGGTTTTGCATATCATTAACACAATTGACATTAATAGAATTTATAATAGTATCATTGCAATCATGTTTTTCATTTAAATAGCTATCGTGAATCACTTCATAATTTTTTTCTTTCAATACTTCATCACAATTTTTGGACTCGCGCATTTTAAGCAAAACCTCATAAAGATAATCTACTGCACGCAGCTCACTAGCAATTGGTTCATCATAATTGGATCTCTTACAAAGATTAGCAAGTGGATGAGGATCCATAATTTATCAATCGAAGATGCAAGCTGATAGAGGGCACATAGCAACACAAGCAAACAGAAAGGCGAACGGAAAAAGGGCGAATAAAACGACAAAGGTGAAGTGGGGGAGAGAAAACGAGAGGCAAATAATGTAGTGCGAAGGATAAGGGTTTGTGATAGGTACTTGGTATATGACTTTTGTGTAAGCCTCCCCGGCAATGGCGCCAGAAATTCATCTTGCTACTTCTCGAGCTTGCGTTGTATTCCCTCGAAGAGGAAAGGGTGATGCAGCACAGTAGCGTAAGTATTTCCCTCGGTTTTTGAGAACCAAGGTATCAATCCAGTAGGATACCACGCGCGAGTCCCTCGCACCTGCACAAACAAATAAGAACTTCGCAGCCAACACGATAAGGGGTTGTCAATCCCTTCACGGTCACTTACGAAAGTGAGATCTGATAGATAGGTCAGCATAAATTTTTTTTGGTATTTTTGATATAAGAACAAAAAGTAAATAAAGCAAAGTAAAGTAGATGGAAGAATAATATGTTGAGAATAGACCTGGGGGCCATAGGTTTCACTAGTGGCTTCTCTCATGATAGCAGAATTCTACGGTGGGTGAACAAATTATGCATGATCATATATATAGGCATCACGTCCTTGATAAGTAGACCGAAACGATTCTGCATCTACTACTATTACTCCACACATCGACCGCTATCCAGCATGCATCTAGAGTATTAAGTTCATAAGAATAGAGTAATGCTTTAAGCAAGATGACATGATGTAGAGGGATAAACTCAAGCAATATGATATAAACCCCATCTTTTTATCCTCGATGGCAACAATACAATACGTGCCTTGCTGCCCCGGCTGTCACTGGGAAAGGAGACCGCAAGATTGAACCCCAAGCCAAGGACTTCTCCCATTGCAAGAACTATAGATCTAGTAGGCCAAACCAAACCAATAATTCGAAGAGACTTGCAAGGATATTATAAACACACATAAAAGATTTCAGAAAAGAATCAAATATTGTTCATAGATAATCTTGATCATAAACCCACAATTCATCGGATCTCGACAAACAAACCACAAAAAGATTACATCGAATAGGTCTCCTCGAAGATCAAGGAGAACTTTGTATTGAGATCGAAAAAGAGAGAAGAAGCCATCTAGCTAATAACTATGGACCTGAAGGTCTGTGGTAAACTACTCACAACTCATTGGTGAGGCTATGGCGTTGATGTAGAAGCACTCCGTGATGGATCCCCCCCTCCGATGGAGCTCCGGAACAGACCCCAAGATGGAATCTCACGGGAACAGAAGGTTGTGGCGGTGAAATTAGGGTTTTCTTTGTTACCTTGATGTTTTCAAGGTACATGGATATATATAGGAGGAAGGAGGGCATCGGGGGAGCCAGAGGGGGCCCTCGAGGGTGGGGGCGCGCCCAGGGGGAGGGGCGCGCCTAGGGGAGGGGGCGCGCCCTGGACCCTCGTGGCCACCTCCTTCGTTCCCTCGCGTGTACTCCAAGTCTTCTAGGTAGATACGGTTCCAAAAATATCTCTCCCGAAGGTTTCATTCCGTTTGGACTCCATTTGATATTCTTTTTCTGCGAAACCCTGAAATAGGCAAAAAAACAGCAATTTGCACTGGGCCTTGGGTTAGTAGGTTAGTCCCAAAAATAATATAAAAGTGTATAATAAAGCCCATTAAACATCCAAAACAGAATATATAATAGCATGGAACAATCAAAAATTATAGATACGTTGGAGACGTATCACCGTGGAAGGTAAGCATTGTTAAAAACTCAAGCTCAGAGGGCACCGAGCCCCATCTTGGGTGCCACCGATCAAAGCTCACTGATACGTCCAAAACGTATCTATAATGTCTGCTTGCTCCATGCCTCTTTTGGGTGATATTGCTATGATATTTATACACTTCCATACACTTTTGATCATATTTGGACTAACCTATTAACTCAGTGCACCCCAGTGCCAGTTTCTGTTTTCTGCTGTTTTTGTATTTCAGGTTTTCCCATTACGAAAACTGCCAGAAAAATTCCGGAAAAAATATATAAAAAATCAGCGTTCCGGAAGCTTCCTTGCGGCCAAAGTAGGGCTAGAGGGGGGCCACAGGGGCTCCAGGCGGCCTGCCCAGGCGGCCCCCTCCTGGCCGCGTCGGGGGGGCGCCTGGCCCCCCCTGACCTCCGCTGATGCCCCCCTTTGGCATATATTTACACCGCGTCGAGGAAACCCTGATTCCGGACCCCTTTTCTCCAGACGCGATTCTGATCTCCGCCGCCATCGCCATCAAGCTTCGGGGACCAGAATTCCTGTGCCGGCACCCTGCCGGGACGGGGAAGTGCCCCCGGATTCATCTCCATCGACGTTGCTTCCTCCCTCCATGATGCGGGAGTAGTTCCCCCTCGGGGCTGAGGTTCTTACCAGTAGCTATGTGGTCAATTCTCTCTCCCATGATGTGATCTTCGTTGTGATCATAGGCTATGTTAATCTAGGGTGATCACATGATATTTCCCCTTCCTCTATGTATTGGATTGATGTACTCACTTGTCTTTATCTAGTATAATCCCCGAGACCAAGGTGACAGCGGTCTATTGGACATGGATTAGAAAAATATTTTCATGAGTGATTTCCTCTCTTGTGTGTTGATTGAAGATTGAGAGTCTCTTGGTGCTTGTCTTTGACTATCCTTTAGATATGTTGTGGTGATTGTGGGACTCTCTTTGGATGGCCGCGGTGACATTGGGAAATCCTTAGATTGAGAACTACGAACTTTGAGGTGTGCTTTTGTAGCCCTACATAATTCTCGTCCTCTCTTGACCACGGAGGAATGACCTCCGGGTGCGTCTCCATTGCATGTTTTATGGGAAATATCATGTGATTCGATTATGTTAATGTTGTTGGGAGTTGCCACTAGTGAAAGTATGAACCCTAGGCCTTGTTTCCACCATTGCAATACCATTTGTGCTCACGTTTACCGCTTGTTTGCTTGCTGCACTTTTTATTACAGATTTATATTACTTTGTTTTGCCATCCATATCACTTGCCATTTAACATCTCTTCGCCGAACTAGTGCACCTATACAACTCCTAGTTGTATTAGGTGTGTTGGGGACACAAGAGACTTCTTGTATCTTAGTTGCAGGGTTGCTTGAGAGAGACCATCTTCAACCTCTACTTCCCTGAGTTCGATAAACCTTAGGTCATCCACTTGAGGGAAATTGCTGCTGTCCTACAAACCTCTGCGCTTGGAGGCCCAACATAGTCTACAAGAGTAGAAGCGTGTGTAGACATCAAGCTATTTCTGGCGCCGTTGCCGGGGAGGTGAGCGCTTGAAGGTATATCTTTAGATCTTGCAATTAAATCTTTTTGTTTCTTGTTTTTATTTCACTAGTTATGCTTATGGACAACCTTGCTATTGGATCGTTGCTTGCGGGAAGACGCCCCACACCTGTGGTGGTTGCTCCTCCCCCTATTGAAATTGTGCCCTATAAAATACCAGCTGGTATTATTGATTATGTTTTGGCTAATCGTTATGCAGGAGACAGACATCCCGGTGAACACTTGCTATATCTGTCACAATTATGTTCATTATTTAAGCTTGTAGGTGTATCAAGGGAGTTTGTCATGAGGAAATTGTTCGCCGTATCACTTATAGATAAAGCTTCAGATTGGTATAAGCTTCTCGATAACTCGCACTTGCTTGATTGGCAAGAGCTTATGTCTCTCTTTTACTCCAAGTTTTATCCTCTTCATGAAGTCCATGAGAATAGGAATTATGTTTATAATTTCTATCCTCATGACGGAGAGAGCGTAGCTCAAGCTTGGGGGAGACTGAAAACGTTAATGCTAAAAAGTCCTAACCATGGGCTCCGCAAAGATATGATTATTACTAATTTCTATGCGAGGCTCTCTCGACAGGATAAAGATTTGCTCGATGCTTCCTCTATGGGTTCTTTCACAAACAAAAAGACTGATGCTAAATGGGAACTCCTTGAAAGAATTCAACGCAACACTGAAGATTGGGAGATCGACAAAGGTAAAGAGTCAGGTATAATTTATGAGTATGATTGCATTAAGTCCTTTGTTGAAACTACAAGTTTTAATAAGTTTAGTGCTAAGTTTGGACTTGATTCTCAACTCCTTGTTGATTTCCTCAAATCTTTTGCTTCACATCTTAATATGCCTAAGGAGGATTGGATCAAGTATCATAAACCTTTTAAAGAGACTTGCAAAGAAAATGAAATTGTTCATGATGATTGCAACATGCATGACCCAATTCCTAAAAATGAAGTTTTATATAAGCATGTTAATTTTTGTGGAGTGGATAGACCTTGTGAAAGGCCTATGATTGAAGAAGAGAAGTATTGTAAGCAACATAAGCATGAAAGAACAATCACTTGGGTCAGAGATTTAAATGAAATTGCTAGAGAATTGTGTGACCTTTATCCTTTTACTTGTGAACTTTGCCGTATAGAGGGTCACTTTAATTTTCAATGCATGAACTTTCAAAACATAACTGTTAACCGGTTGTGTGATAACATGATCACCTCTGATCTTTATGATGAGCTTATGTTATTTTTGATGTGTGAGGAGTTATCAGAAAAGACTTCTTGGCTAGATGTTAATGCCATAGGAATAAAAAACACTTTGCAAAATTGCCATCTCTATTGTGTTGTTAATTGCCATGAAAATGATTACATAAGTAAGATTAGAAAGGAGGGAACTTTACCAAAGTATAAAAATGTCTCTTATATTTCTGATAATAAAAAGGAGAGTTTCTCCCAAGTTTCCCCTATTGTTTCTAATGATAAACCAGGATATGTGGAGAAGCTTCATCTCCAACCACCCCCTCCTAAGGTGAAGAAGAAGAAAAAGAAGAGGAGGAGGAAGAGGAGCAAAAAGGAAGAAGAATGGGCATCAACCTGGCCTGAGCATATTCCTCCCATCAACTTTTATCCTAACGGTTGTAAGTTTAAAGAAGAAGGTGAAGTCCATTGCCTTAATTATCATCTTGATGATACGTCCGTAGGTACTATTGAAGATGATTTTGATTATGGTATGCATGTTACTTATTGTGATTTAGAAAATGATGATAATGCTACTTATGATCTTGAAAATCTTTTTGGTACCAACTCTGAAAGTGATGATATGGAAAGCTCTAAGCTTGGGGATGATAGGATTGCAAATCCTTTACCCACTAGTGATGTGACAATTGATAATTCTTTTGCTAGTAAGAATAAAGACAACATGTTTACAAATATAGTTGCTAGCAATGATAATGCTCTTCTCTACTATGATGATGTTATAACTCCAATCTATAGTGATTATAAAGGTACCTATGACATAAGGAGAAATTATCCTTATGAAACTTGTCATAATCATGGAGGGAATTACTCCCTTGTTGAACACCACCCTCCTAATACACAATTAATCTATAGTGTTCAAGTTGTTTATGATAGTCCTACTCCCACTATTACCAATGAGAAAGATTATGCTTATGTGGAGAGTAAGAGTACCTTTTTGCATGTGGATCATGGTAACAATGCTTTATGTGATGCTTATATTGTTGAGTTTATTGATACGTCCAAAACGTATCTATAATTTCTGCTTGCTCCATGCCTCTTTTGGGTGATATTGCTATGATATTTATACACTTCCATACACTTTTGATCATATTTGGACTAACCTATTAACTCAGTGCACCCCAGTGCCAGTTTCTGTTTTCGGCTGTTTTTGTATTTCAGGTTTTCACGTTACGAGAACTGCCAGGAAAAATCCAGAAAAATTATATA
>LR738711.1:802058316-802103032 GCA_902687465.1 Secale cereale
GGGGGCACCAGGGCTCCAGGCGCCTTGGCGGCGCCCCCGTGGGCCGCGCCGGGGGGGCGCCTGGGCCCCCCGAGGCTCCGCTGATGCCCCCCTTTGGCATATATTTAAAGCGTCTCCCGAAACCCTCGAGACGGGAACTCTTTTTCGCAATCTCATCTCTGTTCCACCGCCGCCGCCGCTTCCAAGATCGGGAGCACCAGGAGAACTCTTCCCGGCACCCTGCCGGAGGGGAGGATCACCACGGGAGCTTCTCCACCACAATGGACGCCTCCCGGATGAGTTGTGAGTAGTCTCCCTTGGACCATGGGTCCATGACCAGTAGCTATGTGATGTTCTCCTCCCATTCTTGTGCTTCACTAATTAGTCCTCGTGAGCTGCCCTACATGATCGAGGCACATACGTAATCCTTATGCTGTTGCTATGATGAGTTTGCTGGGATCCGATGGATTATGAGATTATGTTCAGATTGTGTTTGAGTAATATATTTGATTCACCTCTTTTATGTTTATGTTCGTAAGTAATTCTTGCATGTTCTCCGTTGTTATTTATTGCTTTGGCCAAGTAGTAGGTAGTGACTCCAAGAGGGAACGTTATGCTTGATTGTGGGTTCATGCCCCTCGATGACTAGTTTGAGTGACGGAAACATGAGTCTAGGGGATGTGTTGTTGCCACAAGGGGGAAAACAACGGTGCTTGTGCCCGCGGGTGCAAGGATTGTTTACTTTATGCAAAGTTCTTTTAATGCAGTTGTCTATTGCTTTGAGTTTACACTATGGGTGGGACTCGCAACTTAATACCAGCGAGATGTTCTGGATAGATATCTCAAGGTGGATGATTAGTAGTAGATATTGATGGATTTCGGTCTACTAACCTCGGCGTACCGCCCATGCTTTGAACCTCTACCTTTCTTGCAACTTAGTCAACATTGGTCCTGTCAATTGCCCAGCTGTAATTCGTTTACCTCACATAGCTGTTTTATCGTCTTTTGGGAGAGAGACATCACTAGTGAACATCATGAGACTCCGGTCCATATTACCATCATTGATCACATCCGCTATTTACTTTTCCGCATTTTACTTACTATTGCAATTATATCTATCACTACTATCACTTGCGTTTGATCCTTTGTAAACTACAAGGCCGGAGGGATTGACAACCTCTCTGTACTCGTTGGGAGCAAAGTTATTTGTATCTGTGTGCAGGTCCACGTTGATTGCTAATATCCGGCGCCGTTAGCAGTTGACACCTTCTTGTTGAAACTGGGAGTCTCAGGGAAATCGATCCTTGGTATTGCCAAGGGAAATCTGCTGCTACACTGCATCTCTAACCTTCCACTTGGGGTAACCAACGAGGGGCGAGAAGCCTATCAAAGCAAATTTCTGGCGCCGTTGCCCGGGACTCCACTCTTCAGGATAGGGGAGTTGCACGCTATCTTTTACCTTTGCTTTTAGTCTTGTTAGTTTACCTTTCAGTTTTGCTTTAGTATCTTTTATCGAAAATAAAAAAACTAGTTATCTTATTCTTTAGTTGTCATTATGTCGGGTCCTTTTGTCTTTGACGAGGCATAAGTTCTCACCTTTAAACAAAGAGGTGGGGAAAGTTTGAAAGATGCTTGGTATAGAATTAATGATTCGCAAAAAAGAGCCACCAAGAAGCAACCTACTACTATCTTGCTTAGAAATTTTTATGTTGGAATTACTTCTTGGAATGGGTTTATTCTAGATACTGCTATCAATGGGAATTTCCTAGAGGCCCCAGTTTGGGAGTCCCTTAGTATTATTGAAAATCTTGTTGGGAATCCCCCTGTTGTTAGCATTCAAGAGGACATCACCCTAGCTCACATTATGAAAAAACTTGAAAAAATAGAGCTAGAGATGCCAAGCATTAATAAGATAAATGAGTTGGATCGTAAGATCCAAGGGAATTTGAATAGGCTTGATAGCTCCATGCATAAAAATTTCAAAACTTTGGAGACCATCAAATCCCATGACTTGGACTCTTCTAGGGTAGATAAGATTGAGGAAATATTTGATACTCTAGGAACTACCTTCTCCTCGATCAAAACCAAAAAGGTAGAAACTCCGGCAAAGAGGGAGCCTAAGTTCGTTCACGTTCCAAAGGCTTCCCGTTCTAAAAGTAATCCATCTATTGCCAAAGGGGTTGAAACTGTAAAGACTTTGGAAGAAACACCTCTCTTTGATGAATTAAATGAATCTTCCCTTGACTTTTATCCTTTTGGTCTTCTTCCTAGAAGTATCTCTATGAGGCCTTTGTTTGAAAGTCCTCTTAAGACTAGTTGTATTATTGAAGAACTTTTTGATGATCTTGATGATGGTTCAATTGATACAACTTAATCTATATGCATTATGCCTAGCTTAAAGGCATAAAAGAAAGTGCTTTTGGGAGGCAGCCCAATGAATAAATTTTATTTTGCTTTTGTTGTGTCTTGATGTTGTTTACTACTGTAGCATCATCATTGTATCTTTGCTTTTCAATTTTGTGCCAAGTATAGCCTCTGATTGCTAGAAAGTTCTAAAGTTGTGAGGTGTTGTCCAGGAAACAGATTCTGTCCTTGGATAGAAAAATACGTATAAAATCACCAGATCATCTTTTTGGTCTGAATTTTTTCGACAGCGTGCTCTATATAATTGTCTTATGTGCGTCTGTTCTGAGTTTTTTGATTAGAGTTGCAGAAGTGCCCCGAACAAATCATTTACTACCTGCTGTTCTGTTTTTCACAGATTCTGTCCTGTTTTGCCTTTCCTTCATTTTGCAAACCTAGAGCTTGCTTTTTCTTTGCAAAAACCTTTTGGCAATCTTGAGAAACAGTAGAACTTCAAGAATATCTTTATTTCCAGCAAGGTACAATTATTTTATTATGGGTACTAACCTCGCTAATCAGATTATGATGAGTTATGTATGAAGGGAGTTTTCAAGTGTGCGAGGGAAGATGATAAAAAGATTCAGGAGTGTCAAGCGCTCAAGCTTGGGGATGCCCCCGTGCACCCCAAGAAATATTCAAGGAGCCTCAAGCGTCTAAGCTTGGGGATGCCCCCGTGCATCCCCTTCTCCATCAACATTATCAGTTCGTCTTTCGTTCCACTATATTTTAATCACTTCATGTGTTATGTGCTATGCTTGGAGCGTCTTGTTTTTAGTTTTCTTTAGCTTTTCATAACGAGTCGGAACTCAGCTTTCTTTATGTGGGAGAGAAACACGCTCCACTTCTACCTAGAACATAACATAGAATTTTCATGTCTATCTATGCTGTGTGTGTTCTTTGTCTTTTAATAGCTACTATCATGATCAACTCTCATTTTTCGTGCTTATCTTTTTAAAGAGCTTTTGTTTAGTTGGTTGCTTGAAATCTCTTTAGTTATCATGCTCACCTTATTAAGAGAGTTTGCTTCCGTTGCATTGGTTGATATGTCTATGATAAAGATGCTACGTCCATAATGGCGCTTAGTAGTTCATGTTTTCTTATGGTTAGTCTCAAATAGCTGGGGGATTCCCAATGTGTTATTGGAGTACCAACATGATTTGTTTGCCTATGATGTTGTATGGTTTAGTAATATCTTCCTTCAAAGAATTTATTTTGATTGACTTGGCGTATGCTCACGCATATTTAAGACTGTAAAGAAAGTCTGTCAAGCCTTGATGATCTTTTGTTTCTGAGTAGCGATATAACTTCCATGCCTGATTCAATGTTGCTTTGTCGCTTTGCATGATTATGACCGTCATTGCTCTCTTAGTTGGTCGCTCCCAGTCTTTTGCTAACCTTCACCTGTACTAAGCGGACTGACTGCTTGTGCATCCACATTCCTTTATACCAGTTATGCCATATGAGTCCACCATACCTTCCTACATGGTATTTACCTACCATTCCTAACGGAGACTTACATGTGCCATCTCGAAATTATTCAAAGAAAAAGCATTCTTATTTTGTGCCTCTGTTGTAAGTCCATGAGGAAGTAGTAGTTAATTCATGATCTTTTTAAGTTGGACAAGCTTCACCCCGGGATTGCATGTATAATGTGCAAACCCATAATACGAGAAGGAACTGGCATTGAGTGCGCCCGGCTCAAAAAGATAATATAACAAACAAACCCTCCTTCATGCTTTGTTCATGAGAAATCAGAAAACTTTGGCAGTGATAAACAAAGGAGATTAAGAGGATGTGTTCGTCCTCATTCGGGAGCCGTTCCTCGAAACTTGTCCATCTCAAGAAGTGATTGAGTTATCTGCTAGCATTCGTTGACGAAACATGCATGATCTAAAAAATATATTATTACCTCTGTTTTAAAACCAAGAGCTCTGGTACATGTTTTGTCTTTGTTTCCGATTACGGGTTTTCAACCTTGCCAACAAAAGCCACGGTTCGAGAGTCTCCACCTTCTTTTAAAGCACCAACTACTGAGAGCATGATTGTCATTCTGAGTGTAATGTGCATTGTCCCAAAGTAGCTGTAATGCCCAGGATGGAGTTATACCTCCTACGTGTCGAGGCACGACTTAAAGGCATAAATCCATCCTAGAATGATCTCAAGTTTGGTAATCTTTGCACAACTCATGTAAAAGAGGGGATAGTAAACAGAAAAATAGTTGGCTTACACTCGCCACGTCACAGAATTACAATTCAAGTCTCAATCATCATACATTAAGAACATCACAACCCTCTAAGGGCAAAATCCAAATGTCAAAGAACCAAACTTAGATAAATAAACCACAGGCGGATCGAATCCTAGTAAGAGTCTCCACTACTGATCATCCGGGTATCGCACATAGTACCGACTACGCTCCTCGTCGTACTCCCAATCCAGCTCGGTGCCATCACCTGGATAGCTCACAGCTGGACCTGCATCTGGTGTGAAGTAACTGTGAGCCACAGAGGACTCAGCAATCCCGTTACCGGGTAACAAGACTATTTAAGCCTTTGGGAGAGGAAAGGCTGAAGAAAAGAATAAGTGTCTGCAGCAGCAACTAGCAACTAACTTACGTGAGTGAGAGCGAGAAGAGAAAGCCTCGGCGAGAAGTGATCACGAAGTGATCCTAGCTACAAGCTCAACAAACATAACCCCTCCGTGTTCAACTCCCGAATCCCTATTCGGAAATTGACGGTCACGGAACTCACGCTGGTAGTGTATTAGTAACATAGTGTCAAGTTATCTACAACCGGAATTAACAAGCTCCCATCTGCCACATAACCGTGGGCACGGCTTTCGAAAATTCAAACCCTGCAGGGGTGTTCCAACTTGACCCATTACAAGCCCACGATCCACGGAGTCGCAACTCCAAAGTGGGAAGACCCGAGTATTCTCGGAATCCCGTGCTCAAGATATACCGAACTAAGGTAAGGCTAATCCAGCAAATCCTCCCGGCGTGTCGACACCCTGATAGTAGCCGCGCGTATCTAAGTCTCAGGACACGACCGGATGGGTGATGCTACGGGTTTTTACCAAACCTCGAGTTTCCTTGAGGTGGCCCCGCAGGACCCCCAGTTCGGACCAACACTCATGTGGAGCACTGGCCCGGGGTTGTTGATTAAGAAAAAGGGTTTATAACTCCCTATGCAAGTTTAGTTTGTTATTAGGCAAATAGTACCAATGTTGGGACTTGCTGGAAAAGACTTAGCACTTAGCGGTTTATCGAGGGGGTCCCATACACCCCAACCGTGTTAGGAACGCATAATCAAGGAACATAACACCGGTTTATACGGTTCCTAACGGCATGAGTGGAACAAATCACCAAGCAAAAGGCTTAGCCTTCCACCCTTGCCAATATATAGATGGTTTCATTTTTAAGCATTTATATAGTGTGATATATCCCAACCAAACTTCAACATGAAGCAAGCATCTTCGATCTTCACCTGCAACTAGCAATGCTATAAGAAGGGCTGAGCGAAGCGTACTTAGCCAAGCAACGGTTTGCATAGGTGGGTTGGTTAAACATGGCAATTGGTTACAAATAGGAGGCTGACAAGAAGATCATGGGCATCGAGGCAAAGCTATAGATCGAGACTACTAGCAATAGGCAAAGATAGTAATGTTATCGGGGTTCGGTCATCTTGCCTGAAGAGAAGTCGTTCGGATCGTAAGAAGGGTCCTCGTGCTCAACCTCGTTGGAAACCTCGTGCTCGTACTCGAACTCAGACTCTGCTTCCGGCTCTAAACAAAACAATCACACCAAGCACCAATCAACAAGATGCAATGCGCACTCGAAAAAGATGAATGCATGATGGATGCACTAAGGATGCACACGGAGCACGTAAAATATCACTCAAGCAAAACACCTCAAAACATGATAACAATAACATATTATGATTCTACACAGAAAATCAATCAAGTTTGGTATAAGATTCGCTGAAATCGGAGTTACGGGCTAAAAGTTATGCCCGAAACAAGAAATGAGCGAAAGCTGAAAATTACAGCAACATAGCAACTTCGGAGCACAAAATAATTAAGCTACAGCACTCAAATATCATGGCAAAGGGCATGAACACAAACTAGACATATACTACAGCAACTAAGTCCAAAGGTGCACCCCCAACGGAGCCACGGATCAATAGCAATGATCTTGGACATATTGAACTTGACAATAAAATTCTGGCAGCAGAATTTTATTGAAACTTTGGAGCAAAAGATAAACATGCTACAGCCACTTAAATAGACATGTGAGGACATGGATGGAAAGACAACAATATATACTACAAGGAACAATCAAGATCCACTCCAAAACTAACATGGTTTGTCCTAGAACATCACACGAACATGGCATCGGAACGTTACAGATTTCAGACTTAGTGAAAAACCACTAAGTCCTAAAACAGCAATTTCATCATGGCATCAAAAAGAGCATGTTTAAGTCACCTCGAAACTAAACATGGCAAGAGGTAAGCACCTCATCAAAGTACACATGAAGGTGATCCCGAAACACACAAGCATGCTTCATGTAGGTAAACACAACGATTGCAACGAGTTCAACAAGATGGCATTTCATAACAAGTGAAACAACATCACAGCCACATGGCACTTTGCAACGATGATAATAAGGCAAGAATAAATCTAACATGCTACCTAGCACATACAACATGTAGAGCATGGCAAGACGAACACGTGGACATGTCATTTGCATCATTCGGACAAACGAGCTAAAAGATATCACATGGCAAAGATGACATAAAAACATCGCATAGCAGCAGTTTATATCATAATGCACTCTTGCAACAGCAAAACAAGCACCTAGATAATCTCTAACATGCATGACAACAACAGATAAAACGTAGAGCAAGTCTCCACGAACGTCTGGACATGCTATATGCGCGAATCGGAGCAACACACAAAAAGATATACATGTTCTAAAACAGCATCAGCAACTAAAATTACAGGGACTTAGAGGAAAAGACTAGGGAAAAAAACACAAGAGCGCAACATAGTTAACCAGCGCACGGGGCGAGAGATAGGCGGGCCTCACCGAAGTGGGACTGGCCCAGGCGGCGAGTGGACGGATCGGGCCTAGGGTTCGGCCCACTAGGTCAGATCTGGCCCAGGAGGGAGGAGATCGGGATCGGGAGCCTCCCGCTCCGATCCGATCGCAACGGCGGCGGCGCCCGACAGGGGGCCGGCGGGAGATGGCCGGAGGGGTGGCCGGGCGCGGTGGCGGCGGTGGTGCCGGCCGGCGGCGGGGACGAGGCGGGGCCGGCGGCGGAGGGCGCCCTGGCCGGAGGTGGCAGGGGGCCGGTGGCGGCACGGTGGCGGATGCGGGGCCGGGCGCGGCAAGGCCGGCGGCGGGCGGCTGGCCGGCCGGAGGTGGTGCGGTGCGCCCGGCGGCGGCGAGGCGGGCGCCGGCGGCGGGGAAGGCGATGCTTCGGGCGGCGAAGGCGCGCGGGCTCGCGCGGGCCGGCCTCGGGCCCCGCGGGCCGCGGCGGCGCGGTGGAACCGGCTGCCCGGGGCGGACACGTGGCAGCCTGCGGTTGGTCGGGCGGCGGCGGGCGGACGCGTCCGGTCCGTCCGGACGTGTCCGGCGGCGGGAGGAGGGAGAAGCTAGGGTTGGATCTGCAAAATTCGGGAGTGCACACATATTTATAGGTAGAGGGAGCTAGGAGACTCCAAATGGAGTGCGGTTTTCGGCCACCGGATCAGAATTTGATGGCCTAGATGATAGAAGTGACTAGGAGTGGTTAGTGGGCTGTTGGAGGGGGTGTTTTGGGCCTCAAAGTGGAGGCACTTTGAGCCCACGAGAACAACTGTTGGAGGAGCAAACAGACTCGAAACGCGACGAGATTTGACAGGCGGGTTACACACACCAAAACAACAACACACATAACAACCTCGCGGCACACCGGTAACGTTTCACGCCCAAACAACAAAGTAGGCCTACGGGACGTCACGGACACGTGAGGGAGCTCCGGAACGCGAAACGGACAACGGGAAGAAACACGCGGAACCGGATGCAACCGTCAACACGAATGCAATGCGATGCACATGTCTACATGATATGAATGAATGCCACACACTCACACAACAAAACGACGAAACCCGAAAGACAAAGAACCCGGAATGGAAATAGATGAAGCCGGAGATATATTATATACCCAAAAGGGAAAGTATTACATCCGGGGCATTACAAACTCTCCTCTACTACAAAAAGATCTCGTCCCGAGATCTAGGACTGGAAAAAGGAAGGGTACTCGGAACGAAGATGATCTTCTCGTTCCCAGGTAGCTTCTCGGTCGGTGTGATGTGACCACTTGACTTTCAGAAATTTGATGGACTTGTTGCGGGTCTTGCGTTCGGTTTCTTCGAGAATTGCAACTGGATGCTCTCGGTAGGACAGGTCTTGTTGAAGATCAATCTCCTCAAACGGAATCATGCGCTCAGGTGCCTTGAAGCATTTGCGAAGTTGAGACACATGGAAGACATCATGAACATTGGCGAAGTTTGGAGGGAGCTCAAGTTGATAGGCTAGATCGCCTCTTTTGCCAAGAATCTTGAAAGGCCCGACGTATCTAGGAGCAAGTTTTCCTTTGATACCGAATCTTTGGGTTCCCTTCATCGAAGACACACGGAGATAGACATGATCATCGATGTCGAAAGCCAAATCACGATGCTTGCCGTCATAGTAGCTCTTCTGACGCGACTGAGCGGCCTTGAGATTCTCACGTATGACTTTGCACATTTCTTCGGCTTCTGAGATCAAGTCATTGCCAAGGAGTTGGCGTTCGCCTGTTTCAGACCAGTTGAGAGGGGTACGGCACTTTTTTCCATAAAGGATTTCAAACGGTGCTTTGCCTGCACTTGCTTGAAAGCTGTTGTTGTAAGAGAACTCGGCAAATGGAAGGCAGTCTTCCCATTTCATGCCGAAGGAGATGACACAGGCTCTGAGCATGTCTTCTAGAATCTGATTCACACGCTCGACTTGACCACTAGTCTGAGGGTGAAAAGCAGTGCTGAACCTGATCTTAGTGCCCATGGCAGACTGAAAGGAGTCCCAGAACCTTGATGTGAACAAGCTTCCACGGTCTGAGGATATAACTTGAGGAATGCCATGTAGGGACACAATTCTGGAAGTGTACAGCTCTGCCAATTGAGCTGCATTGATTGATTCTTTGACTGGAAGAAAGTGAGTGACTTTGGTAAGCTTGTCAATCACCACAAAGATAGCATCATTCCCTTTCTTGGATTTAGGAAAGCCAGTGACGAAGTCCATTTCAATGTGGTCGAACTTCCACTCGGGAATAGGAAGAGGTTGGAGAAGACCGGCTGGACGTTGATGTTCTGCTTTCACTCTTCTGCACACATCACATTCATTCACGAATTGGGCAATCTCCCTTTTCATGCGTGTCCACCAGTAAGATTGCTTGAGATCTTGATACATCTTGGAACTGCCAGGATGAATGGAAAGGAGAGAATCATGAGCTTCTTCCATTATGAGCTTCCTGAGATCACCTTTGGGAACAACGAGTCTGTCCTCGAAGAACAAGGTATCTCTCTCATCAACACGGAAGCACTTGTATTTTGGAGTGCCCTTTGCAATTCCATGTTTCACTTTCTTCACCATGGTATCACTGAGTTGGGCCTCACGGACTTGATCTTCCAAGGTAGGAGCAATTTGGAGATTTGCAAGAAAACCCTGCGGAACAACTTGGAGGTTGAGCTTCCTGAAAGCTTCACAAAGCTCAGGCTGGTATGGCTTGATAAGAAGGCTGTTGCAATATGCCTTTCTGCTCAAAGCATCTACAATCACATTCGCCTTGCCAGGAGTGTATTCGATGCTGGGATTGTACTCTTGGATCATTTCAACCCAACGAGTCTGACGGAGGTTCAGATGCGGCTGTGTGAAGATGTACTTCAAGCTCTTGTGATCAGTGAAGATGTCGACCTTTCTGCCCAACAACAGATGTCTCCACGTAATCAGAGCATGTACCACAGCTGCTAGCTTGAGATCGTGTGTGGGATAGTTCTTCTCACTTGGCTTGAGCTGACGAGAAGTGTATGCCACAATTCTCTTATCTTGCATAAGCACACCACCAAGACCTTGAAGAGAAGCATCACAGAATACTTCATAGGGCTTGGATTCATCCGGAGGAGTCAGAACTGGAGCAGAGACGAGCTTCTCTTTGAGGGTTTTGAATGCCACTTCACACTCTGGAGACCAAAAGTATTTGACATTCTTCTGAAGCAGGTTGGAAAGAGGCTTGGCAATCTTGGAGAAGTTCTCAACAAACCTTCTGCAATAGCTGGCAAGACCCAGAAAACTGCGGAGCTGCTTGACGTTCTGAGGAGCTTCCCAGTTGACAATTGCTTCAACTTTCTCGGGATTAACCGCAATGCCGTCAGCTGAGATGATGTGGCCCAGGTACAAAACCTTATCGAGCCAAAACTCGCACTTGGAGAACTTGGCATAGAATTTATGCTCTCGGAGTCGATCAAGAACCAGACGCAAGTGCTTTTCGTGATCTTCTTCATTCTTGGAAAACACCAGAATATCATCCAGATACACAAGCACGAACTCGCCAGTATAGGGGTTGAAGATGTAATGCATCATCCTTGAAAAGGTAGGAGGAGCATTGGCGAGACCGAAGGACATGACGGTATACTCGTATGAGCCGTAGCTCGTTCTGAAGGCCATCTTGGGAATGTCTTCCTCGCGAATGCGAATTTGATGATAGCCCATTCGGAGGTCAAGCTTAGAGAACACTTTAGCTCCTTTGAGCTGCTCAAAGAGTTCGTTGATGTTGGGGAGCGGATACTTGTTCTTAATCGTCTTCTTGTTCAATGGCCGGTAGTCAACACAGAGACGCTCCGTGCCATCTTTCTTCTTGACAAATAAGACACCACAGCCCCACGGAGACGTACTAGGCCTGATGAGACCCATACTCTCCTGCTTATCAAGCTGCTTCTTCAATTCCTTCAATTCATCCGGAGAGAGCTTGTACGGACGCCGGCATGCTGGCTCAGTACCCGGCTCGAGTTCAATGACAAACTCCACCTGACGGTGTGGAGGCATGCCTGGAAGTTCTTCAGGAAAGACGTCTTGATATTCGTTCACCACCAGAATTTGAGATATGGCATTAATTTCGCCCTTATCATTGAGAGAGAAAAGCCTGATAGTGTTATCCCTTGAGGCAAAGATAATCACATCTTCATCAGAATGAGTCATCTTGACTTCCTTCTGAGCACAATCAATGTGAGCATCGTGCTGAGAAAGCCAATCCATTCCGAGGATGAGGTCGATGTCAGAATTACCAAGAATCACCGGAGAAGCCAAAAATCGATAATCACCCATGCGAATAGAAACATCCGGAGCATATATACTGGAATGCATTCGTCTCCCCGGAGAAACAACTGATAACTCCCTTGGCAAACTTTTGATGTCAACATTATACTTGGATGCAAATGGTTGAGACATGAAAGAACATGAAGCACCCGAATCAAACAAAACTTTAGCAGGGATAGAGTTCACTGGAAGGTTACCCAAAATGACATCAGAAGAATTCTCCGCTTGCGCTGCATTCATCAGATTGACCCTTGCTGCCTTTGGATCATGCTTGACCATAGCGGTACCGATAGGTGGAGGAGGTGGAAGACGCTTCGGATTCGGACATCTGTTGGCATAGTGACCTTTCTGAGTGCATTTGTTGCAAGTCACTTCTGAGAGAGGATGGAAATGAGAACCACTTGACTTGGAGCCTTGAGACTGAAACTGCTTCTTCGACTGGTTGCTCGGGTTGGGTGGGTGGGAGAAACCACGACCACTAGAGTTCTTGTTGTTGGAGTAGTTGGAGTTGTTGTATGGAGCTCGAATCACTGGAGGAGGAGGAAGCCAGAATTTCTGTTGTTTCGCAGCCAACTGGGACGATGAGGAAGAGTGAACAGCATCTCGAATTCTCTTCTTAGAAGCCTCCATCTTAAGCTGAGCTGCTTCTTGTTTCAAAGCCATGTTATAGAACTTGTCGAATTCATCGGGCTCGAACAAGGTGAGAGCAAGCTGAAGTTCATCTTTGAGACCTCCACGAAACTGGTAGATTTTACTCTTGGCATCAGGAATGTCTTGCTTAGCATAGCGAGCGAGGTTTTGGAACTTGACATTATACTGATAGACTGTCATGGAGCCCTGCTTCAGGTTGCGGAATTGCTCACGCATACCCTCGATGACACTTGTAGGAATGTGGTGCGAGCGAAAATCCTTGCAGAAATTCTCCCAAGAGATCACTTGACCTGGCCTGGAGTCTTTGTACTGCTGCCACCAATCAGCTGCTTGATCTTTCAGTTGGAAGGCTGCAAACTTCACATAATCATCTTCCTTCACGTTATTGCACTCAAAATGCTTCTTTATGTCGGTCAACCAATCCTCAGCATCAAGAGGGTCGACACAGTAACTGAAAGCTTTAGGATTGTTAGCCAGGAACTGGTTGAGGGTAGCATGGTGCTGCTGGAAGAAGTTGCCTTGATTCCCTGGAACGCCCTGATTAGCTTGAATAGCTTGCATCTGCTGCATCATCAACTGGGTGTTCTGAGCTGTAGACTGCATAATTGCTCTCCAAGCCTCAGGCGGAGGAGGAGGGGAAGGAGGATGATCTGGGACCTCTTCCACCTCTGGGTTAGCGTTGGGAACCTTTTTCAGAGCCATCCTGTAAGAGATGACCACGAATCAGCAATTGATTGACAAAAGGTATAAGCTGAATCAATGGAATGAATTGCAACAAGTCTTCACAATAATCATTCGAACAATAAGAACGAATGAAATCATCCGAACAAGAGGAACGAATGATATTCTCAGTTAAATGATAACATCAATCTTCACGAGAAGCCACATAGGGGACAAAAGGATAAAATAAGAAAACAACAAGGTACATACGGGAACAAACACAAGAGAGGAGTTTCGTTCTAACATCTTTGTGCTGAAAGCATATGAACGCGTTACGAAAAGGTTTTGCAATCCCCGGATCAGCATAGCCAAGGACCCTTTAAGATGCAACTCCTGATAGTAACATCGGTCATATAACCCCTTCACTCAATGTCGAACCCCAAACTCACTAACCTGCATTCGTTGGAAGAATGCCTACGATCTACTGGATAAACCACCTATAGATTTCCGAAAGATTCCAGTTATGCAATCAGGTGTTGGGGATACACGGGAAGCACCACGCAATCAACTCTAAACCTACATCCAGGTGTATCCATCCTTCAACACATAACCAGTCTTTCTCGGAAACTGTGTACCTCGGACCTTCGAAAAGCATCCACTATAACAAGCTATGGCAATACTCCCGAACTACCTCCCCAGTACTGGGTGATGTCGGGGTTATCTTGCCACTGGCCGTATAGGAGAGATTTTCGATGTCGGCCGTCTTAAGTATTTAGTACTGCCGCAATATGCTTGTGACAACAATACCCCGAAGCTCAACTCCTCGGTAACAGGAGGCATCGAGAACAATATCCTTGTCACAAGAGCATCGAAACAATCCCAGAATACTCGCGGGATTCCTAAAAAAAAATTTGTGCAATTTTTGAAGATAGGAGAGACAAGAGTAGTCGTCAGGAGTCCTCACCAGAGAGAAAGGGGATGAGAAGCAAAGAAATCCTACTCTCCGATATAATATAGGACTCAAAAAGTTTTCAGTGTGTGCCTAGACTCGACCGTCAACGATTCGATATAACAGTGGGGGCTCCTAGGTCGGAGAAGGCTCTGAATACCAACTTGTAATGCCCAGGATGGAGTTATACCTCCTACGTGTCGAGGCACGACTTAAAGGCATAAATCCATCCTAGAATGATCTCAAGTTTGGTAATCTTTGCACAACTCATGTAAAAGAGGGGATAGTAAACAGAAAAATAGTTGGCTTACACTCGCCACGTCACAGAATTACAATTCAAGTCTCAATCATCATACATTAAGAACATCACAACCCTCTAAGGGCAAAATCCAAATGTCAAAGAACCAAACTTAGATAAATAAACCACAGGCGGATCGAATCCTAGTAAGAGTCTCCACAACTGATCATCCGGGTATCGCACATAGTACCGACTACGCTCCTCGTCGTACTCCCAATCCAGCTCGGTGCCATCACCTGGATAGCTCACAGCTGGACCTGCATCTGGTGTGAAGTAACTGTGAGCCACAGAGGACTCAGCAATCCCGTTACCGGGTAACAAGACTATTTAAGCCTTTGGGAGAGGAAAGGCTGAAGAAAAGAATAAGTGTCTGCAGCAGCAACTAGCAACTAACTTACGTGAGTGAGAGCGAGAAGAGAAAGCCTCGGCGAGAAGTGATCACGAAGTGATCCTAGCTACAAGCTCAACAAACATAACCCCTCCGTGTTCAACTCCCGAATCCCTATTCGGAAATTGACGGTCACGGAACTCACGCTGGTAGTGTATTAGTAACATAGTGTCAAGTTATCTACAACCGGAATTAACAAGCTCCCATCTGCCACATAACCGCGGGCACGGCTTTCGAAAGTTCAAACCCTGCAGGGGTGTTCCAACTTGACCCATTACAAGCCCACGATCCGCGGAGTCGCAACTCCAAAGTGGGAAGACCCGAGTATTCTCGGAATCCCGTGCTCAAGATATACCGAACTAAGGTAAGGCTAATCCAGCAAATCCTCCCGGCGTGTCGACACCCTGATAGTAGCCGCGCGTATCTAAGTCTCAGGACACGACCGGATGGGTGATGCTACGGGTTTTTACCAAACCTCGAGTTTCCTTGAGGTGGCCCCGCAGGACCCCCAGTTCGGACCAACACTCATGTGGAGCACTGGCCCGGGGTTGTTGATTAAGAAAAAGGGTTTATAACTCCCTATGCAAGTTTAGTTTGTTATTAGGCAAATAGTACCAATGTTGGGACTTGCTGGAAAAGACTTAGCACTTAGCGGTTTATCGAGGGGGTCCCATACACCCCAACCGTGTTAGGAACGCATAATCAAGGAACATAACACCGGTTTATACGGTTCCTAACGGCATGAGTGGAACAAATCACCAAGCAAAAGGCTTAGCCTTCCACCCTTGCCAATATATAGATGATTTCATTTTTAAGCATTTATATAGTGTGATATATCCCAACCAAACTTCAACATGAAGCAAGCATCTTCGATCTTCACCTGCAACTAGCAATGCTATAAGAAGGGCTGAGCGAAGCGTACTTAGCCAAGCAACGGTTTGCATAGGTGGGTTGGTTAAACATGGCAATTGGTTACAAATAGGAGGCTGACAAGAAGATCATGGGCATCGAGGCAAAGCTATAGATCGAGACTACTAGCAATAGGCAAAGATAGTAATGTTATCGGGGTTCGGTCATCTTGCCTGAAGAGAAGTCGTTCGGATCGTAAGAAGGGTCCTCGTGCTCAACCTCGTTGGAAACCTCGTGCTCGTACTCGAACTCAGACTCTGCTTCCGGCTCTAAACAAAACAATCACACCAAGCACCAATCAACAAGATGCAATGCGCACTCGAAAAAGATGAATGCATGATGGATGCACTAAGGATGCACACGGAGCACGTAAAATATCACTCAAGCAAAACACCTCAAAACATGATAACAATAACATATTATGATTCTACACAGAAAATCAATCAAGTTTGGTATAAGATTCGCTGAAATCGGAGTTACGGGCTAAAAGTTATGCCCGAAACAAGAAATGAGCGAAAGCTGAAAATTACAGCAACATAGCAACTTCGGAGCACAAAATAATTAAGCTACAGCACTCAAATATCATGGCAAAGGGCATGAACACAAACTAGACATATACTACAGCAACTAAGTCCAAAGGTGCACCCCCAACGGAGCCACGGATCAATAGCAATGATCTTGGACATATTGAACTTGACAATAAAATTCTGGCAGCAGAATTTTATTGAAACTTTGGAGCAAAAGATAAACATGCTACAGCCACTTAAATAGACATGTGAGGACATGGATGGAAAGACAACAATATATACTACAAGGAACAATCAAGATCCACTCCAAAACTAACATGGTTTGTCCTAGAACATCACACGAACATGGCATCGGAACGTTACAGATTTCAGACTTAGTGAAAAACCACTAAGTCCTAAAACAGCAATTTCATCATGGCATCAAAAAGAGCATGTTTAAGTCACCTCGAAACTAAACATGGCAAGAGGTAAGCACCTCATCAAAGTACACATGAAGGTGATCCCGAAACACACAAGCATGCTTCATGTAGGTAAACACAACGATTGCAACGAGTTCAACAAGATGGCATTTCATAACAAGTGAAACAACATCACAGCCACATGGCACTTTGCAACGATGATAATAAGGCAAGAATAAATCTAACATGCTACCTAGCACATACAACATGTAGAGCATGGCAAGACGAACACGTGGACATGTCATTTGCATCATTCGGACAAACGAGCTAAAAGATATCACATGGCAAAGATGACATAAAAACATCGCATAGCAGCAGTTTATATCATAATGCACTCTTGCAACAGCAAAACAAGCACCTAGATGATCTCTAACATGCATGACAACAACAGATAAAACGTAGAGCAAGTCTCCACGAACGTCTGGACATGCTATATGCGCGAATCGGAGCAACACACAAAAAGATATACATGTTCTAAAACAGCATCAGCAACTAAAATTACAGGGACTTAGAGGAAAAGACTAGGGAAAAAAAACACAAGAGCGCAACATAGTTAACCAGCGCACGGGGCGAGAGATAGGCGGGCCTCACCGAAGTGGGACTGGCCCAGGCGGCGGGTGGACGGATCGGGCCTAGGGTTCGGCCCACTAGGTCAGATCTGGCCCAGGAGGGAGGAGATCGGGATCGGGAGCCTCCCGCTCCGATCCGATCGCAATGGCGGCGGCGCCCGACAGGGGGCCGGCGGGAGATGGCCGGAGGGGTGGCCGGGCGCGGTGGCGGCGGCGGTGCCGGCCGGCGGCGGGGACGAGGCGGGGCCGGCGGCGGAGGGCGCCCTGGCCGGAGGTGGCAGGGGGCCGGTGGCAGCGCGGTGGCGGATGCGGGGCCGGGCGCGGCAAGGCCGGCGGCGGGCGGCTGGCCGGCCGGAGGTGGTGTGGTGCGCCCGGCGGCGGCGAGGCGGGCGCCGGCGGCGGGGAAGGCGATGCTTCGGGCGGCGAAGGCGCGCGGGCTCGCGCGGGCCGGCCTCGGGCCCCGCGGGCCGCGGCGGCGTGGTGGAACCGGCTGCCCGGGGCGGACACGTGGCAGCCTGCGGTTGGTCGGGCGGCGGCGGGCGGACGCGTCCGGTCCGTCCGGACGTGTCCGGCGGCGGGAGGAGGGAGAAGCTAGGGTTGGATCTGCAAAATTCGGGAGTGCACACATATTTATAGGTAGAGGGAGCTAGGAGACTCCAAATGGAGTGCGGTTTTCGGCCACCGGATCAGAATTTGATGGCCTAGATGATAGAAGTGACTAGGAGTGGTTAGTGGGCTGTTGGAGGGGGTGTTTTGGGCCTCAAAGTGGAGGCACTTTGAGCCCACGAGAACAACTGTTGGAGGAGCAAACAGACTCGAAACGCGACGAGATTTGACAGGCGGGTTACACACACCAAAACAATAACACACACAACAACCTCGCGGCACACCGGTAACGTTTCACGCCCAAACAACAAAGTAGGCCTACGGGACGTCACGGACACGTGAGGGAGCTCCGGAACGCGAAACGGACAACGGGAAGAAACACGCGGAACCGGATGCAACCGTCAACACGAATGCAATGCGATGCACATGTCTACATGATATGAATGAATGCCACACACTCACACAACAAAACGACGAAACCCGAAAGACAAAGAACCCGGAATGGAAATAGATGAAGCCGGAGATATATTATATACCCAAAAGGGAAAGTATTACATCCGGGGCATTACAAACTCTCCTCTACTACAAAAAGATCTCGTCCCGAGATCTAGGACTGGAAAAAGGAAGGGTACTCGGAACGAAGATGATCTTCTCGTTCCCAGGTAGCTTCTCGGTCGGTGTGATGTGACCACTTGACTTTCTCTACTATGATGACTTTTTGCTAGTAAGAATAAAGACAACATGTTTACAAATATAGTTGCTAGCAATGATAATGCTCTTCTCTACTATGATGATGTTATAACTCCAATCTATAGTGATTATAAAGGTACCTATGACATAAGGAGAAATTATCCTTATGAAACTTGTCATAATCATGGAGGGAATTACTCCCTTGTTGAACACCACCCTCCTAATACACAATTAATCTATAGTGTTCAAGTTGTTTATGATAGTCCTACTCCCACTATTACCAATGAGAAAGATTATGCTTATGTGGAGAGTAAGAGTACCTTTTTGCATGTGGATCATGGTAACAATGCTTTATGTGATGCTTATATTGTTGAGTTTATTGATACGTCCAAAACGTATCTATAATTTCTGCTTGCTCCATGCCTCTTTTGGGTGATATTGCTATGATATTTATACACTTCCATACACTTTTGATCATATTTGGACTAACCTATTAACTCAGTGCACCCCAGTGCCAGTTTCTGTTTTCGGCTGTTTTTGTATTTCAGGTTTTCACGTTACGAGAACTGCCAGGAAAAATCCAGAAAAATTATATAGAAAATCAGCGTTCCAGAACCTACCGTGCGCCCGAAGTACAGCCGGGGGGGGGGGGGCACTAGGGCTCCAGGCGCCCTGGCGGCGCGCCCCCCTGGGCCGCGCCGGGGGTCGCCTGGGCCCCCCGAGGCTCCGCTGATGCCCCCCTTTGGCATATATTTAAAGCGTCTCCCGAAACCCTCGAGACGGGAACTCTTTTTCGCGATCTCATCTCTGTTCCGCCGCCGCCGCCGCTTCCAAGATCGGGAGCACCAGGAGAACTCTTCCCGACACCCTGCCGGAGGGGAGGATCACCACCGGGAGCTTCTCCACCACCATGGACGCCTCCCGGATGAGTTGTGAGTAGTCTCCCTTGGACCATGGGTCCATGACCAGTAGCTATGTGATGTTCTCCTCCCGTTCTTGTGCTTCACTAATTAGTCCTCTTGAGCTGCCCTACATGATCGAGGCACATATGTAATCCTTATGCTGTTGCTATGATGAGTTTGCTGGGATCGGATGGATTATGAGATTATGTTCAGATTGTGTTTGAGTAATATATTTGATTCACCTCTTTTATGTTTATGTTCGTAAGTAATTCTTGCATGTTCTCCGTTGTTATTTATTGCTTTGGCCAAGTAGTAGGTAGTGACTCCAAGAGGGAACATTATGCTTGATTGTGGGTTCATGCCCCTCGATGACTAGTTTGAGTGACAGAAACATGAGTCTAGGGGATGTGCTGTTGCCACAAGGGGGAAAACAACGGTGCTTGTGCCCGCGGGTGCAAGGATTGTTTACTTTACGCAAAGTTCTTTTAATGCAGTTGTCTGTTGCTTTGAGTTTACACTATGGGTGGGACTCGCAACTTAATACCAGCGAGATGTTCTGGATAGATATCTCAAGGTGGATGATTAGTAGTAGATATTGATGGATTTCGGTCTACTTACCTCGGCGTACCGCCCATGCTTTGAACCTCTACCTTTCTTGCAACTTAGTCAACATTGGTCCTGTCAATTACCCAGCTGTAATTCGTTTACCTCACATAGCTGTTTTATCGTATTTTGGGAGAGAGACATCACTAGTGAACATCATGAGACTCCGGTCCATATTACCATCATTGATCACATCCGCTATTTACTTTTCCGCATTTTACTTACTATTGCAATTATATCTATCACTACTATCACTTGCGTTTGATCATTTGTAAACTACAAGGCCGGAGGGATTGACAACCTCTCTGTACTCGTTGGGAGCAAAGTTATTTGTATCTGTGTGCAGGTCCACGTTGATTGCTAATATCCGACGCCGTTAGCAGTTGACACCTTCTTGTTGAAACTGGGAGTCTTAGGGAAATCGATCCTTGGTATTGCCAAGGGAAATTTGCTGCTACACTGCATCTCTAACCTTCTACTTGGGGTAACCAACGAGGGGCGAGAAGCCTATCATTTATTCGTGATCCCACTGAAAATTATTATGAGAAGGGAACATATGCTTATAGATATTTCAATAATATTAAGTTCCCTCTCTTTATGTTGAAGGTTTTGAAGGTATGCTTGTTTTGCCTTCCTATGCTAGTTGCTTTATGCTTCAATAATTTATTTTCTTGCAATATTCCTATGCATAGGAAGCATGTTAGACTTAAATGTGTTTGATATTTGCTTCTTGATGCTCTCTTTTGCTCTTCAACTCTTATTCCTACGAGAGCATCATTAAAGTCATTATGCCTAGCTTAAAGGCATAAAAGAAAGCGCTTTTGGGAGGCAGCCCACAATGAATAAAATTTTATTTTGCTTTTGTTGTGTCTTGATGTTGTTACTACAGTAGCATCATCATTGTATCTTTGATTTTCAACTTTGTGCCAAGTGTAGCCTCTGATTGCAAGAAAGTTCAAAAGTTGTGACGTGCTGTCCAGGAAACAGATTCTGTCCTTGGATAGAAAAATTCGTATAAAATCACCAGATCATTTTTTTAGTCTGAATTGTTTCGACAGCGTGCTCTATACAATTTTCTTTTGTGCGTCTGTTCTGAGTTTTTTGATTTGAGTTGCAGAAGTGCCCCGAAAAAATCATTTACTACCTGCTGTTCTGTTTTTCACAGATTCTGTCCTGTTTTGCCTTTCCTTCATTTTGCAAACCTTGAGCTTGCTTTTTCTTTGCAAAAACCTTTTGGCAATCTTGAGAAACAGTAGACCTTCAAGAATATCCTTATTTCCAGCAAGGAACAATTATTTTATTATGGGTACTAACCTCGCTAATCAGATTATGATGAGTTATGTATGAAGGGAGTTTTCAAGTGTGCGAGGGAAGATGATAAAAAGATTCAGGAGTGTCAAACGCTCAAGCTTGGGGATGCCCCCATGCACCCCAAGAAATATTCAAGAAGACTCAAGCATCTAAGCTTGGCGATGCCCCCGTGCATCCCCTTCTCCATCAACATTATCAGTTCGTCTTTCGTTCCACTATATTTTTATCACTTCATGTGTTATGTGCTATGCTTGGAGCGTCTTGCTTTTAGTTTTCCTTTTTTGTTTTCTTTAGCTTTTCATAACGAGTCGGAACTCAGCTTTCTTTATGTGGGAGAGAAACACGCTCCACTTCTACCTAGAACATAACATAGAATTTTCATGTTTATCTTTGCTGTGTATGTTCTTGGTCTTTCAATAGCTACTATCATGCTTAGCTCTTAGTTTTCATGCTTATCTTTTTAAAGAGCTTTTGTTCAGTTGGTTGCTTGAACTCTCTCTAGTTATCATGCTTATCTTATTAAGAGAGTTTGCTTCCGTTGCATTGGTTGATATGTCTATGATAAAGATGCTACGTGCATAATGGTGCTTAGTAGTTCATGTTTTCTTATGGTTAGTCTCAAATAGCTGGGGGGTTTCCAATGTGTTATTGGAGTACCAACATGATTTGTTTGCCTATGATGTGGTATGGTGTAGTAATATCTTCCTCCAATAATTTATTTTGATTGACTTGGCGTATGCTCACACATATTTAAGACTGTAAAGAAAGTCTGTCAAGCCTTGATGATCTTTTGTTTCTGAGTAGCGATATAACTTCCATGCCTGATTCAATGTTGCTTTGTCGCTCTGCATGATTATGACCGTCATTGCTCTTTTAGTTGGTCGCTCCCAGTCTTTTGCTAACCTCCACCTGTACTAAGCGGACTGACTGCTTGTGCATCCAAATTCTTTTAAACCAGTTATGCCATATGAGTTCACCATACCTTCCTACATGGTATTTACCTGCCATTCCTAACGGAGACTTGCATGTACAATCTTGAAATTATTCAAAAAAAATGCATTCCTATTTGGTGCCTCTGTTTTAAGTTCATGAGGAAGTAGTAGTTAATTCATGATCTTTTTAAGTTGGACAAGCTTCACCCCGGGATTGCATGTCTAATGTGCAAACCCATAATACGAGAAGGAACTGGCATTGAGTGCGCCCGGCTCAAAATTAATATAACAAACAAACCCTCCTTCACGCTTTGTTCATGAGAAATCAGAAAACTTTGGCAGTGATAAACAAAGGAGATTAAGAGGATGTGATCGTCCTCATTCGGGAGCCGTTCCTCGAAACTTGTCCATCTCAAGAAGTGATTGAGTTGTCTGCTAGCATTCGTTGACGAAACATGCATATCCAAAAAATAATTATTACCTCTGTTTTTAAAACCAAGAGCTCTGGTACATGTTTTGTCTTTGTTTCCGACTACGGGTTTTCAACCTTGCCAACAAAAGCCACGGTTCGAGAGTCTCCACCTTCTTTTAAAGCACCAACTATTAAGAGCATGATTGTCATTCTGAGTGTAATGTGCATTGTCCCAAAGTAGCATTGTCTTTTGCATGATTATGATATTGTTTATTCTGAGATCATTGTATCTAGTCATCACTTAAACCTTGGAGGTGCCCCTGCATTTATGTTTTGCTTCACTAAAGGGGGCAAGCGAGATATCACTTTATCATATTTGCACACCATGCTCATTACAAATCTATTTGATGTTTCAGTATCATATTGTAAAACTTTCAGTTCTTTGTGAATTTCTCGTGAGGCAACTTAATTACTACAGATTCATTGTCTCAGTAAGCTTTTGTCATGTGACTATGAAAAAGTCCTATATGGTTAATAGCATGTCACCACAGAAATTATTCTTGTTATCATTTACCTACTCGAGGACGAGCAGGAATTAAGCTTGGGGATGTTGATACGTCCAAAACGTATCTATAATTTCTGCTTGCTCCATGCCTCTTTTGGGTGATATTGCTATGATATTTATACACTTTCATACACTTTTGATCATATTTGGACTAACCTATTAACTCAGTGCACCCCAGTGCCAGTTTCTGTTTTCTGCTGTTTTTGTATTTCAGGTTTTCCCATTACAAAAACTGCCAGAAAAATTCCGGAAAAAATATATAAAAAATCAGCGTTCCGGAAGCTTCCTTGCGGCCAAAGTAGGGCCAGAGGGGGGCCACAGGGGCTCCAGGCGGCCTGCCCAGGCGGCCCCCCTCCTGGCCGTGCCGGGGGGGGGGGGGCGCCTGAGCCCCCTGACCTCCGCTGATGCCCCCCTTTGGCATATATTTACACCGCGTCGAGGAAACCCTGATTCCGGACCCCTTTTCTCCAGACGCGATTCCGATCTCCGCCGCCATTGCCATCAAGCTTCGGGGGACCATAATTCCTGTGCAGGCACCCTGCCGGGACGGGGAAGTGCCCCCGGATTCATCTCCATCGACGTTGCTTCCTCCCTCCATGATGCGGGAGTAGTTCCCCCTCGGGGCTGAGGTTCTTACCAGTAGCTATGTGGTCAATTCTCTCTCCCATGAAGTGATCTTTGTTGTGATCATAGGCTATGTTAATCTAGGGTGATCCCATGATATTTCCCCTTCCTCTATGTATTGGATTGATGTACTCACTTGTCTTTATCTAGTATAATCCCCGAGACCAAGGTGACAGCGGTCTATTGGACATGGATTAGAAAAATATTTTCATGAGTGATTTCCTCTCTTGTGTGTTGATTGAAGATTGAGAGTCTCTTGGTGCTTGTCTTTGACTATCCTTTAGATATGTTGTGGTGATTGTGGGACTCTCTTTGGATGGCCGCGGTGACATTGGGAAATCCTTAGATTGAGAACTACGAACTTTGAGGTGTGCTTTTGTAGCCCTACATAATTCTCGTCCTCTCTTGACCACGGAGGAATGACCTGCGGGTGCGTCTCCATTGCATGTTTTATGTGAAATATCATGAGATTCGATTATGTTAATGTTGTTGGGAGTTGCCACTAGTGAAAGTATGAACCCTAGGCCTTGTTTCCACCATTGCAATACCATTTGTGCTCTCGTTTACCGCTTGTTTGCTTGCTGCACTTTTTATTACAGATTTATATTACTTTGTTTTGCCATCCATATCACTTGCCATTTAACATCTCTTCGTCGAACTAGTGCACCTATACAACTCCTAGTTGTATTAGGTGTGTTGGGGACACAAGAGACTTCTTGTATCTTAGTTGCAGGGTTGCTTGAGAGAGACCATCTTCAACCTCTACTTCCCTGAGTTCGATAAACCTTAGGTCATCCACTTGAGGGAAATTGCTGCTGTCCTACAAACCTCTGCGCTTGGAGGCCCAACATAGTCTACAAGAGTAGAAGCGTGTGTAGACATCACTCACCAGCGCTCCATCGCAGAACAAACGCCGGGAAGATTCGAACACACGACTGCAGTTGAAAGTTGTCCGGAACCTGACGAAGAAATCAGCCGGTGGCGGACAGACTTCGACGAGCAAGTCACTTATTTGGATGCCGTGCGCAATGCCAAGAGCTTTGACAAGGTCGTCCGGTGAGACAGGAGGCCAGTCGTAGTTGATGGTTACGATCGGCACTTTGCCGGCAAACTAGTCGTCAAGTGCCACCATGCCATTGTTGAGCGACAGCATGCAGCGACCGAAGGCAGGACAGACCTTGGGATCTCCGGCTCGGAGATCCTCGTTGACCGGCGACATGATAGTGAGCTTGAGTACATGGAGAACATGAGGGGGATTTGGGGGAACTAGAGTAGGAATCGAGATTCCAGAGGTGGGGGAGGGGCTGGAGATTGGGGATGAAAACGTAGCTTGAATTTCGAATACGCGCCAATATGCTCTCGGCGTGCAAGCGCACGAAAACACAGGTGGCGCCCACATGTCGGCCTAAGAGTCCTTATTCTTTCTTTTTTGGAGAGCCCGGCCTTTTTTTAGGATCTTTTGAGAGCCCGACCTGAGAGTCATAATTGACCTGTTTTGCAATGCGTTACTACTCGGCCCATATTCAACGACACCTCACTAGCCCAAACAAGTGTACATCATCAAAAAGACACTGAGCTCAAATTATATAACTTGGAAAAAGGAGATACACTCTGAACACTGGAGAATGGTGATGCCCTCATTTAGCCCACCAGTAGTTCGAGACAATAAACAGTTTGAAACAATGATATATACAACATTCAAACACTGACTAGTGACTACTACTGACATAAACATCAAGACATGATAGTTCATAAGAAGTCTTTCTACACCACCAAAACGCACCCATCTGCAGCGCTCAGACTCTCGTGATCTAGACGAGAATGACATTCTAAACAGAGCCAACTATTACATAGTACGAGTGACATAGATGAGGATGACCAAATGACAAGGAATATCCATTAAAAAAAGAACTACCCATCCAGAACAAGCAGCAAAGACAACAAAGTCATTCGAAGAGATGATCCAACACCATCATAATTTGCAGCCCCGCTTCAGCGACCAATGATCCGGAGACACCAATACTCCACCCTTTCGACGCAACAGCCGAATTACCTATCAACCTGAAGGCTTGAACCACATCACTGCCTGTCGTAATTGAGACATCCAAGGATCAAAGTTAATCCGGATGCCTTTGTCATTCTCACCTTCTTTTGGCTGCAGGCTGTATCGTTGACAATCAGGGGAGTTTGCTCCCAAACTCCTAGGGCTTGCCGTGTATACACAATTTTCCATAGCAAACAGAGCCTCTCTGCCATCAAGGTCCTTGCCAACGGTGATCTCCTGGTTAATCGGATAATCGAGTCCGAGAAACAAAGAGTGTGAACCAAGGCTGTTTACCCGCCTCCAACTAAAAAATCCTGAAGGCCCCAACAAGCTGGTATCCTGCTCATAGACGTAACAACCACTGTCTGGATACTCACGTATTTCATGGTGCTTGTATACAGTGGGGTTTTTGCAATATAAATTTTCCGGCTCATGTGTCCGAATGATCATCAATCTTTTGCCGTCGTCTCATCGAGCGAGGAACCAGTTGTGCTTCCCTGTTTTTGGCAAAGGTGGTGTGATTACAAAGGGCAGTGACTGTAGGGACACTGATGTCTACTATGCAACCTTCTTCTTATAGACGTTGTTGGGCCTCCAAGTGCAGAGGGTTGTAGGACAATAGCAAATTTCCCTCAAGTGGATGACCTAAGGTTTATCAATCAGTGGGAGGCGTAGGATAAAGATGGTCTCTCTCAACCAACCCTGCAACCAAATAACAAAGAGTCTCTTGTGTCCCCAACACACCCAATACAATGGTAAATTGTATAGGTGCACTAGTTCGGCGAAGAGATGATGATACAAGTGCAATACAGATGGTAGATATAGGTTTTTGTAATCTGAAAGTATAAAAACAGCAAGGTAGCAAGTGGTAAAAGTGAGCGTAAACGGTATTGCAATGCTAGGAAACAAGGCCTAGGGTTCATACTTTCACTAGTGCAAGTTCTCTCAATAATAATAACATAATTGGATCATATAACTATCCCTCAACATACAACAAAGAGTCACTCCAAAGTAACTAATAGCGGAGAACAAACGAAGAGATTATGGTAGGGTATGAAACCACCTCGAAGTTATTCTTTCTGATTGATCTATTCAAGAGTCCGTAGTAAAATAACATGAAGCTATTCTTTCCGTTCAATCTATCATAGAGTTCGTACTAGAATAACACCTTAAGACACAAATCAACCAAAACCCTAATGCCATGATAGGTAGGTATGGTGGCTGTTTTGAGGAAGATATATGGTGGGTGTATGGTACCGGCGAAAGTTGCGCCGTACAAGAGAGGCTAGCAATGGTGGAAGGGTGCGAGTGCATATAATCCATGGACTCAACATTAGTCATAAAGAACTCATATACTTATTGTAAAAATCAAAGAGTCATCAAAACAAAGTATTCAACGCATGCTCCTAGGGGAAGGGTTGATAGGAGTTAACCATCGCGCGATCCCAACCTCCACACAAAGGATGACACTCAATAAATACCTCATGCTCTAACTTCGTCACATAGCGGTTCACCATACGTGCATGCTACGGGAATCACAAACTTTAACACAAGTATTTCTCAAATTCAAAATTACTCCGCTAGCATGACTCTAATATCACCATCCTCATATCTCAAAACAATCATCAAGTATCAAACTTCTCATCATATTCAATGCACTTTATATGAAAGTATTTAGTATACTCATCTTGGATGCCTATCATATTAGGGCTACTTTCATAACCAAAGCACATTACCATGCTGTTCTAAAAGACTCTCAAATAGATATAAGTGAAGCATGAGAGATCAATAATTTCTACAAAATAAAACCACGACCGTGCTCTAAAAGATATAAGTCAAGCACTAGACCAAATGACAAACTACTCCAAAAGATATAAGTGAAGATCAATGAGTAGTTGAATAATTATGTAACTATGTGGAGACTCTCTAACATTTAAGAATGTCAGATCTTGGGATATTATTCAAACAGCAACCAAAACAAAATAAAACAAAATGACGCTCCAAGCAAAACACATATCATGTGGTGAATAAAAATATAGCCTCAAGTAAAGTTACCGGTAGACGAAGACGAAAGAGGGGATGCCTTCCCGGGGCATCCCCAAGCGTAGGCTTTTGGTTGTCCTTGAATATTACCTTGGGGTGCCTTGGGCGTCCCCAAGCTTAGGGTCTTGCCACTCCTTATTCCATAGTCCATCGAATCTTTACCCCAAACTTGAAAACTTCACAACACAAAACTCAACAGAAAACTCGTAAGCTCCGTTAGTATAAGAAAATAAAACCACCATTTAGGTACTGTGGTGAGCGCATTCTAAATTCATATTGGTGTAATATCTACTATATTCCAACTCCTCTATGGTTCATACCCTCCGATGCTACTCATAGATTCATCAAAATAAGCAAACAACACATAGAAAACAGAATCTGTCAAAAACAGAACAGTCTGTAGTAATCTGTAACTTTCGAATAGTTCTGTAACTCTAAAAATTCTGAAATAAATTGGTGGACGTGAGGAATTTGTCTATTAATCATCTGCAAAAAGAATCAACTAAAAAGCACTCTCTAGTAAAAAAATGGTAGCTAATCTCGTGAGCGCTAAAGTTTCTGTTTTTTACAGCATGATCGCATAAACTTCACACAAGTCTTCCCAAAGGTTCTACTTGGCACAAACACTAATTAAAACACAAAACCACATCTAAACAGAAACTAGATGCAATATTTATTCCTAAACAGAAGTAAAAGCAGAGAAAATAAAATTGGGTTGCCTCCCAATAAGCGCTATCGTCTAACGCCCCTAGCTAGGCATGATGATTTCAATGATGCTCACATAAAAGATAAGAATTGAAACATAAAGGGAGCATCATGAAGAACATGACTAGCACATTTAAGTCTAATCCACTTCCTATGCATATGTATTTTGTTTGCAAACAACTTATGGGAACGATAATCAACTAGCATAGGACGGGAAAACGAGCATAACTTCAAGATTTTAAGCACATAGAGAGGAAACTTGATATTATTGCAATTCCTACAAGCATATGATCCTCTCTCATAATAATTTTCAGTAGCATCATGAATGAATCCAACCATATAACCAGCACATAAAGCATTCTTTTTACGATCTACTTGCATAGAAATTTTACTACTCTCCACATAAGCAAATTTCTTCTCATTCATAGTAGTGGGAGCAAACTCAACGAAATAACTATCATGTGAAGCATAATCCAATTGGAAATTAAAATCATGATGACAAGTTTCATGGTTATCTTTATTCTTTGTAGCATACGTGTCATCACAATAATCATCATAAATAGGAGGCATGCTTTCATCATAATAATTTTGCTCATCAAAACTTGGGGGACTAAACATATCATCTTCATCAAACATAGCATCCCCAAGCTTGTGGCTTTGCATATCATTAGCATCATAGGTATTCAAAGAATTCATACTAACAACATTGCAATCATGCTCATCATTCACATATTTTATGCCAAGCATTCTATGTAATTCTTCTTCTAGTACTTGAGCACAATTTTCCTTCCCATCATTTTCACGAAAGATACTAAAAAGATGAAGCATATGAGGTAACCTTAATTCCATTTTTTTGTAGTTTTCTTTTTA
This sequence comes from Secale cereale, assembly GCA_902687465.1. Classification (NCBI taxonomy): domain Eukaryota; kingdom Viridiplantae; phylum Streptophyta; class Magnoliopsida; order Poales; family Poaceae; genus Secale; species Secale cereale. The sequence goes on from LR738711.1 coordinate 802,087,806, forward strand.
TAAACTAAACTAGTGATAAAACAAGAAACTAAAATATTTGATTGCAATATCTAAAGATATACCTTCAAGCACAAACCTCCCCGGCAACGGCGCCAGAAAAGAGCTCGATGTCCACTACGCAACCTTCTTCTTGTAGACGTTGTTGGTCCTCCAAGTGCAGAGGTTTGTAGGACAGTAGCAAATTTCCCTCAAGTTGATGACCTAAGGTTTATCAATCCGTGGGAGGCATAGGATGAAGATGGTCTCTCTCAAACAACCTTGCAACCAAATAACAAAGAGTCTCTTGTGTCCCCAACACACCCAATACAATGGTAAATTGTATACGTGCACTAGTTCTGCGAAGAGATGGTGATACAAGTGCAATATGGATGGTAGATATAGGTTTTTGTAATCTGAAAATATAAAAACAGCAAGGTAGCAAGTGGTAAAAGTGAGCGTAAAGGGTATTGCAATGCTATAAAACAAGGCCTAGGGTTCATACTTTCACTAGTGCAAGTTCTCCCAACAATAATAACATAATTGGATCATATAACTATCCCTCAACATGCAACAAAGAGTTACTCCAAAGAAACTAATAGCGGAGAAAAAACAAAGAGACTATGGTAGGGTACGAAACCACCTCAAAGTTATTCTTTCTGATTGATCTATTCAAGAGTCCGTAGTAAAATAACATGAAGCTATTCTTTCCGTTCGATCTATCATAGAGTTCGTACTAGAATAACACCTTAAGACACAAATCAACCAAAACCCTAATGTCACCTAGATACTCCATTGTCACCTCAAGTATCTATGGGCATGATTATACGATATGCATCACACAATCTCAGATTCATCTATTCAACCAACACAAAGTACTTCAAAGAGTGCCCCAAAGTTTCTATCGGAGAGTCAAGACGAAAACGTGTGCCAACCCCTATGCATAGATTCCCAAGGTCAAGGAACCCGCAAGTTGATCACCAAAACATACATCAAGTGAATCACATGATATCCCATTGTCATCACAGATAAGCACATGCAAGACATACATCAAGTGTTCTCAAATCCTTAAAGACTCAATCCGATAAGATAACTTCAAAGGGAAAACTCAATTCATCACAAGAGAGTAGATGGGAAGAAACATCATAAGATCCAACTATAGTAGCAAAGCTCGCGATACATCAAGATCGTGCCATCTCAAGAACAGGAGAGAGAGAGAGATCAAACACATAGCTACTGGTACATACCCTCAAACCCGAGGGTGGACTACTCCCTCCTCATCGTGGAGAGCGCCGGGATGATGAATATGGCCACCCGAGAGGGATCCCCCCCCGGCAGGGTGCCGGAACGGGTCTAGATTGGTTTTCGGTGGCAACGTAGGCTTTCGGCGGCGGAGCTCCCGATCTAGGTTATTTTCCGAAGGTTTCTGTATATATAGGAGGTGTTGGAGTTAGGGGCAAGTAAAGGGGGTCTCCGGGCTGTCCACGAGGTAGGGGGGCGTGCCCAGGGGGCACACGCCCCCACCCTCGTGGTCAGCCCGTGGACCTTCTGGTTCCCCTCCAACACTCCCTGGGCTTCTTCTGGTCCAAAAATAACCTCCATTGAATTTCAGGTCAATTGGGCTCCGTTTGATATTCCTTTTCTGCGATACTCTAAAACAGGAGAAAAACAGAAACTGGCACTGGGCTCTGGGTTAATAGGATAGTCCCAAAAATCATATAAAAGTGTATATAAAAGCTCCTAAAACATCCTAGAAGGATAATATAATAGCATGGAACAATCAAAAATTATAGATACGTTGGAGACGTATCAGACACTTCATCATATCAAAAAGGACAAGCATTGTTAATGTAAGATCAGCATTGTTCAGAGTATGAGTAGGATAATGCAAGAAACAACAGTGATATGTCCCTGTTGGAACTGGGAGGAAAATACACGGAAATGTATACTGGGTTCAAAAATATAGAAGTGCCATGCATGGTTATACTCATGTTATCTCGCAATCGATTCTTCACAGGAAACTACCATGTCATGCATGTTATGGAATCATGTTCTGTCCTCACAAACAAATTCTTCAAGGTAACTAACAAACCATGCATTGTTATATACTCGTGTTCCGTGGGCAAATTTTTTGTGAGGATATTATTCTAGCCATTGATTGCTGAAGGGTGAATATAGGTATGTACACATGGTAAGCATTACAGGATTTCACTACTTCCAAATATAGAGTTCTCCATATGCACATCCACTTCCCTAATGTATGGTTATATGAAACCAAGAGTGTGGTGCATGTTTCTACATCATGAAAATGAGGAAACTAACATGGCCATTGATACACACTCATATTTAGTAGTACTATATAGATTACTGTAAAATAAGGAGAATATACATATATTCCTAACCGTTTGATTATTCAGGGGTACAAATTGGCTATAATGACATGATCACAATCGTATGAATGAACTCATTCCAAATATAGCTGATTTACGGCGTATCTAATACATTGCCATAGTTCTACTCAAATTTTTCTCAAACATGGATAGGCCAATCATCACAAAAAGTTCAAACAGTGTCATGGCGTCATCATTAACATGAGACGGAAACAACTTACACGCGCCGTTCCAGCAATATGTTGTGCCATCTGCTTTGTCGATTGCGTAGATGATGCCATTGTGTTCAATAGCATCACAGAAGTGTGTATCAGCTTTGACGATGATCCACTGCGAGCTGAGTTGTCTCCAGCTAAAGAAGGCACCAGCATAAAGATAGGCGAGTCTGCGGTCGAACAAGGCAATTAGATTGAAGTCTGCATAATTCGCATGTCGTGTGGGCACTTGGCAGATTAAAATCTTCTGCAAAACAAGGTCCGTCCAACTGACGTGGTAATCTAGATGACTAGGACCGCGATGGTAAAACTCTATATAATCAAACGGAGGAAGGATAATCTCATGGGAGGTATGGAAGTTCACGAGCACCAACTTTTTACCATCTTCTCTGAAGGCAGCCATCCAGTGGGAGTACATGCCGACCCAGTACATACCTGCCAAGAAGTTTTGAGCGATGGTGATCGGATCGAAGTCGAGGGAAATGATGTACGGCGACCCACTACGTACTTGCAAAGAAGTTTCGGCTAATGGAGATCGGATTGATGTTGAGGGGCATCATGTACACCTCCGTATCATGGTGAGCCAATCTCGCAAGACCAGATAGCAGCAAGCAGGGTGTCTTGAAAAGCTTTGGCCTCGCTTCGATGTTGGTCGTGTGCATGCCCCTCGAGCATGCAGCCAGCCGCAGGGCGCTCAACATATCCATACACGAACAACAGAGGTCGAGGACATCACTGGGGAGATTGCTCCAATCGCGGCTCATATGGATCCTGCGCGGTTTGCATTCGGCCATGGTGGAGTTTGGAAGGTGGGTTTTTGGGGGGCTTGATTTACGGGGGAGAAGGCTGTCGGTGCTGGAGCGGCTAGCGAGGGAATAGTGGTTCTGGGGGAGGCAAGCGAGGTGAGGGTATGCGGGGGCACAGTGAGATAATGAAGAGTGACCTCAGGATCTCTGGTGAGACGGAGATGGAGATGGAGTGGTGCTAGGGGAGAGGGAGATGAGACGAGGCATGCTATACAGCGGCGGTGACAATGACTGCACAGTGCACAAGGTGAGGCTGACCTTGGTAACCCGGACACGCCGCCTGGACTGGTGTCACCTCGGGCGCAGGATCTTGTCACTAGATTACCACGTTCAAGGAAATTTTTAGCGCCGCAAGGGTAGACCGCCTCCATGGAGCGGAGGAGGATCCGTCAATCTGGATCAACAGTTGAACGAGCCTTGCCCGAAACATAGCACGCCGGAACACCCAGCTAAACATACATGGGGGCAATGCCGGATCATGGTAGAGGCCATGAGACAAGCCAAATACGACAATGGGCCACCGGGCAGCGGCTCGAGTTCCGGTTTCCAAGGTCCGGGTCACCAGGGTAATGGGTCCGGATCAGGATATCATGGCGGCAACAATAACTACAACCAAGGCAATCACCAGCATCATGGTCAGGGCGGTTATAATAACCAAGGCAACCACCAGCATGGTCAGGGTGGTTACAATAACCAAGGCAATCAGAAGCGTCAACAGCAGCAGCAATCCGGATACCAGAGTAATCCGAAGGAGCTAAGTAGTGGACAGTACCATGTCTTTACTACGAGTTTGTGCAAGAGAGATCAAAAAATCATGAAGCAGGCGGTAAACGCAGTTGAACCGGCAACACCACGTTTTCTGTGTTGGTCAGAACAACCTATTGTGTGGAGCAGAGAGGATCACCCGCCGCGGATTGATAATCCGGGCCAGTTGGCCTTAGTGGTGGCACCACAGGTGGGTGGCTACAAATTCACAAAAGTACTCATGGATGGCGGCAGCAGTATCAACATCTTGTATTACGAGACTTTCCATCGTATGGGGTTGACGGACAAGAAGTTGAGACAGTCCAACATGGTGTTCCATGGAGTGGTGCCAGGTAAATCGGCTTACCCAGTTGGGAAAATTGATCTGGAGGTCACCTTTGGAGATGAGCAGGACTCCAGGTCAGAGACAGTAACCTTTGAGGTTGTAAAGATCTGGAGCCCATATCATGCTCTGTTTGGAAGGCCGGTTTACGCCAAGTTCATGGCTAGACCATGCTATCTTTATCTATAGTTTAAGATGCCGGGTCATAAGGAAACCATCACGGTTCACGGAAGTCGCAAGATTGCATTGGAGTGTGAGGAAGGAGACGCAGCCTATGCAGAGGCAGTATGTGCTACAGAGGAATTGAAGTTCTACAAGGACAACGTTGATCCGGCAGATATGTCCCCGTTAAAAAAGCCAACTACAGAGCATGATCCAGCGTTGAAGTTTAAATCGGCAGAGGAAACCAAGCAAATTGACTTTGTGCCAAGTGATTCATCCAAGCAGTTCACTATCAGCGCTAACCTTGACCCCAAATAGGAAAGCACGCTCATCTAGTTCATCCGTGAGAACCGGGATATCTTTGCATGGAAACCTTCTGACATGCCAGGTATACCAAGGGAACTCGCTGAGCACAGTCTTAATATTGATCCGAAGTTCAAACCGGTCAAGCAGTATCTGCGCCGCTTCAACGAAGAAAGGTGCAAGGCTATAGGTGAGGAAGTGGGCAGGCTTTTGGCCGCAGGGTTCATAGTTGAGGTGTTCCATCCGGAGTGGTTGGCTAATCCGGTTCTAGTGTTAAAGAAAAATGGAAAGTGGAGGATGTGTGTGGATTACACAGACCTAAACAAGGCTTGTCCAACTGATCCTTTTGCTCTCCCCCGTATTGATCAGATCATTGATGCTACGGCGGGATGTGAGCGACTAAGTTTTTTGGATGCATATTCAGGGTATCACCAGATCAAGATGGCAGTTAAGGACCAGGAGAAGACAGCCTTCATAACTCCTTTTGGAGCCTTCTGCTATGTATCCATGCCCTTCGGGCTCAAGAGTGCCCAAGCAACTTACCAGCGTTGCGTGCAGAACTGCCTTAAGGGGCAGATCGGAAAAAATGTCCATGCTTATGTGGATGACATCGTGGTAAAGTCAAGGAAGGAGGAAACGCTAATAGAGGACCTAAAGGAAACCTTCGACAATCTCCGGGTTTATAAGATGATGCTTAATCTGGAGAAGTGCGTTTTTGGTGTTCCAGCTGGCAAGCTCCTTGGATTCTTAGTGTCAAACAGAGGAATAGAGGCCAATCCGGAAAAGATCAAGGCGATCACATCCTTAACTAAACCAGCTTGTATCAATGATGTCCAGCGCATAGCTGGCCGGATTACAACATTAAGCCGATTCATCAACCATTTGGGAGAGAAGGCAATTCTGCTTTATCAGATGTTGAAAAAGACAGACCGGTTTATATGGAGCGATGCTGCAAACGCTGCGTTTGAGGACTTGAAGCGACAATTGGCAGAACCACCGGTCCTTGCTGCCCATGTTGACAACGAGCCACTACTGTTATACGTGGCCGCCAATGCCCGTGCAGTTAGCGTGGCAATTGTGGTGGAGGGCAAAGAAGCAGGCAAGGAATATCCGGTTCAGCGCCCGGTTTATTACGTCAGTGAGGTTCTAATTGAATCGAAGCAAAGGTACCCACCCTGGCAGAAGCTGGTGTATGTCGTGTTCATGGCAAATCGAAAGCTAAAGCACTACTTCCAGGGCCACCCAATCACTGTTGTTAGCTCAGCTCCGTTGGGGGATATAATCCAGAACAGAGAAGCCACTGGCAGAGTAGCAAAATGGGCTATCGAGCTTAGCCCACACGGATTGAAGTATGTACCACGTACTTCTATCAAATCCCAAGCATTAGTAGATTTCATCAATGATTGGAAAGAATTGCAAGCACCAGAGGAGAAGCCGGATCATACATACTGGACTATTCACTTCGACGGTTCAAGGCAATTAGAAGGCTCGGGGGCTGGAGTTGTGTTAACTTCCCCACGAGGTGAAAAGTTTTGTTATGTCCTCCGACTAATGTTCCCTTGCACTAACAATGCGGCTGAGTATGAAGCACTGCTTCACGGCCTGCGGATGGCTAAGGAGATGAACTTGAGCCGGGTCAAGTGCTTTGGGGATTCAGATCTAGTGGCACAACAAGTGTCTGGCAAGTAGGACTCCAAAGACCCTCTCATGGTGGCTTACAGGCGAGAAGTTGAAGCAGTTGCAGGATGTTTCAAAGGATATCAGGTGGATCACATAGACCAGCGGAAAAATGAGGCGACCGATGCTCTAAGCCGGCTGGGATCTCAGCGTAAACCGGTTCCACCAAATACTTTTTTGGACGAGCTGCACAGTCCATCAGTTCAGGTACCATCGGAGGAGGATTTGGATGTTCCTGATCTGGAAGCGCAGCTGGTTGCGGCACTTCATGTTATTCCGGATTGGACGCTCCTTACTTGGCGTACCTAAGCCGAGGAGAGTTGCCAGAGGATGAGATTGAAGCTAGGCAGATAATCCGGCGATCCAAATCCATGACAATTGTTAACGGAGAACTTCATCACCGCAGCGTTTCTGGGGCGTTTCAGCGGTGCGTGTCATCAGAAGAAGGCTGTGATATTCTTCGAGAGATTCACGAAGGGAATTGGGGCCATCACGCCGGTTCAAAGTCCTTGATAGCTAAAGCTTTCCGTCATGGGTTTTACTGATTAACAACCCATGCTGATGCGGAGGATCTAGTCCGGAAATGCGACGCTTGTCAGAAATTTTCACGGTGTGCTCTTGTTCCGGCACAGGAGCTACGGATGATTCCAATTACTTGGTCGTTTGCGACTTGGGGGCTTGATATGGTTGGGCCTTTAAACGATCCCAAGATCAAAAAACCCACCTGTTGGTAGCAGTGGACAAGTTTACAAAATGGATTGAGGCAGAGCCTGTCAGTAAGTGTGATGCGGCAACAGCGGTTAAATTCATCAAAAAGGTAATTTTCTGGTTTGGCTTTCCACACAGCATTATTACTGATAATGGCACCAATCTATCCAAGGGAGAGATGGAAGAATTCTGCCAAAGGGAACATATTCGCCTAGATGTGTCTTCTGTAGCTCACCCTCAATCCAATGGTCAAGCGGAAAGGGCCAACCAAGAGATCTTGCGAGGCATCAAGCCCCGGCTTATGACTCCCTTGCAGAGAACACCAGGGTGCTGGGTTGAGGAGTTACCTTATGTCCTCTGGAGCATCAACACTACGCCTAACAGGTCTACATGTTATACGCCCTTCTTCATGGTGTACGGTGCTGAAGCGGTTCTTCCAAGTGATATCCGGCATGACTCACCACGGGTGGGAGCTTATGTTGAAGCGGCCAATGAGCAAGCAAGACAGGACAGCTTAGACCGGCTGGATGAAGAGCGTGACATAGCAGCAGCACGATCCGCAATTTATCAGCAGGACCTGCGCAGATATCACAATCGCCGGGTTAAGACCAAGACGTTCCAGGAGGGGGACTTGGTGCTCCGGCTTATACAAGACCAGACAGATATGCACAAGCTATCCCCACCTTGGGAAGGGCCCTTTGTGGTCAGCAAGAACCTACACAATGATTCATACTACCTGGTGGACGTTCGAGAACACAAAGACTCACGGACAGCAGAGGAAGAGACGAAGAGGCCATGGAACATTGCTCTTCTACGGCCTTATTACACTTCAGCCATGAGCTCCGCTTCATGTATCCTGTATATATTATGATTAATAAATAAACCGGCACCCCTGGTAAACCGGGGGATCATCCTTTTTTCTTCTAAATAAGTGTCTTATGGGAGTTAACTCTGATGCTTTGATCAGTCTATTTTGCTATGCAGGATAATTCTATAAGGGACCAAACAGGACTTGCCATACAAGCACAACTCTCTTATAGGTACCCTACCTCCGCGGTCACTAGAGGGCGACGGATCCCAAAATAAGTTCTTGCTCCTTGGATTACATCCATTAATTGGCAAAAGAAATCATCTCCCCTTGGATTACATCCATTGATTGGCAAAATAAGTTCTTGCTCCTTGGATTACATCCATTGATTGGCAAAAGAAATCATCGCCCCTTGGATTACATCCATTGATTGGCAAAATAAGTTCTTGCTCCTTGGATTACATCCATTGATTGCCAAAAGAAATCATCGCCCCTTGGATTACATCCATTGATTGGCAAAACAAGTTCTTGCTCCTTGGATTACATCCATTGATTGGCAAAAGAAATCACCGCCCCTTGGATTACACCCATTGATTGGCAAAATGAATCATAGCTCCTTGGATCACGTCCATTGATTGGAAAAATGAATCATAGCTCCTTGGGTCACATCCACTGATTGGCAAATATTGAGCCTGGCAGCTCGCAAAAAGCCTCGACTACATGGTCTTATTTACAATAGTGTTTTTGTGTTCTGTGATTTTTTCAAAGTTTTTTGTGGTTAAACAAGTTTTTGTTCCGGAACTGGGCAACTTCAAAGTTGACCATATATCTACAAAAGGCTGGGTCATAGAACACCAGCATGATTTAAACCGGTGTTTATCATAACCCAGAACAATCATTGGGCAAACGCCAAGAGAGCCAAGAGCCTCATCGCAATCGACACGTTCAATAATGCCTACCGGATTAAGGAGGTCAGGCACACTTAATCAAAGGTATGAAGTATTTTTGGGTATAACACATATACTCTTTCAATATATATGCTTATGGAGAGCAATGTAATAGGTCCGTTGGTAAACCGCCAGGACATCTTTTTAGCGTTGTCTATGCAGATACGGATAACATAAAAGGATCAACCATAGCAGAAAAGGGATTAAAATTGGCAGACGCCAAATCAAGCTGTGGCATCCGGATTGAGACAGACAATGTTTCGAGCTATCCTATTACAAGGCACTTGCAGGCCTGAACGGATTAAAGTTTTTGGCAACAGATTTCAGCAGCTAAGAGTTAAATTGTGCAGTTTATGATTCTTCTTCCTGCTGCGAAGGCTGAGGATCGGCTCGTTCCGGAACTTCTTCGTCTTCTTGAAGCGGCTGGAAGTCAGGAACGCGCCAGTCGATCTTGGATAGTGCACGGAAGTACATTTCCTCAGTAATGAGATTGGACGGATCAACATCTAGAGCGAAAGTATGGGCGCGCACTGGCGGGATCAGATTCTCGGAGTCATAAACCGGCCGGTCCACCCGTTCATTCTCTAAGTCATATGCCGGATGATACCTGGTCAGATCCGCTTCATCAGCAAGCTTGCTGGCAAGAGGGCGCATCTCCTTGGTTAGAGCACGGAGATCCTGGCCAGAGAAGGCATATCCATCTTCCTTAGTACTGGGATATCCGTTCATAGCTTCCTCCGGATCAAAATCCGGAACCCATGCCTTGGCCCGAGTCAGTGCTACAAGAGAACCGGCCCTTGCAGCAGATTTCTTCACTTCCACCAAGTGCACAGGCAGGATGGAGAGCTTCTCTAAGGTACCTTGGATAGTGGTTGGGGCCGCTTTTTGATGAGACATTGCATTTATAATCCTTTGAGCGCCGGAATACAACTGCTCCACCAAGTATAAGAGGCCTTGAGCTTCTTTCGAACGTCATCGCCAAGATGAGTTATGCGCCGCCCTACATATGATTGTTAAAGTTAAACCGAAGCGGAATAAAGATTGCAGAGATGAAAACATATGCAAGTTGAGTGCTCACAAAAGATAGCAGAGGTCATAAGTTCTATTTGCTGTCTTAAACCGGTCACCTCTTGCGTCACCGGATTAGGGCCTCTTCAGCATCCTTTGCTCTTTTCTCAAGAGCATTTCTCTGCACCTCCCAGGCGGACCGCTCCGCTTCAAAGTCCTTTTTTAACTTTCCAGCGCTGGTTAAATTCAGAGCAAGCTCTTCCTTAGCCTTGGTAGCAGCAGTTTCAGTTGTAGCAAGTCTATTCCGGAGCTCAGTTACCTCTGCAGCCCTCCGAATCAAGTCAGCCTACAAGGAAATCAAACGGAGTAAAAGACAATTCAAACAAGTCTCAAGCATATAAACAAGTTATCCACTTGACACTTGGGGGCTAATGTACAGTTGAAGTATTGAAAGAGAAATTCAGACAAGTCCCAGGCACATACAACAAGTTATGCCCCTAGCACTTGGGGGCTAATGTAAGTTCATTTTACATACATTGGAAGTACCGGTTCACCTACAGCAAAGCTAAACCGGCACTTGGGGGCTAGTATGGCTTAAAGACAAGAGTACAAAGAATACAACAACAGAAACAAGTGAAGGAAGTTACCTCGTACTTATCCTTCATCATATTAACCAACCCTGATTCATAATCGCGGCTGGTATGAAGCCGGTTCAAATACCCGGAATAAAGTTCCTGGGCACTCAATTGGGCATCGCTGGATAAGTCCATTCTCCACTTGCCCTTTTCTTGTTGAAACTTCTCCTCTTTAGCAGTATGCTTGGCCAAAACAATAGGCTCAGCAGGAGCAGTAAAACCTGTCCCGGTTATCTGAACATCCGGAGAAGAGGCAGTGGTTGGTTGAGAAGGGGCAACAGTAGGGGCCGGGCTAACAGAAGTCGGATTAGTCCGAAGAGGGCTAACCCGGACAGGACTCGCCGGTTCAACTACATTTTCCATATTAGCATCTTCCGGGGCAACAGTGTCATCATAATCCATGGGAGCAGGGTCATCAAACTGAGTTGCATGTTCGTTCTCTGGAGGGATGACTTCGTCCGGATCAGCTGCCGGTTCAATGGTAGCAGGCTCGGTAGCCGCTTTGGTGGCTTTTGCCTTCTTGCTAGGCTTGGGCTTGCTGGAGAAAATTGAAGGAACCATGAGAATCATCAAGGTACAAATACAAAGATAAACCGGATGTTGAAAGGGACTTACCCAGGCACGGTCTTCAGTACAGGGACCTGTGTGGCAGTCGACTCACCAGAAGAGGACAAAGGAGTCTCCTGATAGTTAGGATCGGACGGTTTAAGCGGTTTACGTATAAGTCCGACCTTTGGATGGAGAAGAGTTGGAAAAAGTAAAACCTCAGAGCGGCGCCTGCGAGCCAGAGTAAGAGATATTCCGGAGGATTCTACTACATGGCCACTATGGCGCGTAGTCCGGCGTGCTTCATGCTGCTCCTTCTTGAAAAGAAATTTGGGGTCCAGTTGAGCGTAAGGATGAGAAAAAGGGTATTTTCGGGACGCCCGATGAATTTTGGGCGCCGGCGGTTCTGAGTCTGAAGAGACAGAGATTACCTCAACTTCTGCCGCTTTACTTCCTTCAGCCAAATCCTGTGGAAAGACACTGTTAACATAAATTTGGATAAAGGGAGATTAAAACACATCAGGATCAATTCATACCTCGGAATCCAGATCATCTTCCTCAGGATGTGAACCGGAGGCAGCGGCCGCCTTTTTCTTCTTGACAACAAACGTCTTTCGGCGTGGCTGTTTGCCTGACTTATCTTGAGGTTTTCTTTTCCAGAAGGGGTCGTTGGCCTGCGCAGAAGATGAAAAATAAATAGAAGACAATTGATATGGACGGATTAGAATAAGCAGAAGAGGTCAGAAAAAACTTACTGCTGGCGGTTTGTTGTTTTCATATAAAGGAGCCAATCCGGTATGGCTGCACTCTTCCAGGGAGATATTGAGCATCTTCTTTGCGAATTCAGTGAGTTCTTTCTCAGGAAGTATTACGTCAATGTGATGTTGAGGGTCATCCGTTTTTCCGGTATACTCACACATCAGGCCGGAATGCCGGCTCAGTGGAAGGATGCTCCAGGCAAGCCAACAGCGAACGAAATCTACTCCAGTTAAACCGTTGGCCATAAAGGCCCTAAGCTTAGCAAGCTGAGGGGCAAACCGGACCCGTTCTGAAGAACTAAGGCGCTGCGGCAGGGGATGATCCTCAGGTAGACGATGTGCACGGTAACCCGGTAGTGGGTTTTCTCCTTCAGGCGAGGTATCTTTGCAATAGAACCATGATTGGTTCCATTCCTTGGGGTGTGTATGGAGAGCAGCATGAGGGAAGGTCCCATCTCTTCTCTTCTGAATACTAACACCGCCCAACTCTTCATGCGGTCCGGCAGTAAACTCTGTCCGCCGGTTTAAGTGGAAAAAGTCCCGGAACAAATCCACTGATGGTTCTTCTTGAAGGTATGCTTCCGAGAAGACTTGAAAATTGCAGACATTTGATATAGAGTTCGGACCTATATCTTGAGGATGGAGCTGAAAAGCGGCCAGCACATCCCGGAAATTTTTTGAACCGGGAGGGCTAAAACCCCGGGCCATGTGATCAAAGAAAGCGATGACTACCCCTTCTTTAGGGGTAGGGGGACACTCATCTCCTGGGGCCCGCCATTTCAGAACCGCTTGAGGACCCAGAAGACCAATTGAAGCGGCGTTGGTTAAGTCCTCTTCCGTAATGCGGGAAGGAGCCCAGTTGCAACAAACAAACTGCTTGGCAGCCATCTGGACTAAAGGAAACGCTGAAAGGTACAGTGCAAAATCCGGATTACTAAGTACTGAAGTGTAAACCGGAGCATAACATCAAATTATACCGACGGTTTAGACAAGGGACTAATGGCATTGACAACCCGGAAGCAGATGTGAAGTGAGCAGCTACCGGTTTAGGACAACAGGAAAAAGGGAGGCTAAACCGTCGGGCTTATGACTAATTCTTTACAAGAAGAGCATGTGATTAGTTAAACCGGTGAAAAACTTACAGATCTACAAGACGAAGAAACATGTTTCTACAGAAAGCTAAAGTAAAAATGGATCTGAGCCGTAAGAAAAAGATGAAATATATGCAAGTCTTATACATGAAGAACCACGAAGGTGTTCTACAGACCAAATGAATCTAAGGGTTGAATCTAAGGTTCGAATCTAAGTTTAAACCACGGAGCAGGAGCGCATTCGAAACGTATCCAAGGTTTGAGTCTACTGCAAGTGTAACCTACAGAGATGAACAGCAAGCTTCGAGGTTTCATGGCGGAAGCTATGGAGGAACCCTAGATTGAGATCTACAGTGAGAAAGGAGAAGTACCTGAGGAAGAAGAAGACGGCGGCGGAGTGCTCTCGACACGTTTCAGGGTGATGCAGCGGCCTGGACTGACGACGACGACGGGCTCGAAGAACGGCGGCGGAGCTTCGGGCGACGGAGGAAGATGAAGTGCGGAAGGAAGAAAAAGGACAGGTCTCAGCGGTATTTATAAGCTGGTGAGGTGAAACGGCAAGCGCGGGAATCAAGGAGGTCAGAGATTGGATAAAGATTCCATTGTCGCCTCGATCTTCGGGATAGCATTTAACAAAGGTAACAAACAGAGGTGAGCAATAAATGCGGAGGTGATGTCACGACAGACTGAGATGATTTCTGAAGATGACGTCATAGCCGGTTTACAAAGCAGAGAAGTTACAGAGAAGAAATTTATGCAAAGACTTAGAAGACTGACATGAACAAGTTCAAATCAATCTGGGGCCTAATGTCAGGGATATTATTAGCAGGTATAAACCGGCTAGGAAGATCCGGATTACACTTATATAGTTGTATTATCATAAAGCCCAGTAGAAGATGGACCAGAGGTTACAACCCATAGAGGCTTAGGGCCCATATGTAAAGCTTACGGTTTGTAAACCGTCATACCGTGTAACTTGAAGTGTAAGATAGAAAGAGCAGAGACCGAGGCGGACACGATTATGAACCGGCCTCGGGACTCTGTAAACCGGACCGGGCGTTGCCTCCTATATAAAGGGACGACCCGGCGACGGTTCGAGGACTAAGAAACAACCCGTCGAGACACAGGCAAGCAATCCGCTCCCTGTTCATCGACGCCTAAGCAATACCAAACCAAACTAGACGTAGGCTTTTACCTTCATCGAAGGGGCCGAACTAGTATAAACCCTCTGTGTTCTTTGTGTGCTTTAACCTCTTCAAGCTAACCCGCGTGATGGCTCCACACCTAAGTCCTCTAAACCGGACATCTGCCGTGCTAATTCCACGACACATAGGCTGAGCGTTTGATCCCTATTTTTGTGAACGCACCACTACACCCGTACGATTGGTCGCGCCCGTGTGAACGTCCAAGTTATCGGCGCATCATCCCGAGTTATTGTCTTTTTTTCTGGGGTGGACTTCACACAAGTTATTAACTGCTGACGCGTGCCCCGTGTACACAGTCTCACATGACCTTCCCGCTAGCACGGTCCAAAATTAGTTGAAACTGGATACGAACGATCCCGCGGGCGGCAAAATCTCCTGCCTCCTTCTAAAATTTCCGCCACCTTAGTCTTTAGCATGCAAAATTCCCCTTTTGTCCTTAGTGCACGGAGACCAATAGTTACAATACCGCCCTCATCTACATAATAGGTCGGGGCTGCTTTGGTAACTTCCGGTTCCCCCCACTACACGACACCCCCATTTCCTCCCCACTCCCGCAAAAATGACTAACTCCACAACACCAGAGCATCTCACATCACGCCGTCCGTACTTCATCGGCCTTTCTCTCCTCCCCTCTCGAAACCCTAGACTGCTCATCCACCGGCGTACCAGAGCCCATTCACTGCCAGCGGCGTCCACCTCGCCGGTTCTGCTTCTGCGGCCGCATCTACCCCTCCCACCTCCCCTAGAAACAAGTAGACTGCTCAGCCACCAGTGTACCATAGCCCATTCAGTGCCGGCCTTGTCCACGACGCCGGATCAGCTTCGCCGATACTCTCGTCAACCGCAGCGCATCTGCAGCGGCTCATCGTACTCCCCACCGGAGACGCTTCGTCCACACCCCCCCC
>LR738711.1:802103129-802145995 GCA_902687465.1 Secale cereale
CGGAGCCTCCCTAGCGACGCCCCGGTTGACGACCTCTGATCCTCTTCGCCGACACCTTCCTCAACCCTACCGGAGCCGCTTCGCCGACACCATCGTCAACCCCACCGGAGTAGCTTCGCCTATACCATTTTCAACCCTACCGGGGCCGCTTTGCCAACTCACAAGTCCACGGCCTCAGATCCGCTTCCTCGCACCCTCATCCAACCTACCGGAGCAGCTTCTGACGCCCCGTCCACGGCCATAGATCTGCATCGTCGACACCATCCTTAACCCAAACACCGGATCAGCTTCACATACGCCCTCGTCCACGGCCACACATCTACTTCGCCCACACCGTAGTCCACCCTACCGGAGCCGCTCCACAAACACCTTACTCGACGGTTCTAGATCTCCTTACCGGACCCCGATAGCCAGCACATCATCATCACCCTTGACGTTTCTAACCTGATTCCCACCTTCTGGCAAGATGCCAAGCACCCTCCACGGCCTAGGTACTTGTCACCTTTAAACACGTCCAGCATCACCTGCCCGATGTACTTCAAATATACTAACATGTCGCCGTTACATGTCATGCAGCTGGCAAAAACTACAAGGATGTTGTTTCTTCTGGATCTAACAGCTTGAACAACCAAGATCCTGGACCGAGGCATTGCTATGATCTTGTAAGCGTCTCTCCCTCTCTCTCTCTCTCTCTCTCTCTCTCTCTCTCTCTCTCTTGTATTGTTATGTGCCTGCCGGCGTGCTTTGCTAGGATTTTTGACCAGTAATCCCTTTGTGCAGACAATGATTTCTACTACTGGCTGCTAAATTAGATATGTAGATGTCATACATGATACTACCTCGTACATCCGTTCCTAAATATAAGTCTTTCTGGAGATTCCACTATAGGCTACATACGGAGCAAAATGAGTGAATCTACACTAAAAATGCATATATATATATATATATATATATATATATATATATATATATATATATATATATATATATATATATATATATATATACATCTGTATGTGGTCCATACTGGAACCTCTACATAGACATATATTTAGGAACAGAGAAAGTACATTACACAAAATCGTAGGTGGCATGTAGGAATTCCAGTACACTACATTAGGCTCCCTTAGAGTGCCTGCTAGTCCAGCACACAGAGTCATGGCTAGTTTATGCTACGCACACAATCATTAATTGGTGGTTTAAATATGCGCAAGGGATATACAATGTATTATCATGTAGAGATGTCTGAAATTAGCCGTGTCAACTTGCAGATAGGGTTACACAATGAAAAAGTACAAGATGTATGTGGCAATTTCATGGAACATCACAAAAAAAGGAGAGCCAGCGGTGAGCCTATACAGTGTGCTATGGTACGCCACTCCTCCATTGCAATCATCATGACATGTTATTTGTATGTCAGTTCTATTGGCCAAGTTTCTTAGGGACAGTTATCACGAGTTATTCCAAGAAAATAAGCACATGTGAATATAAGCTCCATGTAATAAGCCAACCAGTTCTTTTCATTGCATTTTCAACTTATCTTTGGTATGATCAGTGAAAACTCTAGATTACATTATAGTTTTTCATTTTGCTGCCCATATGAAAATTAATTTGACTTGCAAACATCACAAATTGAACCCAGTGCAGTAATTAATATGATAGGAAAACAGACCATCACTATTTGCTCAAAGTGCAAGAGATGTGGCATGTTTCATTATGTGGTGTTGTTTTGTTATAATCTCATCCTTTTGTGTTCACAGACTGGAAAGTATGCATATTTATCTTCCAAGGAGACGAGTAACTAGTTTGTGTCACCTTGCAGAGGGGGTGCAATGAAGATAAGATTGAGGATTTCCAAGTATAAGATGTTAGGAAGGAGCCTTGCAAAAGAAGTAGGAGCTGCACTGAGCCTCTTCAACCTGTTAAGGTAAGTCGATGTATCCAACTCAACAGTTCAATTCCTTGTTTGTTTCAGGCATAGTTAATTTTCTCTTTTCAATTGCTTTATTTGTCCTCAGTTAATGAGATGCCCAAAGAATGATGCCTGATGTTGGGTACTTGTATAACTATTAGTTGACATAATTAAAGGCCTTACCATTTAATTACTCTGCCGAAGTGTGCCTGAAGCTTTGAAGTCTATTAACCAACTATTATTGAATGAGGTTCACAATCTAGTTTATACTAGGCTAATGATTGCATAGTTTTGCTTGCTGTAGTATGTTTATATGAAATCCTATGCTGTTCATTATGCCCCCTAAGACTTTAGTTGAGCTACAGAATGGCCAATTGCTTGCTTACTTCTATGCAACGTGTTGTCTAAATTTGTAACTTGTCTGTGTTTTGGATTGGGCCCCAACATCATGATCCTCTGGTAAGCTAAGAGAGATTTATGTATGCCGGCTGCACAGACTACCTTTTTATAATTTTTAAAATATCACCTGCTTATGCTTCATGACGTGTAACATTATTGTTAGTCCTGTTTTGCCATGTACAAAATAGTCTGTCTTGCTCGCTTCACTGTTATAACTATATTTTTTCCCTAGTCATGTGTACTTACAGAAACATTTCAGGATGAAGTGACATCAACACAAAGATCTGCGAGCAGTGCGGCATGGCCGTTACCGAATGATTATGGATTTGAATTGGAATGTGCTGATGTTCTCGAGCATCAACTAGAGGTGGCAAGACAACGTGTACATGATTCTGAACGTACAATCAACAAGTTGAGATGGACATGCATGTATTAGATGCAGGAGTCAAAAAATGAAACAAGACACTGAGGTAACAATGAAGGAATTGGAGATTTTGCAGACTAAAATTTGTGCTATCTAAATCCAGCCAATCCTATTTTCTGAAAAGATTATAGTTCAAATGGTAAGTTATGTCCATACGCGTCCATGATGTATGAGCTGTATTTGACCAGTGTATGTAATTTGCTGTTTGTGTATTCTTTATTATCAGTGGTGCCGAACCATAATGCCCAGTGGGTATAATCGGCTGTAATTTCTTTATTGTATAGTGTATGATTATTCCATGTTTCTATGCCATAGTCTCTTTATTGTATGATGTATGTTTTTTAGAGGTGATAGTATAGAGTAGGATAATTCTTTGCATATGCTATATCGTTCATGGGGGCCAACTCGCCCAAACGTTGTAGTGACCATGGCCCTCCACACGCCGTACGATCCATGGGCCATCTACGGGACGGACGATCCATGGCCTTCTATGGCCGTCGGATTCATGGGCCTTCTATGGGTTGTCGGATCCGTGGGCCTTCTATCAGCTGTCGGATCCATGGGCCTTCTATGGGCCAGCGGATCCATGGGCCTTCTATGGGCCGTCGGGTCAATGGGCCTTCTACGTCCCGTAGGATCCATGGGCCTTCTACGAGCCATCTCATCTATGGGCCTTGTACGGGTCGTATGAGGGGCCGTAAACGGGCTAGAGTGGAAATGGTACGTTTTATGGGCTGACCATAATGGGCCGTTAATAGGCCGTATTTGATGATGCTATGAAAATGACCCAACAGATTAACGGGCCACAAATGGGCCAACTGTATCCACGGCTGAATTTGGCCCACAAGCAGAAAAGGCCAGTAACGGGTCGTAAGTAACCGAATGCTGGAAATGAGCCCAAGAATAAATGGGCCCTCAGAAGGCCGAAAGGTAACACGGGCTGGAAACGACCCAATGGAATAATGGGCCGCTAATGGGTATAAAGCGATACATTGTTCATTACGGGTCGGTTTCACCACGGGCCATTAATGGGCCAAGAGTTACAAAGGGACTCATATGGCCCGAAATACGTCATGGGCCATATATGGGCCGGAAGTTAAAATGGGCTGGAATTATATTGGATGGCCCAGATGACGCTACTGGGCCTAATTTGGATAGGCCGTAAACGGGCCCTGGGTTAGCGGGCAGTAAATCGGCTATATGCGAAAAGGCCGTTAACAGGCTTGCCGTGGGCCAGCCCGCCACCTTTTTACCAAGTCAAATGGGCCGGCCTTTTCACAAGAATGGGCCTCTGTTGGGCCGTGCCACGTGTCGACGTATCATAGGCGCTTTGGGTCCAATGAGTGGATGACATCTGTCCCAACGGTGAGCCGACACGTGTTTCCTCCAGCCAATGATGATTTTACACGTGGAAAATCCCCATTGGTCGGGGATGTTAACGGGTTATCGGATCCAAAACCGGACCCGGTAGCTTAAAGACGACCTGTTACGGTGGATGCCACGTGTCGGTCACCCTTGACGAATGCACTTCTGTGACGCGTGATTTATCGTCATGGAAGTGGACACTTCCATGATGATAATTTTGGTAATGTCATGGAACACTTCTACGATAGCACAGGTATCACTATCTTGATTCTATCATAAATTTGTCATGGATGTACATGTATGACAGAAAACGTGACCTACTGTGACAAACACGTATCATCACAGAAGTGTATTTTTTTGTAGTGTTGGAATCGGCGGCAAGGGCTTGACAGACCTTGTCCAACCCCTCTCGGTTGACCACCGTGGACCGATCCAGCGCTGGCTTCGATCCTAGCACGGGCTCCGTGACCACGCCATTTTTCTCCTTCTTCCATCTAGGAGCCATGGCAGCAAGGAGAGCTGGGACAGGCAAGGAATATGGTCAGGATTGTGTGAGCTCATAGAGAGGGAAGAAGAAGGCAAGTGCTCCAGGTAATGATGGCCTCTTTCGCATGCACCAGGCGGTTGTCAAATCGAGCAGTTGCCGAGGCGGTGTGGGGAAGTGGAGACACCTACGTCCCATCAAGCGCCACGCGTCGATTCGGTCCGCAAGCGATTGGGGCCTGAGGCGCTTCGCCACCCTTTGGCTTCGCCTTGAAACCAAGTCTGAGTGCGCCTTGGGCACGGGGGCTACTGTCGGTGTTCTGGATACCAGGGTACCCAGACTTGCCTGCCTGCGACCCACGGCGTGGCTTCGCCAGCGGCCTGGTACGGCCCATCTGCAGCACCAACAAGATAAGACCCTCGCGAGGCGAACGACGCCAAGACCTCCAGAGGGAGCGGCCGCACCTGGGCCGCTCCTAAGGAGCGGAGTTTCCTATGCAAGCACCTAGCCTCATGAGGTTGCGGTGATGCAAGCAATGACGACCAAGGCCAGGTGGGCGCCAGCGGGCACAGAGGAGCAGGTTTCCTCTTTGGTGCTAAGGAAGCAGGCGCATGCGCGGGGTCCCGAGGAATCAACCAAAGGTTTCCATTCTCGTGCAACAAGACAAAGACCACCAGGACGGCAAGGCGGATGTCATCGCCGAGCCCACACAGCGTCTTGACCAGAAGCTTTGCAGGCGAAGACTACCTTTTGTCAGGATAAGATGTACAACTTGCCCCCCTTCAAAATGGTCGTTGTGGAATCCCTTCCCGCCTACATTTTGGGGGAAGAGGACCGAGGCCACAGTATATATAGGATAGCCATCACCAAGCAGAGAAAGGGGGAGGAGAATCACAACAGGGGAGACCTCCTGAGGCTGTTATTCCCTTCTACTAGTTCATCCTCAGCCCCTAGTGAGGCAAATCCACCACAAAGCAGGAGTAGTGTCTTACACCGCAAGGTGGACCGAACCTGGGTAAACTATTGTGTTCATCTTCTTTCTTATTCATCGAGCCAAGCCGTAGGAGTGATGAACTAGTGAGCCAGGAAGTTGAGTTTTTCACACACACCCCAGAGTTCGAACCTTTCTTGGGTCTGCGGAGCCCTGAATCCGACAGTGGCGTCAAAGGCCGAGTACGAGCTTTGCCTTTTCCCCGACTTTCGTTTGTTTCTTTTGTGTACTTGCACACATCAATTAGCCGACGATTAGAATCGATCCATCGGCTGTGCACGACCATGGTGCTTAGTACGGTGCCAGTAAGTCCTTTTCTGGGAACAGATCGAACACCTTGAACTCTAGTCCAGTCACGCCTCCTCACACTTCGTATTGAGGAGATTGGGGAAGGAGATGCATATGACAGATGGGCCCATGCATTAAGTGACAATAGAAATGAATCCCGGCTGGGATCACGCCTTTCCTATTTCAGCAAACATGATTTTACTCATACAGGGTGTGGATTGGCTAGGATGTGTAAATACGGGGTACAAAGTTTAGGCATTTAGAGTGAGGGTTCATTTACGTCGGCTTATACAATCTCATGGTTTATTTCAGACTTCACTCACCAAACTATGAACTGTGGATTGTATAACTTAGAGCATCTCGAGCTGCACAAAAGCCCATTTTTCGCCGGTTATGGCCGATTTTGGCGCCGGCGGACCCAGGACGGACCCGGCGCGCTGGGGGACACTCGGGGGCGCCGGGCGAAGCAATTTTGGTGCGAAAACAACTAGGCCCACTGAGTCAGTGACTCGGCGCGTTCGTCATCCCCATCACCATGGTTCTCGCAGGAATCTATGTAAGGCTGTCGCACCGGTCAGCCTTCCATTGATGCCTCACGGGCGGAGCAGTGAAGATGCGACGACACGTGCCCCGCCCGCTTCCACCACGCATACACACGGTGGCCACGCGCTCTCCACCCGCCCGCGGCTATAAATCCGCCCCTCTCTTGCCGATGAATGCACACAAACTCGCCCACCGAAATCAGCCCCTCTCATCATCGACGAGCCGACGCCCTTCCCCCCCTCTCACAGCCGACGCCCTCTTGTCTTGATCTCTCCTCTCTTCCCAACGAAAAGCATGGCCGAACGCTACCCAGGCGACGACGTGGCAACCAACGCTTTGGCCACCAACACCTACATGAGGATGAGGCGCGCCTCCTCTACGAGGCTAACTACCCGGCGCCGCCTGACATGCAGGTGCCGAGCTCATGGAGGTCGAGCGTCGGCGGCGTGCTATAGGATCAAAAGTATGTCTAAAGGGGGTGATTAGACTACTTTACCAAATAAAACTTAGCCTTTTCCCAATTTTATGTTCTGACAATTTTTAGCAATTTAGCACAAGTCAAGCAATCAACCTACAAATGCAATTCTAAGAGTATAGCAGCGGAATGTAAATCATTGAATATGAAGGTAAAGGGGGGAGTTTGGAGAGAGCAAACGTAAGGGTAGACACGGATGTTTTTGGCATGGTTCTGATAGGTGGTGCTACCGTACATCCATGTTGATGGAGACTTCAACCCACGAAGGGTAACGGCTGCGCGAGTCCATGGAGGGCTCCACCCATGAAGGTTACACGAAGAAGCAATCTTGTCTATCCCACCATGTCTATCGCCCACGAAGGACTTGCCTCACTAGGGTAGATCTTCACAAAGTAGGCGATCTCCTTGCCCTTACAAACTCCTTGGTTCAACTCCACAATCTTGTCGGAGGCTCCTAAGTGACACCTAACCAATCTAGGAGACACCACTCTCCAAAAGGTAATAGATGGTGTGTTGATGATGAACTCCTTGCTCTTGTGCTTCAAATGATAGTCTCCTGCTACTTCTCGAGCTTGCGTTGTATTCCCTCGAAGAGGAAAGGGTGATGCAGCATAGTAACGCAAGTATTTCCCTTAGTTTTTGAGGACCAAGGTATCAATCCAGTAGGAGACCACGCGCGAGTCCCTCGCACTTGCACAAACAAATAAGAACCTCGCAGCCAACGCGATAAAAGGGGTTGTAAATCCCTTCTTGGTCACTTACGAGAGTGAGATCTGATAGATATGATAAGATAATATTTTTGGTATATTTGGTATAGAGACCGAAAGTAACGATGCAAAGTAAATTAAATAGTTGATGGAAGATTAATATGATGAGAATAGACCCGGGGGCCATAAGTTTCACCAGTGGCTTCTCTCATGATATCAAAATTCTATGGTGGGTGAACAAATTACTGTCGAGCAATTGATAGAAAAGTGCATAGTTATGAGAATACCTAGGCATGATCATTGTATATAGGCATCACGTCCGTGAAAAGTAGACCAAAACGATTCTGCATCTACTACTATTACTCCACATATCGGCCGCTATCCAGCATGCATCTAGAGTATTAAGTTCATAAGAACAGAGTAACGCCTTAAGCAAGATGACATGATGTAGAGGGATAAACTCAAGCAATATGATATAAACCCCATCTTTTTGTCCTCTATGGCTACAATACTATACGTGCCTTGCTGCCCCTGCTGTCACTGGGAAAGGACACCGCAAGATTGAACCCAAAGCCAAGCACTTCTCCCATTCCAAGAACTATAGATCTAGTAGGCCAAACCAAACCAATAATTCGAAGAGACTTGCAACGATATTATAATCACACATAAAAGATTTCAGAAAAGAATCAAATATTGTTCATAGATAATCTTGATCATAAACCCACAATTCATCGGATCTCGACAAACACACTGTAAAAAGATTACATCGAATAGATCTCCTCGAAGACCGAGGAGAACTTTGTATTGAGATACAAAAAGAGAGAAGAAGCCATCTAGCTAATAACTATGGACCCGAAGGTCTGTGTAAACTACTCACAACTCATCGGAGAGGCTATGGTATTGATGTAGAAGCCCTCAGTGATCAGAAGGTTGCGGCAGTGGAATTAGGGATTCGTCTATTGCCTCGATGTTTTCAAGGTATGAGAGTATATATAGGCTGAAGAGGCACGTCGGGGGGTCAACAGGTGGCCCACGAGGGTGGGGGCGCGCTTACCCCCTGGGTGCGCTCCTGCCCTCGTGGCCACCTCCTTCGCTTCCTGGCGTGTTCTCCAAGTCTTTCGTGTTGATATTGTTCCAAAAATAACTCTCCCGAAGGTTTCATTCCGTTTGGACTCCGTTTGATATTCCTTTTCTGCGAAACACTGAAATAGGCAAATAAACAGCAAATTGCACTGGGCCTTGGGTTAGTAGGTTAGTCCCAAAAATAATAAAAAAGTGTATAATAAAGTCCATTAAACATCGAAAACAGAATATATAATGGAACAATAAAAAATTATAGATACGTTGGAGACGTATCAAGCATCCCCAAGCTTAATTCATGCTCGTCCTCGAGTAGGTAATTGATAAAAACATAATTTTTGATGTGGAATGCTAACCAACATAATTCTCAATGGAAATTTCTTTATTGTGGCATGAATGTTCAGATCCGAAAGATTCAAGCCAAAAGTCTTCATTGATATACGAATAATAATACTTCAAGCATACTAACAAAGCAATCATGTCTTCTCAAAATAACATGGCCAAAGAAAGTTATCCCTACAAAGTCATATAGTCTGGCTATGCTCTATCTTCATCACACAAAATATTTAAATCATGCACAACCACGGTTTCAGCCAAGCAATTGTTTCACACTTCAGTTTTTTCAAACCTTTCAACTTTCACGCAGTACATGAGCGTGAGCCATGTATATAGCACTATGTGGAATAGAGTGGTGGTTGTGGAGAAGACAAACGAGGAAGATAGTCTCAAATCAACTAGGCGTATCAATGGGCTATGGAGATGCCCATCAAAAGATAGCAATGTGAGTGAGTAGGGATTACCATGCAACGGATGCACTAGAGCTATAAGTGTATGAAAGCTCAACAAAAGAAACTAAGTGGGTGTGCATCCAACTTGCATGCTCACGAAGACCTAGGGCATTTTGAGGAAGCCCATTATAGGAATACACAAGCCAAGTTCTATAATGAAAATTCCCACTAGTATATGAAAGTGACAAAACAAGAGACTCTCTATCATGAAGATCATGGTGCTATTTTGAAGCACAAGTGTGGAAAAAGGATAGTAGCATTGTCCCTTCTCTCTTTTTCTCTCATTTTTTTCTTTCCCATTTTTTATTTGGGCGTTTTTTATGGCCTCCTTTTTTTCTTACGTCCGGAGTCTCATCCCGACTTGTGGGTGAATCATAGTCTCCATCATCCTTTCCTCACTGGGACAATGCTCTAGTAATGAAGATTACTTACAACTCGAAGCTAGAACAAAATATGACTCTATGTGAATGACAATGATGAAGTGTGTCATATGAACGGAACGGTGGAAAGTTGCATGGCAATATATCTTGAAATGGCTATGGAAATGCCATGATAGGTTGGTATGGTGGCTGTTTTGAGGAAGGTATATGGTGGGTGTATGGTACCGGCGAAAGTTGTGCGGTACAAGAGAGGCAAGCAATGGTGGATGGGTGAGAGTGCGTATAATCCATGGACTCAACATTAGTCATAAAGAACTCATATACTTATTGCAAAAATCTACAAGTCATCAAAACAAAGTATTCAACACATGCTCCTAGGGGAAGGGTTGGTAGGAGTTAACCATCACGCGATCCCGACCTCCACACAAAGGATGGCACTCAATAAATAAATCATGCTCCAACTTCATCACATTACGGTTCACCATACGTGCATGCTACGGGAATCACAAACTTTAACACAAGTGTTTCTCTAATTCACAATTACTCCACTAGCATGACTCTAATATCTCTATCCTTATATCTCAAAACAATCATCAAGTATCAAACTTCTCATAATATTCAATGCACTTTTATGAAAGTTTTTACTATACTCATCTTGGATTCCTATCATATAGGACTAGTTTTATAACCAAAGCACATTACCATGCTGTTCTAGGAGACTCTAAAAAAGATATAAGTGAATCACTAGAGATCTATAATTTCTACAAAATAAAACCACCACCGTGCTCTAAAAGATATAAGTGAAGCACTAGAGCAAAACTATCAAGCTCAAAGGATATAAGTGAAGCACATAGAGTATTCTAATAAATTCCAATTCATTTGTATCTCTCTCAAAATGTGTGTCAAGCAAGGATGATTGTGGTAAACTAAAAAGCAAAGACTCAAATCATACATGACGCTCCAAGAAAAACAAATATCATGTGGTGAATAAAAATATAGTCTCGAGTAAAGTTACCGATAGATGAAGACGAAAGAGGGGATGCCTTCCTGGGGCATCCCCAAGCTTAGGCTTTTGGTTATCCTTTAATTTTACCTTGGGGTGCCTTGGGCATCCCCAAGCTTAGGCTCTTGCCACTCTTTGTTCCATATTCCATCAAATCCTTACCCAAAACTTGAAAACTTCACAACACAAAACTTAGCCAAAAATCTCGTGAGCTCTGTTAGTATAAGAAAACAAACCACTACTCAAAGGTACTGTGATGAAATCATTCTTTGTTTATATGGTGTTAAACCTAATGTATTCCAACTTCTCTATGATTCATACCCCCGATACTACTCATAGATTCATCAAAATAAGCAAACAACACACGAAAAACAGAATCTGTCAAAAACAGAATAGTCTGTAGCAATCTGTAACTTTAGAATACTTCTGTAACTCTAATTTTTTTTGAAATAAATTGGTGGACGTGAGGAATTTTTCTATTAATCATCTGCTAAAAGAATCAACTAAAAATCACTCTCCAGTAAAAAATGGTAGCTAATCTTGTTAGTGCTAAAGTTTCTATTTTTTACAGCATGATCGCATAAACTTCACACAAGTCTTCCCAAAGGTTCTACTTGGCAGAAACACTAATTAAAACACAAAACCACATCTAAACAGAAGCTAGATGCAATATTTATTCCTAAACAGAAGCAAAAGCAAAGAAAATAAAATTGGGTTGCCTCCCAACAAGCGCTATCATTTAACGCCCCTAGCTAGGTACGATACAAGAATAGATCTAGGTAGTGCCATCTTTGGTAGGCAATCCATAAGTGGCTCTCATAATAGATTCATAAGGTAATTTTATTTTCTTTCTAGGAAAATGTTCCATGCCTTTCCTTAATGGAAATTGGAATCTAATATTTCCTTCCTTCATATCAATAATTGCACCAATCGTTCTAAGGAAAGGTCTACCAAGAATAATAGGACATGTAGGATTGCAATCTATATTAAGAACGATGGAATCTACGGGCATATAATTCCTAGTGGCAACAATAAGAACATAATTAATCCTTCATATAGGTTTCTTAATGGTAGAACCCGCAAAATGCAAATTCAAAGAACAATCATCAAGTTCATGGAAACCTAACATATCACACAAAGCTTTTGGAATTGTGGAAACACTTGCACCCAAATCACACAAAGCAAAGCATTCATAATCTTTAATCTTAATTTTAATAGTAGGTTCCCACTCATCATAAAGTTTTCTAGGGATAGAAACTTCTAATTCAAGTTTTTCTTCATGAGATTGCATTAAAGCATCAACGATGTGTTTGGTAAAAGCTTTATTTTGACTATAAGCATGAGGAGAATTTAGCACGGATTGCAACAAGGAAATACAATCTATTAGAGAGCAATTATCATAATTAAATCCCTTGAAATCCAATATAGTGGGTTCTTTGCTATGTAAAGCTTTGACCTCTTCAATCCCACTTTTAACAATTTTAGCATCAAGATCTAAAAACTCCGAATCATTGGGACGCCTTTTAACTAAAGTAGACTCATCTCCAGTCCCATCTTTATGAAGATTCATACTAGAAAACAAGGATTTAATAGGAGATACATCAATCACTTTCAGATCTTCATCTTTATTATCATGAATACTAGAAGAACACGCTTTCATAAAGCAATCTCTTTTAGCACGCATCCTAGCGGTTCTTTCTTTGCATTAATCAATGGAAATTATCATGGCCCTGAGAGACTCATTGATATCATGCTTAGGTGGAATACATCTAAGTTTCAAAGAATCAACATCAAGAGAAATTCTATCCACATTTCTAGCCAATTCATCAACCTTAAGCAATTTTTCTTCAAGCAAGGCATTGAAACTCTTTTGCGAATTCACAAACTCTTTAACACTAGTCTCAAATTCAGAGGGCATCTTAGCAAAATTTCCATAAGAGTTATTGTAGGAATTACCATAATTATTAGAGGAATTACTAGGAAAAGGCCTAGGATTGAAGTTTCCACTATAAGCATTGTTACCAAAATTATTCCTACCTACAAAATTCACATCCAAAGATTCATTACTATTTTCAATCAATGTGGATAAAGGCAAGTCATTAGGATCATAAGAAGCACTCTTTGTAGCAAATAATTTCATAAGTTCATCCATCTTTCCACTTAAAACACTAATCTCTTCAATAGCATGCAATTTTTTACTAGTAAATCTTTCGGTGTGCCATTGAGAATAATTAACCATAATATTATCTAGGAGTTTAGTAGCTTCTCCTAAAGTGATTTCCATGATAGTGCCCCCCCCCCACGGCCGAATCTAAAAGATTTCTAGAAGCAAAATTCAAGCCAGCATAAAAGTTTTGTATAATCATCCATAAGTTCAAACCATGTGTAGGGCAATTAGGTATCATTAATTTCATTCTCTCCCAAGATTGTGCAACATGCTCATGATTTAGTTGCTTAAAATTCATAATATCGTTTCTAAGAGAGATGATCTTAGCGGGAGGAAAATACTTAGAGATAAAGACATCTTTGCACTAATTCCATGAATCAATACTATTTCTAGGCAAAGAGGAGAACCAAGTTTTAGCACGATCTCTAAGTGAAAACGGAAATAGCTTCAATTTAACAATATCATTATCCGTATCCCTCTTCTTTTGCATATCGCACAAATCCACAAAGTTGTTTAGATGGGTAGCGACATCTTCACTAGGAAGGCCAGAAAATTGATCTATCATGACAAGATTCAACGGAGCAGCATTGATCTCACAAGATTCAACATCTAAGATAGGAGCAATCAGAGTGCTAATAAAATCATTATTGTTGGTATTGGAGAAGTTACACAATTTGGTATTATCTTGAGCCATAGTGACAAGCAAGCAATCCAATACACAAGCAAACAAGAGGCAAGCGAACGGTAAACACACGGAAGAAAAAGGGCGAATAAAACGGCAAGGGTGAAGTGGGGGGAGAGGAAAACGAGAGGCAAATAATGTAATGCGAGGGATAAGGGTTTGTGATAGGTACTTGGTATATGAATTTTGCATAGATCTCCTCGGCAATGGCGCCAGAAATTGGCTAGTTGTCGGGAGATCAAATCTTGACTTGGCGTGAGTCTCCCCGATAACGGCGCCAGAAATTCTTCTTGCTACTTCTCGAGCTTGTGTTGTATTTCCTCGAAGTGGAAAGGATGATGCAGCACAGTAACGTAAGTATTTCCCTCAGTTTTTGAGAACCAAGGTATCAATCCAGTAGGAGACCACGCGCGAGTCCCCCGCACCTGCACAAACAAATAAGAACCTCGGAGCCAACGTGATAAAAGGGGTTGTCAATCCCTTCTCGGTCACTTACGAGAGTGAGATTTGATAGATATGATAAGATAATATTTTGGTATTTTTGGTATACAGACTGAAAGTAAAGATGCAAAGTAAAGTAAATAGTTGATGGAAGATTAATATGATGAGAATAGACCCGGGGGCCATATGTTTCACTAGTGGCTTCTCTCATGATAGCAGAATTCTACAGTGGGTGAACAAATTACTGTCGAGCAATTTGTAGAAAAGCGCATAGTTATGAGAATATCTAGGCATGATCATTGTATATAGGCATCACGTCCGTGACAAGCAGACCGAAACGGTTCTGCATCTACTACTATTATTCCACATATCGACCGCTATCCAGCATGCATTTAGAATATTAAGTTCATAAGAATAGAGTAACGCCTTAAGCAAGATGACATGATGTAGAGGGATAAACTCAAACAATATGATATAAACCCCATCTTTTTATCCTTGATGGCAACAATACTATACGTGACTTGCTGCCCCTATTGTCACTGTGAAAGGACACCGCAAGATTGAACCCAAAGCCAAGCACTTCTCCCATTGCAAGAACTATAGATCTAGTAGGCCAAACCAAACCAATAATTCGAAGAGACTTGCAAGGATATTATAATCATACATAAAATATTTCAGAAAAGAATCCAATATTGTTCAAAGATAATCTTGATCACAAACCCATAATTCATCGGATCTCGACAAACACACGGCAAAAAGATTACATTGAACTTTGTATTGAGATCCAAAGAGAGAGAAGAAGCCATCTAGCTAATAACTATGGACCCGAAGGTCTATGGTAAACTACTCACAACTCATCGGAGAGGCTATGGTGTTGATGTAGAAGCCCTCCGTGATCGATGCCCCCTCCGGCGGAGCTCCGGAACAGGCCCCAAGATGGGATCTCACGGGAACAGAAGGTTACGGCGGTGGAATTAGGGTTTCGTCTGTTGCCTCGATGTTTTCAGGGTATGAGAGTATATATAGGCTGGAGAGGCACGTCGGGGGTCAACAGGTGGCCCACGAGGGTAGGTGGCGCACCTACCCCCTAGGCGCGCCCCCTGCCCTTGTGGCCACCTCCTTCGCTTCCTGGCGTGTACTCCAAGTCTTTCGTTTTGATATTGTTCCAAACGCAACTCTCCCGAAGGTTTCATTCCGTTTGGACTCCGTTTGATATTCCTTTTCTACGAAACACTGAAATAGGCAAAAAAAACAGCAAATTGCACTGGGCCTTGGGTTAGTAGGTTAGTCCCAAAAATAATATAAATGTGTATAATAAAGCCCATTAAGCATCCAAAACAGAATATATAATAGCATGGAACAATAAAAAATTATAGATACGTTGGAGACGTATCATCTCCCCAACACTCAACTCTCTCTCACATATTTGGATTTGGTAGAAAGATGGTTTGAGTGGAAAGCAACTTGGGGAAGGCTAGAGATCAAGATTCATATGATAGGATTGGAATATCTTGGTCTCAACACATGAGTAGGTGGTTCTCTCTCAGAAAATGAGTAATGGAAGTGTAGGATTGTTCTGATGGCTCTCTCCACGAATGAAGAGTGGGTGGAGGGGTATATATAGCCTCCACACAAAATCTAACCGTTACACACAATTTACCAAACTCGGTGGGACCGAATCATGAAACTCTGTCGAATCGATTCAATTCAAAATGTGAACGTTAGGCTTTTCGGTGGGACTGATATGATCAACTCAATGGGACCGATTTCATTAGGGTTAGGGCATAACGTAATCTCGGTGAGACCGATCACATCAACTCGGTGAGACAGATTTCTGTAATAGGCAAACAGAGAGTTGGTCAGGCAAACTCGGTGGGACAGATTCGCTCATTTCGGTGAGACCGATATGTTACGAAAGGGAAACAAAGAGTTTGCATTGCGAACTCGGTGGGACCGATCGCTCACTTCAGTTGGACCGAAATGTTACGAAGGGAAACAGAGAGTTTGCAATCCCATCTCGATGAGACGGAGGTCCCTATCCTTGAGACCGAACTGATTAGGGTTTCTGGCTATGGCTATGTCAACTGAACTCGGTGGCGACGGATATATCAAATCGGTGGGGCCGAGTTTGACTTTCGGTTTGGGACATATGTGGATATGGAAAAGTAGTTGAGGGCTTTTGGAGCATATCACTAAGCATTTTGAGCAAGTAGGCCGTTAAGAAACACCTGATCCCCTTTTAATAGTATTGGCTTTTCCTATGGACTAAATGTGATTTTGGATCACTAAAATGAAAATGTAGAGTCTTGAGCTTGAGACAATATGTGTCCTTAGCATTTTGACGGGTCCACATTCCTAGTCCATGCCATGCCAATCATTGAACTTTCTGAAATGATCATCTTGAAAGAGCATTAGTTC
The DNA here is from genome assembly GCA_902687465.1 of Secale cereale. Taxonomy (NCBI): domain Eukaryota; kingdom Viridiplantae; phylum Streptophyta; class Magnoliopsida; order Poales; family Poaceae; genus Secale; species Secale cereale. The sequence continues at coordinate 802,119,677 of LR738711.1, forward strand.
AATGAGCTATATGTTGTTAGAAATTACCAAAACCACCCAGGGATAGTTGCACTTTCACGCGCCGGTGCCACCGCCGCCTACTTGCATTGACCGTCGTGCCAAGATCGCGCAGATCCGGTCCTCGCTGCCGGAGCCGGCGCGGAACCAGCTGAGGTACGCCCTCGATAGCGACATGTTGTGGACGACATACTTCAAGCGCCGCCACGAGGAGCAGCCCGCCTCCAACAACGGCGTCGAGCCCTGCGGCCGCCTCAATTCCCAGGGGCGTCGCCGATGGTGGGGCGTCTCCAACCGCACCCTTGAAGCCGTCCTCGAGCACATAGAGGGCGGCAACATGTCGCGCTTGGACTACCTGGCGACCCCCTCCTTGTCTCGTCGTTGCGACAACTCCTGGATGCCACGCCAGATCGAGACGGCGTCCTCCTCGTCATCGGGCTCCCTATCCTCCGGCTTGCCCGCACTCCGCCCTGTCAAGCGGGAGCCCCAGGAGATGCTTCTCGGACGGCGGAACCACGGCGGCGGCACCCTCGTCATCAACGAGCCCTCCCCCGCCTCGTCAGGCCGAAGAGGGAGCCGGGGCTCGCCGTCGTAAAGACGGAGCCGGTGCTCCTCTCCGTGAAGAAGGATCAAGAGGCGGTGGCCGCCCCGTCGAGGCCGCCATGAAATTGGCGCGGGAGGAGTACATCCGCGAGGAAATGGCCAGCTAGCGCCGCGCCCTCGAGGAGATAGCCGCTCGCCGTAGTGGACATGAGGTTGACGGCGTCATCTTCCTCGAAGACAATGACGAGGAAGCGACCTGGCCCTCCAACCCCCCAAACATCAGCGACGCCGATCAAGGGAGCAGCAGGGACAGCGGCGGCAGGTAGGGCGGCGGCGAAGACGATGACGGGGACTACACGAACTTCTACATGCTCCTCGGCGTGCAGAAGTCTCGGGGCGGCGCAGCGGCAGCAACGACAGGCGCAGTAGTTTCTAGTTTAGTTTTTTTATGTCTGTTTTTAAATTTTTGTACAAATAGCAATGAACCAACCTAGTTTGGCCGAAAAATGTGTCGTGTTTGGCCGAATTGTGCACAAGTTTGTTTTTTTAAATGGCGTCTGGGGAGGCCTTGGGTTGGCGGTTGGGAAACCGATCGCCCCCAGGCACCATTTATTTCAAGCCCGTGGTAGCCGAACGAGTGGAGATGCTCTCCAGCCGCGCCCTACACCCCAAGGCCGTTTTTATCGCCGGCAAGGAAAAAAGGGCCCAGTCGCTCCTCTAGAAGCCCAATTATCGCCGTTTAGGGCCAAATTTAGCATCGGTGGACCCATGCCAAACCCGGCGCGCTAGGGGGCCCCGGGGCACCGGGGAAACTGTTTTAGCACGAAAACAAGTGGGCCCGCCGAGTCAGCGACTCGGCGCCTTCGTCGTCCTCATTGCCTCGGTTCTCGCGATAATCAATGCCAAGGCTTTCGCTGCCGGGCATGTCAGCCTTCCATTGATGCCTCAAGGGAGGCGCAGTGAAGGCGCAGACGCGCATCCCGCCCGCTCCCCGCTACGCGTACACATGACGGCCGCCCCTCGCTGCCCACCCATGGCTATAAAAGCCGCCCCTCCATCAATGGGGAACGCACATATCTCGCCCACTCACTGCCGACGGTCCTCTCGCCCTCTCGCCGCCGACGCGCCTCTCGACCTCACCATCATTGCCCCTCTCTCCTCTCTCTCCTACTCCCATCGGCAACATGGCCGAGCGCTACCCCGGTGACGGAGCGGAGGCCAACGGCTTCGGCCGCCACCTGCATGAGGACGAGACCCGTCTCCTCTACGAGGCGGACTACCCGACGCCGCTGAATATGTGGGTGCCGAGCTTGTGGAGGCTGAGCGCCGACAATGTCCCAATGCCACCGCCGCCCACCAGAGCCGACCGACGCGCTGAGATCGCGCGCATCCGATCGTTGTTTCCAGAGACCGCGTGCAACTAGCCAAGGTACGCCCCCAATAGCAACACGCTGGGGACGACGTACTTCGAGCACCGCCACGCCGAGCAGCTCACCGTCACCAACGGAACTGAGCTCCGCGGCCACCACAACTCCGAGGGACGGTGCCAATGGTGGGGCGTCCTGGGGCGCACGCTGGAGGTCATCCTTGAGTACATCGAGGGAGGCAACTCACCGCGGTTGGAGTACCCGGCGCCCCCTCCTTCTCCCACAGCCACGATAGTTCATGGACGACAAGGCGCATGGAGACAGCGACCTCCTCCTCGTCCAGCTCCCACTCCCGCTCCCGCTCCTCCAGCTCGCCGGTGTTCCTCCTGTCAAGCCGGAGCCCATGGAGACGTCGCTTGGGCTGCACATGCACGACGGCGCCCTCGTCATCAACGAGGGCGGCGCCCCTTCTCTTCTGGCCTCCTCCTCCCGCCTCATCCGGCCGAAGATCGAGCCGACGCTCCTCCCTGTGAAGAAGGAGAACGAGGCCATGGCCGCCGATGAGGAGACCAGCCTCAAGTGGGCACGGGATGACTACATCCGGGAGGAGATGGAGCATTAGCACCGAGCCCTAGAGGAGATTGCCGCCCGACATCGCGGACGCGAGGAGGGCGACGTCGTCATCCTCGACGACTCTGACGAGGATGTGCCCGGGCCGTCCAAGCCCGTTAGCCATGGCGACCCAGGGTAGGGGTGCAAGAAGGACGGCGGTTGGCGCGACGACGACGATGACAATGACGGCGGCGACGACTACACAAACTTCTATAGTCCCCTCGGCATGTAGAAGCTTAAGGTGGCGCGACGGCGGGTGTAGTAGTAAATTTTAGTTTGTTTTTTAAATTTTGTACAAATATCAACGAAACGCCTAGTTTGGCTGAATTTTTGTCGTGTTTGGCCGAATTTTGGCCGAGTTTGGTTAAAAAAAACGGCGGTTGGGGCGACCTTGGGGCGGTGGTTGGGAAACCAACCGCACCCACGCCGATTTTTTTGCCGGCGCACCCCCAGGCGACGCTATTTCAAGCCCCTGGGGTGCCGAACGGCTGGAGATGCTCTTAGATATAAATGTACTATTTCATATCACCATCTCATGCACTACTATTCCTAGTTTGTCATGTATAGTTGATACTTGTCTATGATGTTGGATTATGAAGTTGCACTTTAATTCCTATTTTCAAAATTATTGTTGTTGACATGGTATGTTATCCTGTGTTGTTAAAATTTACTTCTAAATTTCAAAATCAAAGTTGGGCCCATATTTGATATATCTATGTTGCTAAAATTACATACATATGGGTAGTCTCACCACTTCAAATTAAATGGTGAGTGCAACAATCGTCCACTCTTCCATCCTCTCGACCAAACACACAAATGGTTATCCTTAGCCACCTATATCCTCCCTACCAAACAAAATAATGTGGTTATCCAACTCACCTTATTTAAGGATATCCCCAACTACTTGGTTAAGGATATCCTTGGCGATGGATCTGTACCGAACCACGTTGGAGAACTGCTGATTCGCACCGTAGCCTCGATCCAATTGCTGCTGCCTGTACCCCGATCCAATCTGCATCGCTCGTTTTATCTGGCTCGACCGATTCATCTCGCTGGCAATTTTTCACCCGCCTGTCAAAAACACAACCACCCGTTTCTTTGTACATTGTTGTTTCGTGTTGCAGTGGATGACATGTGGGGCCTCTTTGCTCATGGCCCGGCTTCGCAGTGTGCCTCACGTGTGTCTTCCATGAAAAAGGGGTGGACTGCAAGAGACATGTGAGGCGGGCGGTGAAAACCGTAACCACCAATCCCTTGTCTCCTCGAGCCCCGCATCCCCCTCTAGTTCCCATTCACCTCCCCGTACCCAAACGCGCTCCAGTGCTGCCTGCACCTCTTCCTCCACTTCGATTCCCTCCTCCTCTGCCAGCCCATGGCCGTCGCTTCCTCCCCGCCAGCTGCACCACCGTTCATCTCCTACATGTTTCTACATCTGCTACTGCCGTGCGCCATGCTTCTTGATCGGGGCCAGGTCGCCACCATAGGAGAGCAGGGGCACCGTGGTCTTCGTGGTGGATATGGAGCAAGGGAGGATGAGCATCGGGCGTAGGTCACCGCTATAGGAGAGCAGGGCGGCGTGGTCTTCGTGGTGGGGGTGGAGCAGGGAGGATGAGCAGGATGGTCGTGACGAAAGGAGTAGTGAGGCACCTCCTCTGCACCACCCCTTGAGCCACCTGGTTGGCCTTGGTGTGCCTCTGGCGGCAGTTGGCCTTGCTGAAAGTGTTGAATAGGTGAGCCCCTCCCTTCTCCCTTCTTTCCCCCCTCTTTCCACCTCTTTACACGAAAATGGTGAAAGCGGCGAGGAAGATGGTTCAACGCCTCCTTGGACCTCCTCTCTGTGTAAGCTCCCCCTTTTGATTACTTCCTCAAAGGATAATGGTTGGTCCGGAATTTATATTAAACCTAGCTGGTGGGTGCTATCATTTGAAAGCAACCACTGATACGTCTCCAACGTATCTATAATTTTTTATTGTTCCATGCTATTATTTATGAAGTCTTGCATGTTTAATGGGCTTTATCATTCACTTTTATATCATTTTTGGGACTAACCTACTAACCCAAAGGCCCAGTCCAGATTGCTGTTTTTTGCCTATTTCAGGGTTTTGCAGAAAAGGAATATCAAACGGAGTCCAAACAGAATGAAACCTTCGTGGGAGATATTTTTGGAGGAAATCACGCTCGGGAAACGTCAAGACCAAGTCAGGGGACGAATGGCCAGCCCTCGAGGTTGGGGGGCGCGCCCCCCTTCCCAGGGCGCGCCCCCTGCCTCGAGGCTGGCCCACACGGCCCCCGGTGCCCTCCTTCTTCCTATAAATACCTACGTACCACAGAAACACCATACGCAGAAAGAAAACCCTAATTCCACCACCGTAGCTGCTGTTCCCATGGAGATCCCATCTTGGAGCCCGTTCCTGGAGGGGGATCCATCACGGAGGCCTTCATCATCATCATCATCGCCCTCACCATGAGTTGTGAGTAGTTTACCACAGACCTTCGGGTCCGTAGCTAGTATCTAGATGGCTTGTTCTCTCTCTCTGGATCTCAATACAAAGTTATCCTCGGTCTTCGAGGAGATCTATTCGATGTAATCTCTTTTTGCGGTGTGTTTGTCGAGATCCAATGAATTGTGAGTTTATGATCAAGGTTATCTATGAAAGATATTTGGTTCTTCTCTGAACTTTTTATGTGTGCTCATAATATCCTTGCAAGTCTCTTCGAATTATTGGCTTGGTTTGGCTTACTAGATCTATAGTTCTTGCAATGGGAGAAGTGCTTGGCTTTGGGTTCAATCTTGCGGTGTCCTTTCCCAGTGATAGTAGGGGCAGCAAGGCACGTATTGTATTGTTGCCATCGAGGATAAAAATATGGGGTTTACATCATATTGCTTGAGTTTATCCCTCTACATCATGTCATCTTGCTTACAACGTTACTCTGTTCGTATGAACTCAATACACTAGAGGCATGCTGGATAGCGGTCGATGTGTGGAGTAATAGTAGTAGATGCAGGCAGGAGTCGGTCTACTTGTCTCGGACTTGATGCCTATATACAGTGATCATGCCTAGATAGTCTCATAATTATTTGCTTTTCTATCAATTGCTCGACAGTAATTTGTTTACCCGTCGTAGAATATCGCTATCATGAGAGAAGCCACTAGAGAAAACTATGGCCCCCGGGTCTATTCTCAACATATCAAGCTACATCTACTTTACCTTTCTTGCTTTTATTAGCTGTTTTATTAAACTAAAAATACCAAAAATATAATTATCATCTCTATCAGATCTCACTCTCGTAAGTGACCGTAAAGGGATTGAAAACCCCTTATCGCGTTGGCTGCGAAGTTCTTATTTGTTTGTGCAGGTGCGAGGGACTAGCGCGTGGTCTCCTACTGGATTGATACCTTGGTTCTCAAAAACTGAGGGAAATACTTACGCTGCTGTGCTGCATCTCCCTTTCCTCTTCGAGGGAATACAACGCAAGCTCAAGAGGTAGCAACCACCCCGCACCCATCGAGGATGATAACACAGACCTGCCATTCTTGTGATATGGATCATGTCATGGATGATGTTACATGAATGACATGTGTTGGTTGTACAAACTTTCAATTTTTTTGTTCTTCATTGCAATTCAATTTCTTTCTGATTCATATATGTTTTCTAAGTGGCATTTCTGCTTCAAGCAAAAAATGACCAGACTCTGCCCATAAATCATATCCATCGTGGTGAGTCACTATGTAAAAATTGAGCTCATTTAGAGTTCATTGAATGGGTTTCTGAAATCAACATATCTGACCATTTAAACATGTTTGAATTTTACTTCTTCCTAAAAATGTTGCGATGTTGCCCATAAATCACATTATGGGTGCGGAGCAACATATTGAAATTTTAATCCATTTGGATTTCATTTCGAGGGTTTTGAAAATGCAAATGGTTTGAATTAAATTCGAACTTGTTTAAATTTGTATCTTCCAAATTCCCCCAACCAATTTATTTAAATCAAGGGTATTTTTCCAGTTCTAGGAAAAAATATCTCCCCTGGCTATTTACCCCTCTACCCTCCTATTTCTTTTCCTTCAAATTTCCGTTCAAAAGAAAAGGCTATTTACCCCTCTACCCTCCTATTTCTTTTCCTTCAAATTTCCGTTCAAAAGTAAAGGAAAAGAATTCCACAGAGGGAGAGAGAGGTAAACCCAGCCAGCGTCCTGCTCGCATGTCCTGGCCGAAATTCCTCTGCTTCCCCTATTTCGTTCGCATGCACACCTCCAGCGTTGAATCTGATCTAGACGGGCTTGATTACATCAATTGTACCATCTTGCTCATTGCATCTCATGACGTTGCCCGTCTCACTGACGTGTGGGCCCCTTGTCAACTCCTAGTTATTCTTAGTATTTGGCTAGTTGTTTTCAATCACCTCCCTATTTCTACTTCCTGAGATCTTGTGTGCGACAACTCGTTATTTCTCCAAGGGGAAAAATTACAGGTATGATATTGGTGTCATGTGGCATACCCAATCAAATACCCCCTCCATTCCCAAATATTTGTCTTTCTAGACATCTCAAATGGACTACAACATACGGATGTATGGAGAAATATTTTAGAGTGCAGATTCACTCATTTTGCTTCGTATGTAGTCACTTGTTGAAATCTCTAGAAAGACAAATATTTGAGAATGGAGGGAGTATGACAAAACATGATCTAAGAAAAAATGTAGCTAGGCTATGTTATTCATAATTGTAGCTCCTACTTTCGAAAACAAAATTTTAAGAGGGAAAAGAAACCCTCCAGTCTTGTATTTCCTTAACAATGTTGGCATTTACCCCGCTTGAACCTTCTTGCACATCCTTCACGACACCATTTCACTCTGAAGCAGCGTGAAGATGATTGAGACCCAGATCGGTAGCAAGGGCATGAGATTTTATAAACGCTACCGACTTCAACGTCGTTGCGTCTAATAGACCATGAATAACTAGCACCAAATAACCGAGATAGCTCCCATCAATATCACGGCATACTGCAGCTATTATTCCAATGTAAACATCACGGGAGAGCCCCACATTAACACTTGTTTTCCACATTACCCATAGTAAGTTTAATTCAACACTTAGATTCTTGGTTTGGTATGGCCCTACACTACTGCAGGATGCTGCTAATGTGATACTATGATCAGAGACCCTTTGACGAAACTGTGTGCGATGCAATAATCTCAAACAGTGGTGTAAAAACCCGTCAAAAAAGGTGCAAAACATTTGCGATGATGGATGCATCAAACACGGTTCAGATTTTAGTTGCGTGTGCAATGCAGGGCATATGATTCAGTTCAATTAACTGTTTGCGATGAGGAGGAACAAAAGAAATGGGCAGATAGATGAAGGTGCGTGCAATATACGACATATGGTTGACTCAGATGAACTGTTTCTGATTAGGCAACACAAAAGAAACGGTCAACCAGATCAAGGTGTGTGCGATATACGGCATACGGTTCACTCGGATGAACTGTTTGTGTTGAGACAAGAGAACAATGACGGTTCAATATAACAAGATGTGTGTGATACGCGACAAACAGGTCTCTAAACAGAAATGTGTGCGAAGACCGATAATAACACAGACGAGTGCTTCTAATAAGATGTATGTGATATGCTTTGTCTACACAACATCTATTGGCCATTGGGCGACGGGCGGTTATCCGGGCACGCCATAAGGATGCAAAGAGGGCATCCTATATCAGCAAGGACTAGTTTATCCACCAATAGCTCATCTAAGAGAACTCGCAAGTTAACTATGCTCAGGCTGGAGCAGCCATGAGATGGGTGACTGGATGAAAAGTTGTCTTGATGTTAATCCCATTGATGGGATGTATCTTAAAGCTCCATTAAGGACATTTATGACACATCCCATCAGTGGAATTAACCTCAAGGTCCTTGTTTTGAATTTTGTTTTTGTTTTTTTAACACATGTTAAAGAAGGTCTACCGCATTACTTTTTGAGAATGTGCGATACGTGGCATACAGTTGATCCATCCGACCTGTTTGTGATGGAATAAGCCATGTGTGTTGTGGGCAAACACTTGCTAGTATACAAATGTTTGCAATTGATGAATTCATCACCGACGGGTTCCGTAGTGTGGTCTGTGTTCATCTGATCACCATCTACTTCTTGTGCTAGCTCGATATTCCTTATATGCTAAGTTTCCATTAATTGATGGCATTTTATGAACACGCCAACGTTTCCCGCCATTTCCTCACATGTTTCCCCCCACCCAGCGTTATTGTGCATAAACATAGGTGGCGCGCAATGCATGGAGGCAACAAGCGCAGCCTGTAGCACATCCACCTTTCCCCAAGCATGCCAACCCACCAAAGCACCGCCTCTGCCATCAACCACGTCGATGAGAAAAACGAGAAGGCGCCACGGCCAGTCGAGACCGAGGCGCTCTCCGGCAACGCGATGGACGACGCCGTGATGCGCGTCATCGCCAGGGTTGAGCAGACCCTTGGCGCATGGCGCTTGAGCACCGCGAATCAAGATAGGCATGTCAGTGCCGAGAGGCTGCAGCTCGCCGCACAACATGATCGATGGCGTGCCGCAGAGAAATCTAGGCGTGTCCGCATTGATAGGGTGTGGCTCGCCGCACAGCGAGACCATTGGAGCACCGCATAGAGAGAGGCGCGGCGCGTGGCACATTAAGAGCGGATCCATCGGCGCTTGCCTGCTGCCAACACGGCGTCGGACCGGGGTACACGTCCCGTCAGTACCCCCATTCCTCGCCAGGAGTGGGCAGAGGCCCTCCACGCCGTACTTGCACTAGAGGCCGGCCGTGCCATACTTGCACCGGACGCCCACCACGCACGTCGCATGGGTCGCGCTGTTCGCCTTGTCTACGGCCCGCTCGATGCCAACACGCTGGTCGGTAGGCTCGACCACCTCCTTGGCCCAGGTGTCCACCTAGGCGCAGTAGAGGAACATGACCGTCGCATCCTCGAGCCGATGATCTCCAATGAAATAGCCATCTTGAAGCTCGAGATCACGCTCCAGATGTACCGCGAGCGTTTCGACCGCTTGGACGAACGCCTGCATGAGTTTAGGCAGAGCCAAGAGCTACAGTAGGCAAGGGTTGCTGGTCATGGTTTCATGGACGCATTTTATTTTGTTGAGTTGTTTCAACGTGGATAGCTATGTATTAACAACAATCATAGTATTGCTCTATCGATTGATCTGTTTCAATGTGTGTACTCTTTTTTCTGTTCTTGTATGTTCTGTTTCAATGTGTGTATATACGCTTTCCATTCTGTATATGTGGATGATAACAGCTAGATTCAAATTAGTATACAAAAACAGATAGAAAATGGAATTCATAATATGTATATTAATTGTTCATTAGTTCATCACAAAATATATATAATATCATCACATATACGTGATGATACTTAACTACTAGGTACAATGCATAAAATTGAAAACGAACAATACTAAAACTATTAATCACTTCTGATGTGCGGCGTCTTCCCAACACGGAGGCAGTACTCCGCCTCCTCCGCCTCGCAGCGCTTGACGTACGATCTGCCTCTTGCTGACAGACGAGCGCGGGCGATCTTGCCATTTCGTTGGGTGCCCACAAGAGCTCCTCGCCGGTGGCACGCTGGAGCTTATCATCCCACCTCCATGCAGCGATGAGGCGCCTAGCGCCTTTGACCTTCCTCGCGAAGTACCCGTCTTTGTACACCTCCTCTGCACGACGACGCGCCCGCCCCCACAGCTCCACCTTCTCCTTTTTTCAAGCGACCTCACGGGCTTCACAGGCCGCCTGGTACCTGGCTTCCTCCTCCGCCATCTCCTTCTTGAACGCCACTTGCCTGCCTTTCTCAGCCAGCGGTAGTGACTTCCAAAGACAAAGATTGTAATGGCCCCCAAAACCAATCCAAAGTTGGGGGGTCAGGCGCAACCTCGTCCGGTGGCGCGTAGGGGTCCTCCTCGTCGCTGCTCTTCGACTGAGCATCCTTGGGGGCGGCGACTCCTCGTTGGCGCGTGGGCAGATCGTCGGCGCCATGGCAGAGCTTTGAGAGAGAGAGAGGGCGAGCAAGGGAAGGATGTATATGGGAATGCAGGCGGGACGACGTGAGCAAGGTAGTATTTATTGGCGGTCGGAATCTAGATCGACGGGAACAGTACACACGCCGGTAGCTGGAATTTACGAGTACTATAGTTTGAATTACAAATTATTCCCGCATTAGAATCCGTGTGTGAACATAATAGCTGACGGTTTCCAATACAGAACCGTGTCTGATTAATAACCCCCGCCATTCACCTTGCAAACCTCGAGGCGCGAAATAGAGTACCAATCGTGTGGGGGCCGGTTGTCTTGCCAGATCTTTACATTTTCTTTTTTGAACACCAGATATTTACATCGTCTGAAGATTTTTTAACTCACACACAAGTACACAAAAATATGATTTTTTTTCAAACCGTTATGGTTAGCCGTTTCATGTAGATGTAGTTCAAATTTGAATTACGGTCATTAAATGGCTCGAAAATCACTTAAATGTCTTTAAAAGATCAAATGACCCCTGAAATTTTCCAAATTTTCACATGACAATTGTAATAGTGCATGTTAAACGTAGAAACAATTTGAAGGACCTAATGGGAAGCTATCTCCCGTTCGTCATCAAACATGCATTGCTCCCTCTAGGAACCACTAGCCTTCTAGTGAGTTGCTCCGGTTTGTGAGGGGTGTGTGTCCAAACTTTCGTTAAACAGGCCAATTTTTTTACCACATCATCTTGATGGAATGACATTACATCAAGCAAGGTTTCATGTTTTTCTGATCACTTTTTATTTTTTTGAATTAAAATGCCATGGCACTCCATGCATGTGTCCATGCCGTGAGACCAATATGTTTAAAAATTCCTTCCTATTTACTGCAGATGGAATTAACTCGCAAACAAGTACACAAATATGATTTTTCAAACCGTTATGGTTAGCCGTTGCATGTAGATGTAGTTCAAATTTGAATTACAGTCATTAAATGGCTAGAAAATCACTTAAATGTCTTTAACAAATCAAATGACCCCTATAATTTTCCAAATTTTCACATGACAAGTCGTAGTAGTGCACGTTAAACTTAGAAAAAAAATTGAAGGCCATAAGAGGAAGCTATCTCATGTTTGTCATCAAACCTGCATTGTTCCCTTTCGGAACCATGAGCCTTTTAGTGAGTTCCTCCGGTTTGTGAGGGGTGTGTGTCCAAACTTTTAACAAACATGCCAATTTTTTTACCACATCATCTTGATGGCATGACATTACATCAAGCAAGGTTTCATGTTTTTCTGATCATTTTTTTTATTTTTTGGAATTAAAATGCCATGACACTCCATGCATACATATGCATGTGTCCATGTCGTGAGACCAATATGTTTGAAAATTCCTTCTAATTTACTGCACATGGAATTAACTCGCACACAAGTACACAAATATGATTTTCCAAACCGTTATGGTTAGCCATTGCATGTAGATGTAGTTCAAATTTGAATTATGGTCATTAAATGGCTAGAAAATTACTTAAATGTGTTTAAAAGGTCAAATGATCCCTGAAAATTTTCAAATTTTCACATGAAAGTTGTATTAGTGCACGTTACACGTAGAAAAAAATTGAAGACCGTAAGAGGAAGCTATCTCCCGTTCGTCATCAAACATGCATTGTTCCCTCTCGGAACCACGAGCCTTCTAGTGAGTTGCTCCGGTTTGTGAGGGATGTGTGTCCAAACTTTCGTCACACATGCCAAAAAATTTACCACATCATCTTGGTGGCATGACATTACATCAACCAAGGTTTCATCTGTTTCTGATTTTTTTTTTGGAATTTAAATGCCATGGCACTCCATGCTAGCCATTAGACCAATATGTTTGAAAATTCCTTCCAATTTACTGCACATGGAATTAAATCGCACACAAGTACAAAATATGACTTTTCGAACCGTTATGGTTAGCTGTTGCATGTACATGTAGTTCAAATTTCATTTACGGTCACTAAATGGCTAGAAAATCGTTTAAATGTCTTAAAAGGTCAAATGACCCCTAAAATTTTCCAAAATTTGACATGACAGTTGTATTAGTACTACAAATTTTCTCGTACATTTAAAACACCATCCGTTGCCACTTTACTCCAAATTCGTCTTTCACAGCTAATAAAAAATATCTACAACATCACACACAGTTGCTTTGTAGGAACCGATTGCAATGAAAATATCTTGGTCTATTTAAGTCTTCCTCCTTAAGCTTCGTCGGTTCGTCTGCTCCAGTGCCGGCAACCCCCGAATCGACGAATCCCGATCCCCATTCCCGCACCCCCTTCTTGCAAAGATGACGCCATGGAAACAATTCGTGAAGGCATGTACGATGGTCGCGTCCCCCCGAGCGCCGCCGCCTACGCCGAGAGCGCTGACGCCTACACCGAGAGTGTCACCACATCCGCATTGAGTGTGGCCGCTTCCACCGAGAGGGCGTCTGCGGCAGCCGACATTGCAGCTGCTGCAGCCGAGACGGCTACAGCTGCTGCTGCGACGACGGCTGCAAACGTCGAGAGCGCTCGAGCTGCCGTTCGTGCCGCCGATGTCACCGTGGCCCGGGTCGAGGCCATCTATGCCAAGATCGAGTATGCACACGCCAAGCTATTCCAGGCCACCTCAGAATCCAGCATGCAACCCATGTCCGAAAAGGCGGCGATGGCCATGGAGCACCTGCTCCCTCATGAGGTCACCGAGCGGGAGCTGTAGATGCAGGAGGTGGCGGAGATCAAGGAGCGCCGGGAGGAGGAGTTGCGCCTGGCGGAGGTCGAGGTAGAGAAGAGTCTGTTCGTCGAGGAATTGGCGGTGGAGTACTAACACAAGCTCTGGTGCAACCACTACTACGAGTACTACAACCTTGAGGGCGGCGCCGAGGACGAGGACTAGGACGCGGTCGACTTCAGCAGGGGAGACGCGGAGTCCACCAATGGCGGCATGTCGCCAGGACAAGTCATCGACGTCTCATCTCACACCGGCGATGCATAGGCCGGCGCGACAACGGATTTATTAAAATTATGCGTACTTAGCCTTTGTTTTTAATGCTGGTTTTTTGTTAGAGCAATGTTTAGGTCAACTGGCTTTGTTAATTACTAAAATTGCTCGATTCAGTAAGTGTGGTATGTCTGTTGTATGCTCTTTTGTGTGCCCAAATTAGCAAGCGATGTTAAATTTTGCAATGACGTGCCCGAGGAAATTTCCACCAAAATTTGAATTATCAAACTCATCCCATGCGCGTAAAGCAGAACAATCGTTTGTGATGCACACAATCGTTCAAAGTGAATGGTCTGGCGGCACCGCGCGCTAAGTTTCCCTCCACATTTCCAAAATTTTGTCTTCTCATCAAAATATCTACCCCCGCCCCCTCCCCCTTCCCCACCCCCTTTTCTCCCCAACCACAAGTCACATTTCCCCTGTTTTCTCCTTCCTTCCTTCCTAAGCTATAGCATCTTCCTTGCTTGCTTCCTCGCTCTCGCCGTCTCGCATCTTACCGTTGGGGTCGCCATGGTCTTCTTCAAAGACCTCTCCAGCGGTTCCTCCTCCGACGATAACTCCTTCACCACCCGGGTATGCCTCTCTTCTCTCTCTCTCGGGCTATGACTTGGAATGAAGGATTTTTACCCCCGTGGTAAATTTGAGTCATTTCTTCCTCTTGTACCTCCCTAGGACCATTAGTGGCAATGAATGGAGCGGGGTTGCTGAAGATCTATCTGCTCATTGTCACCATCAATCTCCATGCGTGAAGCTAGTTGTGTTGGAATCTGTGGACAGTGGGAGGAAGTTTCTTTCATGTGCAGAGAAGGTTAGAACCTCTGTCGTTGTTACAAATCATTTGTTAGATGTGATTCAGACACTATCATGGTCCCAACCCATTCATACCACACCTTCAACCACACGCATCCTAAGACAGTGTCACAGTTTGTACCTAGTATCTAAAATTGTTGCCATCTCATCAGCGGTGCCATTAGAAAATTATTTGGCACCGCTTCAGCAGTTTGTGCAGCCAACTTTCGTCCACACATCCGATTAGCCAAGCAGTAAAAATACTAAATCTTTATGGCACGAAGGAACCGGGCATCGAAGGAACTAGGTGCTCCGGAGTCTGGGTCCTTGATTTTTTTCCACTGCACCGGCTCGTCGGTGTAGGGCACTGGTGCGAGTTGTAGCAACAGTTGTCTTTACACCAGTTTTGGCATACATAGTGGACGGCCTTAGTGCTATTAGTTCTATATTACTAAATTTGTGCATGTACACACCTGTTAGTATTAATTTGTTGTCATCCAAACACTATCGCTATGTTGTTGCAGTTATATTCACCTTCCTCAAAAAATGTTCAATTTGTTATTTATTATACATGAGTAAGAACTTTTATCGTTGTTGTAGTTAATTATAGATTCTGATATTTCAGAATTTGGTTGTTGTCTCAGTAGCAATTAATTCATTTGCACATTGATCTTTTTGAGAAGATATGTCATAATTAACATGTTTCTTCAGTTTTTTAAAATAAGCATTGGTGATTTTCTATGTTGCTATAAACCCATTTCCCCTACAATTGTTACTGATCTAGTTTTAAATATTATAGGATGAACGGAAGTGTTCTTACTTGGAGTGGGTTGATCAAGAGTGGCCACAGTCTTTGAAGATGTGCCTAGCAAAGCTCTAGAGCATGTATGTGGAAGAGAACAGAGGTAGGCCGAGAAAGTGTTGTCAACGCTGAAGAATATTTGAAGATGCGGGATAAAAAGAGGAAGATGGAGAATGAGCTCTGATTTTTTAAATCAGACTTTGCTAAGATGGTGTTGGCGAAGGAGGAGGCCCTTTCCCAGTTGGCCTGTGCAAAATAGATTCTCACTGAACTGAAAGCAGAGGTGGATAAGATGAGCCTGGATGATCTCGATTAGGGAATGAATATATATTGTTCTAATATTGTTCTTATGAAGTTGAACTAGTTATATGTTGTACTGTCATGTTCTCATGTAGCTATCGTACTGTGATGTTATAATATATTTATGTGCCTGATATGAAATTGGCAAACAGTTGTTTGATATAAAATGTGAATTTGCGTAATACTGGAATTATTAATTGTAAACTAATAAACCTGCTAAATGTGTCATGGAACTTTGCAAACGGTTCTACCAGTAAAAGCGCTTGTGATGGATAGCCCAATGCCACACAGTTTTCTTCATCAAATCGTGTGTGATGTAGTTGATAAAAGCAAACAGTTAACCAAGGTAGAGTGTGTGTGATATTTACACCTTTCACACACGAGCCTACACATAAAACTGTGCGGGATGTACATACGAACTGAAACGTTTTCCCTGGATTGACTATGGGATGTACATAAGAACGGAAACGTATTCCTTGGATTGACTGTGTGTGATATACATACGAACGAAAACGTTTTCCCTGGATTGACTGTGTAGGATGTACATAAGAACAGAAACATATTCCTTGGATTGACTGTGTGTGATATACATACGAACGGAAATGTGTTTCTAGGATTCACCATGTGGGATGTACATACGAACGAAAATGATTGGGTTTCGATGCCTCGCCCGATCGCAGACGAGATCATTTTGCCCTAGCCTGTGTCCTAGGAGGGCCTACCCCCGACGGTTTCTGGGTCATGTGGGAAGGACCCCCCTATTGCCCACACTCACTTGGCGACGGTTCCAAATGTCGTCGCAGAAAGGGGTTAAAAATTGTTTGTATAGCACCGACGCATACCAGTGCTAGCTGTCATTGCATGTGGTCGTTGCTTCCTTTGATCGAGGTCACCAACAAATCTTGAAAACAAACAAATGCGTAGACAAAGGACTCTGATTAATACTGTTAGGGCATATTTCTCCCTTAGTGGTTTTGGTGATTAATGACAATTCGTTTAAAGACTAATCATGTGCATTGAGCATTTAATATATTCACTCATATGGCACGAGATGATTTCTGCCCCTTGGTGTTTAAAGTAAAGACGGTGTTGTTTCCTTTGTTTCAGTTTTGGTAGACTTGAGTCATAGGAAACATCGTACTATCAGGAAGGGGTCTGTATCGGAAAGATTAGGGTGGAATCAACATGTACATGTGTATCCTTTGCACCCTCAGCTCTTTCCCGCATCTTTGGAGGATCCCTCGTTGTCATGGAAGTGGCATTAGAGAGGAGCCAGCGGTAGTTCCATGACATGAAGCGACAATACCGCCTAAATCCACACGCGGTAGTATAGCTGTGGCAGCGGTAGTACCGCCCAGGGCTTCAGGCGGTGGTTCTGCTCCTGTGCCGCTCTAGTACCTCCTCGACTCGACTTGCTGTTCTAGTGTCGGGTTCAGCGGCAGTAGCAGCAGCAGTTGGTGCGGTAGTACCTCCCTACCACCGCTACTAGTGACGCTCCCAGCTAATCTCCCCTGCCCCTTCCCCCTATGCTCGTGTCAGTTGCTGAGCATGGTCCCAACGATAGTACCGTTGGGCCAAGCGGCAGTACCGTTGCGACGAGCGGTAGTACCGCTTGCCGCTGGCTAAGAGTGGGGATAACTGTTGGATTTGCTCTCCCACTATATAAGGAGGTCTTCTTCTCCAAGAATACTTACCTCTTCCTCCCCAAACTCCATTGTTGCTCCTGTTGGGGAACGTAGTATTTTTAAATTTTCCTACGATCACGCAAGATCTATCTACCAGATGCATAGCAACGAGAGGGAAGAGTGTGTCTACGTACCCTCGTAGACCGGAAGCGGAAGCGTCAAGTGACGCGGTTGATGTAGTCGAACTCCTTCACGATCCAACCGATCAAGCACCGAATGTACGGCACCTCCGCGTTCAGCACACGTTCAGCTTGATGACGTCCCACGAGCTCTTGATCCAGTTGAGCTTCACGGGAGAGTTTCGTCAGCACGACGGCGTGGTGACGGATATGATGTATCCACCGATGCAAGGCTTCGCCTAAGCACTGCAACGGTATGACCGAGGTGTGTTTCTGTGGAGGGGGGCACCGCACACGGCTGGAACAATCCAACTTGTGTGTCCTAGGGTGCCCCCGTGCCCCGTATATAAAGGAGCAAGGGAGAGGCCGGCCCTAGAGGGGGCGCGCCAAGTGTGGGGAGTCCTACTAGGACTCCCAAGTCCTAGTAGGATTCCCCTTTCCTTTCCGGAGTAGGAGAGAAGGAAAGAGGTGGAGAGGGAGAAGGAAAAGGGGGCTGCACCCCTTGTCCAATTCGGACCAGAGGGGGGGCGCGCGCCTCCTTCCTTTTGGCCTTTCTCCTCTATTCCCGTATGGCCCAATAAGGCCCATATACTCCGAAAAATACCCGAATCACTCGGAACCTTTCCGATGTCCGAATATAGTCGTCCAATATATCGATCTTTACGTCTCGACCATTTCGAGACTCCTCGTCATGTCCCCGGTCTCATCCGGGACTCCGAACTCCTTCGGTACATCAAAACTCATAAACTCATAATACCGATCGTCATCAAACGTTAAGCGTGCGGACCCTACGGGTTCGAGAACTATGTAGACATGACCGAGACTCATCTCCGGTCAATAACCAATAGCGGAACCTGGATGCTCATATTGGCTCCTACATATTCTACGAAGATCTTTATCGGTCAAACTGCATAACAACATACGTTGTTCCTTTTGTCATCGGTATGTTACTTGTCCGAGATTCGATAGTCGGTATCACCATACCTAGTTAATATCGTTACCGGCAAGTATCTTTACTCGTTCCGTAATACATCATCTCGTGACTAACTCATTAGTCTTTTTGCTTGCAAGGCTTATTATGATGTGCATTACCGAGAGGGCCCAGAGATACCTCTCCGACACTCGGAGTGACAAATCCTAATCTTGATCTATGCCAACACCACGAATACTTTCGGAGACACCTGTAGAGCATCTTTATGATCACCCAGTTACGTTGTGACGTTTGATAGCACACAAGGTGTTCCTACGGTATTCGGGAGTTGCATAATCTCATAGTCATAGGAACATGTATAAGTCATGAAGAAAGCAATAGCAGTAAAACTAAACGATCAAAGTGCTATGCTAACGGATGGGTCTTGTCCATCACATCATTCTCCTAATGATGTGATCCCGTTGATCAAATGACAACTCATGTCTATGGCTAGGAAACATAGCCATCTTTGATCAATGAGCTAGTCTAGTAGAGGCATACTAGGGACATACTATTTTGTCTATGTATTCACACATGTATCAAGTTTCCGGTTAATACAATTCTAGCATGAATAATAAACATTTATCATGATATAAGAAAATATAAAATAACAACTTTATTATTGCCTCTAGGGCATATTTCCTTCAGTCTCCCACTTGCACTAGAGTCAATAATCTAGCTCACATCGCCATGTGATTTAATACCGATAGTTCACATCGTTTATGTGAATAACACCCATAGTTCACATCGCCATGTGGCCAACACCCAAAGGGTTTACTAGAGTCAATAATCTAGTTCACATCGCTATGTGATTAATACCCAAGAGTAATAAGGTGTGATCATGTTTTGCTTGTGAGAGAAGTTTAGTCAACGGGTCTGTCACATTCAGATCCGTATGTATTTCGCAAATTTCTATGTCTACAATGCTCTGCATGAGCTACTCTAGCTAATTGCTCCCACTTTCAATACGCATCCAGATTGATACTTAGAGTCATCTGGATTTAGTGTCAAAGCTTGCATTGGTGTAACCCTTTACGACGAACTCTTTATCACCTCCATAATCGAGAAACATTTCCTTAGTCATCCAGTTACTAAGGATAATTTTGACCGCTGTACAGTGATCTACTCCTAGATCACTATTGTACCCCCTTGACAAACTCATGGCAAGGTACACAACATGTTTGGTACACAGCATGGCATACTTTATAGAACCTATGGCTGAGGCATAGGGAATGACTTTCATTCTCTCTATATTTTTCTGCCGTGGTCTGGCTTTCAGTCTTACTCAACTTCACACCTTACAAGTCAGGCAAGAACTCCTTCTTTGACTGATCCATTTTGAACTACTTCAAAATCTTATCAAGGTATGTATTCATCGAAAGTCTTATCAAGCGTCTTGATCTATCTCTATAGATCTTGATGCCCAATATGTAAGCAGCTTCACCAAGGTCTTTCTTTGAAAAACTCCTTTCAAACACTCCTTTATACTTTCCAGAAAATTCTACATCATTTCCGATCGACAATATGTCATTCACATATACTTATCAGAAAGGTTGTAGTGCTCCCACTCACTTCTTGTAAATACAGGCTTCACCGCAAGTCTGTATAAATCTATATGCTTTGATCAACTTATCAAAGCGTATATTCCAACTCCGAGATGCTTGCACCGGTCCATAGATGGATCGCTGGAGCTTACACATTTTTGTTAGCACCTTTAGGATTGACAAAACCTTCCGGTTGCATCACATACAAGTCTTCTTTAATAAATTTATTAAAGAATGCAGTTTTGTTATCCATTTGCCAGATTTCATAAAATGCGGCAATTGCTAACATGATTCGGACAGACTTAAGCATCGCTACGGGTGAGAAAGTCTCATCGTAGTCAACTCCTTGAACTTGTTGAAAAACTTTCACAACAAGTCGAGCTTTGTAAACAGTAACATTACCGTCAGTGTCAGTCTTCCTCTTGAAGATCCATTTATTTTCGATGGCTTGCCGATCATCGGGCAAGTCAACCAAAGTCTACACTTTGTTCTCATACATGGATCCCATCTCAGATTTCATGGCCTCAAGCCATTTAGCGGAATCTGGGCTCATCATCGCTTCCTCATAGTTCGCAGGTTCATCATGGTCTAGTAACATGACTTCCAGAACTGGGTTGCCGTACCACTCTGGTGCGGAACGTACTCTGGTTGATCTACGACGTTCAGCAGAAACTTGATCTGAAGTTTCATGATCATCATCATTAGTTTCCTCACTAATTGGTGTAGGAATCACTGGAACTAGTTTCTGTGATGTTCCACTTTCCAATTAGGGAGAAGGTACAATTACCTCATCAAGTTCTACTTTCCTCCCACTCACTTCTTTCGAGAGAAAACTCCTTCTCTAGAAAGGATCCACTCTTAGCAACAAAGACCTTGCCTTCGGATCTGTGATAGAAGGTGTACCCAACAGTTTCTTTTTGGGTATCCTATGAAGATTTACCTTTCCGATTTGGGTTCGAGCTTATCATGTTGAAACTTTTTCACATAAGCATCGCAGTCCCAAACTTAAAGAAATGACAGCTTAGGTTTCTCGTCAAACCACAGTTCATACGGTGTCATCTCCACGGATTTAGATGGTGCCCTATTTAACGTGAATGTAGCTGTCTCTAATGCATAACCCCAAAAGCGATAGTGGTAGATCGGTAAGAGACATCATCGATCGCACCATATCTAATAAAGTACGGTTATGATGTTCGGACACACCATTACACTGTGGTGTTCCAGGTGGCATGAGTAGTGAAACTATTTCACATTGTTTTTACTGAAGGCCAAACTCGCTAACTCAAATATTTTACCTCTACGATCATATCGTAGAAACTGTTATTTTCTTGTTACGATGATTCTCCACTTCACTCTGAAATTCAAATGTTTCAGACTTGTGCTTCATTAAGTAGATATACTCATATCTGCTCAAATCATCAGTGAAGGTCAGAAAATAACGATACCCGCCGCGAGCTTCAACACTCATTGGTCCACATACATCTGTATGTATGATCTCCAACAAATCTGTTGCTCGCTCCATGTTCCGAAGAACGGAGTTTTAGTCATCTTGCCCATGAGGCATGGTTCGCAAGCACCAAGTGATTCATAATCAAGTGATTCCAAAAGTCCATCACTATGGAGTTTCTTCATGCGCTTTACACCAATATGACCTAAACGGCAGTGCCATAAATAAGTTGCATTATCATTATTAACCTTGCATCTTTTGGCTTCAATATTATGAATATGTGTATCACACGATCGAGATCCAACAAACCATTTTCATTGGGTGTATGACCATGGAAGGTTTTATTCATGTAAACAGAACAACAATTATTCTCTAATCTTACATGAATAACCGTATTGTAATAAACATGATCAAATCATATTCATGTTCAACACAAACACCAAATAACACTTATTTAGGTTCAACACTAATCCCGAAAGTATAGGGAGTGTGCGATGATGATCATATCAATCTTGGAACAACTTCCAATACACATCGTCACTTCATCCTTTAACTAGTTTATGTTCATTATGCAACTCCTATTTCGAGTTACTACTCTTTAGCAACTAAACCAGTATCAAATACCGAGGGGTTGCTATGAACACTAGTAAAATACACATCAATAATCTGTATATCAAATAAACCTTTGTTCACTTTGCCATCCTTCTTTTCTGCCAAGTATCTAGGGCAGTTCCACTTCCAATGACCATTTCATTTGCAGTAGTAGCACTTAGTTTCAGGCTTGAGTTTAGCTTTGGGCTTCTTCATGGGAGTAGCAACTGTCTTGCTATTCTTCTTGAAGTTCCCCTTCTCTCCCTTGCCCTTTTTCTTGAAACTAGTGGTCTTGTTAACCATCAACACTTGATGCTCCTTTTTGATTTCTACCTCCGCAGCCTTGAGCATAGCGAAGAGCTCGGGATTTGTCTTTTGCATCCCTTGCATATTATAGTTCATCACGAAGTTCTACTAACTTGGTGATAGTGACTAGAGAACTTTGTCAATTACTATCTTATCTGGAAGATTAACTCCCACTTGATTCAAGCAATTGCAGTACCCAGACAATCTGAGCACATGCTCACTGGTTGAGCTATTCTCCTCCATCTTGTAGGCAAAGTACTGTCAGAGGTCTTATACCTCTCAACACGGGCATGAGTATGAAATACTAATTTCAACTCTTGGAACATCTTATATGCTCCATGGCGTTCAAAACGTTTTTGAAATCCCGGTTCTAAGCCGTAAAGTATGGTGCACTTAAACTATCAAGTAGTCATCATACCGAGCTTTTGTCAAAACGTTCATAACGTCTACATCTGCTCCTGCAATAGGTCTGTCACCTAGCGGTGCATCGAGGACATAATTCTTCTGTGCAGCAATGAGGATAATCCTCAGATCACGGAACAATTCCGCATCATTGCTACTAACATCTTTCAACTTAGTTTTCTCTAGGAACAAATAAACAATAAACGGGGAGCAACATCGCGAGCTATTGATCTACAACATAGATATGCTAATACTACCAGGACTAAGTTCATGATAAATTAAAGTTCAATTTAATCATATTACTTAAGAACTCCCACTTAGATAGACATCCCTCAGGTCATCTAAATGATCACGTGATCCAAATCAACTAAACCATGTTCGATCATCACGTGAGATAGAGTAGTTTCAATGGTGAACATCTTATGTTGATCATATCTACTATATGATTCACGCTCAACCTTTCGGTTTCCAGTGTTCCGAGGCCATATCTGCATATGCTAGGCTCGTCAAGTTTAACCCGAGTATTCTGCATGTGCAAAACTGGCTTACACCCGTTGTATTTGAATGTAGAGCTTATCACACCCGATCATCACGTGGTGTCTCGGCACGACGAACTTTCGCAACGGTGCTTACTCAGGGAGAACACTTATACCTTGAAATTTAGTAAGGGATCATCTTATAATGCTACCGTCGTTCTAAGCAAAATAAGAAGCATAATAAGATAAACATCACACGCAATCAAAATATGTGACATGATATGGCTATCATCATCTTGTGCTTTTGATCTCCATCTCCAAAGCACCGTCATGATCACCTTCCGTCACCGGCGCGACACCTTGATCTCCATCGTAGTATCGTTGTCGTCTCGCCAACTATTGCTTCTACGACTATCACTACCGCTTAGTGATAAAGTAAAGCATTTACATGGCGATTGCATTTCATACAATAAAGTGACAACCATATGGCTCCTGCAGTTGCCGATAACATTACAAAACATGATCATCTCATACAAAACCGTATAACTCATCATGTCTTGACCATATCACATCACAACATGCCCTGCCAAAACAAGTTAGACGTCCTCTACTTTGTTGTTGCAAGTTTTACGTGTCTGCTACGGGCTTAGCAAGAACCGTTCTTACCTACGCATACAAAACCACAACGATGTTTCGTCAAGTATGTGTTGTTTTAACCTTCACAAGGACCGGGCATAGCCACACTTGATTCAGCTAAAGTAAGAGAGACAGACACCCGCCAGTCACCTTTAAGCAACGAGTGCTCGTAACGGTGAAACCAGTCTCGCGTAAGCGTACGCGTAATGTCGGTCCGGGCCGCTTCATGTCACAATACTGCCGAAGCAAAGTATGACATGCTGGTAAGCAGTATGACTAGTATCGCCCACAACTCATTGTGTTCTACTCGTGCATATCATCTACGCATAGACCTGGCTCATGATGCCACTGTTGGGGAACATAGTATTTTTAAATTTTCCTACGATCACGCAAGATCTATCTACCAGATGCATAGCAACGAGAGGGAAGAGTGTGTCTACGTACCCTCGTAGACCGGAAGCGGAAGCGTCAAGTGACGCGGTTGATGTAGTCGAACTCCTTCGCGATCCAACCGATCAAGCACCGAACGTACGGCACCTCCGCATTCAGCACACGTTCAGCTTGATGACGTCCCACGATCTCTTGATCCAGTTGAGCTTCACGGGAGAGTTTCGTCAGCACGACGGCGTGGTGACGGATATGATGTATCCACCGGTGCAAGGCTTCTCCTAAGCACTGCAACGGTATGACCGAGGTGTGTTTCTGTGGAGGGGGGCACCGCACACGGCTGGAACAATTCAACTTGTGTGTCCTAGGGTGCCCCCGTGCCCCCGTATATAAAGGAGCAAGGGAGAGGCCGGCCCTAGAGGGGGCGCGCCAAGTGTGGGGAGTCCTACTAGGACTCCCAAGTCCTAGTAGGATTCCCCTTTCCTTTCCGGGGTAGGAGAGAAGGAAAGAGGTGGAGAGGGAGAAGGAAAAGGGGGCTGCACCCCTTGTCCAATTCGGACCAGAGGGGGGGCGCGCGCCTCCTTCCTTTTGGCCTTTCTCCTCTATTCCCGTATGGCCCAATAAGGCCCATATACTCCGAAAAATACCCGAATCACTCGGAACCTTTCCGATGTCCGAATATAGTCATCCAATATATCGATCTTTACGTCTCGACCATTTTGAGACTCCTCGTCATGTCCCCGGTCTCATCCGGGACTCCGAACTCCTTCGGTACATCAAAACTCATAAACTCATAATACCGATCGTCATCAAACGTTAAGCGTGCGGACCCTACGGGTTCGAGAACTATGTAGACATGACCGAGACTCATCTCCGGTCAATAACCAATAGCGGAACCTGGATGCTCATATTGGCTCCTACATATTCTACGAAGATCTTTATCGGTCAAACCGCATAACAACATACGTCGTTCCTTTTGTCATTGGTATGTTACTTGCCCGAGATTCGATCGTCGGTATCTCTATACCTAGTTCAATCTCGTTACCGGCAAGTCTCTTTACTCGTTCCGTAATACATCATCTCGTGACTAACTCATTAGTCTTTTTGCTTGCAAGGCTTATTATGATGTGCATTACCGAGAGGGCCCAGAGATACCTCTCCGACACTCGGAGTGACAAATCCTAATCTTGATCTATGCCAACACCACGAATACTTTCGGAGACACCTGTAGAGCATCTTTATGATCACCCAGTTACGTTGTGACGTTTGATAGCACACAAGGTGTTCCTACGGTATTCGGGAGTTGCATAATCTCATAGTCATAGGAACATGTATAATTCATGAAGAAAGCAATAGCAGTAAAACTAAACGATCAAAGTGCTATGCTAACGGATGGGTCTTGTCCATCACATCATTCTCCTAATGATGTGATCCTGTTGATCAAATGACAACTCATGTCTATGGCTAGGAAACATAGCCATCTTTGATCAATGAGCTAGTCTAGTAGAGGCATACTAGGGACATACTATTTTGTCTATGTATTCACACATGTATCAAGTTTCCGGTTAATACAATTCTAGCATGAATAATAAACATTTATCATGATATAAGGAAATATAAAATAACAACTTTATTATTGCCTCTAGGGCATATTTCCTTCAGCTCCAAAGCTCATTTTCGCCCGATCTCTCTCCCTAGCCAATCAAACTTGTTGATTTTCTAGGGATTGGTTGAGAAGGCCATGATCTACACTTCCACCTAGAGAAATTTGATCCCCCCGCTAATCCCTTGCAGATTTTGTTACTCTTGGGTGTTTGAGCACCCTAGACAGTTGAGGTCACCTCGGAGCCACATTCCATTGTTGTGAAGCTCCTTGCTGTTGTTGGGACCCTCCAAGCTTGTTGTGGAGATTGCCCCAACCTTGTTTGTAAAGGTTCGGTCGCCGCCTTCAAGGGCACCACTAGTGGAATCACGACATCTTGCATTGTGCGAGGGCGTGAGTAGAATACGGTGGACCTAGTGGCTTCTTGGGGAGAATTGTGCCTCCACACCGCTCCAATGGAGACGTACTTCCCCTTCAAAGGGAAGGAACTTCGGTAATACATCCTCGTCTCAACCGGCTCCACTTGTGGTTATTTCTTACCTTTACTTAGTGCAAGCTTTTGTTGTGTTGTATCCCTTACTTGCTTGTGTTTCTTGTGGTATTAGCACCATATAGGTTGTTCACCTAGTTGCATTTCTAGACAACCTATGTTGCTAATCTTAATTTGTTTAAGAAAGGCTAAAAATTGGTAGTTGCCT
>LR738711.1:802146082-802235443 GCA_902687465.1 Secale cereale
CAACCATATCAATCCTTTCAATTGGTATCAGAGCCTCATCTCTTTATGAAGTGTTTCACCACCCAAAGAGTATGGTTGACACCGCGGAGGAACTGCCTGAGGCCATGGAGTTGACTTCGATCACTCGGGACAACTTAAATGAAGCCATGGCTTCACTTAAGACATCCATGATGACCGAGGTAAAATCTGTGTTTAAAGAATTGCTTGAGGGGGTTGAAAGCTATTCCCGATCCTTTGCTTATGGTTAATCCCACCGCATCAAAGTCAAAGGCCAATTCCGGCAAGGAAGTGGCTAAAGGTACTCAAACCTCTTCCGCTCACGAAAAATGGGACGGGAACCTTTGCCTCGGTTCCCCCCTCCCCCGGACTATGGAGGACCGGTCCCTACACCTCATATAAACCACCTTGGTCCTCCTAAACTTTTAAAGGGTGAGTTTGCTAATTGGGTTTTTCGTATCAAGTCTCATTTGAATCACAACGCAACGAATCTTTGGAGAACCATTGAGCAAGGCTTATACCCTCATGATCCAAACAACTTCACTCCAAGAGAAGAAGTTGACAATAAATACAATCACTCTACAATGTTCATCCTCCAAGATGCGGTGCCTCCCGAAGATCTCTCAGACTTGCGGCCCTTCTCCCGTGAAAGGATTGTTGGGAACACATCATCTCGATGTACAAGGCGAGCTCTAGCATACAACGGTCCAACTTTGAAGTGGTACTTGATGAGGCCGATGAGTTTGTGATGCTAGAAGATGAGGACCCTCATGATCTCTACTGGAGGGTGAGAACTGTTGCAGTGGCTCTTCAAGACCATGGGAGCAAATATACATATGACATTTGGATAAAGTGCAAGTTTCTCAAGGCCATCATGGCATTCAACAAAGCCATGTCCTCTGTGATTCGTCAAAGGCCGGATTTTCACACCCTAACCTCAAGTGAAGTATTGGATGAGTTTATTGCCATGAATATCATGAACAAGACCACCGACAATGCTCTAGCTCGTGTGCGGTCCAAGAAAAGCTCTTCCACTCTTGCCTTGAAGGCCAAGGCCATTCCGAATGAAGTTGAGGTTGAAGAAGAGGAAGTTGCCCCGAAGACACCAAATATGATTCCCATGAGCACATGTCACTTGCATCAAGGCAATTTTGGGGTAAGAGGAACTCAAGACCCAATTTCACCAAGAACAACTCAAGTGGTTCGAAGGGAAAACAATGGATGAGAACATGCTACAATTGTGGAAACGTGAGTCACTTTGTCGTGGATTGCCCTTACGAAAATTGAGAAGAAAATGGTGGCAAGCTCATTCGCAAGGAAAAGGCCAAGCCTCTTGCCAACAAAAACAACTTTATCAAGAGGGTGCCTCAAAAGGCATTGGTGGTTCATGAAGAGTATTCCTCCGATGGTGATGATGGGGATGCAAGTGGTGAAGGAATGGCAATGGTGACCGTGGCCATTGCCACCTCTTCTCCCTCCAAGGTGTCTCTCTTCTGCGCCCCTAATGAGAACATAATTTCCAAGTGTCTCATGACCAAAGGTATCAATAAGGTAACCCCCATCATCAAAACCACCATCACTACTACTCCCTCTTTGTTATATTGTTTAGATGATAGTGAGGTGGTGAATGGTGATTAGAATGAGTTTTACTTGTTCTTGAGTAAGCTCAAGGGTGAACCCAAGAAGCATTTTTTTGCTCTCTTGGAACAACTTGGTGAGGCCAATGACATCATTGAGTCACACGAGGATACTATCTCCAACATTGAGGGCCATAGTCATGACTATGCCAGTGAGATTGCGGATATTTCCATTGCTCTTGAGGAAGATCAAGGTCTTCGTTTGGCTCTTGAGGAGTCACACAACGTTGATCTTTCTAAACTTCAAAAAGATCTTGATCATGCTATTATTCTTACCCGTGTGCTTAAATCCGAGAAGGTTGCACTTGGGGTTGGCCATGATAGACTCAAGGAAGAGTTTGACACACTTGAAAAGGCCCACAAGGTCTTGAAGTGTATTCATGTCTCTCTCAAGGAGTCTCATGATCAACTCCAAGTGAAGCTAACTAAGGAAATTGCTACTTGTCCTCCGTTTGTTCTTATTGATAATGCACATGCTACTAACCCGTGTTGTGAGCATGCTCATTTCGTGGAGGAGAATGCCAAGCTAAAAGAGCAACTTGAAAAGGACCTTGTGGCATGCATACAAGGAAAGAAGAACCTCAATGAGCTTTTGAGTAATCAAAAGGAGGTTGTGACAAAGGAGGAAATTTGGTTTGCACGCTAGTCCGATAATAATAATAATAATAATAATAATAATAATAATAATAATAATAATAATAATAATAATAATAATAATAAGAAGAAGAAGAAGAAGAAGAAGAAGAAGAAGAAGAAGAAGACCAAGCAACCTTTCCCTCTCAAGGAAGATTCTATCAAAGAGGGAGAGGGTTCTCATGTGGATAAGAAGAACAAGGTGGAGGGTGGTAAAGGCAAGAAGGGAAAGGCCATCCCTCCCGTGAACTCCGTTGACTTTAACCCATCTTATGTCTTATGGCATGCTAGTGATGGGCATGTTTATGCCAAATTTGTTGGTTCTCCATATGAGTACATTGAATGGTCTATTTGGGTTCCTAAGACCCTTGTTGCTAACATCAAAGGACCCATTACTAAATGGGTACCTAAAACCAAGCATTGATCTCTTGTGGGAGTTTGATTTCGGTGGAGTGTCATGGTTGCTTTATAGCGGAGTGATAAATCATATGACCGGAAGCAAGGACTTGATGGTGGATGTGCATCCAATTCCATATATGCCCACCCATGTCCAATTCGGTGATGCTTCAACATCAAATGTATTGGGACTTGGCAAGGTGATCATCTCACAAGATTTATCTATTGAGAAGGTCACGCTTGTTGAGTCCCTTGCGTACAATTTACTTTCGTTCGTCAACTTGCACTTATGGGATTTGCAACATTCTTTGATCTTGATACCATGGCCCTTTTGTGGAGCAAGACTCTTAAAGTAGCCTTTGTTGGGCATGTCGAGAACGGTCTCTATGTGGTGAACTTTTCGGAGCGACCCACTAAGACCACGACTTGCCTAATGGCTAAAGTTGATGTGGGATGGCTTTGGCATCGCCGGCTAGCCCATGTCAATATGAGATCTTTGAAAAGTCTCCTCAAAGGGGACCATGTCTGTGGACTAACAAATGTGAGTTTTGCCAAAGACCGTGCTTGTAGTGCTTGTATTGAAGGGAAGCTTCATGAAACGGCTCATCGTCCCACGACTGTGATTTACTCGAAGATGCCCTTGGAGCTCCTTCACATGGATCTCTTTGGTCCTCCATCCTTTGATAGTCTTGGGGGGAGAAAGTATATCTTGGTGATTGTGGATGATTATTCAAGATACACTTGGGTATATTTCTTCAAGAGGAAGACTGAGACCCAACAAACCATCATCACCTTTTCTAATGAAGCTCAACGTCAACATGAAGCAAAAATATTGATGATTAGAAGTGACAATGGCACCGAATTTCAAGAACTACACCTTGGATGAATTAATTAGTGATGAGGGGATCAAGCACCAATATGCAGCACCTTATACCCCTCAACAAAATGCTGTGGCGGAGAGGAAGAAACAAACGTTGATGGACGCGGCAAGGACCATGATGGCGGAATTCAAATATTCGTACAAATTTTGGGCTGAAGCCATCAACACCACTTGTCATGCATCAAATCGGCTCTATCTCCGCAAAGGCTTGAACAAGACTCCATATGAGATACTCACCGGTAACAAGCCCAACCTCAAGTACTTTCGGGTGTTCGGGTGTAAGTGTTTCTTTCTCAAGAAAGGTGCTCGTTTGTAAAAATTTGAGCCTAGAGCTGAAGATGGCATATTTGTTGGTTATGCTACAAACTCTCAAGCTTACCGTGTCCTCAACAAGTCCACCGGACTTATAAAGGAGACATGTAACATGGAGTTTGATGAAAATAATGGCTCCCAAGTGGAGCAAAGTGGTCTTTGTGATGTAGGTGATGAAATTCCTCCTCGAGCCATAAGAAGAATGAGGATTGGTCAAATACTCCCCATTGAGTAACCCCTTGTGGCCGAAGGAGAAGGACAATGCTCCACTCAAGTGGAGCCATCACCAATACTAGACCCACATGCTTCCGAAGAACAAAGTGAAGACCCTCAACCTTGTGAACAAGACCAAGGGCAAGATCAAGCTAACGGTGACGATGGTTCACAAAGTGATGCCCAAGATCAAGTTCTTGCCTCCGAGCAACCTCAAGATCAAGAACAAGTTCAAGATCAAGAGCAAGCTCAAGACGACGCTCAAGGCGATCAAGATGATGACCCTAAAGTTGACAATCATATGCCTATTGAGAAACTTTTGGAGCATCGAGCCTCCAAGATATCCTCCACTATCAAATGTCAAGAACATGTGTTTGAGAATGTTCTTGGAAGCTTAAGAAAAGGGGTAACTACTCGTAGACAATTAACAAACTTTTGTGACCATCGCGCGTTTGTTTCTTGTGTTCAACCCCAAAAGGTACATGAAGCACTCGAGGACTCGGATTGGCTTGAAACCATGCATGATTAACTCAACAACTTCGAGCGCAATAAAGTGTGGTCATTAGTGTTGCTACCTCTTGAGCTTGCGTTGTATTCCCTCGAAGAGGAAAGGGAGATGCAGCACAGTAGCGTAAGTATTTCCCTCAGTTTTTTGAGAACCAAGGTATCAATCCAGTAGGAGACCACGCGCGAGTCCCTAGCACCTGCACAAACAAATAAGAACTTCGCAGCCAACGCGATAAGGGGTTGTCAATCCCTTTACGGTCACTTACGAGAGTGAGATCTGATAGAGATGATAGTTTATATTTTTGGTATTTTTAGTTTATCAGAACATCAAATAAAAGCGATAAAAGTAAAGTAGATGTAGATTGATATGTTGAGAATAGACCCGGGGGCCATAGTTTTCTCTAGTGGCTTCTCTCATGATAGCGATATTCTACGGCGGGTAAACAAATTATTGTCGAGCAATTGATAGAAAAGCGAATAATTATGAGACTATCTAGGCATGATCATTGTATATAGGCATCAGGTCCGAGACAAGTAGACCGACTCCTGCCTGCATCTACTACTATTACTCCACACATCGACCGCTATCCAGCATGCATCTAGTGTATTGAGTTCATACGAACAGAGTAACGCCTTAAGCAAGATGACATGATGTAGAGGGATAAACTCAAGCAATATGATGCAGACCCCATCTTTTTATCCTCGATGGCAACAATACAATGCATGCCTTGCTGCCCCTACTGTCACTGGGAAAGGACACCGCAAGATTGAACCCAAAGCCAAGTACTTCTCCCATTGCAAGAACTATAGATCTAGTAGGCCAAACCAAACCGATAATTCGAAGAGACTTGCAAAGATATTATGAGCACACATAAAAAGTTCAGAGAAGAACCAAATATCTTTCATAGATAACCTTGATCATAAACTCACAATTCATCGGATCTCGACAAACACACCGCAAAAAGAGATTACATCGAATAGATCTCCTCGAAGACCGAGGAGAACTTTGTATTGAGATCCAGAGAGAGAAGAAGCCATCTAGATACTAGCTATGGACCCGAAGGTTTGTGGTAAAATACTGACAACTCATGGTGAGGGCGATAATGATGATGATGATGATGAAGGCCTCAGTGATGGATCCCCCTCCGATGGAGCTCCGGAACAGGTTCCAAGATGGGATCTCCACGGGAACAGAAGCTACGGCGGTGGAATTAGGGTTTTCTCTCTGCGTATGGAGTTTCTGGGGTACGTAGATATATATAGGAAGAAGGAGGGCACCGGGGGCCACATGAGGCAGCCTCGAGGCAGGGGGTGCGCCCTGGGAAGGGGGGTGCGGCCCCACCCTCGAGGGGAGCCCCTCTGTCCTGTGACTTGGTCCTGAATTTCTTGCGCGTGATTTTCTCCAAAAATATCTCTCGCGAAGGTTTCATTCCGTTTGGACTCCGTTTGATATTCTTTTTCTGCAAAACCCTGAAATAGGCAAAAAAACAAGAATCAGGACTGGGCCTTTGGGTTAATAGGTTAGTCCCAAAAATGATATAAAAGTGAATGATAAAGCCCATTAAACATCCAAGACTTCATAAATAATAGCATGGAACAATCAAAAATTATAGATACGTTGGAGACGTATCAAGCATCCCCAAGCTTAATTCCTGCTCGTCCTCGAGTAGGTAAATGATAAAGAAAGAATTTTTGATGTGGAATGCTAACCAATATAGTTTTTCAATGTAATTCTCTTAATTGTGGCATGAATGTTCAGATCTGAAAGATTCAAGATAAAAGTCTATATTGACATAAGAAATAACAATACTTCAAGCAATTCCAACAAAGCAATCATGTCTTCTCAAAATACTATGGCTAAAGAAAGTTATCCCTACAAAATCATATAGTGTTGACTACGCTCCCTTGTTATCACACAAAAATATTCATATCATGAACAACCCCGATTTCAGCCAAGCATTTGTTTTCATACTCTATCTTTTTAAACCTTTCAACTTTCACGCAATACATGAGCGTGAGCCATGGATATATCACTATGGGTGGAACAGAGGTGGTTGTGGAGAAGACAAAAAGGAGGAAGATAGTCTCACATCGACTAGGCGTATCAACGGGCTATGGAGATGCCCATCAATACATATCAATGTGAGTGAGTAGGGATTGCCATGCAACGGATGCACTAGAGCTAAATATGAATGAAAGCTCAACAAAAGAAACTAGTGGGTGTGCATCCAACTTGCTTGCTCACGAAGACCTAGGGCATTTGAGGAAGCCCATCAT
The DNA here is from genome assembly GCA_902687465.1 of Secale cereale. NCBI lineage: Eukaryota > Viridiplantae > Streptophyta > Magnoliopsida > Poales > Poaceae > Secale > Secale cereale. The sequence goes on from LR738711.1 coordinate 802,152,935, forward strand.
TGGAATATACAAGCCAAGTTCTATAATGAAAAATTCCCACTATCATATGAAAGTGACTAATCATGAGACTCTCTTCAATGAAGAACATGGTGCTACTTTGAAGCACAAGTGTGGAAAAAGATAGTAGCAATTGTCCCTTTTTCCTTTTCTTTTTTTTTCTTTTTTTGGGCCTTTCTTTTTTTCTTTGGCCTTTCTCTTTTTTTCCTTTTTTTTGCAGAGGGGCTTTATAGATTTAGCCTTTCCTCCCATGGGACAATGCTCTAATAATGATGATCATCACACTTTCATTACAACACGAAATTACACTCGATACTACAACAACAAAGTATGACTCTATATGAATGCCTCAAGCGGTGTACCTGTATGTGCAATGAAACAAGAGTGACATGTATAAAATTATGCATGGTGGCCTTGCCACAATTATGATGTCAACTACATGATCATGCATGGCAATATAACAATATGATGCGTGTCATATGAACGGAACGGTGGAAAGTTGCATGGCAATATATCTCGGAATGGCTATGGAAATGCCATGATAGGTAGGTATGATGGCTGTTTTGAGGAACAATATGGTGGCTGTTTTGAGGAAGGATATATAGTGGGTTTATGGCACCGGCGAAAGTTGCGCGGTACAAGAGAGGCTAGCAATTGTGGAAGGGTGAGAGTGCGTATAATCCATGGACTCAACATTAGTCATAAGAACTCATATACTTATTGCAAAAATCTACGAGTCATCAAAACAAAGAAATCAACGCATGCTCCTAGGGGGGAGGTTGGTAGGAGTTAACCATCGCATGCCCCCGACCTCCACACAAAGGTTGGTACTCTACAAATACCTCATGCTCTAACTTCGTCACATAGCGGTTCACCATACATGCATGATACGGGAATCACTAACCTTAACACAAGTATTTCTCAATTTCATAATAACTCCACTAGCATGACTCTAATATCACTATCCTCATGTCTCAAAACAATTATCAAGCATCCAACATCTCTTTCTATTCAATGCACTTGGTGTGAAATTTTTTACTACATGGACATTGGATGTTTATCATGTGAAGACTAGTTTCTTTAGCCTAAACACTTTACCATGCTGTTTTAATAGACTCTCAAATATATATAAGTGAAGCATGAGAGTTCAACAATTTCTACAAAATATTACCACCACCATGCTCTAAAAGATATAAGTGAAGCACTAGAGCAAAAACTAGTCAACTCAAAAGATATAAGTGAAGCACATAGAGTGTTCTAATAATTTCTAGGGCATATTTAACTCTCCCAAATAGGTGTGTCCAGCAAGGATGATTGTGGCAAACTAACAAGCAAAGACTCAAATTTTACAAGACGCTCCAAGCAAAACACATATCATGTTGCGAATAAAAATATAGCTCCAAGTATAGTTACCGATGGATGAAGACGAAAGAGGGGATGCCTTCCCGGGGCATCCCCAAGCTTAGGATTTTTATTATCTTGAATTTACTTGGGGTGCCATGGGCATCCCCAAGCTTAGGCCTTTGCTACTCCTTGTTCCATAGTCCATCAAAGCAATACTCAAAACTTGAAAACTTCACAACACAAAACTTAGACAAAAATTCTCGTGAGCTCCGTTAGTATGAGAAAGCAAACCACTACTCAAAGGTACAACAATGCATTCATTCTTTGTTTATATTGGTGTTAAACCTACTTTACTCCAAGTTCTCTATGGTTCATATCCTCCAATACTACTTATAGATGCATCAGAATAAGCAAACAACACACGAAAAACAGAATCTGTCAAAGACGGAACAGTCTATAGTAATCTGCAGGGTTCGCCTACTTTTGAACTCCAAAAAATTCAAAATAAATTGGTAAATTTGCACAATTTGTCTACCAATCATCTTCAAAAAGAATCAACTAAAAAGAACGCTCCAGTAAAATCCCACGACTACTTTAGCGAGCACTAACGATTCTGTTTTTCACAGCAAGATCATATAAAACTTCACACAAGTCTTCCCAAAGGTTCTACTTGGCACAAACACTAAACAAAACATGAAACCACATCTAATCGGAGGCTAGATGCAATGTGTATTCCCTAACAGCAACAAAATCAAAAAACATAAAATTGGGTTGCCTCCCAACAAGCGGTATCGTTTTACGCCCCTAGCTAGGCACGATAATTTTGATGATGCTCACACGAAGGATAAGAATTGAAGCACAAGGAGAGCATCATAAGACATGTGACAAACACATCTAAGTCTAACATACTTCCTATGCATAGGCATCTTATAGGAAAACAAATTACCAAGACAAGCAAGATCTAGCATATGCAAGGAAGGAGAAAGAAACAATAGCAATCTCAACATAACGAGAGGTAATTTAGTAACATGAAAATTTCTACAACCATATTTCCCTCTCTTATAATAATTGCATGTAGGATCATAATCAAATTCAACAAAATGACTATCACATAACATATTCTCAACACGATCCGCATGCATGCAAAGTTGACACTCTTCCAAAATAGTGGGATTAACATTAACTAAAGTCATGACCTCTCCAAACCCACTTTTATCAAAAGTTTCATAAGATTGAACATTCTCCAAGTAAGTGGGATCTAAAGTTGACACTCTTCCAAACCCACTTTCAATATTAATGCAAACATTATTATCAATCTCATATTCATCATGGGGATTAAATAAATTTTCAAGATCATAAGAAACATCACCCCAATCATGATCATTGCAACAAGTAGTGGGCATAGCAAAATAAGCATCCCAAAGCTTGGGGTTTTGCATATCATTAACACAATTGACGTCAATAGAATTTATAGTAACATCATTGCAATCATGATTTTTACTCAAGGAGCTATCGTGAATCACCTTATAATTTTCTTTCAATATTTCATCACAATTTTCAGACTCATAAATTTCAAGCAAAACCTCATAAAGATAATCAGTGCACGCAGCTCACTAGCAATAGGTTCAACATAATTGGATCTCTCAAAGAGATTAGCAAGTGGATGACGATCCATACTTTAGCAAGCGAAGATGCAAGCTAATTGAGAGCACATAGCAACACAAGCAAACGAGAGGCAAGCGAACGATAAACACACGGCAGAAGAAGGGCAAATAAAGCGGCAAGGGTGAAGTGGGGGAGAGGAAAACGAGAGGCAAATAAATGTAATGCAAAGGATAAGGGTTTGTGATAGGTACTTGGTATATGACTTTTGCGTAAGCCTCCCCGGCAACGGCGCCAGAAATTCTTCTTGCTACCTCTTGAGCTTGCGTTGTATTCCCTCGAAGAGGAAACAGAGATGCAACACAGTAGTGTAAGTATTTCCCTCAGTTTTTGAGAACCAAGGTATCAATCTAGCAGGAGACCACGCACGAGTCCCTCGCACCTGCACAAACAAATAAGAACTTCACAGCCAACGCGATAAGGGGTTGTCAATCCCTTTACGGTCACTTACGAGAGTGAGATCTGATAGAGATGATAGTTTATATTTTTTGGTATTTTTAGTTTATAAGAAAAACAAATAAAAGCGATAAAAGTAAAGTAGATGTAGATTGATATGTTGAGAATAGACCCGGGGGCCATAGTTTTCTCTAGTGGCTTCTCTCATGATAGCGATATTCTATGGCGGGTAAACAAATTACTGTCGAGCAATTGATAGAAAAGCGAATAATTATGAGACTATCTAGGCATGATCATTGTATATAGGCATCACGTCCGAGACAAGTAGACCGACTCCTGCCTGCATCTACTACTATTACTCCACACATCGACCGATATCCAGCATGCATCTAGTGTATTGAGTTCATACAAACAGAGTAACGCCTTAAGCAAGATGACATGATGTAGAGGGATAAACTCAAGCAATATGATGTAAACCCCATCTTTTTATCCTCGATGGCAACAATACAATGCATGCCTTGCTGCCCCTACTATCACTGGGAAAGGACACCGCAAGATTGAACCCAAAGCCAAGCACTTCTCCCATTGCAAGAACTATAGATCTAGTAGGCCAAACCAAACGGATAATTCCAAGAGACTTGCAAGGATATTATGAGCACACATCAAACGTTCAGAGAAGAACCAAATATCTTTCATAGATAACCTTGATCATAAACTCACAATTCATCGGATCTTGACAAACACACCGCAAAAAGAGATTACATCGAATAGATCTCCTCGAAGACCGAGGAGAACTTTGTATTGAGATCCAGAGATAGAGAAGAAGCCATCTAGATACTAGCTATGGACCCGAAGGTTTGTGGTAAACTACTGACAACTCATGGTGAGGGCGATGATGATGATGATGAAGGCCTCCGTGATGGATCCCCCTCGGGTGGATCTCCGGAACAGGCTCCAAGATGGGATCTCCACGGGAACAGAAGCTACGGCGGTGGAATTAGGGTTTTCTCTATGTGTATGGACTTTCTAGGGTACGTGAATATATATAGGAAGAAGGAGGGCACCGGGGGCCACACGAGGCAGCCTCGAGGCAGGGGGGCCCGCCCTGGGAAGGGGGGCGCGCCCCCCACCCTTGAGGGCAGCCCCTCTGTCCTCTGACTTGGTCCCGAAGTTTCCTGTGCATGATTTTCTCCAAAAATATCTCTCGCGAAGGTTTCATTCCGTTTGGACTCCGTTTGATATTCTTTTTCTGCAAAACCCTTAAATAGGCAAAAAAAACAGCAATCTGGATTGGGCCTTTGGGTTAATAGGTTAGTCCGAAAAATGATATAAAAGTGAATGATAAATCCCATTAAACATCCAAGACTTCGTAAATAATAGCATGGAACTATCAAAAATTATAGATACGTTGGAGACGTATCAGGTGCCAAGGCCAACGGAGAATCATAATGTCATTGGAACTAACTAGATCTTCAAGAACAAGCAAGATGTGAATGGTGTTGTAATTCGAAGCAAGGCAAGATTGGTGGCACAAGGCTAATCCCAAGTCGAGGGTATCGACTATGGTGAAACCTTTGCTCCCGTTGCTCGCCTTGAATCTATTCACATGTTGCTTGCATATGCATCTCATCATAACTTTATATTGTAACAAACGGATGTGAACAATGCATTTCTTAATGGTCCTCTTAATGAGTTGGTGTATGTCAAACAACTCCCGGGGTTCGGGGATCCCAAGTTCCCCAATCATGTATACAAACTCGATAAGGCTCTCTATGGCCTTAAAAAATCCCCATGTGCGTGGTATGAGCACTGAGGGAGTCCTGGATCGAGGGGTCCTTGGGTGGCCGGATAACTCTTGGTGGGCCGGACTGGTGGGCCATGAAGATCATAGTCGAAGATCATCTCTCGTATCCAGATAGGACTTCTATATTTGTATAATGCCAGGTTTTAGGTTCGAGTGTAATATTTCCTTCCTCTGATGGTTATGTACAAACCATAGGCCCCTCCGGTGCATATATAAACTGGAGGGTTTTGTCCGTAGAGGCTAAATGACATAGAATCACAAAATCCTCATAGGCTAGACTCTATGGTTTAGCCATTACGATCTCGAGGTAGATCAACTCTTGTATTCATATTCATCTATATTAATATAGCAGGAAGTAGGGTATTACCTCGATCGAGAGGGCTTGAACCTGGGTAAACATCGTGTCCCTAGCCTCCTGTTACCATCTATCCTCAGACGCATAGTTCGAGACCCCCTACCCGAGATCCACCAGTTTTGACACCGACATTGGTGCTTTCATTGAGAGTTCCTCTATGTCGTCGACCGAAGGACTGATGGATCGCGTCATCAACCACGACGGTGACACCAAGGGAATTTTCCCTCCTGGCCAGTTTTTGTGTTCGACGGCTTCATGCTTCGTGCCAACACTGAAGGCCACCTCGAGTAGGTTGAGAGCTACGCCCCTGGCCATCAAGTCAGGTTTGGAAGCTTAAACTATGTTGCTAATATTCGCGGAGACTTGATCTTCGACGGATTCGAGCCCACGACAATCTCTCCCTGCCACCACGATCAACACGACCTAACTCTATCATCGGACCAGGAAATAGCACCTGTAATAGTTCTGGCCCTAGATCCGAAACAAATCGCGTCACCCGAGGACGGGAAGCTCAACCCCGCCGCGGATGCCGCAGAATCAACGGCGTTGGAGCCGCACACGAACCCAGATTCAAGCAGGATCTGTGTTACCGGAACTACGGACTCGTCTCCGGCCTTAGGCTCCGAATCATGCTTATATGTGCCCTTCAAGCTCAATCAGGCGTCTATCGCCGAATTCAGTGCTGCGGATATCTTCCAGCACTCACCCTTTGGCGACATGTTAAACTCGTTAAAATCCCTCTCCTTAGCTGGGGATGAACAACCGAATTATATCCGGTTCAAACTGGAGGCTGATGGAGAATTTCGCTCCCCACCCACCACTCACTTGGTAGCCATGGTCAAAAATCAAATCGATCTACTTGACTATGCTTCCGAAGACTTCGAAGGGATGGACCTCGAAGCCGAAGGAGATCTAGACCAACACCGGCCCGTAACCGAACGATGGACAGCTACATCCTCATACGATGTGTATATGGTGGACACACCTAAGGAGAAGGAGGGCGACGGCGAAAATGATCCCTTAAAGGACAAGCCTGTCGAAAAACATCCCAAACGACGGGGTCCGAAGCGCCGAACTAAATCCCGTAAAGGAAAAGATAGCAGCACTGTCACCACCGATGGTGACAGTCCGGAGCAAGCCGAAGACCCCCCAGACCCAGCGATGGAGCAGGACGAGCGAGAGGACGGCGAACATAGTCTGAAACCACTGTCCGATGACAGCGATGCCGAAGATAGCAATTATGAACCTGTCTTCGAAGAGGATGTTAGCCTAGGCGACGACGAGTACATTGTCCCAGAAGAACCCTTAGAACAAAAGTGCTTCCATCGGAGGCTTATTGCCACCGCACGGAGCCTCAAAAAGCAGCAGAGACGGCTTCGAGCCGCACAGGATACACTCAACGATAGATTGAACGAAGTGCTAGACGCTGAGAAAAAACATGGCTAGAATCGCCTAACCAAAGGTTATCCTAAGCGTAAACTGTTGCCCGAATTCGACGACGAGGCCACTGCGCCCATACCACCGAAGAATAACACCGCCGATAAGCCGGACCGACCACCTCGTGGACGGGACAGGGTGGCTAGCAACGGCGTGCACAAGCCCGCACCCCCACCCCGTAAAGGAAAGGAGGATGCGGCTCAAGGTCGGAAAGACGATTTGTGTGAGGACCTGAACAAAAGGCTGGCAAGACCAGATCCATCTACGGATCTAGGGACCGTAGTCCCGCACGGGATGGCGGCTATCAAGCCAATCGCGCCGGTGACTTACCAGTTCGAGGTCACTACCGAACATCACAACCATCGGACATACGCCATGATATAGCAAAATACAGAGGCGCCGCACACCCTCTGTGTTTCACCGATGAGGTGTTGGATCATGATTTTCTAGAAGGGTTTAAACCCGTGAACATCGAGGCATACGATGGAATGACGGATCCTGCCGTCTGGATTGAAGACTTCATCCTTCACATTCACATGGCTCGCGGAGATAATCTCCACGCCATTAAATACCTACCCCTCAAGCTGAAAGGACTAGCTCGGCACTGGCTAAACAGCCTTCCAGAGAGATCCATTTGGAGTTGGGAAGAACTTGAGGATGCTTTTTGAGCCAATTTTCAAGGGACCTATGTCAGGCCCCCGGATGCTGACGATCTAAGTCACATCATCCAACAACCCGGGGAGTCAGCCCGCAAGCTTTGGAATCAGTTTCTCGCTAAGAAGAACCAAATCATCGATTGTCCGGACACCGAAGCCTTAGCAGCCTTTAAACACAGTGTCCGGGACGAATGGCTAGCCAGACACCTCAGTCGGGAAAAGCCGAGGACAATGGCAGCTCTAACTACACTCATGACCCGCTTTTGCGCGGGCGAGGACAGCTGGTTAGCTCGTAGCAGCACCAGCGACCCTGGAACATCTGAAGTCAGGGACGGCAATGGAAAGCCATGACATAACAAACACAAACATCGAAACAATGCTGGAAGCCCAGATGACACAGTGGTAAACGCCAGATTCAGCGGCTCCAGACCCGGTCAACGGAAGAAGCCATTCAAAGGCAACAAAGATGGTCCATCTAGCTTGGACAAAATATTAGATAGGCCTTGCCAAATCCATGGCACCCCAGAGAAACCTGCAAACCATACCAACCGTAATTGTTGGGTCTTCAAGCAGGCCGGCAAGCTCAACGCCAAACACAAGGGAAAGGGACCTCAGAGCGAAGATGAGGACAAACCTTGCCAGCTGAACACGGGGGGACAGAAGAAATTTCCACCGGAGATCAAAACAGTGAACATGATATATGCTACTCATATCCCAAAGAGGGAGCGCAAGCGCGCACTTCAAGATGTCTATGTTGTCGAGCCTGTTGCCCCCAAATTCAACCCATGGTCGGCATGTACGATCACTTTCGATCGCAGGGATCATCTGACTAGTATTCGGCATGGGGGTTCGACTGCCCTAGTACTCGACCCAATAATCGATGGATACCATCTCACCCGAGTCCTTATGGACGACGGCAGCAGTCTTAATCTGATATATTAGGACACTGTCCACAAGATGGGGATCGACCCGTCAAGAATCAAGCCAAGCAGCACAACCTTTAAAGGAGTAATATCGGGCGTGGAAGTCCGCTGCACGGGCTCTTTAACATTGGAGGTCGTATTCAGCTCTCCCGATAACTTTCGAATCGAAGAGTTAATCTTCGACATAGCTCCATTCCGAAGTGGCTATCATGCACTACTCGGAAGAACGGCCTTCGCCCGCTTTAATGCAGTCCCGCGTTATGCTTATCTAAAGCTTAAAATGCCTGGACCACGTGGCGTTATCACGGTCAATGGAAATATGGAGCGCTCTCTCCATACGGAGGAGGACACTGCGGCCTTAGTAGCCGAATTTCAAAATGGCCTATTCAAGCCGGGTAACCTATCGGTTGAGGACATAGCTAAACGCGTCCGGCATACGCCTCAGTGCGACAGCTCAGATGAACCTGAGCTAGATTAGCAGCTACGCCCCCATCGACTGCCCCATAAGGTCATCGCATATGTGCCTCGACTACATGATTATGCCCTAAAAATCCACTGGGCGATGCTGGGGGCACACTGCACACATATAGTCCATAGTTCGGCTCGACCCTATTCGGACTCTAAAATTATCTTTTGAGGTTCACTAAACGAACCAGTCTTGTTTATGGCCACACTGGATCTCTTTTTCTTTTCCAAGTTTATTTTTCTTTTTTTTACAGATGGCCATCACACTCCCCCCTTCAAGGACACATTACAGAGGAGGAAACGGCGCAGACGTGCAGCAGGGACCCGCGCTAAGGTTTCTTTTTAGATTAAGACCCTGTGTAAACCTTTTTTCACTTTGTTATTTTTATACCTTTCTGGCATGTAAAATGTCCAAGAAAGTCATCAACATTATCTGTAAGCTTACGGCTCGCCGTACTATAAAGGGATATTAATAGAGCAGCTTGATTCACATTATGTTCGGAGTTTTATTCACTCACCATAAATGTTCTCTCCCCACGACAGATTGCCACATGTGCCTTGTCAACAGGGTCTATTACCAGGGGTTGTATGCAACCCGGTATATGTTGCAAAGTACGAACACCTATAAGGAGTGTTCGGCGTCCTGGATGTTTTCCTTATATGCATCAGTTCCGAATCATGTCTTGGGTCAATAGTTGGGTTGCCCGGCTCCTGTGCTTACCCCTACGTTCTTGATTTTTCGGCTAGGGTGTAAAGGGAGAACTACTGCGATTGTACCTCTGGCTCGTGCGGTCAAGTACCTCAGTAGAGAAAGCCGAAAACTGACTGTCATGATAAGCGAGAACCTAGTCCGCAATCCGGTGACTTAGTTTTTACTACGATCGATAGAGATCTACCCCGTGTTATACGAAGGGTTGGTTTTTTCGCCCAGCCAGGTGCAATTGGATACCTTAATTCGGGAATATCATATCCGCACCAGGGGCTAGTACCTAGCCCCACCTGTCAAACTCCTATGACTAAGTGAAAGCAATAATGCCGCATAGTCCGATTGTCTGGTTCGCTCCGCATACACCTCCTACACAGACCAAGACGTTGGATAAAGAGTGTATATGCATATGACTGAACACCCCAGTACTATGTACATGGGGGCTGAAGCCGACGACTAGAAACTTCCAGATTTAGATAAACAGTCACACAGGAGGTAAAAGTCGCTCACATTATAATAGCACAAAAGTTATATAAATCGGTTCATAAGCTTAAGTCTTTACAGCCGGATACAATTACTCAAAGATAACATCTTTCGAGCACTGGCCTTCTACAAGGCGGGCGCCTTCTATGATGTCCTCGAAGTATTTCTCCGGCTTGCGGTGCTCCTTGCCTGCGAGCGGGCCAGCAGAAGCTATGTCCCACGCCTTCATCTTCACCCAGTGCACTTTTACACGAGCGAAGGCCATCCGAGCACCTTCTATGCAGGTCGAACGCTTCAATGCGTCAACACGCGGACTCGCTTCGATGAGCCGCTTCACCAATCCGAAGTAACTACTTGGGACTGGATCAGCGGGCCATAGCCGGACTATCAAGTCCTTCATGGCCAAACCCGCCATATTGTGCAGCTCGACCAGCTGCTTCATCTTGTGCTTTTGATCTCTATCTCCAAAGCACCGTCATGATCACCTTTGTCACCGGCGCGACACCTTGATCTCCGTCGTAGCATCGTTGTTGTCTCGCCAACTATTGCTTCTACGACTATCGCTACCACTTAGTGATAAAGCAAAGCAATTACATGGCGATTGCATTTCATACAATAAAGCGACAACCATATGGCTCCTGGCAGTTGCCGATAACTTTACAAAACATGATCATCTCATACAAAAACGTATAACTCATCATGTCTTGACCATATCACATCACAACATACCCTGCAAAAACAAGTTAACGTCCTCTACTTTGTTGTTGCAAGTTTTACGTGGCTGCTACGGGCTTAGCAAGAACCGTTCTTACCTACGCATACAAAACCACAACGATTTTTCGTCAAGTATGTGTTGTTTTAACCTTCACAAGGACCGGGCGTAGCTACACTTGATTCAACTAAAGTGAGAGAGACTGACACTCGCTAGTCACCTTTAAGCAACGAGTGCTCATAACGGTGAAACCAGCCTCGCGTAAGCGTACGCGTGATACGTCCAAAACGTATCAATAATTTCTGCTTGCTCCATGCCTCTTTTGTGTGATATTGCTATGATATTTATACACTTCCATACACTTTTGATCATATTTGGACTAACCTATTAACTCAGTGCACCCCAGTGCCAGTTTTTGTTTTCTGCTGTTTTTGTATTTCAGGTTTTCCCATTACGAGAACTGCCAGAAAAATCCCGGAAAAATTATATAAAAAATCAGCGTTCCAGAAGCTTCCCAGCAGCCAAAATACAGCCGGAGGGGGGCCACCAGGGCTCCAGGCGCCCTGGTGGCGCGGCCCCCCCTGGCCGCGCCGGGGGGGGCGCCTGGCCCCCCCGAGCCTCCGCTGATGCCCCCCTTTGGCATATATTTATATCGTGTCCCGAAACCCTCGAGACGGGAACCCTTTTTCGCGATATCATCTCTGTTCCGCCGCCGCCGCCGCTTCCAAGATCGGGAGCACCAGGAGAACTCTTCCCGGCACCCTGCCGGAGGGGAGGATCACCACCGGGAGCTTCTCCACCACCATGGACGCCTCCCGGATGAGTTGTGAGTAGTCTCCCTTGGACCATGGGTCCATGACCAGTAGCTATGTGATGTTCTCCTCCCGTTCTTGTGCTTCACTAATTAGTCCTCGTGAGCTGCCCTACATGATCGAGGCACATATGTAATCCTTATGCTGTTGCTATGTTGAGTTTGCTGGGATCCGATGGATTGTGAGATTATGTTCAGATTGTGTTTGAGTAATATATTTGATCTACCTCTTTTATATTTATGTTCGTAAGTAATTCTTGCATGTTCTCCATTGCTATTTATTGCTTTGGCCAAGTAGTAGGTAGTGACTCCAAGAGGGAACGTTATGCTTGATTGTGGGTTCATGCCCCTCGATGACTAGCTTGAGTGACAGAAACATGAGTCTAGGGGATGTGCTGTTGCCACAAGGGGGAAAACAACGGTGCTTGTGCCCGCGGGTGCAAGGATTGTTTACTTTACGCAAAGTTCTTTTAATGCAGTTGTCTGTTGCTTTGAGTTTACACTATGGGTGGGACTCGCAACTTAATAACAGCGAGATGTTCTGGATAGATATCTCAAGGTGGATGATTAGTAGTAGATGCAGATGGATTTCGGTCTACTTGCCTTGGCGTACCGCCCATGCTTTGAACCTCTACCTTTCTTGTAACATAGTTAGCATTGGTTTGCGCACATAATTCTGTCAATTGCCCAGCTGTAATTCGTTCACCTCACATAGCTGTTTTATCGTCTTTTGGGAGAGAGACATCACTAGTGAACATCATGGGACCCCGGTCCATATTACCATCATTGATCACATCCGCTATTTACTTTCCGCTTTTACTTACTATTGCAGCATTACCTATCACTATTATCACTTGCGTTTGATCCTTTGTAAACTACAAGGCCGGAGAGATTGACAACCTCTCTGTACTCGTTGGGAGCAAAGTTATTTGTATCTGTGTGCAGGTCCACGTTGATTGATAATATCTGGCGCCGTTAGCAGTTGACACCTTCTTGTTGAAACTGGGAGTCTCAGGGAAATCGATCCTTGGTATCTTTGCCAAGGGAAAACTTCCGCTACACTGCATCTCTAACCTTCCACTTGGGGTAACCAACGAGGGGCGAGAAGCCATCAAGCAAAGTTTTCTGGCGCCGTTGCCGGGGACTCCACTCTTCAAGATAGGGGAGTTGCATGCTATCTTTTATCTTTGCTTTTTAGTCTTGTTAGTTTACCTTTCAGTTTTCTTTATGTCTTTTCACTAGTTTTGCTTAATGGAAAACAACAAAAATATGAGAGAGCTTTATAAGCTCTACCTTGCTTTGCGACATGATGTGTTTGAAGAGAAAATTAAAAAACCTATGGAACTTTATTATTTGCATAACAATCATGATGGTGGTGATGTTATTAGTATGCTTTCTTTGAATATCAATATTGCTAATGACATGGAAAGCTCTAAGCTTGGGGATGACACGTTTGATGAACATGATATTTTTAGTCCCCCAACTTTCGAAGAGAAAATTTACTTTGATGATACTTTGCTTCCTATACATAATTATTACAATGATGAATATGATGTTTTTAGTCCACCTACTATTGAGGATAAAATTTATTATGATTATGATATGCCTCCTAAATACAATGATTACCATGATGGTTATGACTGCTTTACTCTCACTATTCCTAATAAGAAAGATTTTGCTTATATGAAGAGTAATGATACCTTTTTGCATGTGGATCATGGTAACAATGCTTTATGTGATGCTTATATTGTTGAGTTTATTCGTGATCCCACTGAAAATTATTATGAGAAGGGAACATATGCTTATAGATATTTCAATAATATCAAGTTCCCTCTCTTTATGTTGAAGGTTTTGAAGCTGCACTTGTTTTGTCTTCCTATGCATATTGCTTTGTGCTTCAATGAATTATTGTATTGCAATATTCCTATGCATAGGAAGCATGTTAGGCTTAAATGTGTTTGGTATTTGCTTCTTGATGCTCTCTTTTGTTCTTCAACTCTTATTCCTACGAGAGCATCATTAAAGTCTCATGCCTAGCTTAAAGGCATAAAAGAAAGCGCTTTTGGGAGGCAGCCCACAATGAATAAATTTTTATTTTGCTTTTGTTGTGTCTTGATGTTTTTACTATAGTAGCATCATCATTGTATCTTTGATTTTCAACTTTGTGCCAAGTGTAGCCTCTGATTGCAAGAAAGTTCAAAAGTTGTGACGTGCTGTCCAGGAAACAGATTCTGTCCTTGGATAGAAAAATTCGTATAAAATCACCAGATCATCTTTTTGGTCTGAATTTTTTCGACAGCATGCTCTATACAATTGTCTTTCGTGCGTCTGTTTTGAGTTTTTTTATTAGAGTTGCAGAAGTTCCCCGAAAAAATCATTTACTACCTTATGTTCTGTTTTTCACAGATTCTGTCATGTTTTGCCTTTCCTTCATTTTGCAAACCTAGATCTTGCTTTTTCTTTGCAAAAACCTTTTGGCAATCTAGAGAAACAGTAGACCTTCAAGAATATCCTTATTTCCAGCAAGGAATAATTATTTTATTATGGGTACTAACCTCGCTAATCAGATTATGATGAGTTATGTATGAAGGGAGTTTTCAAGTGTGCGAGGGAAGATGATAAAAAGATTCAGGAGTGTCAAACGCTCAAGCTTGGGGATGCCCCCATGCACCCCCAAGAAATATTCAAGGAGACTCAAGCGTCTAAGCTTGGGGATGCCCCCGTGCATCCCCTTCTCCATCAACATTATCAGTTCGTCTTTCGTTCCACTATATTTTTATCACTTCATGTGTTATGTGCTATGCTTGGAGCGTCTTGCTTTTAGTTTTCCTTTTTAGTTTTCTTTAGCTTTTCATAACGAGTCGGAACTCAGCTTTCTTTATGTGGGAGAGAAACACGCTCCACTTCTACCTAGAACATAACATAGAATTTTCATGTCTATCTTTGCTGTGTGTGTTCTTTCTCTTTCAATAGCTACTATCATGCTTAGCTTTTAGTTTTCATGCTTATCTTTTTAAAAAGAGCTTTCGTTTAGTTGGTTGCTTGAACTCTCTTTAATTATCATGATTATCTTATTAAGAGAGTTTGCTTCCATGGCACTGGTTGGTATGTCTATGATAAAGATGCTACGTGCATAATGGTGCTTAGTAATTCATGTTTTCTTATGGTTAGTCTCAAATAGCTGGGGGGTTTCCAATGTGTTATTGGAGTACCAACATGATTTGTTTGCCTATGATGTGGTATGGTTTAGTAATATCTTCCTTCAAGAATTTACTTTGATTGATTTGGCGTATGCTCACGCATAATTAAGACTGTAAAGAAAGTCTGTCAAGCCTTGATGATCTTTTATTTCTGAGTAGCGATATAACTACCATGCCTGATTCAATGTTGCTTTGTCGCTCTGCATGATTATGACCGTCATTGCTCTCTTAGTTGGTCGCTCCCAGTCTTTTGCTAACCTCCACCTGTACTAAGCGGACTAACTACTTGTGCATCCAAATTCCTTTAAACCAGTTATGCCATATGAGTCCACCATACCTTCCTACATGGTATTTACCTGCCATTCCTAACGGAGACTTTCATGTACCATCTCGAAATTATTCAAAAAGAAAAAAATGCATTCCTATTTTGTGCCTCTGTTTTAAGTCCATGAGGAAGTAGTAGTTAATTCATGATCTTTTTAAGTTGGACAAGCTTCACCCCGGGATTGCATGTATAATGTGCAAACCCATAACACGAGAAGGAACTGGCATTGAGTGCGCCCGGCTCAAAATTAATATAACAAACAAACCCTCCTTCACGCTTTGTTCATAAGAAATCAGAAAACTTTGGCAGTGATAAACAAAGGAGATTAAGAGGATGTGATCGTCCTCATTCGGGAGCCGTTCCTCGAAACTTGTCCATCTCAAGAAGTAATTGAGTTATCTGCTAGCATTCGTTGACAAAACATGCATGATCTAAGAAGAAAATAATAATAATTATTACCTCTGTTTTTAAAACCAAGAGCTCTGGTACATGTTTTGTCTTTGTTTCCGACTACAGGTTTTCAACCTTGCCAACAAAAGCCACGGTTCGAGAGTCTCCACCTTCTTTTAAAGCACCAACTACTGAGAGCATGATTGTCATTCTGAGTGTAATGTGCACTGTCCCAAAGTAGCATTGTCTTTTGCATGATTATGATATCGTTTATTTTGAAATCATTGTATCTAGTCATCACTTAAACCTTGGAGGTGCCCCTGCATTTATGTTTTGCTTCACTAAAGGGGGCAAGCGAGATATCACTTTGTCATATTTGCACACCATGCTCATTACAAATCTATTTGATGTTTCAATACCATATTGTAAAACTTTCAGTTCTTTGTGATTTTCTCATGAGGCAACTTAATTACTACAGATTCATTGTCTCAGTAAGCTTTTGTCATATGACTATGAAAAATCCTTATATGGTTAATAGCATGTCACCACAGAAATTATTCTTGTTATCATTTACCAACTCGAGGACGAGCAGGAATTAAGCTTGGGGATGTTGATACGTCCAAAACGTATTTATAATTTCTGCTTGCTCCATGCCTCTTTTGGGTGATATTGCTATGATATTTATACACTTCCATACACTTTTGATCATATTTGGACTAACCTATTAACTCAGTGCACCCCAGTGCCAGTTTCTGTTTTCTGCTGTTTTTGTATTTCAGGTTTCCCATTACGAGAACTGCCAGAAAAATCCCGGAAAATTATATAAAAATCAGCGTTCCAGAAGCTTCCCAGCAGCCAAAATACAGCCAGAGGGGGGCCACCAGGGCTCCAGGCGCCCTGGTGGCGCGGGCCCCCCCTGGCCGCGCCGGGGGGGCGCCTGGGCCCCCCGAGCCTCCGCTGATGCCCCCCTTTGGCATATATTTATACCGTGTCCCGAAACCCTCGAGACGGGAACCCTTTTTCGCGATCTCATCTCTGTTCCGCCGCCGCCGCCGCTTCCAAGATCAGGAGCACCAGGAGAACTCTTCCCGGCACCCTGCCGGAGGGGAGGATCACCACCGGGAGCTTCTCCACCACCATGGACGCCTCCCGGATGAGTTGTGAGTAGTCTCCCTTGGACCATGGGTCCATGACCAGTAGCTATGTGATGTTCTCCTCCCGTTCTTGTGCTTCACTAATTAGTCCTCGTGAGCTGCCCTACATGATCGAGGCACATATGTAATCCTTATGCTGTTGCTATGTTGAGTTTGCTGGGATCCGATGGATTGTGAGATTATGTTCAGATTGTGTTTGAGTAATATATTTGATCTACCTCTTTTATATTTATGTTCGTAAGTAATTCTTGCATGTTCTCCGTTGTTATTTATTGCTTTGGCCAAGTAGTAGGTAGTGACTCCAAGAGGGAACGTTATGCTTGATTGTGGGTTCATGCCCCTCGATGACTAGCTTGAGTGACAGAAACATGAGTCTAGGGGATGTGATGTTGCCACAAGGGGGAAAACAACGGTGCTTGTGCCCGCGGGTGCAAGGATTTTTTACTTTACGCAAAGTTCTTTTAATGCAGTTGTCTGTTGCTTTGAGTTTACACTATGGGTGGGACTCGCAACTTAATACCAGCGAGATGTTCTGGATAGATATCTCAAGGTGGATGATTAGTAGTAGATGCAGATGGATTTCGGTCTACTTGCCTTGGCGTACCGCCCATGCTTTGAACCTCTACCTTTCTTGTAACATAGTTAGCATTGGTTTGCGCACATAATTCTGTCAATTGCCCAGCTGTAATTCGTTCACCTCACATAGTTGTTTTATCGTCTTTTGGGAGAGAGACATCACTAGTGAACATCATGGGACCCCGGTCCATATTACCATCATTGATCACATCCGCTATTTACTTTCCACTTTTACTTACTATTGCAGCATTACCTATCACTATTATCACTTGCGTTTGATCCTTTGTAAACTACAAGGCCGGAGAGATTGACAACCTCTCTGTACTCGTTGGGAGCAAAGTTATTTGTATCTGTGTGCAGGTCCACGTTGATTGCTAATATCTGGCGCCGTTAGCAGTTGACACCTTCTTGTTGAAACTGGGAGTCTCAGGGAAATCGATCCTTGGTATCTTTGCCAAGGGAAAACTTCCGCTACACTGCATCTCAAACCTTCCACTTGGGGTAACCAACGAGGGGCGAGAAGCCATCAACGCGTAATGTCGGTCCGGGCCGCTTCATCTCACAATACCGCCGAAGCAAAGTATGACATGCTGGTAAGCAGTATGACTAGTATCGTCCACAACTCACTTGTGTTCTACTCGTGCATATCATCTACGCATAGACCTGGCTCATGATGCCACTGTTGGGGAACGTAGTATTTTCAAAATTTTCCTACGATCACGCAAGATCTATCTACTAGATGTATAGCAACGAGAGGGAAGAGTGTATCTACGTACCCTCGTAGACCGAAAGCGAAAGCGTTTATCAACTCGGTTGATGTAGTCGTGCACCTTCACGATCCGTCCCGATCTAGTACCGAACATACGGCACCTCCGCGTTCAGCACATAGTCAGCTCGATGACGTCCTCGCCTTCTTGATCCAGCATGACGGGCGAAGTAGTAGATGAGTTCCGGCAGCACGACGGCGTGGTGACGGTTGTTGATGAAGAACAATCTCTGTAGGGCTTCGCCAAGCACTGCAGAAACTAGACGGAGGATAACTAGAGGGTCTGGGTTGCCGGCACACGGCTTGGTGTATCTTGATCTCTTCCAGGTGCTAGCCCCGCCCCTCTATTTATATGTTGAGCCCTGGGGTCGAAACTTGGAGCAAAAGCCTCCTCAAAGTCGGTTTTGCCCGAAAGACAAGAGTCCCACTCGGACTCCAGGACCAAACGCCACAATCCTTGGCGTCTGGCCCAGACGCCATGGGCCTCGGCGTCTGTCCCAGGGCCAGACGCCAGGGTCTCCGGCGTTTGGCCCCCTGGCCTCCGCAAAACACCTTTTGCACCGACTTAATGCCCTGTGGGCTTGACCCCTTGGCCTAACCATATCATCCTATATATCTAATTTTACCTCTGGAGCTCCTCGCCATGTTCGTGATCTCATCCGGGACTCCGAACAACATTTGGTCACCAACATACATAACTCATTCAATAATATATCGTCAACGAAACGTTAAGCGTGCGGACCCTACGGGTTCGAGAACTATGTAGACATGACCGAGACACTTCTCTGGTCAATAACAAATAGCGGAACCTGGATGCCCATATTGGCTCCTACATATTCTACGAAGATCTTTATCGGTCGAACCGCATAACAACATACGTTGTTCCCTTTGTCATCGGTATGTTACTTGCCCGAGATTCGATCGTCGGTATCATCATACCTAGTTCAATCTCGTTACCGGCAAGTCTCTTTACTCATTCCGTAATACATCATCTCGTGACTAACTCATTAGTCATTTGCTTGCAAGGCTTATTATGATGTGCATTACCGAGAGGGCCCAGAGATACCTCTCCGACACTCGAAGTGACAAATCCTATTCTTGATCTATGCCAACACCACGAACACCTTCGGAAACACCTGTAGAGCATCTTTATAATCACCCAGTTACGTTGTGACGTTTGATAGCACACAAGGTGTTCCTCCGGTATTCGGGAGTTGCATAATCTCATAGTCATAGGAACATGTATAAGTCATGAAGAAAGCAATAGCAGTAAAACTAAACGATCAAGTTGCTAAGCTAATGGATGGGTCTTGTCCATCACATCATTCTCCTAATGATGTGATCCCGTTGATCAAATGACAACTCATGTCTATGGTTAGGAAACATAACCATCTTTGATCAATGAGCTAGTCTAGTAGAGGCATACTAGGGACACTCTGTTTTGTCTATGTATTCACACATGTATTAAGTTTCCGGTTAATACAATTCTAGCATGAATAATAAACATTTATCATGATATAAGGAAATATAAAATAACAACTTTATTATTGCCTCTAGGGCATATTTCCTTCAGTCTCCCACTTGCACTAGAGTCAATAATCTAGTTCACATCGCCATGTGATTTAACACCGATAGTTCACATCGTCATGTGATTAACACCCATAGTTCACATCGCCATGTGACCAACACCCGAAGGGTTTACTAGAGTCAATAATCTAGTTCACATCGCTATGTGATTAACACCCAAAGAGTACTAATTGGTGTAGAAATCACTGAAACTAGTTTCTATGATGTACTACTTTCCAATTCGGGAGAAGGTACAATTACCTCATCAAGTTCCACTTTCCTCCCACTCACTTCTTTCGAGAGAAACTCCTTCTCTATAAATGATCCATTCTTAGCAACGAATATCTTGCCTTCGGATCTGTGATAGAAGGTGTACCCAACAGTCTCCTTTGGGTATCCTATGAAGACACATTTCTCCGACTTGGGTTCGAGCTTATCAGGTTGAAGCTTTTTCACATAAGCATCGCAGCCCCAAACTTCAAGAAACGACAACTTTGGTTTCTTGCCAAACCACAGTTCATAAGGTGTCGTCTCAACGGATTTAGATATTGCCCTATTGAACGTGAATGCAGTTGTCTCTGATGCATAACCCAAAACGATAGTGGTAAATCGGTAAGAGACATCATAGATCGCACCATATCTAATAAAATACGGTTATGACGTTCGGACACACCATTACACTGTGGTGTTCCAGGTGGCGTGAGTAGTGAAACTATTTCACATTGTTTTTACTGAAGGCCAAACTCGCTAACTCAAATATTTTACCTCTACGATCATATAGTAGAAACTCTTATTTTCTTGTTACGATGATTCTCCACTTCACTCTGAAATTCTTTGAACTTTTCAAATGTTTCAGACTTGTGCTTCATTAAGTAGATATACCCATATCTGCTCAAATCATCAGTGAAGGTCAGAAAATAACGATACCCGCCGCGAGCTTCAAGACTCATTGGTCCGCATACATCAGTATGTATGATTTCCAACAACTCTGTTGCTCGCTCCACAATTCCGGAGAACGGAGTTTTAGTCATCTTGCCCATGAGGCATGGTTCGCAAGCACCAAGTGATTCATAATCAAGTGATTACAAAATTCCATCACTATGGAGTTTCTTCATGCGCTTTACACCAATATGACCTAAATGGCAGTGCCACAAATAAGTTGCACTATCATTATTAACCTTGCATCTTTTGGCTTCAATATTATGAATATGTGTATCACACGATCGAGATCCAACAAACCATTTTCATTGGGTGTATGACCATAGAAGGTTTTATTCATGTAAACAGAACAACAATTATTCTCTAACTTACATGAATAACCGTATTGCAATAAACATGATCAAATCATATTCATGCTCAACACAAACACCAAATAATGCTTATTTAGGTTCAACACTAATCCCGAAAGTATAGGGAGTGTGCGATGATGATCATATCAATCTTGGAACTACTTCCAATACACATCGTCACTTCATCCTTTAACTAGTTTCTGTTCATTATGCAACTCCCATTTCGAGTTACTACTCTTTAGCAACTAAACCAGTATCAAATACCGAGGAGTTGCTATGAACACTAGTAAAATACACATCAATAATCTGTATATCAAATATACCTTTGTTCACTTTGCCATCCTTCTTATCCGCCAAGTATCTAGGGCAGTTCCACTTCCAGTGACCATTTCCTTTGCAGTAGAAGCACTTAGTTTCAGGCTTGAGTTTAGCTTTGGGTTTCTTCATGGGAGTGACAACTTGCTTGTCATTCTTCTTGAAGTTCCCCTTCTATCCCTTTGCCCTTTACTTGAAACAAGTGGTCTTATTAACCATCAACACTTGATGCTCTTTCTTGATTTCTACCTTCGCCGATTTCAGCATCGCGAAGAGCTCGGGAATTACCTTCGTCATCCCTTGCATATTATAGTTCGTCACGAAGTTCTACTAACTTGGAGATAGTGACTAGAGAACTTTGTCAATTACTATCTTATCTGGAAGATTAACTCCCACTTGATTCAAGTAATTGTAGTACCCAAACAATCTGAGCACATGCTCACTGGTTGAGCTATTCTCCTCCATCTTGTAGGCAAAGTACTGTCAGAGGTCTTATAGCTCTCGACACGGGCATGAGTATGAAATACTAATTTCAACTCTTGGAACATCTTATATGCTCCGTGGCGTTCAAAACGTTTTGGAAGTCCCGGTTATAAGCCGTAAAGCATGGTGCACTTAAACTATCAAGTAGTCATCATACCGAGCTTTTGTCAAAACGTTCATAACGTCTACATCTTCTCCTGCAATAGGTCTGTCACCTAGCGGTGCATCAAGGACATAATTCTTCTGTGAAGCAATGAGGATAATCCTCAGATCACGAAACAATTCCGCATCATTGCTACTAACATCTTTCAACTTAGTTTTCTCTAGGAACATATAAAAAATAAACGGGGAGCAACATCGTGAGCTATTGATCTACAACATAGATATGCTAATACTACCAGGACTAAGTTCATGATAAATTAAAGTTAAATTTAATCATATTACTTAAGAACTCCCACTTAGATAGACATCCCTCTAGTCATCTAAATGATCACGTGATCCAAATCAACTAAACCATGTCCGATCATCACGTGACATGGATTAGTTTCAATGGTGAACATCTTATGTTGATCATATCTACTATATGATTCACGCTCGACATTTCGGTCTCCAGTGTTCCGAGGCCATATCTGCATATGCTAGGCTCGTCAAGTTTAACCCGAGTATTCTGCGTGTGCAAAACTGTCTTACACCCGTTGTATTTGAACATAGAGCCTATCACACCCGATCATCACGTGGTGTCTCAGCACGAAGAACTTTCACAACGGTGCATACTCAGGGAGAACACTTATACATTGAAATTTTGTAAGGGATCATCTTATAATGATACCGTCGTACTAAGCAAAATAAGAAGCATAATAAGATAAACATCACATGCAAATCAAAATATGTGACATGATATGGCCATCATCATCTTGTGCTTTTGATCTCTATCTCCAAAGCACCGTCATGATCACCTTTGTCACCGGCGCGACACCTTGATCTCCATCGTAGCATCGTTGTCGTCTCGCCAACTATTGCTTCTACGACTATTGCTACCGCTTAGTGATAAAGTAAAGCAATTACATGGCGATTGCATTTCATACCATAAAGCGACAACCATATGGCTCCTGCCAGTTGCCGATAACTTTACAAAACATGATCATATCATACAAAAATGTATAACTCATCATGTCTTGACCATATCACATCAAAACATACCCTGCAAAAACAAGTTAGACGTCCTCTACTTTGTTGTTGCAAGTTTTACATGGCTGCTACGGGCTTAGCAAGAACCGTTCTTACCTACGCATACAAAACCACAACGATTTTTCGTCAAGTATGTGTTGTTTTAACCTTCACAAGGACCGGGCATAGCCACACTTGATTCAACTAAAGTGAGAGAGACAGACACCCGCCAGTCACCTTTATGCAACGAGTGCTCATAACGGTGAAACCAGTCTCGCATAAGCGTACGCGTAATATCGGTCCGGGCCGCTTCATCTCACAATACCGCCGAAGCAAAGTATGACATGCTGGTAAGCAGTATGACTAGTATCGTCCACAACTCACTTGTGTTCTACTCGTGCATATCATCTACGCATAGACCTGGCTCATGATGCCACTATTGGGGAACGTAGTATTTTCAAAATTTTCCTACGATCACGCAAGATCTATCTACTAGATGTATAGCAACGAGAGGGGAGAGTGTATCTACGTACCCTCATAGACCGAAAGCGGAAGCGTTTATCAACGCGGTTGAGGTAGTCGTGCACCTTCATGATCCGTCCCGATCTAGTACCGAACATACGGTACCTCCACGTTCAGCACACGTTCAGCTCGATGACGTCCTCGCCTTCTTGATCCAGCAAGACGGGCGAAGTAGTAGATGAGTTCCGGCAGCACGACGGCGTGGTGACGGTTGTTGATGAAGAACAATCTCTGTAGGGCTTCGCCAAGCACTGCAGAAACTAGACGGAGGATAAACTAGAGGGTCGGGGTTGCCGGCACACGGCTTGGTGTATCTTGATCTCTTCCAGGTTCTAGCCCCGCCCCTCTATTTATATGTTGAGCCCTGGGGTCGAAACTTGGAGCAAAAGCCTCCTCAAAGTCGGTTTTGCCCGAAAGGCAAGAGTCCCACTCGGACTCCAGGACCAAATGCCACAATCCTTGGCGTCTGGCCCAGATGCCATGGGCCTAGGCGTCTGTCCCAGGGCCGGACGCCAGGGTCTCCGGCGTTTGTACCCCTGGCCTCCGCAAAACACCTTTTGCACCGACTTAATGCCCTGTGGGCTTGACCCCTTGGCCTAACCATATCATCCTATATATCAAATTTTACCTCCGGACCATTCCAGAGCTCCTCGTCATGTCCGTGATCTCATCCGGGACTCCGAACAACATTCGATCACCAACATACATAACTCATTCAATACTATATCGTCAACGAAACGTTAAGCGTGCGGACCCTACGGGTTCGAGAACTATGTAGACATGACCGAGACACTTCTCTGGTCAATAACCAATAGCGGAACCTGGATGCCCATATTGGCTCCTACATATTCTACGAAGATCTTTATCGGTCGAACCGCATAACAACATACGTTGTTCCCTTTGTCATCGGTATGTTACTTGCCCGAGATTCGATCGTCGGTATCATCATACCTAGTTCAATCTCGTTACCGGCAAGTCTCTTTACTCGTTTCGTAATACATCATCTCGTGACTAACTCATTAGTCATTTGCTTGCAAGGCTTATTATGATGTGCATTACCGAGAGGGCCCAGAGATACCTCTCCGACACTCGGAGTGACAAATCCTATTCTTGATCTATGCCAACACCACGAACACCTTTGGAAACACTTGTAGAGCATCTTTATAATCACCCAGTTACATTGTGACATTTGATAGCACACAAGGTGTTCCTCCGGTATTCGGGAGTTGCATAATCTCATAGTCATAGGAACATGTATAAGTCATGAAGAAAGAAATAGCAATAAAACTAAACGATCAAGTTGCTAAGCTAACGGACGGGTCTTGTCCATCACATCATTCTCCTAATGATGTGATCCCATTGATCAAATGACAACTCATGTCTATGGTTAGGAAACATAACCATCTTTGATCAATGAGCTAGTCTAGTAGAGGCATACTAGGGACACTCTGTTTTGTCTATGTATTCACACATGTATTAAGTTTCCAGTTAATGCAATTCTAGCATGAATAATAAACATTTATCATGATATAAGGAAATATAAAATAACAAATTTATTATTGCCTCTAGGGCATATTTCCTTCAGCGCCCCCTGCCTCGAGGCCTCCTCGAGTGGCCCCCGGTACCCTCCTTCCTATATAAGTCCACGTACCCCAAAAACTCCGTGAACAGAGAGAAAACCCTAATTCCACCGCTGTACCATCTGTTCCCGTGGAGATCCCATCTTGGAGCCTGTTTCGGAGCTCCATCGGAGGGGGATCCATCACGGAGGCCTTCATCATCATCATCATCGCCCTCACCATGAGTTGTGAGTAGTTTACCTCAGACCTTCGGGTCCATAGCTAGTATCTAGATGGCTTCTTCTCTCTCTCCGGATCTCAATACAAAGTTCTCCTCGGTCTTCGAGGAGATCTATTTGATGTAATCTCTTTTTGCGGTGTGTTTGTCGAGATCCGATGAATTGTGAGTTTATGATCAAGGTTATCTATGAAAGATATTTGGTTCTTCTCTGAACTTTTTATGTGTGCTCATAATATCCTTGCAAGTCTCTTCGAATTATTGGTTTGGTTTGGCCTACTACATCTATAGTTCTTGCAATGGGAGAAGTGCTTGGCTTTGGGTTCTATCTTGCGGTGTCCTTTCCCAGTGGCAGTAGGGGCAGCAATTCCCGTATTGTATTGTTGCCATCGAGGATAAAAAGATGGGGCTTATATCATCTTGCTTGAGTTTATCCCTCTACATCATGTAATCTTGCTTAAGGCGTTACTCTGTTCGTATGAACTCAATACACTAGATGCATGCTAGATAGCGGTCGATGTGTGGAGTAATAGTAGTAGATGCAGGCAGGAGTAGGTCTACTTGTCTCGGACGTGATGCCTATATACAATGATCATGCCTAGATAGTCTCATAATTATTCGCTTTTCTATCAATTGCTCGACAGTAATTTGTTTACCCGCCGTAGAATATCGCTATCATGAGAGAAGCCACTAAAGAAAACTATGGCCCCCGGGTCTATTCTCAACATATCAATCTACATCTACTTTACTTTTACCACTTTTATTTGTTGTTTTATTAAACTAAAAATACCAAAAATATAAACTATCATCTCTATCAGATCTCACTCTCTTAAGTGACTGTAAAGGGATTGGCAACCCCTTATCATGTTGGATGCATAGTTCTTATTTGTTTGTGCAACTACGAGGGACTCGCGCGTGGTCTCCTACTGGATTGATACCTTGGTTCTCAAAAACTGAGGGAAATACTTATGCTATCATGCTGCATCTCCCTTTCCTCTTTGAGGGAATACAACGCAAGCTCAAGAGGTAGCAAGAAGAATTTCTGGCGCCATTGCTGGGGAGGCTTACGCAAAAGTCATATACCAAGTACCTATCACAAATCCTTATCCTTCGCATTACATTTTTGCCTCTCGTTTTCCTCTCCCCCACTTCACCCTTGCCGTTTTATTTTCCCTTCTTCCGTCGTGTGTTTACCGTTCGCTTGCTTCTTGTTTGCTTGTGTGTGTTGGATTGCTTGCTTGTCATTATGGCTAGTCCCTTATCCGCTCCTTTGTCTACCGAGTTTGAAGTACTTCACTTCAAGCAAAGTCAAGGAGAAAACTTAAAAGATGCTTGGTTCTGGATGAAGGAATCTTATCGTAAGTGCACCTTAGAGGTGAATTTTAGAATCTTGCTTCGCAATTTTTATGTTGGACTGAATATATCTCATAGACAACTCTTGGATTGCGTTGCCAAAGGGAATTTTATCGAAGTTGATCCTAGTATCGCGCATGAAATCATAGACGGAATAGTGGGAACACTACCTCCCCAAAAGGAGTCAAATTCAACCCTGGAAGGGACGCAAGTTTTTGAGAAAATTTGCGAAGTAACAACAATATTACAAAAATCTCTTGAACCTCTTAAAAGTGTTAGTGGGAATCTCCACCGCATGAATATGTTGATTACTCTTTGTAATAAGCAGTTGGATGCTTTAGATCTAAATATTTCTAAATGTGAAGGGAAACGCAAAGAACCTCCCGGATTTGAGCTTGACACCATTAAAATGGTGAAGATCAAAGATGGCAATACCTAGATCTATCTTGTATCGTGCCTAGCTAGGGGCGTAAAACGATAGCGCTTGTTGGGAGGCAACCCAATTTTATGTTTTTTTTGTTGCTGTTAGGGAATAAATATTGCATCTAGTCTCTGATTATATGTGGTTTCATGTTTTGTTTAGTGTTTGTGCCAAGTAGAACCTTTGGGAAGACTTGTGTGAAGTTTATATGATCTTGCCGTGAAAAACAGAATCGTTAGCGCTTGCTAAAGTAGGCATGAGATTTTACTGGACCGTGCTATTTAGTTGAATCTTTTTGCAGATGATTGGTAGACAAATTCCGCAAATTTACCTATTTAGTTTGAAATTTTTGGAGTTCCAGAAGTAGGCGAACCCTGCAGATTACTACAGACTGTTCTGTCTTTGACAGATTCTGTTTTTCGTGTGTTGTTTGCTTATTCCGATGCATCTATGAGTAGTATTGGAGGATATGAACCATAGAGAACTTGGAGTACAGTAGGTTTAACACCAATATAAACAAAGAATGAATTCAGTGCTGTACCTTTGAGTAGTGGTTTGCTTTCTTATACTAACGGAGCTCACGAGAATTTTTGTCTAAGTTTTGTGTTGTGAAGTTTTCAAGTTTTGAGTATTGCTTTGTTGGACTATGGAACAATGAGTAGCAAAGGCCTAAGCTTGGGGATTCCCATGTCACCCCAAGTAAATTCAAGATAATCAAAATCCTAAGCTTGGGGATGCCCGGGGAAGGCATCCCCTCTTTCGTCTTCATCCATCGGTAACTATACTTGGAGCTATATTTTTATTCGCAACATGTTATGTGTTTTGCTTGGAGCGTCTTGTATAATTTGAGTCTTTGCTTGTTAGTTTGCCACAATCATCCTTTCTGGACACACCTATTTGAGAGAGTTAAATATGGCCTAGGAATTGTTAGAACACTATATGTGCCTCACTTATATCTTTTGAGTTGAATAGTTTTGCTCTAGTGCTTCACTTATATCTTTTAGAGCACGGTGGTGGTAATATTTTGTAGAAATTGTTGAACTCTCATGCTTCATTTATATCTATTTGAGAGTGTACTAAAACAGCATGGTAATGTGTTTAGGCTAAAGAAACTAGTCTTCACATGATAAACATCCAATGTCAATGTAGTAAAAATTTCACACCAAGTGCATTGAATATGATGAGATGTTGGATGCTTGATAATTGTTTTGATACATGAGGATAGTGATATTAGAGTCATGCTAGTGGAGTTATTATGAAATTGATAAATACTTGTGTTAAGGTTAGTGATTCCCGTAGCATGCACGTATGGTGAACCGTTGTGTGACTAAGTTAGAGCATGAGGTATTTGTAGAGTGTCAACCTTTGTGTGGAGGTCGGGGGCGCGCGATGGTTAACTCCTACCAACCTCCCCCCTAGGAGCATGCGTTGATTGCTTTGTTTTGATGACTCATAGATTTTTGCAACAAGTATATGAGTTCTTATGACTAATGTTGAGTCCATGGATTATACGCACTCTCACCCTTCCACCATTGCTAGCCTCTCTTGTACCGCGCAACTTTTGCCGGTGCCATAAACCCACTATATATCCTTCCTCAAAACAGCCACCATATTGTACCTACCTATCATGGCATTTCCATAGCCATTCTGAGATATATTGCCATGCAACTTTCCACTGTTCCGTTCATATGACACGCATCATATTGTCATATTGCCATTGCATAATCTTGTAGTTGACATCGTATTTGTGGCAAAGCTACCATGCATAACTTTTCATACATGTCACTCTTGTTTCATTGCACATGCCGGTACACCGCCGGAGGCATTCATATAGAGTCATACTTTGTTGTTGTAATATCGAGTTGTAATGAAAGTGTGATGATCATCATTATTAGAGCATTGTCCCATGGGAGGAAAGGCTAAATCTATAAAGCCCCTCCGCAAAAAAAGGCCAAAGAAAAAAAGGCCAAAAAAAGAAAAAGGGGCAATTGCTACTATCTTTTTCCACACTTGTGCTTCAAAGTAGCACCATGTTCTTCATTGTAGAGAGTCTCAAGCTCAGTCACTTTCATATACTAGTGGGAATTTTCGTTGTAGAACTTGGCTTGTATATTCCAATGATGGGCTTCCTCAAATGCCCTAGGTCTTCGTGAGCAAGCAAGTTGGATGCACACCCACTAGTTTCTTTTGTTGAGCTTTCATTCATATTTAGCTCTAGTGCATCCGTTGCATGGCAATCCCTACTCACTCACATTGATATCTATGGATGGGCATCTCCATAGCCCGTTCATACGCCTAGTCGATGTGAGACTATCTCCCTCCTTTTTGTCTTCTCCACAACCACCTCTATTCCACCCATAGTGCTATATCCATGGCTCACGCTCATGTATTGCGTGAAAGTTGAAAGGTTTGAAAAGATAGAGTATGAAAACAAATGCTTGGCTGAAATCGGGGTTGTGCATGATATGAATATTTTTGTGTGACAACGAGGGAGCATAGCCAACACTATATGATTTTGTAGGGATAACTTTCTTTTGCCATAGTATTTTGAGAAGACGTGATTGCTTTATTAGTATTGCTTAAAGTATTATTATTTCTTATGTCAATATAGACTTTTATCTTGAATCTTTCAGATCTGAACATTCATGCCACAATTAAGAGAATTACATTGAAAAACTATATTGGTTAGAATTCCACATCAAAAATTCTTTCTTTATCATTTACCTACTCGAGGACGAGCAGGAATTAAGCTTGGGGATGCTTGATACGTCTCCAACATATCTATAATTTTTGATTGTTCCATGCTATTATTTATGAAGTCTTGGATGTTTAATGGGCTTTATCATTCACTTTTATATCATTTTTGGGACTAACCTACTAACCCAAAGGCCCAGTCCAGATTGCTGTTTTTTGCCTATTTCACGATTTTGCAGAAAAAGAATATCAAACGGAGTCCAAACGGAATGAAACCTTCGCGAGAGATATTTTTGGAGAAAATCACGCACAGGAAGCTTGAGAACCACGTCAGAGGATCAAGGAGCCGCCCTCGAGGGTGGGGGCGCGCCCCCCTTTCCAGGGCGCGCCCCCTGCCTCGAGGCCTCCTCGAGTGGCCCCCGGTGCCCTCCTTCTTCCTATATAAGTACATGTACCCCAGAAACTCCGTGAACAGAGAGAAAACCCTAATTCCACCACCGTACCTTCTGTTCTCATGGAGATCCCAACTTGGAGCCTGTTTCGGAGCTCCACCGGAGGGGGATCCATCACGGAGGCCTTCATCATCATCATCATCATCGCCCTCAGCATGAGTTGTGAGTAGTTTACCTCAGACCTTCGGGTCCATAGCTAGTATCTGGATGGCTTCTTCTCTCTCTTCGGATCTCAATACAAAGTTCTCATCGGTCTTCGAGGAGATCTATTTGATGTAATCTATTTTTGCGGTGTGTTTGTTGAGATCTGATGAATTGTGAGTTTATAATCAAGGTTATCTATGAAAGATATTTGGTTCTTCTCTGAACTTTTTATGTGTGCTCATAATATCCTTGTAAGTCTCTTCGAATTATTGGTTTGGTTTGGCCTACTAGATCTATAGTTCTTGCAATGGGAGAAGTGCTTGGCTTTGGGTTCAATCTTGCGGTGTCCTTTCCTAGTGACAGTAGGGGTAGCAAGGCACGTATTGTATTGTTGCCATCGAGGATAAAAAGATGGGTCTTATATCGTATTGCTTGAGTTTATCCCTCTACATCATGTCATCTTGCTTAAGGCGTTACTTTGTTCGTATGAACTCAATACACTAGATGCATGATGGATATCGGTCGATGTGTGGAGTAATAGTAGTAGATGCAGGCAGGAGTCGGTCTACTTGTCTCGGACGTGATGCCTATATACAATGATCATGCCTAGATAGTCTCATAATTATTCGCTTTTCTGTCAATTGCTCGACAGTAATTTGTTTACCCGCCGTAGAATATCGCTATCATGAGAGAAGCCACTAGAGAAAACTATGGCCCCCGGGTCTATTCTCAACATATCAATCTACATCTACTTTACTTTTACCACTTTTATTTGTTGTTTTATTAAACTAAAAATACCAAAAATATAAACTATCATCTCTATCATATCTCACTCTCGTAAGTGACCGTAAAGGGATTGACAACCCCTTATCTCGTTGGCTGCGCAGTTCTTATTTGTTTGTGCAGGCGCGAGGGACTCGCGCGTGGTATCCTACTGGATTGATACCTTCGTTCTCAAAAACTGAGGGAAATACTTACGCTACTGTGTTGCAACTCCCTTTCCTCTTCGAGGGAATACAACGTAAGCTCAAGAGGTAGCAGCGATGCGTGCCTCGTTTCGCGCATCCTGGGAAGCCTTAACTGCCGCAGTAAGCTCGGATGCTTGTTCCAAAGTCTTGTTTTCCAATGCCTCACATTTGCGAATGGCATCTTTGACCTCAACCTCGACTTCGGACACCCGATCCTGGTGCTTCTCGCACACGGCCTTTTCGGCCTCTAGTTCGACAATCGCTTTGTCAGCGGTCGCCTTGCTCACCTCCGCCTCCTTCTTGGCCTTCGCGAGCTCGCCCTTGAGGGCCTCGAGCTTAGTGGCGCCAACTATGTAATACAGAATATCATAAAAGAGTTCATACTCATAATCAATTTATGTTCTTAGTCTTCTTGACATCTTAAATTCTTTAAAAGCCGCTGTCACATCCCTAGTTTAGCACTTGCATTAGGACTAGCTAGAGTGTGCATCATGTTTACTTATCAAAGAAAACCTGAAATGGGAATGACAGAAACCCCAGCACCCCTCTCCTAACAACTAGGGTTTGATAAAATCTTTTCCAATGTACCCAAAATGCCCTTCAAAAATGTTCATCATTTCTGCCTTGGTCCTAAACCTCTGCCAAAAATGGTGCACAATTTTCTAGGACCTCTAAGGTCTTTGGATTAAATCATATGGTATTTGTATTTGGGCATTTAAATGCTATAATATATTTTAAATGCTCAAATAATCATAAACTATAATGTTCCATGCTGTTCATATTATATACAGTGGGCATGACAAGTTTTATGAGATATAAAAATGTTCTGACATTTTTAATAATTAAACAAAGTGGCAAAAGAAATGAAAGAGAAAAGAATTAGGAAAGAAAAGAAAGAGAGAAAGGACTTACCTGAGCCCAGAACTGTTGCAGGCCGGCCCAGCCCACCAGCCCCGCTTCTGTCACCTTCCTCCTCGCACCAGAAGGCAGCGCGCGTGGCCACCGCGTGCCGGCACGTGCCCGGCCACCTCCACCCTGCTTGCCTGCCTCCCCGACGGCCTGGACGTCTCCCTGCGTCGCCACGCAGCTGTCCCGACCTCTCTCTCACTCCCCCTCGTCCTCATCTCCCTCCCCTGGCTCTCTCCTTCCCCATCACCGAGCCGCCCGTCGCCGCCGCTCGCCGTTACCGCACCTAGAGTCTCCCCCTCGTCCCGTGATCGTGTCCAGAAGGTTCGCCGCGACGCCCTCTTCCTCCTCGTTGAGCCACGGATCGCCGGAAGCCCTGCAACGCCTTCACGCCATCGTCCCCAACCTCGGATCGCCGGAGATCCTCGCCGTCGATTAAGAAGCTGCAGACCGTCCCCGACCTCTCCGTCGAGCTCGCTAGCACCGCTGTGAGCCCCTACGCCGAATCCCTCCTTCCTCCGCTTCGTTTGCGCCGTGTAGCTGCTGCTCCGTTGATCACCGAAACCCGCCGCCGCCGTGCTTGCCGCCGGTGATGCTCCGGTGACCATTTGGTCACGGACGCACGTCCATCTCGCTCGCCGCAACACGTAGATGAGCTAGGTGCCACGCACGCATCGCCTAGGCCACCGCAGCCGCTTCTCCACACACGACCGAACGCCGGCCGCCGCTGTCGAGCTCGTTGCCGTCGCCTCCGGCCACCACAGGCCCGGCGACTACCACCATTCGACGCGCAACGGCAAGGGCTCTCCAACGCACCCAACCATGGCTCGAACCGAGCCCTGTGGGCGATTTCTGAAGCACGTCGCCGTGTTTGGCCTCGTCGGCGTCACTTCGCCGGCGAGTTTGACTCGTTTGACCGGGGGGTTGACCACCCCTGGGTCGCTGACGTGTGGGCCACCCCTCCCCTAATTAGCTAGTTTAATTAAGTAAATGTTAATTAAATTAGTTAGTTAGTTTAGTCACTGACCCGTGGGCCCAGACCCCACTGACAGTTAATTAGTTTCTAGCTTAACATTAATCAACTCTGTTAATTAGCTATGACACTGACATGTCGGGCCCACATGTCATGTTTGACCTGGACCAGCTCCTGTTGACCTGCTGATGCAGCATGAGGTCATGCTGACGCAGTAAAGAGTTTCTGGAATTTAAAATAAATCTTAATTGATTTATGAATTTCAGAAAAATACTCAAAACTTCTAAAAATCATATAAAATCAACCGTAGCTCAGATGGAAATAATTTATATATGAAAAATGATCAGAAAAATCCAATCTTTCCAATGGCACTGGTTTCATGCATGTTTGAGCAAGTTAACCTTGTTGTATACATTAAAACATCATAATGCACTTAATTAAATAATAGTTTGAATTCCAATTTGAATCTTTGATTCAAATAGGCTCAAACCCTTCTGGTTATAGCTGCATTAGCCAAAACACATGCATCTTGCCATGTCATGAGCATGCATCATATTGTTGCATTTGTTTGTATAATGATTGTATCGCCGGTATTCTTCGTGTTAGGTCCTGCTCCCGAGGATACTGCTGCGTATCCAGTTGAAGAGCAGTACCCGACAACCACTCTGTCAGGCAAGCAATCATTGATCATTCCGATACAAATCCATCTTCTCGCTCCTGCTCACTTTTACTGCATTAAGGCAACAGCGTGTGAACTGCTACTTGCTGCGGTAGTTGAACCCTATTCCCTTGCATGACCTGTCATTGCCACAGTAAATAGTTGAAACCCACTAGCATGTGTAGGAGTTGATTGAGCCATGTGATGTGTGATCCACCATGCTATTTGTTTATGTTGCCTGCTATGCTTAGAGTTGTGTCAGGTCTGGTTCATCTGGGTGATGGATCAGAGTGAAACAATCATACCGATAAAGAGAAGGAAGTGTGTAATACGCTTGGTAAAGGTATCGATGAAAGGCCATGTAGGAGTACATGGTGGGTTGTTTCATTGGAATCCTCCATAGGACCCGAGATCTGTATGTGTGGTTCAAGTTACAGCTACTACCACACATTGGGATCCTTAATTGACCCTCTCGGCTTATTAATCACCCTTGATCTCTGTCCAGGGGTTGCAACTAGTTTCTGGTGTTTATAGTTTACTGGAGGTCGTGCACAGCGCTGACCCTCGGGGTGGGCTGTGATGCGACAGGTACGTGGCACGGTGTACCGGTTGCCCGTTTGGTGACTCGGGAACCCTGTACACATCATTTGGGGCCGTAAGCGACACCCCGGCCGGATCTCCCCATGGATGGAACCCAAATAGGCAATAAACCTGGACGAGAGACTTGAGTAGTTAGTCAGGTCATGGCCGACACCCACGCAGGGCTTCCGCTTGAAGGTTGCCGAGTACACGTCGAGTAAACGGCGATAAGTGGTGAGAGCGTGTGTGAAGAAGTACACCCCTGCAGGGTTATCAATCTATTCGAATAGCCGTTGTTCCCGGTACGGACTACTTGGTTACTCTTACAGTTCATAGACAAGTTGATGGATACTACTAAAAGCCTCAAGATAAGTGTGAGTGCCGTGGATGGCCCTTCCGTAGGATGACGGAAGAGGATCCTCGGTAGTGTATTGTTGTGGTGAGTAGAGGACTCGTGTTCGTAATAACATCTTGCAATCCGTTGAGAGTTGTAGTATAGGTTAGCCAAGAGTCAAAGCTGGCTTTCTGCTATGAACTCCACTACCCCCTTTGATAATGTTGCATGTATGATAGGTTCTGTTGTAAGACTTGCTGAGTACCTTTGTACTCATGTTTGCTTAATAACTGTTGCAGAGGAGAACCCTGCCCCTTCTAATGGGTTCTACGTAGACGTTGACATCGACGAGTAGCTTGTCACCCAGACGAAGATCTGGAGCTTGTGAAGGGCCTTGTAGATAGTCAGGCTACACCAAGCCTGTTTTATTTTCTAAGTTGTCTGTACTCAGACATGTAGCTTCCGCTTGTGCTTGTATGACTGTATGACTTGAGTGTTGGGTCATGTGACCCCTACCTGTATGGATATGTTATGTATGGCTCTTGGAGCCTCTTAAATAAAGTACTTTGAGTCATAGAGTTCTGTTGTGATGCAATGTTGTATTTGCACATATTGAGCATATTGTGTGTATGGTTGAAATGCTTGGTATGTGTGGGATCCGACACCTAGTTGTCGGTGTACTAAGATAGGGGTACCTTAGTACCCCAACTTGTGCACGGGCAGTAGCAGCTTCCCGCGGCAGGGCTCACCACGTGCTCGCCGGAGACCTTTCCGATCCTTATTAAGCCATTCAAAAACAAAGTATACAAGACAGAAGATCAAGGCCCCGGCAAGTGGAGCTTGCCGGGAAGGCCGTCCCAGGCTCAAGACTATCACATTTAGTACAAGACCCTGGCAATAGGAGCTTGCCAGGAAAACCAGAAGACTGCGTCCCAGAAGACATGCCTTGGCGCAGCATGCGCCCCGGCAGGGGCCCGGGGAGCGACAAGCTTCAGGGCCCGGCAAGATCAAGACCCCGGCAAGGTGCTTGCCGGGGGAAGCCTGCACTGTGTACCCGCGCTCCAGCTCATCGGCCCACGCGTCGCCCTGGGGCCCTTCCAGGGACGCGTGGCGGATGGCTGTGCAGCCTGGGGGACACGGTGGCGAGCCACGGTGACGAGGCTACCGCCGTGGCGAACGGAGACGCATGGACGGGTGCTTTTGGGGTCGACGGTGACGGGCATTTAATGCCCTTGTCCCCCACTGTCAAGTTAGGTGAAGACCACTGTTCACGCACTGTTCATGCACTGTTCCCGCACTGTTACAACTACCACCAAAGTTACATTTTTGCCCTTCTTCTACGTTGGCACCTGTCGGTGACCCCTTGAGCTATAAAAGGAGGCCCATGCACAACGTAGAAAGGGTTCGGAACCTAGACAGCTCTCTTGCTCGGTGTAGCTAGTTCTTCAAGCTCCCGAGCTCACAAACTCAATACAAATCAAGCAGGAGTAGGGTTTTACGCGTCCGCGCGGCCCGAACCTGGGTAAACTGCCCGCGTGCTCTCCTCGATCTGCTCTTTGTGCTCCCTCCGCTCCCTTACCGCAACGTACAAGGGGCTCCGGTCCCATAGGTGCTCGTGGTGGACAGTTTCCCCCGACATCTTTGGCGCGCCAGGTAGGGGGCGTCGAGGTTGTGCGAACCTGATCCGGCGCTCACGCGGGCGCATTCTTCATCAACCTCTCCAACTTCATCAACTTCATCAGCGACAGCAACATGGCCCCGAAGAAGAAGGCTTCGGAGGTCGCAGGCCCGTCTGCGTCGATTCCCCCGCCACCAGAACCAACGGTGGGTGGAGGAGACGCCGGCGGAAGGGTGGTCGCCGGTGAGGAAACTCACGGCACCGCCAAGTCCAAGGACAAGGCGGACGACCGGACCAACTCCAAGGCCTCGGTGTCCGTAGACGCGCCACGTCCATCTCAGCAGACGACAGGCCAGCAGCACCGTGGTGCAGGAGGTACCATCCGCTTGTTGGGCCAAGGACAAACCGGAGGCTCGCGGGATGCTCTGGGCCATCGTCCTGGCACGAGCAAGGCGCGGTCGCCAGGGCGAGAGACTGCTCCTTCTAACCCTGTTAGAAGTCCGAGCATATCTCGCTCCTCGCACCGCTCGCCACCGCTCCCCTCCTCTCCAGCAGAAGCTCTCGCAAGAGCGCAACTGCTCCTTGATTTCCCTCCAGCGGCGGACAAGGGCGAAGACTGGAGGGCAACAATCCAAAGCCTCATCGCCTTCGCCAACAACGACACGCCGCAGCAGCCGGCGACCTCGCGGCCACGGCAAGTCGACCAGGCGAAGGCCGACGGCAACAAGACCGCCGGGGGTGCAACCACCGTGCACTCCCCGCCGCGCAAGCAGAAGACGCCTCCCCGCCGGATTAACGTCGACGACGACTCCACGGCGTCGTCGGATCCGCGGGCTCGTCGGGACCAGCGCCAAGTCCTTGACGATCGGCGGCAAGAAGATGCTCGGACAACGATCGAGCGCCGGCGAGAAGCCCGGCGACAATCGGACCAACGTGCTGGGACTGCTGTCGACACGCACGCGCCCGGTGAACCAGGCGACTTGCCATACGCGGCAGGTTGCCCTGCGTTTACCCGTGAGCTACGGCGCGTCCAGTGGCCCAGCATGAAAAACTTCAAGCCTGACGTACCCGAGAAGTACGACGGCAAGACGCACCCCTCGGAGTTCCTCAGTATCTACACCATCGCGGTGCAGGCTGCCGGGGGGCGCGACGAGAAGATACTGGCGAACTACTTCCCGCTGGTGCTTAAGCCAAACGTACGTTCTTGGCTTATGCACTTGCCGGAAGGCTCCATTTCTTCTTGGGCAGATCTGTGCCACCAATTTGTTGGCGCCTTCACGGGCGGCCACAAACCCCACGGCCAGGAGAGTGATCTCCACATCTTGGCCCAGAAGGAAGGAGAATCCCTGCGCAAGTACATTCAATGGTTCAGCCGCGTCCAGCACAACATTCCCGACGTCCACCCCACCGCGGTTATCAGCGCGTTCCACCAGAACGTGCGTAACCGTCGCATGCGGGAAGAGATGGCCATGACCAAGATCCGGGACGTCAGCGAGCTCTACGCTCTGGCTGACAAGTGCGCGCGCGCCGAAGAGGGGAGGAGACTCCCCGAAGAGGATGCTGGCGCAGGGGGAAGCGACAGCGAGGATGCCGCCCCGGCAAAGAAGAGCCGGCGGCGGAACAACAGAAAGAAGAAGAGCAAGGAGGTGCTGGTCGTCGAGAAGTCCGGCAAGGAGGCTCCCGCCAAGACAGCACAGGCTGGCGGCTCCGGCAAGGAGCCTGACCCTGTAGCGGCGGCCGACAAGCAGGACGGCTCCGACAAGCAATATTGCAAGATCCACCGCACCAAGGGCCACGACCTTTCCAACTGCAAACGCGTCGAGTACCTCGTAGAGCAGCAGAAAGCTGAATACGAGCGTCGCGACAAGGAGAAGGCTCAAGGTGGCGGAGGAGAGCCAAGCAAGAAGCGGCCATTCAATGGCCGGGGAGGATGCCGCGGCAAGGCCAAGCAGCGGCAAGGAGA
Organism: Secale cereale; assembly: GCA_902687465.1. NCBI lineage: Eukaryota > Viridiplantae > Streptophyta > Magnoliopsida > Poales > Poaceae > Secale > Secale cereale. The sequence continues at coordinate 802,191,299 of LR738711.1, forward strand.
TCGACCTCCCCGGGGCCGCGACAAGGATGAGGAAGAAGACGACGACGACGACATGGATGAAGGTGATAACAGCGAGCAGGAGTTCCAAAAGGCCACAGAAGTGCTGTGTGTCGACGGGGGCGCCTCTCTGCACACTTCCCACCGCCAACTCAAGCAGTGGGTGCGGGAAGTAAACGCAGCAGAGCCGCCCGTCGAGTCGCGCAGGCTGCTGAAGTGGTCCAGCACGCCCATCATTTTTGATCTTGAGGATCACCCTGACCGCACCACGGCGGTCGGGTGCTTGCCGATGTTGGTCTCACCAACCATCCGCAACCTCAAGGTCACCAAAATGTTGGTTGACGGCGGGGCCGGCCTGAACTTGATCTCCTCAGCTGTGATCAAGAAACTTCAGATCCCAGACGGCGAGCTCGAAGAAACCGGTTCGTTCCAAGGAATAAACCCGGGGAGGAGCAAGCCGAAGGGCAAGATTACTCTGCCAGTGACCTTTGGCGGGGAGCTCAACTTCAGGACGGAGAGGATAACCTTTGACGTGGCCGATATCCCATTGCCATACAATGGGATACTTGGACGTCCTGCCCTCGCCAAGTTCATGGCAGCTTCCCACTACGCCTACAACGTACTCAAGATGCCGGGGCCGATAAGCGTCATCTCTGTCCCTGGCGACAAGAAGGACGCGCTTATCTGCGCCGACAAGATATACCGGGATGCAGCAGCCGCGGTGGAGAGCAACACACTTGCCGCTGAAGCTCCCGGGGGGAAGAAGACCAAGACCAAGTCCGGCAAGTGCTCTGGGGCTGACTCCGGCAAACGCACCTCTTCGGAGTGTTGCGCTGCCGTCGAGAACGTTCCATCGAGCTCCACCGGCAAGAGCAAGAAAGGCATGGCCGCTCCACCAGCAACCAAGAAGGTGTCCGCCAAGGAGGACGGCACTGGTGGTACCTTCACCATCAGTGCTACACTTGATAGCAAATAGGAAAGCGCGCTCGTTGCCTTCCTGCGGGCGAATGTCGATGTGTTTGCGTGGCAACCATCTGACACCCCCGGCGTTCCCAGGGAGGTAATTGAGCACAAGCTTGTTGTTTGTCCTCATGCGCGGCCCATCAAGCAGAAGGTCAGGAAGCAAGCCGTGGAGCGCCAAGAATTCATTGCCGAAGAGATTAAGAAGCTGGAAGCAGCGGGCCTGGTTAGAGGCGTGATCCATCCGACGTGGTTAGCAAATCCAGTTGTCGTGCGTAAGGCTAACGGGAAGTGGAGGTTGTGTATAGACTTCACTGATGTGAATAAAGCATGTCCCAAGGATCCGTTTCCCTTGCCGCGCATTGACCAGATTGTTGACTCCACTGCTGGATGTGAGCTCCTCTCCTTCCTTGATGCATACTCAGGTTACCACCAGATTTTTATGGCCAAGGAAGATGAAGAGAAGACTGCATTCATTACTCCATGTGGCACATATTGCTTCATTCGCATGCCTTTCGGATTGAAGAATGCAGGCTCAACATTTGCAAGGGTGGTGCACACTGCTTTTGAGCCACAGATCCACAGAAATGTAGAGGCTTACATGGATGACATAGTGGTCAAGAGCAAGAGCAAAGATACCCTGATCCAAGATTTAGAAGAAACATTTGCAAATCTGCGCAAGATCCAGCTCAAGTTGAACCCCGAGAAGTGCGTCTTCGGAGTCCCCTCCGGCAAGCTTCTCGGGTTCTTTGTGTCCCAGAGGGGGATTGAAGCTAATCCCGACAAGATTAAAGCCATCGAGCAGATCGAAGCCCCGAAGCGCGTCAAGGACGTAAGGAGACTTGCTGGTTGTGTGGCTGCCCTCAGCAGGTTCATTTCAAAATCTGCAGAACGCGCCCTGCCTTTCTTCAAAATCTTGAAAAAGGCAGGTCCTATGAAATGGACTCCGGAAGCGGAGGCAGCGCTGCAGGATTTGAAAGGATACCTATCCTCCACTCCAATACTTGTCGCACCTAGGCCACAAGAGAAGTTGCTGCTGTACTTAGCGGCAACCAATCAAGTGGTTAGTGCTGCGTTGGTAGCGGAGAGGGAGGCAGAGGAAGAGCCCACACCTTCGGCGAGGGAGTCCGGCGACAAGCAGGGGGCTCCACCGGCAAGCTCTGGCCCGACAAGGACAACTCTGCGCAGGAGCAAGGAGAAGTGCGAAGGAAGATGGTGCAGCGCCCGGTGTATTTTGTGAGTTCCCTCTTGCAGGGGGCTAGATCAAGGTACTCCGGGGTGCAGAAGTTGCTTTTCGGTCTCCTCATGGCCTCGAGAAAGCTGCGCCATTACTTCCAAGCACATGAGATAACGGTGGTCACTCGCTTTCCGTTGAAGAGGATACTGCAAAATCCAGAAGCAACAGGCAGGATCGTCGAGTGGGCACTGGAACTGTCGAGCTTTGGTCTCAAGTTTGAAAGTACTTCAACCATACAGAGCAGAGCTTTGGCAGAATTCATAGCTGAATGGACCCCAACGCCGGATGAAGAAGTTCCAGAGACAAGCGTACCCGTACAAGAAGCGACAAGTGAATGGATGATGTACTTTGATGGTGCTTTCTCGCTGCAAGGCGCCGGTGCCGGCGTGGTACTCATAGCGCCCACCGGAGAGCACCTCAAGTATGTTATCCAGATGCACTTTCCCAGAGAACAAGCGACAAACAATACTGCTGAGTATGAAGGTCTGCTTGCCGGCCTCAGGATTGCAGCTGAACTTGGGATCAAGAAGTTGATTGTGCGGGGAGATTCTCAGTTGGTGGTCCGACAAGTGAACAAAAGTTATCAGAGCCCTTTGATGGAAGCTTATGTAGATGAAGTGAGGAAGCTTGAAGAGCACTTTGAAGGTCTGCAAATGGAGCACGTCCCGAGAGCTCAGAATGATATAGCAGATGGCCTTTCAAAGTGTGCTGCAATGAAGTTACCTGTGGAACCAGGGACCTTCCTGCTCAAGCTGACTCAGCCATCCGTTACACCATCAATTAGGCAGCCCAAGAAGAGAAAGTTGGTCTCCGGCGACTACTTGCCGGCGGATCTCCCCGAGGCCGCCGCCAAGGTCCCCAAGATCAACGATCAGAACGCTGAGGAACAGTTTGCTCCTGCAGATCTAAGGGTCTGTACAGTTGAAGCAAGCGTTTCCGACAAGCCTTGCCCCGGCAGGCTTGCCGGGGGACCATCAGCTCCGGCAGAACCAGAGGTTCTTGCCGTAGAAGCTGGGGTCCCCGCAGCGGCCCTCATGCCTTTAGTCCTTGCCGTTGAGCCTCGGGCTCCAGCATGGGCACAGCAGATCGTCCGTTTTCTGCAAACTGGAGAACTTCCCGACGACCCAGCAGAGATAGAGAAAATAACCAGGCAGTCAAGTATGTACCAGTTCATGGACAATGAACTGTACAGAAGAAGGCTCAATGGTGTCTGGTTGAAGTGCATTTCCAGAGAAGATGGACAGAGGCTGTTGGCAGAAATACATGGAGGCATATGTGGCCACCACATTGGCGCAAGGGCACTTGCCGGGAAGGCATTTCGGCAAGGGTTCTTTTGGCAAGAAGCCCTCCAAGATGCAAGTGCACAAGTAACCAAGTGTGAAGCGTGCCAGTTCCATGCCAAGCAAATTCATCAGCCAGCTCAAGCTCTCCAGACGATCCCTTTGTCCTGGCCCTTCTCGGTCTGGGGGCTCGATATCCTCGGCCCCTTCCCCCGAGCTGTCGGGGGCTTTGAGTACTTGTACGTAGCAATCGACAAGTTCACAAAGTGGCCAGAAGTGGAACCGGTGAGAAAGGTGACAGCACAGTCAGCGGTCAGGTTCTTCAGGTCAATTGTTTGCCGTTTCGGAATCCCTAACAGGATCATCACCGACAATGGTACACAATTCACTAGTCGCACCTTCATGCAGTACGTCCAAGACCTTGGCGCCAAGGTCTGCTTCGCTTCTGTTGCTCACCCGAGAAGCAATGGTCAAGCAGAGAGGGCCAATGCTGAAGTGCTGCGCGGGCTCAAGACAAGAACCTTCGACAGGCTGCGCAAGTGCGGAAGAAACTGGATAGAGGAGTTACCGGCGGCTCTTTGGTCAATCAGAACAACACCAAGTCGAGCCACCGGACAGACACCCTTTGCCCTTGTCTATGGGGCAGAGGCAGTTCTCCCCACGGAACTCGTATACGGATCTCCTCGAGTGCTCGCTTATGATGAGCTCGAGCAAGAGCAACTGCGACAAGATGATGCACTGCTCCTCGAGGAGGAACGTCTCCAGGCTGCTGTACGAGCTGCTCGATACCAGCAAGCCTTGCGTCGCTACCATAGCCGCAAGGTTAAGGCCAGGAGTCTCGAGGAAGGCAACCTTGTTCTTCGGCGTGTTCAGTCCGCCAAGAATTCCAACAAGTTGACGCCGAAGTGGGAAGGCCCTTATCGGGTGAGACAAGTCACAAGGCCTGGCGCTGTCCGCCTTGAGACCGAAGAAGGCTTACCGGTGAGCAATTCCTGGAACATAGAGCATCTTCGCAAGTTTCACCCATAAGGCGCGGTTGCCGTGATCCGCTCCGGCAACCACCTTTTGTACGAGTCTTGCCGCTGTCGCATGTAAACCTTTGTACAAAGCCGGGCGCAGATCCCGTGCATCAGTAAAGCTTTTGTGTTTCGCACTATTTGCCATTTTCATGCTTTTCTTTGTTATTTGCATGCATTGTTTGGCATCTTGTGCAACACACATGTCCGGTAAGCATTACCATGCCGAGAAACCCTATACTTGTTCCCTCTTCTCCTTTTCTTTCCCTCTTAAGCAGAAGAAACATTCCTCGCGCACAAGTTTGCCGGGGGGAAGGAGGTGGAGGACAAACCAAGTGCTGTTCAAGAAAGAAAAGCTTACCGGAGAACGAACAGACTATGAAAGCTAAGTTACCAGAATTTGAGCAGTTCAAATTTTTAAAATTTTAGTTATCTTCCTTGAACAACCACACTTTGTATGGAAAACCTGTGCGCGGAGGAACCTACCCGTGGCTAGCCGCACCCTTATCTTGTTTTCGAGCACGCTCAACGGCTTAAGTGAGCTGCGACAAGTGTCGCGCCCTTACTTCATTTTCGAGTTCGCTCAGCAAGCTAAGTGCGTTGCGACTAGCTGCGGCAAGGTTGCTTGCCGGTAAGGCCTTTGCCAGCAGGCTGCTCAGAGTCCAGCACTCAGCGCTCGCGGCAAGGGTCCCTTGTCGGCAAGTTCCCTAAAAGCGTAGGGTAAAAAGCATACAAAGTAAAGGACCAAAAACAAGGGAGATAACACTGCGTCAATTGCTCGGAAATAAGATAATATATTACAGAGATAACTTGTCGCAATGACTAATAGATTCATGTTCGTGGCACACTTTGCAGCAGCAAAGGAAATAAGAAGAAAGAGGCCTAATCTACGCGATCGCCTTCACGCCTGGAGATCTTGTTCACCTTGGCGATGATGTGGGCGACCTGCGCCTTCAGCGCCTCCTGATCTGCGTCGGCCGGCAAACTGCGGAGAACATTGACAAGATTAATACCGGGGTTGCGGTAGACAATCTTGGTCAAGACGCGCTCCAAGGTACCCACGCAGAGCTGGCGCGACTCCTCGGCCAGCTGCGCGGGGAGCTTCTCCTGTAGACGTGCAAGCGCCGCCGCGATCCCCCTGAAGAAAAGACTTAGCTTGGCGCTGTGGGGGAGATTCGGGTCCGGAGAGTACACCAGGTGTTCAACCCTCAGCGCCATTAGCTCCTTGTCGATGTTGGCGGCAGAAGTGACCAGCTCCTCCGTCCATTGCTCCACCGCCTGGCTGAAGATGTTCGCGGAGGTGGCAGCGCTCTCCACCAGCTCCCGCTCCTTGCGAAGCTCCTCCTTCAGCTTGGTCTCGCGGTCCCGGGCGGCATCAAGTGAATCTTTCAAAGTGGAGACCTTCAACTCCAGATCAGCAATCGAGTCCTTGGCGGCTTTGAGCTCGTCGCCCTGCTTGGAGAGGCGTACCTGGAGGTCCGAGTTGGTATGGGCGTCTTTCTCGCGCTCTATGTTGAGCGCGGTGACCCTTTCCGTGCTCGCCTTCAGGTACTCCTCCAGCTGCGCCACCTTGGCTTCAAGGTCCTTCTTGGCGGTTTCCGCGGCGGCAGCGGCTTCCTTTGCCTCCTTCAGGGCCCCGCCAAGAGCCTGCTCCCGGGCGGTGAGCTCGTCGTCATGGGCGTCGAGCTCAACCTTCCGCTGGTTGAGCGCTCCTTCTCGCCGGGACAGCTCCACACCAACTAGTCGCTGCTGCTCCTCGGCCTTTGCCTTCTCCAGGAGGAACTCCTGCTGCTCTCCGGCAAGCCTCTCGCGCTCCTCCGCCAAGTCGCGGAGAGCTGCCTGGTTGGCGGCGCGGAGCTCTGCAGCGCGTTTCTCCAAGTCTGCTCCGGCCTTGGCGGTGAGGGCTTCTCGCGACTCCAGTTTCGCCTGCCTGGCCCGGTAAAGGGCCAGGAGCTGGCGGAGAAGTTTCTCCTCTTCGGGCTCATCGCTCCCGCCAGGCGCTTCAACAATCTTCAACCCCGCGGAGGCGAGGACCTCTCCATCAAAGGTCTCTCCCTCCACGGGGGCTCGCGACGAAGACCCCCACGGCACTTGAATGAAGACGCCATTGGGGGCCTCAAGATAGAAGCCGGGCTGCTCCTTATCGGCGGAGGGGTCGGCGGCCGGTGCAGCGCTCGACGCTCCTGCTGCCTCCGGGCCGGCAATGTGGTCGCCGTCCCCCTCCCCGGCCGCGGCGTCTGCGGTTGGAGCAGTCTCCTCAGCGGCAGGCTCGTCGGCTCCTGCCATGTCTTCAACGACAGGGGCGTTGCCGCCGTCGCCTTGCGCGCCCTCCTCGCTGATGACCTCGGTCTCCATCCGGTCCGGCGCGGGAGGATCTAGCAGAAGAAGAAAAGAAGCTATCAAGCAAATATCCAAAAAGACAAATCCAAGAAGATAAAGCTGCAAAATTTACCTTCGCGGACGTCTTCGACGACTGGCTCCCTCGCCGGGGAGTCCTCCCTTGGCGGTGGAGCAGTGGCCCCTGCTGGCGGAGGGCCGTCCGTGCCCTCCCTTGGCGGGGTGGCTGCCCTCATCGGGCTGCTCGCCCTTGGCGGGGAGCCCGCCCTTGGCGGGGTGCCCGTCCTCGTCGGAACGTTCTCCCTCGCCGGGGAGTCTACCCTTGGCGGGGAGGGCGGAGCCGGTGGCTCGCCGGAGGCAGTCTCCGGGCGCTCCTGCAGCTGCGGCTCCGTTTCTGCACAAGACAAGCGAGACAACAAAACGTTAGTACCAAGCTAAAACCTCAAGCGCGCCCGACAAGTAGGAAGTTCAAAACCAGACTTACGCTGGGGGCTGCGCTGGGGGCTGCTCCTCGGAGCAGCAGGTTGGTCCGACGAGCCTGTCGCCGGCGTGTCCCCTGTCGCCGCGACGGGCGAGTCGTCCTCGACCTCAACCACGGGGATTTTGGCCCGCTTTGTCATCCGCTGGGCCAAGGTCCTGAAGTCAAAGCAAGAGCAAGATTAGAATCACGAAGAAAGATCAAGTCAGAATTGAAGAAGCTATAAGTTACAGATGCTTACTCCTCTTCCTCGTCGTCGTCGCTAAGGGCGTAGAAATCGAACTCCACCTGAGTTGCTCCGGCGCGAGGAGCAGGAGGAGAAGGCTCCCTCGGGCGCTTGGCGGTCCCCGGGGCTGGGGGCTGCGAAGACCCAGCCTCCGCCGACGCCGAGGCCCGAGGAGCAGGCGGAGCGGCCGCTCCGCTCTGGGAAGATCCCCCTCCGCTTGGCGCTGGTGCGCGGGGCACCTCCGTCGCGACTTGGCTCGCTCTGGTGGCACGCGTCGCCCGGCGAGCAGGCTGTTGTCGGGGCGCCTGCGTCCTTGTCGCTGTAGCCGCCTTGCGGAGACGCTTCAGCGGTGTTCGCTGGGGACTTGCCCGAGGCGGGGAGTTCTCCGAGGACGATGAGGCGTCATCGTCAAGCCCCAGAGACCCACCGGAGTCTTCATCGGCCTCGGTGTCCTCCGCCACCTCCCCGGCGGGCTCGCTGGGTCCAGCATCTTGTCCTGCGGCCCCGCTCTCTCCGGTGGCTCCGCTCCCTCCGGTGGCCCCGCTCCCTCCGGCACCTCTATTCCCTCCGGCAACCTCACTTGCCGCGGCCTCGCTCACAACTCCGGGAATCCCGGCGTGCCTCAAGGAAGGGACCCCGGCAAGCTCGTCGGGCGGAAGCTTGAGCAGTCTGCGGATCTCAGCCTCCTCTGCTTGGCACACCTCGTCCGCAGCATCTGCCTCGTCGACGGTGAACCCGAAATCTCCTGCTGCTGCAGCTGTGGCGGCCTCCTCCATCCGGGAAGCAATATAAGCTAGGTCTCGCTCCGTGGTGGCCCGAGTGAGACCCTTGTTCTCCTCGGTGTTCTTGGGCACCTCGACCAGATTATCGAAGAAACTCATAATTGCATCCGGCGTGGGCACTATCCAGGTGGGGTCGACGCCGTGAGAGTCACACGCGGGCATCATTGCGCGCAAGGCATCCCGGGCGGTGCTGTTGCACAGCGGCACCACTCCCCGGGGAGATCTAAACCACTCCGGATGGGCCGGGTCATGCTTAAAAAGCTCCCGGACCATCCCCTTCAGCTCCAAAGCCGTGAAGTTGAAGTTCAATCCTGGGCGCAGCCTCATAATATCCGCCGCATTGCCGAATTCCCATGCTGGCCTTTTCCTCTCTTGTAAAGGGGCAATGCGGCGGCGGAGGAAATCTGCCCTACCTCTCCGATGGTCAACTTAGCTACCCGGAGACGAAGTATCCTGACAAGAGCGACGTTGAGCTTGACATCATCCGGGGCCAACTCGCTCCAGTCCCTGCCGCGCACTATGGCTGTTGTGCGCGGCGCGGTGAAAGGCTCCGGCTGGTCCTCCACTATCCAACACCAGTCTGCGCGCCACTCTTCCCACTTGCCGCGGAGTTCTCCTTTCAGATAAGATTCCTTCTTGTTCAAGCGGAAGATCCAGGAGATGCCGCCGGAGAGGGGAGCGCCAGCCTCTACTCTAGGCATGAAGAAATGGCGAAAAAGCGCTACGTTTGGATAGATCCCTATATAGTTTTCGCACAGATGTGCGAAAACCGCCATCGTAAGGATGGCGTTGGGGGTGAAGTCTAAGAGGTGGAGGCCGTACGTGTTCATGATGTCACAGAAAAACTCCGAGAATGGAGGGCACAAGCCGCAGTGAAAGAAGACAGCGAAGAAGAAGTACCCGCCGGGAAGCAGATCTTTGGCGACGGCGGGGTAGACTCTGGTCCGGGGATGAGCCTTGGTCTCCTTGGCCCAGAAGAGGTAATACTTGTTCCAGAGTTCCCTCGCGCTGAGCCTCGGCGCGAAGACTACATTCCTCTTCCGCAGGGCGGCGAGCTTCGCCGCCTGCTCGGATTTCTCCCTCTTGGCCTTCTCCGCTTTCACCTTCTCGGCCTTCGGAGCCATGGCGGAGGCGGCGGGGGAAGGGGTGAGGAGTTCGACGGCACTGCGGGTGCGGAAGAGGGCAGAGGAGGTGTGGAGGCAAAGCGCAGCGGGGGATTTCTGGAGGTTGAAGACGAAGTGAAAGCGGAGGAGGGAAACTGCCCCTGCTCCCTCTGCTTTTAAGGAGGGAGTGGGGGACGTTTCGCATTTTTCCATTAAAGAACGTGGCCACGATCTCTCCCACGACGCCGCAATCGACGCGTGCCGTTAGGGAGGGACGCGGCGGGTGCGGAAGGGGATTCGGCGTGCCGTGGGCCGCGTGTGTCCGTGCACTGTTTTGGGCCTGGCCCAACAGCGCTCGGCACCGTGTATGGCCCAGGCCCGGGGGCTCCTGTCGGTGTACTAAGATAGGGGTACCTTAGTACCCCAACTTGTGCACGGGCAGTAGCAGCTTCCCGCGGCAGGGCTCACCACGTGCTCGCCGGAGACCTTTTCGATCCTTATTAAGCCATTCAAAAACAAAGTATACAAGACAGAAGATCAAGGCCCCGGCAAGTGGAGCTTGCCGGGAAGGCCGTCCCAGGCTCAAGACTATCACATTTAGTACAAGACCCTGGCAAGAGGAGCTTGCCAGGAAAACCAGAAGACTGCGTCCCAGAAGACATGCCTTGGCGCAGCATGCGCCCCGGCAGGGGCCCGGGGAGCGACAAGCTTCAGGGCCCGGCAAGATCAAGACCCCGGCAAGGTGCTTGCCGGGGGAAGCCTGCACTGTGTACCCGCGCTCCAGCTCATCGGCCCACGCGTCGCCCTGGGGCCCTTCCAGGGACGTGTGGCGGATGGCTGTGCAGCCTGGGGGACACGGTGGTGAGCCACGGTGACGAGGCTACCGCCGTGGCGAACGGAGACGCATGGACGGGTGCTTTTGGGGTCGACGGTGACGGGCATTTAATGCGCTTGTCCCCCACTGTCAAGTTAGGTGAAGACCACTGTTCACGCACTGTTCATGCACTGTTCCCGCACTGTTACAACTACCACCAAAGTTACATTTTTGCCCTTCTTCTACGTTGGCACCTGTCGGCGACCCCTTGAGCTATAAAAGGAGGCCCATGCACAACGTAGAAAGGGTTCGGAACCTAGACAGCTCTCTTGCTCGGTGTAGCTAGTTCTTCAAGCTCCCGAGCTCACAAACTCAATACAAATCAAGAAGGAGTAGGGTTTTACGCGTCCGCGCGGCCCGAACCTGGGTAAACTGCCCGCGTGCTCTCCTCGATCTGCTCTTTGTGCTCCCTCCGCTCCCTTACCGCAACGTACAAGGGGCTCCGGTCCCATAGGTGCTCGTGGTGGACAGTTTCCCCCGACATCAGTTGTTTTCCTTTGGTAGCCTATCTTACAGGGAAATGCCTCCTAGTGTTTCCAATGAGCCTTGGTAGCTTGCTACTGCTCGGAACACGTAGGCTGGCCGGCATGTGTCCTTCTTCGTTCCTGTGTCTGTCCCTTAGGGGAAATGTCACGCGTTGTTCCTTTAAGTCCATGTAGCTTGCTACGACTTGGGTTCATACGTTGATGACCGACACGTTCGTTGTTGGGTCATGGATGCCTGTCTCTGTAATTTAGTGCCACTTTTGGTTTATAACTAGCCATGTCGGCCCGGGTTCTCTGTCATATGGATGCTAGCGACACTGTCATATACGTGTGCCAAAATGCGCAAACGGTCCCGGGCCAGGTAAGGTGGCACCCGTAGGGTTACCGTGCTTGAGGCCGCAAAGTGATATGACGTGTTACAGCTAGATCGGTGTGACTTAGGATCGGGGTCCTCACAGCGTTGGCATCAGAGCTGGACTGCCTGTAGGTTTCTCAAGCCAAACTGGTCGATGTTGAGTCTAGAAAAATTCTTAGTTATATGTAGGGGAATTGATTGTGGAAGGGAACGTAAGGCTCTTTTTACTCCTTTACCTTATGCCTTCTGATCTGAGTCAGTCTATTCTTTCTACGGGGATTTAGGACTAGGCCTTTTATCCTTACTAGGTTCACGTGTTACTAAACCGTAGACTCTTAGGATTGTTGGTTTCAAGCCTCAGTTCAGTTTCTACCCTTTTAGTATGATGATTGTTGGACCTGGAACCTTGATATGGAATTGTTGAGTGGCTATGCTATCATTTGTATGATGTCTCAAATCTTTGTTTGAGCATTTACAGTTGTTATGCTGCCCGATTTCTTCCAGAAACACTAATGCCTTTGCATTACTTCGTGTTTCAGATGTCTGGCCGCACCCCTCACCAAGTGGTTCGTTTGACTCGGTGCATTAATGTGCCCGGTCACACGGCCATGCTAGTCCGTGTGCTGACTGAGACCGGTTATCGCTGGTATCCTGAGTACACCGTGGAGGAACAGTACCGGGATTTCAATCAGAGTCAGTATTTCTGCACAGTCCGGATATACCCCTCATATCCCGGAGCTAACGACCCCATCCATTGGTCTTATGGACTCGGGATTACCATCGAGATGGCAGTACAGGATGCCGCCTATTCGATGATGACCATTCTCCGGGCTAGGCATGCCCTGTTGCTGAACACTGAGTTCTGTTACATGCCAGCCTCACTTCCCGGAGAGGAAGGCTACTACACTGGTCTGTATACTGATGCTGCTCATGAAGAGCCACTGCTTCAGACTACTGTTCAGATGCTGGAGGATAGGGACCGTGAGGTCCGTGCCCTCCGAATGGAGTTGTATAACACTCGAGCCGCCCACTGGACTACTTTGACATGGCTTGCACCTGCTGTGCACGCCGGATATCTGGACATGCGGGATTTGTACCCCGTGCGGACTCGTCTGCCTGATCGCATGGATTGGCGTGATGTTGCGGGTATTACACCTCCACGTGGGCGTCGGTTACCACCAGCATCGGGACCGAGGCCACATCCATGTCCCTATGGTCCACAGCCTTCGAGTGCTCGCGAGTTTCAAGATCCGTCTGTTCCACTTCCAGGCTACGGTGGTAATCTTTACGAAGATTACTACGGGAATGTCTGAGCTAGACCGTGGTAGTAGTAGTATTGTAGTAGTTGTATTTCCACAGTCCTGCGCGTCTTGTGGAATATGACTTAGTGTGTACTGAGTTCCGGAGGTGTAGTTAAATAATGTATAGGAGCTTGGAATGCCTCTGATGGGATGTATCGTCTTTCACCACAGTTATTCTTCAGCCTTGGCTTGTACTAAACTATGTATGGTGTGTATGACCACTGGTGTATATATAGCAGTTTCTATATTACCATGTCGTACGGATGAACATCTTTGCATTCCGTGTCATCCATTACATTCTGCACTTCTATGTCAAATTTTTGCCATTGTCTAAACCGTTGTTTTGTTTTCCTAGGATGGTCAACACTCGCAACACTCCTGCTGCTCAGGAGCAGGGTGAGGCTAGTGGGGCTAGAGATGGGAATCTGCCCCAGCCACCCTCCTTGGCGGAAGTTATGCTCGAGGCAGAACGGAACAAGAGAGAGACCAACCGTCTGCTGGAACGCATAGAGCAGAACACTGGGTTCCGTCGGAGGAATGACGTGGTGTCAATCAATGACTTTATCAAGATGTGTCCACCGAAGTTCCATCACTCCACAGAACCTCTGGATGCGGATGACTGGCTATGTAGTATCACCCACAAGCTACACTCTGCCCGTGTGGCCGAAGCTGACAAGGTTACCTACGCCGCCTACCATCTTGAGGGCCCTGCCAGTCTTTGGTGGGAAAACTTTGAAGCTATGCGTCCTGCTGACCAAATCACTACTTGGGTTGAGTTCAGTGAGGCATTCCGTGAACATCACATTCCGGAAGGTCTCATGGATCGCAAGCGGGAGGAATTCTGCAACTTCACCCAGGGCCGGTTAACTGTGGATGGCTATAGTCGCGAGTTTGGCAACTTGGCACGCTATGCACCTGAGGAAGTATCCACCGATGCCAAGAAGCAGGCGAGGTTCCGCAAGGGACTCAGCCCTGAACTCCGCCGAGATCTACGTCTGCACGAGTGCACCTCCTTCCAGAAGTTGGTAAACAAGGCTATCAGTGCTGAAACGGGCCAGACCGACTTCGAGGCCACACGCAAGCATACTCGAGACTTTGGTTCCTCATCTGGCTCTGGCTCTCACAAGCGCCGTGTGTGGGTTCCTAACACTGCTCTGCCACCCAAGTACACACCGAGGCCATCCTATGAGGCGCCTCGCCCAACTCAACTGTATGCACCTGCTAAGACCTATGGAGGACCACCTTCCAACTTTGCTCCACGCACTAGCACTGTGACCTGCTTCAAGTGTGGAGAACCGGGGCACTATATGCGTGAGTGTCCTCAGAACCAACCAGGAAAACCCGTTGGCCGTGGTAAGCCAACCGACAAGGTGAATTATGTCAAGCCAATCCCCACTGCATGTGGTCATGTCAACTATGTCTCTGTTGAGGAAGCTTATGAGGATCCTAACGTCGTCCTTGGTACGCTTCTCGTTAACTGCCATCCGGCATCTGTTCTTTTCGATACTGGAGCATCCCATTCGTTCATATCTGAGAGCTATGCTCGAATGCACAACATGACTTTTTGTGACATGCCTACTTCCATGGTTATTCAAACTCCGGGTTCAAAATGGCAAACCTCTAGGGTAAGCCATGGAAATGAAATCCTTGTCGATAGACTTGTTTTCCTAGCATCTCTAATCGCTCTCAAGTCCTCGGACATAAACATCATTTTGGGTATGGATTGGATGACAACTCATTACGCCAAGATTGATTGCTATACTAGGTCCGTTCAACTTACACATCCATCCGGCAAGATAGTCAATGTCTTGACCCGAATGGCTGAGCGTCAGCTCTACTCTCTTAATGCCAGCCCTCTACCAGAACTCGAAGATATCCCGGTAGTCCGTGACTTTCCGGATGTTTTTCCAGAAGAACTGCCAGGAATTCCACCTGACAGAGATGTCGAGTTCGTGATAGATCTTATCCCTGGAACTGTCCCAATCTCTAGGAGACCTTATAAGATGGCACCCCTAGAATTAGCTGAGCTTAAGAAACAACTCGATGAGTCCTTGCAAAAGGGTTTCATCCGTCCTAGTTCTTCCCCTTGGGCTTGTCCCGTCCTCTTCGTCAAGAAGAAGGATGGAACGGAGCGGATGGTTGTAGATTACCGACCTGTCAATCTGGTCACCATAAAGAACAAGTATCCGCTCCCCAGGATCAACGACCTGTATGATCAGCTCGCTGGATCCTCAGTCTTCTCTAAGATGGATTTGAGGTTGGGTTACCATCAAATCAAAATCAAGAACGGGGACATTCCTAAAACGGCTTTTGTTACTCGTTATGGCCAATATGAGTACACCGTCATGTCCTTCGGATTAACCAATGCCCCAGCTACCTTTTCCCGGTTAATGAATTCTATATTCATGGAGTACTTGGATAAATTCGTCGTGGTATACCTTGATGATATACTCATTTACTCCAAGAACAAGGAAGATCATGCCGAGCATTTAAGGCTGGTATTGACGAAACTTTGAGAGCACCGCCTTTATGCCAAATTCTCCAAATGTGAATTTTGGTTGCCAGAAGTAACCTATCTAGGTCATGTGATCTCTGGCAAGGGTATTGCTGTCAATCCCGAGCGAGTTCAAGCCGTCCTTGATTGGACTCCCCCTGAATCGGTCAAGCAAGTTAGGAGTTTTCTTGGCTTAGCAAGCTATTGCTGATGCTTCGTCAAGAATTTCTCCAAGGTTGCTAAACCTCTAACTGAACTCCTCAAGAAAGATAAAAAGTTTGAGTGGACCCCACAGTGCGAGTCCAGTTTTCAGGAACTGAAAAGACGCCTGACATCTGCACCTGTACTGGTACCACCAGACTTCTCCAAGGATTTTTTTATCTACTGCGACGCCTCGCGACAAGGACTAGGTTGCATACTCATGCAAGATCGTCAAGTGATTGCATACGCATCTCGAAAATTGCGTCCACATGAGGATAACTATCCTACTCATGATCTAGAGCTTGCAGCTGTAGTCCATGCACTCAAAACATGGCGACATTACCTCCTTGGTAATCGCTGTGAAATCTTCAATGATCATCAAAGTTTGAAGTACATCTTCACCCAGCCGGATCTAAATCTCAGGCAAAGACGTTGGGTTGAGTTGCTCACAGACTATGACTTAGGAATCACTTACACCCCTGGAAAGGCCAATGTCATGGCTGATGCACTAAGTCGTAAGTCTTATTGTAACAACTTGATGTTACAACAAGGACAACCACTTCTCCACGAGGAATTTCGTAAGCTTAACCTTCACATTGTTCCTCGAGGATTCCTTTCCACCTTGGTGGAGAAACCTACCCTTATGGATCAAATCATAGTTGCCCAGCGGTATGATAGAGGTATATCTCGGATCAAGGAGAACATTGCTAGCGGAGTTGCTAGAAGTTTCTCTATGGATGATTGAGGTGTTGTGTACTTCGAGAACCGCTTGCTGGTACCCAAGAAACAACAACTACGACAAATGATTCTTAAGGAGGCTCATGAATCTCCTCTCACAATTCATCCCGGTAGTACCAAAATGTATCAGGACCTACGTCAGAGATTCTGGTGGACTAGGATGAAGAGAGAAATCGCTCAATTCATTGCTAACTGCGACGTTTGTCGTCGAGTTAAAGCAGAGCATCAACGGCCTGCTGGCACCCTTCAACCTTTAGCTATTCCTGAATGGAAATGGGACAAAGTCGGTATGGATTTCATTACCGGGTTTCCCAGGACCAGAAAAGGGAATAATGCTATCTTCGTCGTTATCGACCGCCTCTCTAAAGTAGCTCATTTCCTGCCTGTTCGGGAGAGCATTACCGCTAGCCAGCTAGCAGACTTGTATGTCTCTCGGATAGTATCACTTCATGGTGTGCCGTTGGAGATTAACTCGGACCGTGGAAGTCTTTTCACTTCACGATTTTGGGAAAGTTTCCAGAATGCTATGGGAACTCATCTCTCCTTCAGTACCGCCTTCCATCCCCAGTCAAGTGGTCAAGTGGAACGAGTCAATCAAATTCTGGAAGACATGCTTCGAGCCTCTGTCATTTCTTTCGGTATGGAATGGGAAAAGTGTCTTCCATTTGCCGAATTCGCTTATAACAATAGTTATCAAGCCAGTCTGGGTAAAGCCCCCTTCGAAGTTCTATATGGACGAAGGTGTCGAACACCTCTTAACTGGTCAGAAACCGGGGAAAGACAATTCTTTGGCCCGGATATGATCCAGGAAGCAGAAGAGCAAGTTCGCATCATTCGTGAGAAATTGAAAACAGCTCAGTCTCGCCAGAAGAGCCAATATGATAGTCATCATAAGGCTGTGACTTTTGAAGTCGGCGATAAGGCTTACCTTCGGGTTACTCCTCTTAAGGGAACCCATCGCTTCGGTATCAAAGGCAAATTGGCCCCTCGTTACATCGGTCCTTTTCGCATTCTTGCCAAACGAGGAGAAATTACCTACCAATTGGAACTACCTCCGCACTTATCCAGAGTTCATGACGTGTTCCACGTTTCTCAACTCAGGCGTTGCTTCTCGGATCCTATCCGTGGAGTGGACCACGAAACGCTTGATCTCCAGGACAATCTCACATATCGAGAATATCCCGTTCGTATTCTTGATCAAACCGAGCGCACCACTCGACGCCACAATATCAAGTTTCTCAAGGTTCAATGGTCACATCATTCCGAGAGTGAAGCTACTTGGGAAAGGGAGGATCGTCTTCGACTTGAGTACCCCACCCTCTTTCCGGAGGAACCCGAATCTCGGGATGCGATTCTTTTAAGTGGGGGTGAGTTGTCACATCCCTAGTTTAGCACTTGCATTAGGACTAGCTAGAGTGTGCATCATGTTTACTTATCAAAGAAAACCTGAAATGGGAATGACAGAAACCCCAGCACCCCTCTCCTAACAACTAGGGTTTGATAAAATCTTTTCCAATGTACCCAAAATGCCCTTCAAAAATGTTCATCATTTCTGCCTTGGTCCTAAACCTCTGCCAAAAATGGTGCACAATTTTCTAGGACCTCTAAGGTCTTTGGATTAAATCATATGGTATTTGTATTTGGGCATTTAAATGCTATAAAATATTTTAAATGCTCAAATAATCATAAACTATAATGTTCCATGCTATTCATATTATATACAGTGGGCATGACAAGTTTTATGAGATATAAAAATGTTCCGGCATTTTTAATAATTAAACAAAGTGGCAAAAGAAATGAAACAGAAAAGAATTAGGAAAGAAAAGAAAGAGAGAAAGGACTTACCTTAGCCCAGCACTGTTGCAGGCCGGCCCAGCCCACCAGCTCCACTTCTGTCGCCTTCCTCCTCGCACCAGAAGGCAGCGCGCGTGGCCACCGCACGCCGGCACGCGCCCGGCCACCTCCACCCTGCTTGCCTGCCTCCCCGACGGCCTGGACGTCTCCCTGCGTCGCCACGCAGCTGCCCCGACCTCTCTCTCACTCCCCCTCGTCCTCATCTCCCTCCCCTGGCTCTCTCCTTCCGCATCACCGAGCCGCCCGTCGCCGCCGCTCGCCGTTACCGCACCTAGAGTCTCCCCCTCTTCCCGTGACCGTGTCCAGAAGGTTCGCCGCGACGCCCACTTCCTCCTCGCTGAGCCACGGATCGCCGGAAGCCCTGCAACGCCTTCACGCCGTCGTCCCCAACCTCGGATCGCCGGAGCTCCTCGCCGTCGATTAAGAAGCTGCAGACCGTCCCCGACCTCTCCGTCGAGCTCGCTAGCACCGCTGTGAGCCCCTACGCCGAATCCCTCCTTCCTCCGCTTCGTTTGCGCCGTGTAGCTGCTGCTCCGTTGATCACCGAAACCCGCCGCCGCCGTGCTTGCCGCCGGTGATGCTCCGGTGACCATTTGGTCACGGACGCACGTCCATCTCGCTTGCCGCAGCACGTAGATGAGCTAGGTGCCACGCACGCATCGCCTAGGCCACCGCAGCCGCGTCTCCACACATGCCCGAACGCCGGCCGCCGCTGTCGAGCTCGTTGCCGTCGCCTCCTGCCACCACAGGCCCGGCGACTACCACCATTCGACGCGCAACGGCAAGGGCTCTCCAACGCACCCAACCGCGGCTCGAACCGAGCCCTGTGGGCGATTTCCGAAGCACGCCGCCGTGTTTGGCCTCGCCGGCATCACTTCGCCGGCGAGTTTGACTCGTTTGACCGGGGGGTTGACCACCCCTGAGTCGCTGACGTGTGGGCCACCCCTCCCCTAATTAGCTAGTTTAATTAAGTAAATGTTAATTAAATTAGTTAGTTAGTTTAGTCATTGACCCGTGGGCCCAGACCCCACTGACAGTTAATTAGTTTCTAGCTTAACATTAATCAACTCTGTTAATTAGCTATGACACTGACATGTCGGGCCCACATGTCATGTTTGACCTGGACCAGCTCCTGTTGACCTGCTGACGTCAGCATGAGGTCATGCTGACGCAGTAAAGAGTTTCTGGAATTTAAAATAAATCTTAATTGATTTATGAATTTCAGAAAAATACTCAAAACTTCTAAAAATCATATAAAATCAACCGTAGCTCGGATGGAAATAATTTATATATGAAAAATGATCAGAAAAATCCAATCTTTCCAATGGCATTGGTTTCATGCATGTTTGAGCAAGTTAACCTTGCTGTATACATTAAAACATGATAATGCACTTAATTAAATAATAGTTTGAATTCCAATTTGAATCTTTGATTCAAATAGGCTCAAACCCTTCTGGTTATAGCTGCATTAGCCAAAACACATGCATCTTGCCATGTCATGAGCATGCATCATATTGTTGCATTTGTTTGTATAATGATTGTATCGCCGGTATTCTTCGTGTTAGGTCCTGCTCCCGAGGATACTGCTGCGTATCCAGTTGAAGAGCAGTACCCGACAACCACTCTGTCAGGCAAGCAATCATTGATCATTCCGATACAAATCCATCTTCTCGCTCCTGCTCTCTTTTACTGCATTAAGGCAACAGCGTGTGAACTGCTACTTGCTGCGGTAGTTGAACCCTATTCCCTTGCATGACCTGTCATTGCCACAGTAAATAGTTGAAACCCACTAGCATGTGTAGGAGTTGATTGAGCCATGTGATGTGTGATCCACCATGCTATTTTTTTATGTTGCCTGCTATGCTTAGAGTTGTGTCAGGTCTGGTTCATCTGGGTGATGGATCAGAGTGAA
The DNA here is from genome assembly GCA_902687465.1 of Secale cereale. Taxonomy (NCBI): domain Eukaryota; kingdom Viridiplantae; phylum Streptophyta; class Magnoliopsida; order Poales; family Poaceae; genus Secale; species Secale cereale. The sequence continues at coordinate 802,210,929 of LR738711.1, forward strand.
ACAATCATACCGATAAAGAGAAGGAAGTGTGTAATACGCTTGGTAAAGGTATCGATGAAAGGCCATGTAGGAGTACATGGTGGGTTGTTTCATTGGAATCGTCCATAGGACCCGAGATCTGTATGTGTGGTTCAAGTTACAGCTACTACCACACATTGGGATCCTTAATTGACCCTCTCGGCTTAGTTTCTGGTGTTTATAGTTTACTGGAGGTCGTGCACAGCGCTGACCCTCGGGGTGGGCTGTGATGCGACAGGTACGTGGCACGGTGTACCGGTTGCCCGTTTGGTGACTCGGGAACCCTGTACACATCATTTGGGGCCGTGAGCGACACCCCGGCCGGATCTCCCCACGGATGGAACCCAAATAGGCGATAAACCTGGACGAGAGACTTGAGTAGTTAGACAGGTCGTGGCCGACACCCACGCTGGGCTTCCGCTTGAAGGTTGTCGAGTACACGTCGAGTAAACGGCGATAAGTGGTGAGAGCGTGTGTGAAGAAGTACACCCCTGCAGGGTTATCAATCTATTCGAATAGCCGTTGTTCGCGGTACGGACTACTTGGTTACTCTTACAGTTCATAGACAAGTTGATGGATAGTACTAAAAGCCTCAAGATAAGTGTGAGTGCCGTGGATGGCCCTTCCGTAGGATGACAGAAGAGGATCCTCGGTAGTGTATTGTTGTGGTGAGTAGAGGACTCGTGTTCGTAATAACATCTTGCAATCCGTTGAGAGTTGTAGTATAGGTTAGCCAAGAGTCAAAGCTGGCTTTCTGCTATGAACTCCACTACCCCCTTTGATAATGTTGCATGTATGATAGGTTCTGTTGTAAGACTTGCTGAGTACCTTTGTACTCATGTTTGCTTAATAACTGTTGCAGAGGAGAACCCTGCCCCTTCTAATGGGTTCTACATAGACGTTGACGTCGACGAGTAGCTTGTCACCCAGACGAAGATCTGGAGCTTGTGAAGGGCCTTGTAGATAGTCAGGCTACACCAAGCCTGTTTTATTTTCTAAGTTGTCTATACTCTGACATGTAGCTTCCGCTTGTGCTTGTATGACTGTATGACTTGAGTGTTGGGTCATGTGACCCCTACCTGTATGGATATGTTATGTATGGCTCTTGGAGCCTCTTAAATAAAGTACTTTGAGTCATAGAGTTCTGTTGTGATGCAACGTTGTATTTGCACATATTGAGCATATTGTGTGTATGGTTGAAATGCTTGGTATGTGTGGAATCCGACACCTAGTTGTTTTCCTTTGGTAGCCTATCTTACAGGGAAATGCCTCCTAGTGTTTCCAATGAGCCTTGGTAGCTTGCTACTGCTCGGAACACGTAGGCTGGCCGGCATGTGTCCTTCTTCGTTCCTGTGTCTGTCCCTTAGGGGAAATGTCACGCGTTGTTCCTTTAAGTCCATGTAGCTTGCTACGACTTGGGTTCATACGTTGATGACCGACACGTTCGTTGCTGGGTCATGGATGCCTGTCTCTGTAATTTAGTGCCACTTTTGGTTTATAACTAGCCATGTCGGCCCGGGTTCTCTGTCATATGGATTCTAGCGACACTGTCATATACGTGTGCCAAAATGCGCAAACGGTCCCGGGCCAGGTAAGGTGGCACCCGTGGGGTTACCGTGCGTGAGGCCGCAAAGTGATATGACGTGTTACAGCTAGATCGGTGTGACTTAGGATCGGGGTCCTGACAGCCGCATAACTTGCATTTCATATAAACGCTGGTTGATGCGGTCGAGGTCCGCGTTGGCCAACAAGAGCTTCCGATTTAGTTCGGCAACTTCTGCATCTCGTGCACTTGCCGCAACTAGTGAAGCCTGCTCAAATACAAAAAGCACACAGTTCAGCTCTAGAATATGCTATACTATGGATACTTCGTCTGATTATGTTTATAATCACACAAAGCATCAGGGGCTACTGGCTATAATAGTGTATTTAAAACAAATAAAGTTCCATAAAGAACATTACATTGCTCACCTCAAAGCCTGTTAACAGGTTGTTGAAAGCTTTATTCAGTCCGCCCTTGATGGACTGAATCTTGTTCATCACCGCACCCATTATGGTGCGGTGCTCCTCCATGATGGAAGCACTTTGCAGTGCTCCCTCCATAGGGTCCGGCCCCTCCGGATTTACTCCGGGCGCCGTCGTACCCACCCCTTCTTGGGGGGTCTGGTCTTCGGACACCGGAGTCGCACTAGTCTTCGGGTCAGTATTTGGGAGGGCCCCGGATTGTTTGGGCCCCCCATCTTCGGTCTCCATGGGGACTGTTTCCCCATGGTTAGCGGCAGCCGAGGTATTACCCCCGGTCGCCCTGTCACTTGCCCCGCCCTCATCTCCGTGAGCGGAGGACACCCGCTGGGAGGACACTTCGGTGTCCCCGCCGATCACGGGCGATGGAGCTCGGACCAGCGGGTCACTCTCCGTCTCTCTAGACGGCAAAGAGTTCCCCTCCGAAAAGGAGGCGTTGGGGTGTCATCGGGGAGGGCTGTAGGATAGCAGGTGAGAAATACTAAGTAAAGCATCAAAATGCTAAACAAATAAGGTGTAGCAATTAAATATATTCGGACAAACTTACGTTTCGGTTGGGGGCTTCTCCCTGGGCTTCACCACAAAGCTCTGTTCGGATGATGAATCCGAACGAGTAGAGAGGTTCGGCCTCCTCCGGGGTGCGGCTATGCCCGCGTCAGCGGCAGCCCCCCTTTTCGTCCCCCTGCCTTGTGCAGGGGGATCCTCCTCCTCTTCTTCTTCTTCTTCTTCGTCATCCACCTTCTCTTCGGAAGAGAGGATGTTGATCTTCTCGGACTTCTCGTCCGCTGGGCGGGGGCAGTCTTTGGCCTCCTTGCCCTTCTTCTTGGGCTTCTTGACCGGCACCGGGACCAGCATCGCCGTCAGTTGAGGCGATTTTGGGTCTTCGGGCAAAGGCGCCGGACACTTAATCCGGCTTGCCTTCTTCGTCCAGCCATGTATATCACGCAAAAACTCTAATTCCTATTATCATTAAATAAGTAAGGGGATATATGTTCGGCAGAATTTTCTATTACCTCTGAGGCGGTGAACGCGGTACTATAGCCCGCGTCCTCGATTTCCTTCGGCCACTCCTTCTGGTTCTTAAAGAGATGCTTCCAGGTCTCTTTGTGCGTGAAGCCAAAGAGATGCTTCAGGGACCGATCTCCTGCCGGATCGAACTCCCATAGGGAGGAGTCGCTGCTTTGGCAAGGAAGGACAAGCCGGGCTAGCATTACCTGGACCATGGTCGAGAGCTGATAGCCCATGGAAATCATGCTGGACACACGGCTCTGGAGTGCCGTCACTTTAACTTGAGACCCCCAGTTTGGACTCTTATCAGTCCACGAGGTCAACCTCTCCGGGGGTCCAGATGTGAAAGCAGGTTCCGCCGCCCATTTAGCGCCGCGGGGTTCTGTGATATAAAACCACTCCTGCTGCCAGACCTTGTTCGTCTCCACGAACGACCCTTTTGGCCGAGTCGCATTCGGGAGCTTGCTTATCATAGCGCCCCCGCACTCCGCGTGCTACCCGTCTAGCACCTTCGGCTTCACGTTGAAGGTTTTAAGCCATAGGCCGAAGTGTGAAGGGATGCGGAGGAAAGCTTCACACACCACTATAAAAGAGGAGATGTGAAGGATTGAGTTCGGGGCTAGATCCTGGAAATCTAGCCTGTAGAAGAATAGTAAACCCCGAACAAAGGGGTGGAGCGGGAATCCTAGCCCCCTAACAAAGTGCGAAGGAAACACGACTCTCTCTCCCGCCTTTGGGACGGGAATCACCTGGCCCTTGGCGGGGACTCGGTGCGTGATGTCGGCAGCGAGATAGCCTGCTCTCCGAAGATCCTCCACGGTTTTCTCAGTGACCGTGGAGACCTTCCACTTGCCTCTGGCGCCGGATCCAGCCATTGTTGCGGAAGGAAGTAGTGGTTGAGGAACGAAGAGCGGTGGGCGCAAGAGATGAGGATGCTGGGGCTAGGAGGATTGGAGAGCTCGATCTTGAGAAAGGCGTGGGGCTGATGAAACGGATTGGTATCCTTTTATAACGCTGTGAATACAGAACGTCCCCCCACTTTAGCCATAAACCTCGCCGGTTCCCAAAGCGGTCGTGCGTAATGCGCGGTGTGGATGCTCACGTCACATTGATAAGGATCCCATAATAAGCGGGCACGATCTCTATTCTAATAAGACGTGTCAATGAGGATATACCACGAAACACGAAACTAGGACCAAATAAAACGATTCGATATGTTAATGGGATGGATGCGACGCTTCACCAAAAAGTTGTCAGTAAAGACATAATAACCATTTTCTTTCAAGACCTTGCCTTCGAGGCTAAGGGTTGTACTAACCATGCAGAGCCGAACACAATACACCTTTTTGCAGAAGATATATTCGGAAGAAGGAACCCACCTTGCAATGCCGAAGACAATACGGAAGCCGAACTCATCGTCATCGAAGACAGGTTCGGGGGCTACTGAGGGAGTCCTGGATCGAGGGGTCCTCGGGTGGCCGGATAACTCTTGGTGGGCCGGACTGGTGGGTCATGAAGATCATAGTCGAAGATCATCTCTTGTATCCGGATAGGACTCCTATATTCGTATAACGGCAGGTTTTAGGTTCGGGTGTAATATTTCCTTCCTCTACAAGATGGTTATGTACAAACCCTAGGCCCCTCTGGTGCATATATAAACTGGAGGGTTTAGTCTGTAGAGGCTAATAGACATAGAATCACAAAATCCTCATAGGCTAGACTCTAGGGTTTAGCCATTACGATCTCGAGGTAGATCAACTCTTGTATTCATATTCATCCATATTAATATAGCATGAAGTAGGGTATTACCTCGATCGAGAGGGCCTGAACCTGGGTAAACATCGTGTCCACATCCTCATGTTACCATCAATCCTCAGACGCATAGTTCGGGACCCCCTACCCGAGATCCGCCGGTTTTGACACCGACAAGCACCTTACCATGTTGTTGCAAGATCGTGGGTTTGAAATTGGGAAAATCGATCCCACTCTTTTTACTCAAAGGGTTAAAGGTTTTTTTTTCATATGCCAACTATATGTTTATGATATTATATTTGGTTCTCCTAACAAAGCTTTCAATGATTAGTTTGCCGCACTTATGACCGAGCATTTTGAGGTGTCTATGGTGGGAGAGTTGAAGTTCTTCCTTGGATTCAAAATCAAGCAAAGAAGAGAAGGAACCTTCATCAATCAAGCCAAATATACCCAAGACATGCTTAAGAAATTCAAGCTAAGTGATGTCAAGCCGTCCTCTACTCCAATGCCAACCAAATGCCAACTTGACATTGATCCCAATGGTAAAGCGGTGGATCAAAAGGTATATCGTTCTATGATTGGATCCTTGCTTTACCTTTGTGCATCTAGGCCGGATATCATGTTGAGTGTGGAAATGTGTGCAAGGTTTCAAGCAGCACCTAAGGAAAGTCACTTTGTGGCAGTCAAGCGAATCTTTCGATATTTGGCTCATACCCCAAACTTTGGCTTATGGTACCCCATAGGTTCAAGCTTTGATCTCATTGGATATTCGGACTCCGATCGGGCGGGAGCCCGTGTGGATAGGAAGTCAACTTCCGGAGGGTTCCAATTCCTTGGTCGCTCACTGGTAAGTTGGTCTTAGAAAAACAAAATTGTGTGTCTCTCTCCACCACCGAAGTCGAGTATGTCGCTGCTGCTAGTTGTTGTGCTCAAATTCTTTGGATTAGGCAAACTTTAAAGGATTACGGTGTCATTTGTGACAAAGTGCCTCCATTTTGTGACAATGAAAGTGAAATCAAGATCTCTTACAATCCGGAGCAACATAGCAAGATGAAGCATATTGAGATTCACCATCACTTCATCCGGGATCACATCAAGCGTGGGGAGATCGAGGTTATTCATGTAGGTACTCAAGTGCAACCAACCGATATCTTCACAAAGCCTTTGGATGAAGCAAGATTTCGCGAGTTAAGGCATGAGCTAAATATCATTGATTCGAGCAATGTGGCTTGAACCTAGGCACACCCAACCACACTCATCATTTTATCTTGCTCTAGATGTAGGCATGGACATAGGGGGAGTGTTGTTCTCTCAATGAACACTCCCTCCCCCATTATGCATAGATCGATCACATCTTTCACATTAGTTATTTTTATGGTACTTGTGCTTCAAAGATGAGTTTTGGTCATGAGCCCAAGTGAAAGAACATGTGGTGCCCCCATGTTTGGTTTTGGTAATTGATGACAATCTCTATGGACTAATGGTTGCCTTGAGTTATATTTGAAGGGTTTGTCCATAGGATTTTCTTGGAGTCCATTTGTTGGTTTCAAGGAGAGTTTGTGATGACCAAGGTGCTATTAAGGAATTATCCAAAGATTGGTCTTGTGAGTGTTGAGCTTATTGCAAGCATGTCTTGAAGAAGAAGAGTGTGTGATCATTCATGTTTACCTTCAAGACATCATCCAAATGAAGAGAGTTGGAAAAGATTCAAGGTTGATCAAGACTAAGTCAAAGAGTGAATCAAGTTGATCAACACACAAAGCATAGAAGATGTACCGAGAGGGATCAAGCGATCCCATGGTATGGTAAGCATTGTCAATTACGCTTTGTGTACTAACCCATGGTCTTCGTGAGAGTTCTTTGTGGGGTTAGGTTGCGGTGTGCAAGTTCAAGTAGGATCATCGCAAAGAGATCATATGCTTGAAGCTTGCCGTCCATTATGGTGGCAATGGACTTGTGAAGATGTGCTGAAGAGTGGCTCGCCCATAGTGGAGTATGGGGGAGCAATCTACTAGTCTTCACCGAGCCAACGCAACCAAGAAAGGTGGTCCATGCTACTTCTAGAGCTTGCATTGTATTCCCTCGAAGAGGAAAGGGTGATGCAGCACAGTAGCGTAAGTATTTCCCTCAGTTTTTGAGAACCAAGGTATCAATCCAGTAGGACACCACGCGCGAGTCCCTCGCACCTGCACAAACAAATAAGAACTTCGCAGCCAACATGATAAGGGGTTGTCAATCCCTTCACGGCCACTTACGAAAGTGAGATCTAATAGATAGGATAGTATAATATTTTTGGTATTTTTGATATAAGAACATAAAGTAAATAAAGCAAAGTAAAGTAGATGGAAGATTAATATGTTGAGAATAGACCCGGGGGCCATAGGTTTCACTAGTGGCTTCTCTCATGATAGCAGAATTCTACGGTGGGTGAACAAATTACTGTCGAGATATTGATAAAAAAGTGCATAATTATGAGAATATCTAGGCATGATCATTATATATAGGCATCACGTCCGTGACAAGTAGACCGAAACGATTCTGCATCTACTAGTATTACTCCACACATCGACCGCTATCCAGCATGCATCTAGAGTATTAAGTTCATAAGAACAGAGTAATGATTTAAGCAAGATGACATGATGTAGAGGGATAAACTCAAGCAATGTGATATAAACCCCATCTGTTTATCCTCGATGGCAACAATACAATACGTGCCTTGTTGCCCCTGCTGTCACTGGGAAAGGACACCGCAAGATTGAACCCAAAGCCAAGCACTTCTCCTATTGCAAGAATTATAGATCTAGTAGGCCAAACCAAACCAATAATTCGAAGAGACTTGCAAGGATATTATAATCATACATAAAACATTTCAGAAAAGAATCAAATATTGTTCATAGATAATCTTGATCATAAACCCACAATTCATTGGATCTCGACAAAAACACCGCAAAAAGATTACATTGAATAGATCTCCTCGAAGATCGAGGAGAACTTTGTATTGAGATCCAAAAAGAGAGAAGAAGCCATCTAGCTAATAACTATGGACCAGAAGGTCTGTGGTAAACTACTCACAACTCATTGGTGAGGCCATGGCATTGATGTAGAAGCACTCCGTGATGGATCCCCCCTCCGGCGGAGCTCTGGAACAGGCCCCAAGATGGGATCTCACGGGAACAGAAGGTTGGGGCGGTGGAATTAGGGTTTTCTCTGTTGATTCGATGTTTTCAGGGTATATGGATATATATATAGGAGGAAGGAGGGCATCGGGGGAGGCAGAGGGGGCCCACGAGGGTGGGGCGCCCAGGGGGAGGGGGCACGCCCTGGACCCTCGTGGCCACCTCCTTCGTTCCCTCGCGTGTACTCCAATTCTTCTGGGTAGATACGGTTCAAAAAATAACTCTCCCGAAGGTTTCATTCCGTTTAGACTCCGTTCGATATTCCTTTTCTGCGAAACCCTGAAATAGGCAAGAAAAATAGCAATTTGCACTGGGCCTTGGGTTAGTAGGTTAGTCCCAAAAATAATATAAAAGTGTATAATAAATCCCATTAAACATCCAAAACAGAATATATAATAGCATGGAACAATAAAAAATTATAGATACGTTGGAGACGTATCAAGCATCCCCAAGCTTAATTCCTGCTCGTCCTCGAGTAGGTAAATGATAAAAACAGAATTTTTGATGTGGAATGCTAACTAACATAATTCTCAATGTAATTCTATTTGTTGTGGCATGAATGTTCAGATCCGAAAGATTCAAGATAAAAGTTCATATTGACATAAGAGTAATAATACTTCAAGCATACTAACAAAGCAATCATGTCTTCTCAAAATAACATGGCCAAAGAAAGTTCATCCCTACAAAATCATATAGTTAGGCTATGGTCCATCTTCGTCACACAAAATATTCCAATCATGCACTACCCCGATTTCAGCCAAGCACTTGTTTCATACTTTAATTTTTTTCAAACTCTTTCAACTTTCACGCAATATATGAGCGTGAGCCGTGGACATAGCACTATGTGGAATAGAGTGGTGGTTGTGGAGAAGACAAAAAATAGGAAGATGGTCTCACATCAACTAGGCGTATCAATGGGCTATGGAGATGCCCATCAATAAATATCAATGTGAGTGAGTAGGGATTGCCATGCAACGGATGCACTAGAGCTAGAAATGTATGAAAGCTCAACAGATGAAACTAAGTGGGTGTGCATCCAACTTGCTTGCTCACTAAGACCTAGGGCATTTGAGGAAGCCCATCGTTGGAATATACAAGCCAAGTTCTATAATGAAAATTCCCACTAGTATATGAAAGTGACTAAACAAGAGTCTCTTTATCATGAAGATCATGGTGCTACTAAGCACAAGTGTGGAAAAGCATAGTAGCATTGTCCCTTTTTTCTTTTTCTTTTTTTTTTGTCTTTCTTTTTTTGGGCCTTTCCTTCTTCTTTTCTTCTTCTTTTTTCTTTGGGACAATGCTCTGATAATGATGATCATCACACTTATATTGATTTACAACTCGATATTACAACTCGATACTAGAACAAAGTATGACTCTATATGAATGCCTTCGGCGGTGTACCGAGATGTGCAATGAAACAAGAGTGACATGTATGAAAAATTATGCAGGGTGGCCTAGCCACAAATACTATGTCAACTACATGATCATGCATGGCAATATGACAATGATAAGGCATGTAATAGCAAACGGAACGGTGGAAAGTTGCATGGCAATATATCTCGGAATGGCTATGGAAATGCCATGATAGGTAGGTATGGTGGCTATTTTGAGGAAGGTATATGGTGGGTGTATGGTACCGGCGAAAGTTGTGCGGTACGAGAGAGGCTAGCAATGGTGGAAGGGTGAGAGTGCGTATAATCCATGGACTCAACATTAGTCATAAAGAACTCACATACTTATTGCAAAAATCTACAAGTCATCAAAACAAAGTACTACACACATGCTCCTGGGGGGAGGTTGGTAGGAGTTAACCATCGCGCGCCCCCGACCTCGACACAAAGGATGACACTGAATGAAATACCTCGTGCTTCAAATTTGTCACGCAACGGTTACCATACGTGCATGCTACGAGAATTGCAAACCTCAACACAAGTATTTCTCAAATTCAAAACTACTCTACTAGCATGACTCTAATATCACCATGCTCATATCTCAAAACAATCATCAAGTATCAAACTTCTCATAGTATTCAATGCACTTTATATGAAAGTTTTTACTATACACATCTTGAATGCCTATCATATTAGGACTAGTTTTATAACCAAAGAACATTACCATGCTGTTCTAAAAGACTCTCAAATAGATATAAGTGAAGCATGAGAGATCAACAATTTCTACAAAATAAAACCACCACTGTGCTCTAAAAGATATAAGTGAAGCACTAGAGCAAAACTATCTAGCTCAAAAGATATAAGTGAAGCACATAGAGTATTCTAATAAATTCTAAACCATATTTATCTATCTCAAAAGGTGTGTCTAGAAAGGATGATTGTGGCAAACTAAAAAGCAAAGACTCAAATCATACATGACGCTCCAAGCAAAACACATATCATGTGGTGAATAAAAATATAGTCTCAAGTATAGTTACCGATAGATGAAGACGAAAGAGGGGATGCCTTCCCGGGGCATCCCCAAGCTTAGGCTTTTGGTTGTCCTTGAATTTTACCTTGGGGTGCCTTGGGAATCCCCAAGCTTAGGCTCTTGCCACTCTTTGTCCCATAGTCCATCAAAGCCATACTCAAAACTTGAAAACTTCACAACACAAAACTTAGCCAAAAATCTCGTGAGCTCTGTTAGTATAAGAAAACAAACCACCACTCAAAGGTACTGTAATGAACTCATTATTTGTTTATATTGGTGTTAAACCTACTGTATTCCAACTTCTCTATGATTCATATTCCCCAATACTACTCATAGATGCATCAAAATAAGCAAACAACACACGAAAAACAGAATCTGTCAAAAACAGAACAGTCTGTAGTAATTTGTTTCTTTTGAATACTTATGTAACTCCAAAAAAATTGCAATAAATTGGTAAACGTGAGGAATTTTTCTATTAATCATCTGCAAAAAGAATCAACTAAATATCACTCTCCAGTAAAAACACACAGCCAAACTCGTGAGCACTAAAGTTTTTGTTTTTTACAGCATGATCATATAAACTTCACACAAGTATTCCCAGAGGTTTTACTTGGCACAAACACTAATTAAAACACAAAACCACATCTAAACAGAAGCTAGATGCAATATTTATTCCTAAACGGAAGCAAAAACAAAGAAAATAAAATTGGGTTGCCTCCCAACAAGCGCTACCGTTTAACGTCCCTAGCTAGGCACGATACAAGAATAGATCTAGGTATTGCCATCTTTGGTAGGCAATCCATAAGTGGCTCTCATAATAGATTCATATGGTAATTTGATTTTCTTTCTAGGAAAGTGTTCCATGCCTTTCCTTAACGGAAATTGGAATCTAATATTTCCTTCCTTCGTATCAATAATTGCACCAAACGTTCTAAGGAAAGGTCTACCAAGAATAATAGGACATGAAGGATTGCAATCTATATCAAGAATTATGAAATCTATGGGCACATAATTCCTATTGGAAAGAATAAGAACATCATTAATCCTTCCCATAGGTTTCTTAATGGTAGAATCCGCAAGATGCAAATTTAAAGAACAATCATCAAGCTCATGGAAACCTAACAAATCACACAAAGTTTTTGGGATTGTCGAAACACTTGCACCCAAATCACACAAAGCAAAGCATTCATGATCTTTAATTTTAATTTTAATAGTAGGTTCCCACTCATCATAAAGCTTTCTAGGGATAGAAACTTCTAATTCAAGTTTTTCTTCATAAGATTGCATCAAAGCATCAACTATGTGTTTGGTAAAAGCTTTATTTTGACTATAAGCATGCGGAGAATTTAGTAAGGATTGCAACAAGGAAATACAATATATTAAAGAGCAATTATCATAATTGAATCCCTTGAAATCCAAAATAGTGGGTTCGTCACTATGCAAAATTTTAATCTCTTCAATCCCACTTTTAACAATTTTAGCATCAAGATCTAAAAACTCCGAATCATTGGGACGCCTTTTAACTAAAGTAGACTCATCTCAAGTCCCATCTTTATCAAGATTCATACTAGAAAACAAGGATCTAATAGGAGAAACATCAATAACTTTTAGATCTTCATCTTTATTTTCATATTCTTCCAGTTTAGCAGCCATCTTATTAACTAAGGTGGATTGCTTGTCCGAAATTTGGCCTATTAAGTTCTGAAGATGAGCAAACTGAGATTTCAAACCGTAAAATTCCTTAGACATATCATCAAGCTCTTTATTCATGTATTCCATGAAGCTTTTCTGTTCTTTAAGCTCGTTTCTGAAGAAATCATTGTGCTCAAATTGCACAGACATAAAATGTCTAACATTGTTTTCAATCTCCTCCAACCTCTTAAGGTGAGGGTCAACACTGATAGGGGGAGTCATAGTGGCAAGCAAGCAAGCCAACACACAAGCAAACAAGAGGCAAGAGAACGGTAAACACATGGAAGAAGAAGGACAAGTAAAACGGCAAGGGTGAAGTGGGGGAGAGGAAAACGAGAGGCAAATAAATGTAATGCGAAGGATAAGGGTTTGTGATAGGTACTTGGTATATGACTTTTGCGTAAGCCTCCCCGGCAACGGCGCAAGAAATTCTTCTTGCTACCTCTCGAGCTTGCTTTGTATTCCCTCGAAGAGGAAATGGTGATGCAGCACAGTAGCATAAGTATTTCCCTCAGTTTTTGAGAACCAAGGTATCAATCCAGTAGGAGACCACGCGCGAGTCCCTGGCACCTGCACAAACAAGTAAGAACTTCGCAGCCAATGATACGTCTCCAACGTATCTACTTTTCCAAACCCTTTTGCCCTTGTTTTGGACTCTAACTTGCATGATTTGAATGGAACTAACCCGGACTGACGCTGTTTTCAGCAGAAGTGCCATGGTGTTGTTTTTGTGCAGAATAAAAAGTTCTCGGAATCGCCTGAAAATCAACGGAGAATTATTTTGGAAAATATAAAAAATACCTGCAAGAAGATCCACACCAGGGGGCCCAGGGCCTGTCCACGAGGGTGGGGGGCGCCCCCCTGCCTAGGGCGCGCCCCCTACCTCGTGGGCCCCCTAGTAACTTACCGACGTATCCCCAGATCCTATATCTTCCGTTTCGGGGAGAGAAAAATCAGGGAGAAGGAATTATCGTGTTTCACAAGACGGAGCCGCCGCCAAGCCCTAATCTCTCTCCGGAGGGCTGATCTGGAGTCCATTCGGGGCTCCGGAGAGTGGAGATCGTCGCCATCGTCATCACCAACCTTCCTCCATCACCAATTCCATGATGCTCACCGCCGTGTGTGAGTAATTCCATCGTAGACTTGCTGGACGGTGATGGGTTGGATGGGATCTATCATGTAATCGAGTTAGTTTTGTTAGGGTTTGATCCCTAGTATCCACTATGTTCTGAGATTGATGTTGCTATGACTGTGCTATGCTTCATGCTTGTCACTAGGGCCCGAGTGCCATGATTTCAGATCTGAACCTATTATGTTTTCATGAATATATGTGTTTTCTTGATCCTATCTTGCAAGTCTATAGTCACCTACTATGTGGTATGATCCGGCAACCCCGAAGTGACAATAATCGGGACCACTCCCGGTGATGACCATAGTTTGAGGAGTTCATGTATTCACTATGTGTTAATATTTTGGTCCGGTACTCTATTAAAAGGAGGCCTTAATATCCCTTAGTTTCCAATAGGACCCCGCTGCCACGGGAGGGTAGGACAAAAGATGTCATGCAAGTTCTTTTCCATAAGCACGTATGACTATATTCGGAATACATGCCTACATTGCATTGATGAACTGGAGCTAGTTCTGTGTCACCCTAGGTTATAACTTCTACATGATGAAGTGTATCCGACATAATTCCCCATCACTGATCCAATGCCTACGAGCTTTACCTATATTGCTAGCCGCTTATTTACTTTTCCGTTGCTACTATAAAAAAAATACAAAAACACTATTGTTACTTTTATTGCTGCTACCGCCACTATCATATTACTTTGCTACTAAACCATCTTGCTGCAGATTCTAAGTGTCCAGGTGTGGTTGAATTGACAACTCAGCTGCTAATACTTAAGAGTATTCTTTGGCTCCCCTTGTGTCGAATCAACAAATTTGGGTTGAATACTTTACCCTCGAAAATGGTTGCGATCCCCTACACTTGTGGGTTATCAGCCAACGCGATAAGGGGTTTTCAATCCCTTCACGGTCACATACGAAAGTGAGATCTAATAGATAGGATAGTATAATATTTTTGGTATTTTTGATATAAGAACAGAAAGTAAATAAAGCAAAGTAAAGTAGATGGAAGATTAATATGTTGAGAATAGACCCGGGAGCCATAGGTTTCACTAGTGGCTTCTCTCATGATAGCAGAATTCTACGGTGGATGAACAAATTACTGTCGAGCAATTGATAGAAAAGTGCATAGTTATGAGAATATCTAGGCATGATCATTATATATAGGCATCACGTCTTTGACAAGTAGACTGAAACGATTCTGCATCTACTACTATTACTCCACACATAGACCGCTATCCAGCATGCATCTCGAGTATTAAGTTCATAAGAACAGAGTAATGCTTTAAGCAGGATGACATGATGTAGAGGGATAAACTCAAGCAATATGATATAAACCCCATCTTTTTATCCTCGATGGCAATAATACAATACGTGCCTTGCTGCCCCTGCTGTCACTGGGAAAGGACACTGCAAGATTGAACCCAAAGCCAAGCACTTCTCCTATTGCAAGAACTATAGATCTAGTAGGCCAAACCAAACCAATAATTCAAAGAGACTTGCAAGGATATTATAATCATACATAAAAGATTTCAGAAAAGAATGAAATATTGTTCGTAGATAATCTTGATCATAAACCCACAATTCATCGGATCTCGACAAACACACCGCAAAAAAATTACATCGAATAGATCTCCTCGAAGATCGAGGAGAACTTTGTATTGAGATCCAAAAAGAGAGAAGAAGCCATCTAGCTAATAACTATGGACCCGAAGGTCTATGGTAAACTACTCACAACTCATTGGTGAGGCTATGTCGTTGATGTAGAAGCACTCCGTGATGGATCCCCCCTCCGGCGGAGATCCGGAACAGGCTCCAAGATGGGATCTCATGGGAACAGAAGGTTGCGGCGGTGGAATTAGGGTTTTCTCTGTTGTTTCGATGTTTTCAGGGTATATGGATATATATATATAGGAGGAAGGAGGGCATCGGGGGTGCCAGAGGGGGCCCACGAGGGTGGGGGCGCCCTGGACCCTCGTGGCCACCTCCTTCATTCCCTCGCGTGTACTCCAAGTCTTCTGGGTAGATACGGTTCCAAAAATAACTCTCCCGAAGGTTTCATTCCGTTTGGACTCCGTTTGATATTCCTTTTCTGCGAAACCCTGAAATAGGTAAAAAAATAACAATTTGCACTGGGCCATGGGTTAGTAGGTTAGTCCCAATAATAATATAAAAGTTTATAATAAATCCCATTAAACATCCAAAACAGAATATATAATAGCATGGAACAATCAAAAATTATAGATACGTTGGAGACGTATCAGTCCAGCTTGAGGGAGTCAAGATCGTCATCATCCAGCTCAAGTGGACTATGTGCAAGGCAAAGGTTTGCCCTTGATAGGTTTTCTATTTTACCGGTCTCATGGTAGTTGTGGGAGACCGGGTTATAGCATCGATTGCCGTACTATCAAGGGGGGCTCTCGATGAGTAGCTTAATCGTATCGTTCGTAGAGAGCTCAAACCATTGCATCCTTGCATCATCTTTATTGGTTCTTGTTTGGTTCTTCTCCTTGTGAGTTTTGGATCTTTTGGTCATCTTGATGACAAGCTCGAGTTCATCGAAAATAGAGTTCACTCATGCCTCTTCTATGATGTTTTCGATGTTGGAGGTTATGCCGGTTCTTCTCTGTTTTGATGCTACTCGTCTTCCTCTATCCAACAAGCTTGAGTTTTCTCAATTCGGAGCTCATTTGCAGAAGTTATGGTAGTTTGGGGTTTTTCTTGTTGCTCCTGAGGTAGTACCACTGGGCCAGAGAGGTAGCACCGCTTATAGCCACAAGCGGTAGTATCACTGGTTCACAGTGGTAGTACCGCCCATGGCTATATGCAGTAGTACCGCTCCGGTTCCGCTCTAGTGCCGCCTCAATTCGAGACCGTCGCTTCTCGTGTCTGGTTGGGCGGCAGTAGGAGCGACAGTAGGTGCGGCAGTACCGCTTATAAGCGGTAGTAATGCTCTACCACCGCTACTAGTGCCGCTCGGGGGCTCTATCTCTTGTTACTTCTCCCATTGGCGCTGTGCGAGGTCCCAACGGTAGTAGGGCCGAGCGACAGCACCGCTGCAGCCAGCGGTAGTACCGCTCCCTAGAGCGGTAGTACCGCTCGCTGCGGGCTGGTTGGTGGGGATGACGGTTGGATTTTCTCCTCCTATAAAAGGTGGTCTTCTTCCCCATTGATTCTTATCCTTTGAGCTCGTGTTCTTCCCCCATTGTTGACCTTCTTTGAGCTTGCTATCTCTCAATCCCTCTATGGATTGTTGCTAGTTTTGGGGGAAAAAGAGAGAGGAGATCTAGATCCACATTTCCACCAATCACTTTCTCCTCTATGTGAGGGTAACCCTTTGGATCTAGATCTTGGAGTTCTTCATGTTCTCTTCTTCGTTCTTCCTCTCATTTCCCTCCCTAGCATTCGTTGCTTTGATGGGATTTGGGAGAGAAGGACTTGGGCACTCCGTGTGCCCTTGCCATTGCATTTGGTGCATCGGTTTGAGTTCTCCACGGTGATACGTGGAAGTTACAAGTTGAGAAGCTTATTACTCTTGGGTGCTTTGTACCCTTGAGCTTGTTCCTCTTGGGTTCTTGGGTTCCCTAGACGGATGAGGTCACCTCGGAGCCATATTCCATTGTGGTGAAGCTTCGTGGTGTCGTTGGGGGCCTCCAATTAAGTTTTGGAGGTAGCACCAACCTTTGTGGTGTTCGGAGCTCAATCATTGCAGTGTAAAGCTCCGGGAAAGCGTCGGGGTCTCCAATTAGGTTGTGGAGATCGCCCCGAGCATTTTGACGGGTTCCGGTGACCACCCCCAAGGGTTGCCAAAGTGTACGAGTTCGGTGACCGCCCCCAAGGGTTGCCATTTGTACGATTTCGGTGACCGCCCTCAAGGGTCCCTTAGTTTAATCACGACATCTTGCATTGTGCGAGGGCGTGAGGAGATTACGGTGGCCCTAGTGGCTTCTTGGGAAGCATTGTGCCTCCACACCGCTCCAAACGGAGATTAGCATCCGCAAGGGTGTGAACTTTGGGATACATCATCGTATCCGCGTGCCTCGGTTATCTCTTACCCAAGTCTTTTACTTATGCACGTTACTTTGTGATAGCCATATTGTTTCTTGTCATATATATTGCTATCACCTAGTTGTTTGTCTTGCTTAGCATAAGTTGTTGGTGCACATAGGTGAGCCTAGTTGTTGTAGGTTTTGTGCTTGTCAAATTAACCGCTAGGTTTATTCCGCATTTGTTCGAGCCTATACCGTAATTATTTTAAAAGCGCCTATTCACCCCCCCCCCCCTCTAGGCGACATCCACGGTGTTTCACCAAGGTTAAAATCTTCGTGGTGCCATACCAATTGCTTAAACATAGGTGGCTTCAGCCATCGCCCTGTCCTCCAGAGGTGTTTGGTTTGTGTTTGTGCTTTAAGTCACTCCAAGGGTGTTTCTCTGGTTTATTTGTCTTTTGCACTTGAGTAGCTCCCTCGATTTCTCGGTGTTTTCGTTGCCCTTCTTTCATGCTAAGCCTATTTTTCCTGGTTCTTCTTGTGGTCGCTAGAGCGGCACTACCGCTATGGCAGGGCGGTACTACCGCTCATAGCGTCAAGCGGGACTACGGCACGGCCACGCGGTACTTCCATTGTGAGGCGGGCATCGGGGTATGAATTGGGCAATGGGAGTTTTAACTCCCCCATAACCATTCACTTTTCTCTCCCTCGCCTATTCCTCTCTCTAGCGATGAACAAGCAGTGGGGGGCCGCCGCCTTAGTGTCGTCTTCTACGTTTCTGATCGGTGGGATCGTTCCCACCTTCTCGTCTTGCCATGGATGCCGGTATTGCCTCCGTTTTCCTCTCCTTTGGTTCTCTTGGTTGGATCTAGGCTTTAGGGCAATATTGCTGGCATTCGTCGATTTTTTGGCTAAATCGATGCTTGAGTAGGGCATAGAAGTCTGCTAGACTAGGTGGATTAGAGATTGGTAGGAGTATTTTTGAATTTGGCACCCCTGGTAGTACCGGATTTACGCGTGGCAGTGGTCTAACGGATGTTCTCCGCCTGGGGCGGTACTATCGCTCCCCTGGAGCGGTACTACCACTGCATCGAGGGGGTACTACCGCTCGGGATGCCGGCCTCCGTTATTCTCATACCAATCTTTGATTCTTATTGTGTTCTTCTGTTGGCTTATGCTTTATTCATCTTTTACTTTCCTTGTCATTGTGTGTGCATTCCAGCTGATGGTAATTCGGAGCATCAAGTCCGTCGCATCAACTCCGAGCGTCATGGCGAGTCAAAGCGCTATCACACTTCTGAGGCTACCGCATCTTCAAGCTCTTAACCATCGCAACCCAAGCCGCCATCCAAGCAAGTTGCGAGCAAGCCCAAGCCAAAGATCAAATCTGTGTTAGAGACGTCTGCTAAGGAATTATGCGTGGCTCGTCGTCGCAATCCGCATTCTCAAGCTCAAGATCTTGCTCTTATCAACCGCCCTTGTTAGAACAAGTTGCAACGGTCTATCTACTTTGATGTTCTCAAAGCCAAAAAGAACTTGTTTGTGAGTTCCCGGTCCATTGACATTCCTTATTTGGAGAAGGACCGTGCCTACTTTTGGAGAGGCTCTTGATATGTGTACTCAGCTGAATATCATCAAGGTCATGGAGTTCAACAAGGATTTTGGTGCTGACATTGTGGCTCAGTTTTATGCCACAGTTCACCTTGGCACTGATGATGAAAGGACAATGACGTGGATGACTAATGGCAGACTTCTCGTCGTCAAATGGAAGGCTTTTATGGAACTTTTGGGCTATGAGGATCAAGGGCTTGACAACCCAGTTGGCTTCCGCCCTCACAAGGAGGCTACTTCTACCCACAAGTCTCATCTTTGGCCATATAACACAGTGAGGATAAATCCCGAGACGATGAAGAGATATGAGCTGTTTCTTTTTCTGGACATTCTTCATCGCATCTTCAGGCACACTCTTTTTCCTCGGATTGGGAACTTGGATCAGGTTCACTCTTATCTCGTGGGTATGTTGCTCTTTTGTCAGCATGAGAAGGATGCTAGCATAGGAGAATCTTTGGATGTCCCTTGTGTCATGTGGTCGGAGCTTCTCTCGGCCATCACTGAGCTCAATTGTATCATCTATGGTCCCTTTATGATGCTGCTCATTGAGAAGGCGTGGGCATACACCTATCTCGATGACATGTTTGTGACTGGTGAGTTGGTTTCACATGAGGTTGTTCGTCTGATGCATAAGGAGCACCGGGGCGCTCCTGCTCTGGATTCTGAGGCTCCTTTAGGTGCTGATGAGGCTGACGGGCTGTATTATGAGCCGTCTGGAGTGGAGCCATCTTGGGCTAAGAAGCTCAAGCACAAGATGAAGAAGCTTTTCTGTATGGAGTCTCACGGGTAGTATATGGCACATGTGTCAGAGAAGAACTCTTGTAGTTGTCACAAGGTTCTTAAGTATCAGCTTGGTGTTGAGGTTGCCAGTGGATCCGAGGATAAGATCACAGATGAGGAGGAGTGGATCTCTCAGCACTGTCCTTGGATGGATTTAGAGACCAATCAGCCTGCTGCTGCCGATGACGGAGATGCGGGCGACCACGTGGAGTTGTGAGGATGGGGATCTTCGGCGTTACTATCACCTGTTACCATTGTAGCACTCTTTGCCTTTTTTGATGTCTCGATGTAAAAGGGGGAGAGAGTTTAGGGATTAGCCAAGTTCCGAGTGTGTCTTATTTGCCTTGTCTTTCTCTCTCGCAAACTCTTTTATCGGTCGTTTGCTTTGGTTTGGTTTGTGCTTGTGAGACTTGGCTATCCTATCATAAGGTGTGAGACATATGTTGTCTTATTATTTGTGAGCATTATGCTTTAACTTATATCATATCGTATTGCTCACTTGCTACTTCTAGTATTGCCGGTCTGTAAAATATAGGGGTTGTTGATCCTAGTGTGTGTGTTTTGCATTCCAAAAGCACATTTAATTAAGCGCACACATAGGGGAAGCCCGTCTATATTTTATAGACTTTGGGGTTTGCTTTTATTTTTCCATATCTTTGTGCAAATCCCGTATTGTCATCAATCCACCAAAAAGGGGGAGATTGTTAGGGCATATTTCTCCCTTAGTGGTTTTGGTGATTGATGACAATGTGTTTACGGACTAATCGTGTGCATTGAGCATTTCAGATATTCACTCATATAGCATGAGACGATTTTTGCCCATCAGTGTCTAAAGTGAAGAGGGTGTTGTTTCCTTCGTTTCAGTTTTGGTGGACTTGAGTCGTAGGAAACACCGTACTATTAAGAGGGGGTCCGTATCGGAAAGGTTAGCGTGGAATCAACACATACACGTCTCCTTTGCACCCTCAACTCTTTCCTGCATCTTTGGAGGATCCCTCGTTGTCGTGGAAATGGCATTGGAGAGCAGCTAGCGGTAGTACCATGGCATGAAGCGGCAGTACCACCTAAAGCCACACGCGGTAGTACCGCTGTGGCAGCGGTAGTACCGCCCAGGGCTTCAGGCGGTGGTTCCGCTCCTGGGCCGCTCTAGTACCGCCTCGACTCTTGACTTGTTGTTCTCATGTCGGGTTCACCCGCAGTAGCAGCGACAGTAAGTGTGGTAGTACTGCTCATAAGCGGTAGTACCGCCCTACTACCGCTACTAGTGCCGCTCGTGGCTAATTTTCCCTGTGCTCGTGTAAGTTTTTGAGCGCGGTTCTAGCAGTAGTACCGCTGCGACGAGCGGTAGTACCGCTTGCTGCGGGCTGAGAGTGGGGATAACAGTTGGATTTTCTCTCCCACTATATAAGGAGGTCTTCTTCTCCAAGAAGACTTACCTCTTCCTCCACAAACTCCATTGTTACTCCAAAGCTCATTTTCCCCTAATCTCTCTCCCTAACCAATCAAACTTGTTGATTTTCTAGGAATTGGTTGAGAAGGCCCCGATCTACACTTCCACCAAGAGAATTTGATTCCCCCCACTAATACCTTGCGAATCTTGTTACTCTTGGGTGTTTGAGCACCCTAGATGGTTGAGGTCACCTCGGAGCCACATTCCATTGTTGTGAAGCTCCTTGGTGTTGTTGGGAGCCTCCAAGCTTGTTGTGGAGATTGCCCCAACCTTGTTTGTAAAGGTTCGGTCGCCGCCTTCAAGGGCACCACTAGTGGAACAACATCTTGCATTGTGCGAGGGCATGAGGAGAATACGATGGCCCTAGTGGCTTCTTGGGGAGCATTGTGCCTCCATACCGCTCAACGGAGACATACTTCCCCTCAAAGGGAAGGAACTTCGCTAACACATCCTTGCCTCAACCGGCTCCACTTGTGGTTATTTCTTACCTTTACTTAGTGCAAGCTTTTGTTGTTTTGTATCCCTTACTTGCTTGTGTTGCTTGTGGTATTAACATCATATAGGTTGTTCACCTAGTTTCATTTCTAGACAACCTATTTGTTGTTAATCTTAATTTGTTTAAGAAAAGGCTAAAAATTGGTAGTTGTCTATTCACCCCCTCTAGTCAACCATATCAATCCTTTCAAATACCCTCGTGAATCAGCTTGCATCCATCCCTCCAGATTACCCACAACATCACTGTCATATGCACAAAAGCTTCATGCGCTAATACCTCAATCATGGAAAGGAACCAGCTTATGTTGTTGGGTTCGGTTGTAGCTATCATGTGCTCCAAAAGTTCTTCATCAACTGATTCCCAAACACACCGGGCTATTAAGCATTCTATCAAAAAGTGTCGCCACGAGTCATCCATACCACATATGGAGCAACTACAAGTTGTGGATATATTCTGTATAAGCAGACATCATCTTTAGGTAGACTACTTCTTAAGAGACTTAGTTGCTTTCTTTAGGGGAAGAGACCTAGTTGCGGAGAGGGTGTTTTCGCTCCCGAGCTCGTCTGCACCCGCCATGAACAGTAAAAATAACTAGAAAAAATAAAAAAAATGGATTTTTGCATGGAATATGTTTTAATGCGTGAGGCCCGTGCCAAATGTCAGCTCGTTTGGACATCTGAGTAGCTCTTGGCAAAAAAGAAATTTTAGAATCTTTGTAACATTGTATTGTTCATATACTGTTTGGATTAAAAAAATCTGAGAGCTACTCAGATGTATCATTTTTTTCTTCAGTTTCTTTAGTATTTTTTTGATTTTACTGTTCATGGGTGCAGATGAGCCGCGACTCGAAAATGGATATCCGTTTAGTTGCTTGTTATAATGGTTGCCCTATCTCCGCACTTAGCCTCTTCCTAATATTGGTCTTCACTTCCAGATCCATCTATTTTTTTTAGGAGAGAGGTAAGTGGATCTTGGTTTTATGTTTAACGACAGGGAACTAGCAGACTGGCCCATTTAACTTAGTTAGTCGTTGCCGCTCATAGCGGTCGGTGTAGCTTTGCTTGACCTTTTTTTTTTCTTCTGTTTTCACCCCATTTTTCTTTCTCTTTTGTTCTTCATTTTTCTTTGGTTTTCTTTGTTTTCTCGGTTTTTCTTTCTTTCTTTACGGTACTCTAGTTTTCTTCATTTATTTTTTGGTTTTCTTTGATTTACTCTGCTTTCCTTTTTCTTTCTTTGTTGTTTTTTATTTTCTTTTTTTAACAGATGCCTACACTTTTTCAGCTTACGAGAGCTCCTCCGCCTCCTGAAAAACCTAGCCGCCACCTCTGCTTGTACCATAGGTCGGTTTCCCCTCCTACGGCCGTCCTCGCCGGTGTTGGGAGGGGTCCCCGATTTATGAGTGGAGTTCTTAATAAAAGTAGTTTCTTTATTAGATTGGGTTAGGGTTCTAGTAGTCATCTTGTTCATCGTTGGAGATGGCATCGTCCCTACAATAAATAATCTCCGGCCCTTCGTTCAACGACAAGATTTCCTTCCCGACGTCAATGGTGGTGTTGAAAGATTAAATTGGTCTAGGTATGATTACATTTAGCGCAAATTGTTGGCTGCAACCGGCTGGTTGTCAACTCCGACAATGTTGACGTTATTAGAGCAACTCTAGCAGACCCCGCATTTTGCCGAACTGTAAACTTCGTTTGCAGGTCGCACGGCGGCGTTTATGCAGGCTGCAAAACGCGGCGGCGGAACAGAAACCGCAAACAAACCCGTAAAATTTTAAAAAAATTGTTTCGCGGGAGAAATTTAAACAACAGCTCGCGGGAGCTCGCCGAAGCTCGCTCGCATAGATGGTTCTTCTTCGCATAAAGTTTGTACACAACACATACATACATACATACATATTAAAGGTCAGACATGGCCTACGCTACCGCACCAGTACAACGAAATTGAGCTCATCGGAGCTCCTGCGGTAGCTGTCCACCGGCGGCGCTCATTCAGAGTTGGAGGTGAGGTCGACGTAGAGCTTCGCCTGCTGCGCCTTCATCACGCGCAGGTCAGCCTCCTTCGAGGCCTGCGCATGCGATGCTGTGACGTCCGTCTGGAAGAGGAGGCGCTCGTACTCGAGCTCGCGCCAGATGCGCACTCCATCTCCTCCTGATCCCTCGCCGACCGCTAGAGGGCGACGCGCTCGAGGAGCTCCTCCTGCCCCGGTGGGAGGTAGTCCTCGGGCCCGATGAGGCCACGGCGCGGCGGCGCATCGAGCACGGCCTCCTCCGGCTCCCTCTTCACCGGAACGAGCTCGATGTGCCCGAGGATGAGCTCCCTACGGACCAGTTGCCGGAGGAGGCGTGGCGGCGACGGGCGAGCTCACGATCGAAGTCGTCGAGCTCGCGGCGGTCGAAGGCTGGCGGCGGCCGGGATCCGCGGTTGAGCCACTGACGCGCCCCCCGTTTGCGCGTCGCGTCAGATCTGGCGCGGCGGCGGCGCTCCGCCTCATCCCCGGAGCCGTCCATGGTTTCCGCAGGCTCGCCGGCGGCGACAAATCGAGCGGCGCGGTGGGGAATGGGGGCAAACGCGGCTGCGGGGGGATAGGGTTTCGACCCGCATCTGCCTCGCAAGCCCGCAATTATACTGGTTCGGGGGTAGCGTTTGCGGGCTGCGGCAAAAATATTTACCGGCCGGACACCGATGCAGGCTCTCGTCTGACCAGAAAAATGGACCGAGCCCGTATAATCGCCGGAATTATTCGGGTTCACGCTGGATACGGGGTCTGCTAGAGTTGCTCTTACTACCATGCGCGAAGGAGGTTTCTATGCAGGTGTGGGAGCTCCTATCTTTGATGAGTGCTATCATATGTTGACAAACTTTGTTCATGTCATATTCAAGCACTGTCCACGGGAGATAACACAGTGGCTCATGAATTAGTCCGTATTGGTAGATATGATAATCCTAGTATTTGGTTAGATGACCCC
>LR738711.1:802242591-802334316 GCA_902687465.1 Secale cereale
CCCCGCGCGCGTCGTTGTCTTGTCCTTCACGAGGTGCCAAGGTGCGGATGGAGGCTCTGGGCCAGGGCGGCGAGATGCAGAGAAGCCACGGGAGGCGATGGGTGGCGGGCCGAGCCACGATGTTGGGAAGAGGTCGTGCCGGGCCTCCCCACACCTGCCTGTGCTCCACCACCAATCCCCGCCCCCGAGCTCCACCGGCTCCTCGCTGTACTGTGAGCAGCGCCCGAACACCAGCTCCTCCACCCCACCCTTTCTTCTTCCCCAAGTACGGCAGCGGAAGAAGGGCGCGATGCCACCGACGAGCATGGTGGGACCACCTTCATCGGATCTCTCAAGTTGCCAGACCCAGGTCGACGTAGCAGCCGCTGTCCAAGGTGAGGAAGAGGAGGGGCCGCATCTGGAGGCGAAGAGGGGAGCAGCCGCGCCTGGTGGTGGTCGTCCCCGGCGCCCGCATCTCGTCGTCGACCTTGCCCACCCGGACGACCAACCATGATTTATCTGCATAAGCAGAACCTGCTACACAGGCGAGTATTGGAATACTCGTTCAAGGTATTTAATTTGTGCATTATATTTCTTACTAGCCATTGAGAGTCTGGTTCATGTTGGATTACTAGCGACATCTAATGTGCAAAGATTTTGTTTGCATTGCAATTGAGACCCATGTGACTCGGAGACGGGTCAGGGGCAACCTCTAATTTGATTGTTAATTAGTACAAACAAAGCTACTTCTGCGATGTTGTGGAGAGTGATGTAGCCATACAAATACTATTATCATTTTGACTGCTTTCTATATATGCTTTTGCAAATTTACTGATCTGAAATTGCAATTGTAGGTACAATCCATATGTTTAGGTCAGAAGGATAGGTCAGCATAAAAAGCTCAGACATCTTGATTTGAGTGATTCCATGCTCAATGTACTTATGTTTGATGCATTCTAAGTTCAAAGTAATTCAAATATACTATATTCCATGTTGAGTTCATTTCTGATGGGTGGGACTTTCATGTCATTACTGGCTGATAATTGTATTTCATTAGAAATCTGCACCATGCTTTATTGGGTACTTCTGCTTATGTTGTGGATACGGCTTGTTATTCAGAACATAGTGTTGTCAAATGTATCGGTATGACAATTGAGATGTAAGGGCCATTCAACATCTGTCCATGCTTCTTTGATGCATTTGAAATTCCCAGTGATTTTCCCATGAAACATCTAACTGGTCTTTTACTCCAGGAGACCTGATTAGTGATTATTGCCTCGGTCCTCATGTGTGGCAAATGCTATCTTATGGATGTGCCTGCTTACAAACTGGTGTTCAGAGTACATACGAAAGATGTTGCACGTGACACAAACAGAGACACCGGCTGCCGCCACGCGTCGATGCAGGACCGGAGCACCGCTCAAGAGGCCCGGGGTCGTTGTTGACTGGGTGTAGTAGAAGGTGGTGGGAGATCGACGACAGTTGTGTCGGGTATGGTGTACATGAGCTGACGGCAGGAAGCGAAGGTCATTATCGTCTCCCTCCACGGATCCTTCTCCTTGTCGTGCCATCCCACGAACGCTTTCCTCTTCGGTCGCCCCTCATGGACGCTTCAGTACGATGTCTCGACGCGGCGTCGGTTGAGGAGAGGACCACCGTCGTGCACTCAGCAACGAGAGCAGATAGGCTTAGCAGCTGCTGAGGTCCTCATCCGGCCTTAATGTGAAGGTATCTTTGTTGTTTAATTACATCCCCTCCTAGCTAGCTGAAAAGAGACATTCCGTTTCTGAGTGTGGAGAACTGCGTGAGTTGTTCATCAGTTAGTAGAATTCGATTAATCATGTTGTGGTAAGCACTGCTGCTTCTGGGAAAAACTGTAAGAAAGAACATAGCCAGGAACTAAAAATGACCACTATGACGAGGCTTATTCTAAACATAGCATCTCTATGTCAGTCATCTACACTGTCTAAATGCTTACTGTCCTAATTTTCCTTGTAATTTTGTGTAATCCTGCCATGCCTAAAGGCTAAGAGGAAGGACATGGTTCAGTCTTCATGGGTCGAGTTGCCCAACGGCTCGTAGGCAACCATAGATGATCTTCAAGCGTTCATCGGACACCTCCTGTTCCGGTAAGCTGAGATGCAACCAAACCTGTAGGTACTGAATTATGAACAGTATACTACGGAGGCTTATTCTGAACATAGCACGGCTGTTGGCTACAGTGCCTAAATGCTCCCCCCACCCCTCATTTTTCTTGTATTATATGTGTCCTTCCTTTTAGGCTTCAGGCGTTGCAAGCCAGACATGAGTATCTTACTTATTTGCACTACTAATTTTATGATTTGCTACTACAGATGGAAAAATTATTCTCTAGGGGATCGACGAACCATTAATCTAATAGAACTGATACATGTATATGTAAGTAGAATTGTGGAACTTGTGAATCCAATCCATTTGGTGATAACGGTTCAGCTCATGCAGAATCTTGTATACTCTGTGCCTTCGGACTGAATCAAGGGGTAGCTTTCTATAGTGACATGGAAGGAAAAATATATAAACCCTGAAACAATGCTATGTGCTCATTTCTTTTGTGATAATATTGCTAGGATTTTTTTCTTATGTACTTCACCTAATATAAAGTTTTCCAAATTAAACGCATACAAGGTTTTATAGCTAAACATACTATATTCTTATACAGTTCAGTATACATGAATCGTCATGTTTTACAATCCTAACAAGTACGTACTATGTAAAATTTGTTTTTTATCTGCTGGCTGGAAAATGTTGATTCATTTGATGTCATAATTTTATTCTTTAGCAAAAGATGCTGGTTAAGGTTATTTCTCACCGGCCCTCTAATTCCTCCTTTTGAATTAACTTCCTGAACAACATAATGATTGAGTGTTGGAATTATCCAAGGATTGGTGTTTGTTGTTCTATGGGTCTATGACCTGTATTCAATTGCAATGTGGATCTGATCCAAAGCTTATGGGTTATATTACTATTTGTTTTTTGTAGGCCTGAACAGGTTAACTCAAACATGGAGAGCAGTTCGGTGACCGCCGCCTTGCAGTATGCCAGGACCACCGGCGACAGCCCACCGTGGTGCTCGCCAATCAGACCACTGGAATTTCACTTATAACCAAGATATCACAGTTAACGGGACGTGTTGATATAGCTCCGAGATTGAGGTTGGATATCATTCTGCCATTAATTTCAAGATGTTTGCTAATTCTGGCCCTAAAGATGGATGTAAGTGGCTCACAATATGTTTGAGGAAATGCCTATAAAATTTTGGAAGTGAGTATATATGCAGATCTTTACTATTTGATCCGTAGTCACTGCTTTATATGAAAAACTTCTGCTGTTCCTGTGAGTGTTAGTTCAATCCATCTCATCATAAAAGACGGCTAGAAGTTTTACTTTTTGGTACTGCATTTTAATATTTTTATTCTAAATGTGCAGGTACGGGATATGACATTGGATTGGTTTCCTTCAAATGACATATATTATCCAATCTCGCAAAAAAAGACATATATTATCCAAATGTAAGGAAAAAGAGCTCTGTGAAACTGTGCAAATCCTGTCTAACTTGTTTGATCTTGCCATCAACGCATGTCCATCATGATCCTCGCCATTGATCAATTGGATCGACATCCACCGACACACAAGCCACAGTAACCATGTCACAGACAGGTCTAGGCCAGCATGGACAGCAGCACAAGGTACTTTCGACAACTTTCACACCACTTACGAGTACATGCTAGAAGAATACCAAGCTCTGTAGCATGTCATACCTAGGAGAGCTACTCTCTTTAAGAGTAATGTTTATTTTTCGGCAGATTCGGTAGAAGAGGTACAGTACGAAGGTGGGATCATATAGCCAAGTGCTGGGAGTAGCACCTTAGCCAAGCTTCCTAATCAATCTTTGTAGGCCTCACAGAATACATGCTCATAATCAATCTTCACACCGTAAAAGAGTTGCCGAAAATTGCACTGCTGTCCCACTAAAGAGCCACCATTAATCCCCTTTTTATTATCAACACTAATTAATGACCACCCTTGTGCATCACAAAGTCTCTGCTAACAACACCGTGAGCTGCGATAGTCGTTACATGCTTGGAACCGACAAGAGGGCGTACTGGTCATGGTTTCGCCACCACACCAACATCCAGGAGAGTGACATCTGCTCCTTCCATTTCAAGCGCAAGAAAGGGCGCCGCCTCTCCCTCACCGTCCATCGCCTCTAGATGCAATGTGCTATGCCGTCAGCACCACATACTGGATACCGCCAATATATATGAACCATCCATCATGTTTACTTTCTATCTAAGAATTCGTATATGATGAATTATGTCTCTTTTGAGATTGGCCGTTCAGCTTTTATTTCAGCTACGGGACATTTCTTTTTGCTCACTATAGACCTGCTTGTTAATATAGACTTGCTTGCTTGCTATAGCTTATGCCTAAAATATCTGCTGCTGCAGTTCTCCTCCATACATTCTTTTCTTTAATTATTGGCTCTCATTAGTACTGTACAATCACGTTATCAGCTCCAGCAGCTAGATTAGTACGCAGATTCACGCCTCAAGTGGCGCGCCAGGGCGCGCCCCAGCCACTAGTGAGACATGAATATGATCATGTCCTTACCCTCTTCTTTTTTTTTGCTTCGGCTATAATATTTAGTGCACGTTTTCATTAAAGTATTGTGAATATACTACGTCCGTTGGAGCTAACTGATTGACCGAAGTCAGGGATTCAGAAATTCTATTGCTATATAATGGTATTACAAAAAACTTTATGTATTGTGCGCAGTGGGATAACCACATAGAGCAAAATGTGAAATAACCATTGAACCGATGCGTAAGTTTTTTGTAAACCTATTGTGTAAAAATAGCATCACTCTCTAGTATTTCGGGCATTTAGGGAAATTAAAGATGGAAACAAAATCCTAAAACCTAGCGAAAGCAAAGCATCAGATGAATTAAGTTAGAGGATCGCTATCAGGTCATCAATGTAGCTTTACACAAAACGCGGACTCAATCACCATAGTAGAGACCATTTCGGTGTTCAAATAGAAATGAGCTCAGTAGAAGAAGATGATCGACACACATGGAGTTTCTTTTTTTTCGAGAAAAACTTCCAATCTATTCATCTTCAATCATTGTAGTACAACGAAAACTAGAAATAATAAAAATTACATCCAGGTCCGTAGACCACCTAGCGACGACTACAAGCACTGAAGCGAGCCGAAGGCGCGCCGCTGTCATCGCCCCTCCCTCTCTGGAGCCGGGCAAACTTTGTTGTAGTAGACAGTCGGGAAGTCGTCGTGCTAAGGCCCCATAGAACCAACACACCAGAACAGCAACCGCAGCCGATGAAGAGTGTAGATCAAAAGGATCCAACCTAAAGACACACGAACGAAGACGAACGACGAATAGATCCGAGCAAATCCACCAAAGACAGATCCGTCGGAGACAAACCTCCACACGCCTGCCGATGATGCTAGACGCATCACCAGAACGGGGACTAGGCGGGGAGACCTTTATTCTATTTTCAGGGAGCCGCCGCCGTCTCCTCTTCCTGAGCAGGACACAAACCCTAACAAAGCTTGAAAAAAGATCTAAAAAAGGAGCCCTCCCACCGGCAAGTTCCGAGATCCACTCCGCCTCCATGGCCCTAAGGCCACCGGAGACGGGACGGACCGCCAGCGGCACCGGCGGGAGGCGGCGGCTGGCTAGGTCAGGCGAGTTCGTTAGGTTCGCTAACACACATGGAGTTTCTAGCCAGTTCACATGCATTGGGATTAGCGGTAAAATCCAAAGAAAGTAAATTTATTTTAAAATAATAATCTGTTTTTTATCAATAAACATTGATGAGTGTTATACCTGCGGGCAAAATTATGATGGAATGGCATCCGTTGATTTCTGGGCAAGAAAAGACAAAATCAATGCTTCGAAAAGACTCTTTTTAAAAGCATTTTAGAGTACCGACTTTTCCCCACACATCCACAAATGTGATTCCATCAAGAAAATTTACACGCAGATAGAGAACTAAGCAAAGTTTCTTCCAAAAAAAATATTAGATTAAAAAATGTTTTATTTTATTTTATTTTATTTGACTTAACTGTTTATGCGATGTGCATACGAATTCAGGATTAGAAACACTTTCGAACAAATGTTTTTTATCCATGCCGATAGGAATGAATGGAAAACTGACGTGGTCAAACAAATGTTTCACTCCTTCGATGCAGAAGAAATATGCAGGATAAAACTGCCCTCGAGGATAACAGAGGACTGCATTGCCTGGCACATGGAGAAATCAGGCATATTCTCAGTTAAAAGCGCATACAGGCTTGCTACTCAAATCAACGAAAGAGATAACCCTCCGTCATCAAGCTCCTCAAGTCTGCCAGATAATAGAAGCATATGGAACCTAATATGGCAGGCAAAAGTCCCGCAAAAAGTTAAAATAACGGGCTGGAGAATTGCTACAGAATCACTTGCCACGAGGGAGAATAAGCAACACAGAACCTTGGAGGAAATGGCCACGTGCACGATCTGTGGAATGGAGAATGAGACAGAGTTTCATGCAGTAATTGCCTGTACTAAGGCAAAAGTGCTTCGGTCTGAAATCCGGAAAGCCTGGCAACTGCCGGCAGAGGAAAAATTTCAGTATAGAGGAGATGACTGGCTATTGTGCCTGTTGAGTGCTTGTGATGAAGTAACTAGAAGGAGAATCCTTCTATTAATCTGGAGAGCGTGGCATCTCCGCAACAACATTGTGCATGAGGAAGGAAAAGCTTCAGTCACCGTCTCTGTGGAATTCTTGAAGAAATACGAACTAGAAGTGATCCAGTGCATGGACCTGCAAGGTGATGAAAAAGGAAAACAAACCTTGTTTCCTGAGAGCAAAATGAGCATAGAACAAACCGCCAAATCCAAACATTGGGTAGCCCCTCCGACTGGCTGGTGGAAACTCAACACGGACGCAGCGTTCATGAGCACGGATGGACAAGCGTCAGCCGGATGGGTCGTCAGAGACCAGCTTGGTACTGTGGCTATCTCGGGTTGTCAAAGGCTAGAGGCGTGTGCAAGTGCAGAGGAGGCAGAGGCTTTGGCCCTAAAGTTTGGCATGCAGGAGCTAACCACTAGATTCAGAGGCAAAGTCATAGTGGAGACTGACTGCGCTTCTCTTGCTCTACTACTAAAACCTGAAACACCGAACAAATCAGCCCTGCACCATGCCATTGCTGACATTAAACTTGTCATGCAGAACTTTCAGGAGATTGCATTTTCAGTGATTAACAGAACCTGCAATAGAGTGGCGCATGAGTTGGCGGCCCTCGCCCGAGTGCATGGCGATTGTAGCATGCTTGCTACTGTTCCTACTGATATCCTTCCCTTGGTTATCAAGGACTCTAATAGTTGTTTGATCAGTTTGTAAGCCCAAGTGGCTTTCCTAAAAAAAAAAGAGGATTAGAAACACTTTCTATGATCGACTTTCTTGAACTAAATAAACAGGTACCAAAACTTCGTGGAAGACCCCGCATGTACAAAAACGAGGATGCAAATACAGAGCAGAATTTGAACTCTACTATCCTATCAATACCATCTCCACTTTGTATATACACACACGGCCACGGAACAGCGACAATAGTAGGCAGAAGACGCACAAAGGCAGTACATGCCGTCGACGAGAGGTAAAGCTTGACCGTGACCGAAGCTAGGCAGACCACCAACGTCGAAAAAATATCTCTCTCACAGTCACACAGACAGACGCGGTCACGGCCAGGATACTTTCTACTGTACTCCAAGCGAAACAATCCTATCTGCGGGCCCACCCGTCCACGTCGGTCACGCGATGACCACCGTGACGGCCGCGGCGTCGGCGCTCCCGCTGCTGCGCCCGGCGGCGGCTTTGGGCGCGGCGGCGGCGCCGCTGAGCACCGAGTCCCGGCACGTGGGGCAGGAGTCGTGCGAGACGAGCCAGGTGTCGACGCAGCGGACGTGGAACTCGTGGCCGCAGCGCGGCAGCACGCGCACCTTCTCGCCGTCCTCGAACTCGCCGAGGCAGATGGCGCACACGTCGTCGGCCGGCGCGGCCGCGCACGCGCCGTACACCTCGATGGGGAGGCTCCTGAGCGTGCGCTTCTTGAGCCCGCCCCGCCCGCCCGCCGCCGACGCCGACGCCGCGCCGTCCAGCTCCCCGCCGCCCGCCCCCAGCGACGCGCGCCGCGCCCACCGGATGACGTACCGCGCCAGCGAGTTGAGCCCCAGCGCGAAGAGCAGGGCGAAGAGCAGCGCGGCGAGGATGATCACCATGTTGGTGTCGAAGCTGGCGTCGCCGCCGCCGCCGCTGCTGAGCGCGCGCTGCGCCCCGTCCGGGCTCGACGGCGCCTGCGAGCTCGTCTGCCCCATGTACCAGCTCATGGACCGGGTGTGCGCGCCCATCGCCTCTGCACCTCCCTTGCCGCGGCAATTATGCACCGGAAGTATGGCTCTGCCCGTGCGCACACCAGTCACTGGCTTGTAGAAGGACGTGGACGTAGGAGCGGCTGCCTGCTATAATGTGGCCGCGGGCCTGGGCGCGGTGCGCTTTATATACGAACTCGCACCCGTTTCGGTTCGGAAAAGTTGAAGCTCATATGAGTGCGAGCTAGAGCGGAGGACCCCTTTCTTGTCTGGATGTTTGATCGGATAGATATCGCTGGGGTCGAAAATCAAGCCGTGGTGATGAGCCGGGAAATGGCCAAGGGGACTTTATTTATATAAAGATCTCGACGAGGAGGAGCGGCTGCCCGATCGCCGGCTGTTGGACCAGGGGGCAGGGAGGTGGTTCGGTTCCGGGTCACACTGTGCGGTGGGTCCTCCAAAATGATCTTTTTTGAATCCTCCAAAATGATCGTGCACGCCTTGGCCGGAGAAATATCTAGTCTAGCCAGCTTTGCCGGTGCCACGCACTTGTTGGTTGTACGGTTGTGCTGGTTGGTGCAAAACAACAAATGGGATAGCCACGCGCGTGCGCGCTGATGCAAACCTGCCTTCTTTTGTGTTGGACGATACTAGGATAGAGTAGCCAGCGGCTGGAAGGAGGGGCTCCATGGATTTTGTTGGATCTCACACACGGCTAAAGGGGGAGCAAGGCACGTTGCCGTAGCACGGAGGTGCGTAGGGTTGCTTTGAAGGTTCCAGTGAAAATGAACATATTTGACTCTTCTCTAAAACTCAGCACAAAAAAAAGCCGACCTGAAACAATTCAAAAACTGACCCTTTTGCACAACTGTCTGGACTAGGGCGTCATGCTGAAATATCATGGCACCCTCTTGATGTTGTGATCAGTCCTCGCTGTGATAGCTATGTCTATTGAGGGCAGTGACAGAGATAGAGAGTGGACATGGTGGGCCATGGCCCACCCTAAGATTCAGAAATAGCCTTTATACAATAGTAAAAGAATAAAAAATAGAAGAAGAAATAAATATACATGGAAAGTTTCACTGTTGGCCCACCCTGGCCTAGTGGGCTAGGTCCACCACAGTCTGAGGGTGTCGTGTTGTCTGCTCCAGGTCAAAGGCGTCATGGTATCTACAATGACGCTCTAACGCCAGGCGTAATGAAAAAAGAGTCATTTTGTGAAATATTTTTCGATCCAGTTTATTTTGTGCCGAAGTATCTAAAAAGAGTCAAATCTGTCCACTTTCGTAGGTTCTACGTGGAGTTTCTTTTGATTTATTAGGTTGAGGCTGTAAGGGCATCTCTTGCCTAGGGTTTTGGTGATGATGACAATACATGTGTGGACTAATCGTGTGTCATATATTACTCAGGTACACATTGTGTGGCGTAAGACGGTTAGGCCTTTCCTCTAGAAGGAAAAGATCGAAGACGGAGTTTCCGACGCTTTTTGTTTCCCTTGGTCGTAGGAAATTTGTACTATCAAGAGGGAACCCACATCGGAAGGTATTGGGTGAATCAAGTCACGTACACAATTACTATGCACTCACCATACTGCCTTCGTTCGAGGAGAGAGAGGTCCCTTGGTTCTATGTGTGTGTGCAGTCTTCTCTACTGCGGTAGTACCGCTGTTAACAGCGGTAGTACCGGTGGCCGGTAGTTCCGGTCGAACCACCGCCCCTAGTACCGCATAGGGGTGATACCCCTCTGCACTGGGTGCGGTGGTGGACTGGTGGTGGCCCGGAAGTACCGGAGTCCTCTCGACAAACCGGTACTATCGGTATTCAGTGCGGTAGTACCGCTTGAACTGCCACCACTCGGGAGCCACTGCCCCAGCGGATGTTTCGGCTCTACCACCGCCCCAACTACTACCGTTGGTTAAAAACCTTCTGGACTCAAAGCGGTAGTTGACCGGTGGTGGAGCGGTAGTTCCGGTTTTCTCTGAAAGACCGGTACTACCGTGTGCTACACCGGAAGTACCGCCCTGGTGCCATGGCTGCGATTTTTCTTCACACACCGGTTGTACCGGTGGCTTGTGCGGAAGTACCGGCCCAGTGTATTTCTGCACATAATAGTTGGAATCTTGGGGACCTTATTTAAGGAGGTCCTTCTCCCACCTCCCACCTACCTCTTGCTTCTCTCTCTCCTCCATTAATCCCCTTTAAGCTTTCTTGCCCGATCTCTCTACCTAGCCACTCAAACTTGTTGCTTTGCTAGGGATTGAAGGAGGAGACCTAGATCTACACTCTCACCAAAGGAAACTTGATTCCCCCATACTTTATTGTGTGGATTTTGTTACTCTTGGGTGTTTGAGCACCCTAGATGGAAGAGGTCACTTCGGAGCCACATTCCATTGTGGTGAAGCTCCGGGGTTTCGTTGGGAGCCTCCAATTAAGTTGTGGAGAGAGCCCCAACCTTGTTTGTAAAGGTTCGGTCGCCACCTTCAAGGGCACCATTAGTGGAATCACGGCATCTCGCATTGTGTGAGGGCGTGAGGAGATACGGTGGCCCTAGTGGCTTCTTGGGGAGCATTGTGCCTCCACACCGCTCCAACGGAGACGTACTTCCTCTCAAAGGGAAGGAACTTCGGTAACACATCCTCGTTTTCACCAGCTCCACTTGTGGTTATTTCTTTCCTTTACTTGTGCAAGCTTTCCTTGTTTATCTTAGATAGCTTGCTTGTGAGGTTGTTATCTTTGCTTCCTATAAGTTGTCATCATAGTTGCATATCTAGACAACTTACTTTGTTGCTTAATTTAATTTGGTTAAGAAAAGCTAAAAATTGTTAGTTGCCTATTCACCCCCCTCTAGTCAACCTTATCGATCCTTTCAATTGGTATCAGAGCCTCGTCTCTTTTTAAGAACTTTAACATCCAAAGAGTATGGGTGACAACGTAGTCGAGACGGAGGAACATTCCGGTAGAACTCCGTCCTTGCCTACGTCCGATGGGGGAGCCTCGGTCTTTCGTGAGGAGTTCAATGTGGCAATGGCCACATTGAAAGAATCACTAGCGACCGAGGTCAAAGGCATGTTTAAGGAATTGCTTGAGGGGCTTAAATTATCCACCACACCGTTGTAAGTGGTTCGTCCCGCTACCATCGTGTCGGAGGCTACTCCCGACAAGGGAGAAGCTAGTAGTGAGCAAGCCACGGTTACTAAGAATGGGAGTGGGATCTTTGCCCACTCCGCTCCTCCTACCCACTATGGAGGACCCGTCCCTACACCGCATTTGAATTCCGTTGGGCCTCCTCCTAAGTATATGAAAAATTCTGATTCTGCCACTTGGATGTTTCGCTTTAAACGTCATTTAAATCATTGTTCTACTAATCTTTGGAGAATCATTGAGCAAGGTTTTTACCCACGTGATCCCGACAACTTAACTCCGAGAGAAGCTGCCGATCTCAATTCAATGAGTCCGTTATTTGCATACTTCAAGATGCTATCCCTCCCGAAGATATTGCACATCTTCGACCCTTCACCGTGGCCAAGGAAGCTTGGGAGCATGTTGGCTCCATGTACAAGGGGAGCGCAAGCATTCAACGCTCTAACTATGAAGTTGTGCAAGATGAAGCTGATGAGTTTGCTATGATCGAAGATGAAGATCCATGCGAACTTTATCGGATATTAACCACTCTTGTGGTTTCACTTCGAGATCATGGGAGCAAGTACACGGATGACAATTGGATCAAGCGCAAGTTTCTCAAGGCCATGATGCCTTACCACAAGGCCATTTCC
The DNA here is from genome assembly GCA_902687465.1 of Secale cereale. Lineage (NCBI taxonomy): Eukaryota > Viridiplantae > Streptophyta > Magnoliopsida > Poales > Poaceae > Secale > Secale cereale. The sequence continues at coordinate 802,254,757 of LR738711.1, forward strand.
TCCGTCATTTGCCAAAGACCGGACTTACACACTTTGTCATCAAATGAAGTGTTGGATGAGTTCGTTGCCATGAGAATCTTGGACAAGACCGCCGACAATGCGGTTTTAAAAGCTCAACGATCAAAGAAGCCTAACCTTACCTTGAAGGCCAAGGCTTGTGTGGAATAAGAGGAGGAGGAGGATGACGATGAGTGTTGTCCCGAGGACACCAAATATGCCTATCATGAGCACATGGCTCTTGCTTCACGGCAATTTTGGGGCAACAAGAAGAACTCAAGGCCCAACTTCACCAAGAACAACTCAAGTGGCAACAAGGGCAAGCAACGAGTGAGGATGTGCTTCAATTGTGGGAATGTGAGCCACTTTGTTGTATATTGCCCATATGAGAAAAGAGAAGACTTTGGAGGCAAGCTTATCCGGAAGGACAAGGCCAAGTCTTATCCCAACAAGAACAACTTCAACAAGAAGACCCCTCCTAAAGGGTTGGTAGCCCAAGAAGAATATGTTGAGGATGATGATAATGATGAAGATGATGAGATGGTCACCATGGCCACAATTGCTATTTCTACTACTCCTCGCTCATCTCTCTTCAACTCACCAAATGAGAACATCACCGCCAAGTGTCTCATGGCTAAGGCCACCAACAAGGTATCTCCAAACATCAACACTACCATCATCTCTAATCCTTCATTGACGGATTGTATTCATGAGAGTGAGGGAGCTAAGGAGAAAGAGAATGAATTTGAGTTGTTTATGAGCAAACTCAAGGGCAAACCCAAGAAGCATTTTGTTGCTCTCTTGGAACAACTCGGTGAGGCCAATGACATGATCGAGGCTCACGAGGAGACCATTGCTAAAATGGAAGGACATAGTCGAGACTATGCCGATGAGATATCGGATCTCTCTAATGCTCTAGAGGAAGAGTGTGGTCTTCGTTTGGCTCTTGAGGAGTCACAAACGATGATCATGCTAAATTAAAGAAAGATCTCGATTATGCTTTAGTTGTCTCTCGTATGATTAATTCCGAGAAGGAAAAACTTGGGGTTGACCATGCTAGACTCAAGGAGGAGTTTGTTACACTTGACAAGGCTCACAAGGCCTTGAAAGGTATACATGATTCTCTTAAGGAGTCTCATGATCAACTCCAGGTTTCGCTAACCAAGGACAAAGCTATCTTTCCTCGCATGGTGTTGATTGATAATGCAAATGCTACTAACCCATGTTGCGAGCATGTGCATCTTGTTGAAGAGAATGCCAAGTTGAAGAAGCAACTTGAGAAAGGCCTGTGACATGTATACAAGGTGAGAAGAACCTCAACGATCTTTTGAGTAATCAAAAGGAGGTGGTGGCAAAGGAAGGAATTGGGTTTGCTCCCAAGACCAAGAAGAAGAAGAACGACAAGACCAAGTTGAAGGAAATATGCCCTAGAGGCAATAATAAAGATGTTATTTGTATTTCCTTATATCATGATAAATGTCTTTTATTCATGCTAGAATTGTATTAACCGGCAACTTAGTACATGTGTGAATACATAGACAAAACAGTATGTCCCTAGTATGCCTCTACTAGACTAGCTCATTGATCAAAGATGGCTATGTTTCCTAGCCATAGACATGAGTTGTCATTTGATCAACGGGATCACATCATTAGGAGAATGATGTTATGGACGAGACCCATCCGTTAGCTTAGCACTATGATCGTTTAGTTTTACTGCTATTGATTTCTTCATGACTTATACATGTTCCTATGACTATGAGATTATGCAACTCCCGAATACCGTAAGAACACCTTGTGTGCTATCAAACGTCATAACGTAACTGGGTGATCATAAAGATGCTCTACAGGTGTCTCCGAAAGTATTCGTGGTGTTGGCATAGATCAAGAATAGGATTTGTCACTCCGAGTGTCGGAGAGGTATCTCTGGGCCCTCTCGGTAATGCACATCATAATAAGCCTTGCAAGCAAATGACTAATGAGTTAGTCACGAGATGATGTATTATGGAACGAGTAAAGAGACTTGCCGGTAACGAGATTGAACTAGGTATTGAGATACCGACGATCGATCTCGGGCAAGTAACATACCGATGACAAAAGGAACAACGTATGTTGTTGTGTGGTTTGACCGATAAAGATCTTCGTAGAATATGTAGGAACCAATATGAGCATCCAGGTTCCGCTATTGGTTATTGATCAGAGATGAGTCTCGGTCATGTCTACATAGTTCTCGAACCCGTAGGGTCCGCACGCTTAACGTTTGATGACGATCGGTATTAAGAGTTTATGTGTTTTGATGTACCGAAGGTAGTTCGGAGTCCCGGATGAGATCACGGACATGACAAGGAGTCTCGGAATGTCCAAGACGTAAAGATTGATATATTGGACGACTATATTCGGACACCGGAAGTGTTCTGGAAAGTTTCGGAATTTACCGGAGTGCCGGGGGATTACCGGAACCCCCGAGGGGGAAAGTTGGGCCTTAGGGTGCCATATGGGAGAAAGAGGGCAGCAGCCAGGAGGTGGCGCGCCCCCTCCCAAGGGCAGTCCGAATTGGACTAGGGGAGGGGGGTGCGACCCCCTCTTTCCTTCTCCTTCTCTCACTCTCTTTCCTTCCCCTCTTGGTGATTCCTACTAGGAATAGGATTGCAATCCTTTTCCTAGTGGGATTGCTCCTCCTTGGTGCGCCTATAGGGGCCGGCCGGCCTCCCCCCTTGCTCCTTTATATACGGGGGCAAGGGGCACCCAAAGACACACAAGTTGAATTGTTTTAGCCGTGTGCGGTGCCCCCTCCACAGAAACACAACTCGGTCATACCGTTGCAGTGCTTAGGTGAAGCCCTGCGCCGGTAGATACATCATATCCGTCACCACGCCGTCGTGCTGAAAAAACTCTCCCGTGAAGCTCAACTGGATCAAGAGCTCGTGGGACGTCATCAAGCTAAACGTGTGCTGAACGCGGAGATGCCGTACGTTCAGTGCTTGATCGGTTGGATCGCGAAGAAGTTCGACTACATCAACCGCGTCACTTGACGCTTCCGCTTCCGGTCTACGAGGGTACGTAGACACACTCTTCCCTTCGTTGCTATGCATCTACTCCCTTCGTTCGGAATTACTTGTCTCGGAAATGGATGTATCTAGACTAAAATACGTCTAGATACATCCATTTCTGCGACAAGTAATTCCGAACGGAGGGAGTAGTAGATAGATCTTGCGTGATCGTAGGAAAATTTTAAAAATACTACGTTCCCCAACAGTGGCATCATGAGCCAGGTCTATGCGTAGATGATATGCACGAGTAGAACACAATGAGTTGTGGGCGATACTAGTCATACTGCTTACCAGCATGTCATACTTTGCTTCGGCGGTATTGTGAGATGAAGCGGCCCGGACCGACATTACGCGTACGCTTACGCGAGACTGGTTTCACCGTTATGAGCACTCGTTGCTTAAAGGTGACTGGCGGGTGTCTGTTTCTCTCACTTTAGCTGAATCGAGTGTGGCTACGCTCGGTCCTTGTGAAGGTTAAAACAGCACATACTTGACGAAACATCGTTGTGGTTTTTGTATGCGTAGGTAAGAACGGTTCTTGCTAAGCCTGTAGCAGCCACGTAAAACTTGCAACAACAAAGTAGAGGACGTCTAATTTGTTTTTGCAGGGCATGTTGTGATGTGATATGGTCAAGACATGATGAGTTATACGGTTTTGTATGAGATGATCATGTTTTGTAATGTTATCGACAACTGGCAGGAGCCATATGGTTGTCGCTTTATTGTATGAAATGCAATCGCCATGTAATTGCTTTACTTTATCACTAAGTGGTAGCGATAGTCGTAGAAGCAATAGTTGGCGAGACGACAACGATGCTACGATGGAGATCAAGGTGTCGCGCCGGTGACGAAGGTGATCATGACGGTGCTTTGGAGATGGAGATCAAAAGCACAAGATGATGATGGCCATATCATGTCACATATTTGATTGCATGAGATGTTTATCTTATTATGCTTCTTATTTTTCTTAGTACGGCGGTAGCATTATAAGATGATCCCTTACAAAATTTCAAGCTATAAGTGTTCTCCCTGAGTATGCACCGTTGCGAAAGTTCGTCGTGCCAAGACATCACGTGATGATCGGGTGTGATAAGCTCTACGTTCAAATACAATGGGTGTAAGCCAGTTTTGCACACGCAGAATACTCGGGTTAAACTTGACGACCCTAGCATATGCAGATATGGCCTCGGAACACTGGAGACCGAAAGGTCGAGCGTGAATCATATAGTAGATATGATCAACATAAGATGTTCACCATTGAAACTACTCCATCTCACGTGATGATCGGACATGGTTTAGTTGATTTGGATCACGTGATCATTTAGATGACCGGAGGGATGTCTATCTAAGTGGGAGTTCTTAAGTAATATGATTAAATTGAACTTTAATTTATCATGAACTTAGTCATGATAGTTTTTGCATATCTATGCTGTTGTAGATCAATGGCCCGTCCTACCGTTCCTTTGAATTTTAATGCATTCCTAGAGAAAGCTAAGTTGAAAGATGATGGTAGCAATTACACGGACTGGGTCCGTAACTTGAGGATTATCCTCATTGCTGCACAGAAGAATTATGTCCTTGAAGCAACGCTAGGTGACAAGCCCCCTCCCGCTAATTTAGACGCTTTGAACGTCTGGCAGACGCGGTCTAATGACTACACGATAGTTCAGTGTGCCATGCTTTACGGCTTAGAACCGGGACTTCAACGACGTTTTGAACGTCATGGACCATATGAGATGTTCCAGGAGTTGAAGTTAATATTTCAAGCAAATGCTTGGATTGAGAAATATGAGATTTCCAATAAGTTCTACAGCTTCAAGATGGAGGAGAATAGTTCTATCAGTGAACACTTGCTCAGAATGTCTGGGTACTACAATCATATGACTCAACTTGGTTGTAAAGTTGATGAGGATAGTGTTATTGATAGAGTTCTTCAATCACTGCCACCAAGCTATAAAGGCTTCGTTATGAACTATAATATGCAAGGGATGCAGAAGACAATTCCCGAGCTATTCGCTATGCTCAAAGCTGCGGAGGTAGAAATAAAAAAGGAACATCAAGTGTTGATGGTTAACAAGACCACTAGTTTCAAGAAAAAGGGCAAGGGAAAGAAGGGGAACTTCAAAAGGAATAGCAAGACAGTTGCTACTCCCGCGAAGAAACCCAAGTCTGGAGCCAAGCCTGAAACTGAGTGCTTCTACTGCAAAGGGACTGGACACTGGAAGCGGAACTGCCCCAAGTATTTGGTGGATAAGAAGGATGGCAAGGTGAACAAAGGTATATGTGATATACATGTTATTGATGTGTACCTTACTAATGCTCGTAGTAGTACCTGGGTATTTGATACCGGTTCGGTTGCTAATATTTGTAACTCGAAACAGGGACTACAGATTAAATGAAGATTGGCTAAGGATGAGGTGACGATGCGCGTGGGAAATGGTTCCAAAGTCGATGTGATCGCCGTCGGCACGCTACCTCTACATCTACCTTCAGGATTAGTTTTAGACCTAAATAATTGTTATTTGGTGCCAGCGTTGAGCAGGAACATTATATCTGGATCTTGTTTGTTGCGCGACGGTTATTCATTTAAATCAGAGAATAATGGTTGTTCTATTTTTATGAATAATATATTTTATGGTCATGCACCCTTGAAGAGTGGTCTATTCTTGTTGGGTCTCGATTGTAGTGATACACATATTCATAATATTGAAGCCAAAAGATGCAAGGTTAATAATGATAGTGCAACTTATTTGTGGCACTGCCGTTTAGGTCATATTGGTGTAAAGTGCATGAAGAAACTCCATAGTGATGGACTTTTGGAATCACTTGATTATGAATCACTTGGTGCTTGCGAACCATGCCTCATGGGCAAGATGACTAAAACTCCGTTCTTCGGAACTATGGAGCGAGCAACAGATTTGTTGGAAATCGTACATACTGATGTATGTGGGCCAATGAGTGTTGAAGCTCACGGTGGGTATCGTTATTTTCTGACCTTCACTGATGATTTGATCAGATATGGGTATATCTACTTAATGAAGCACAAGTCTGAAACATTTGAAAAGTTCATAGAATTTCAGAGTGAAGTAGAGAATCATCGTAACAAGAAAATAAAGTTTCTGAGATCTGATCGTGGAGGTGAATATTTGAGTTACGAGTTTGGTCTTCATTTGAAACAATATGGAATAGTTTCACAACTCACGCCACCCGGAACACCACAACGTAATGGTGTGTCCGAACGTCGTAACCGTACTTTATTGGATATGGTGCGATCTATGATGTCTCTTACCGATTTAACACTATCGTTTTGGGGTTATGCTTTAGAGACAACTGCATCCACGTTAAATAGGGCACCATCTAAATCCGTTGAGACGACACCTTATGAACTATGGTTTGCCAAGAAACCAAAGTTGTCGTTTCTTAAAGTTTGGACCTGATAAGCTCGAACCCAAGTCAGAGAAATGTGTCTTCATAGGATACCCAAAAGAAACTGTTGGGTACACCTTCTATTACAAATCCAAAGGCAAGATATTCGTTGCTAAGGATGGATACTTTCTAGAGAAGGAGTTTCTCTCGAAAGAAGTGAGTGGGAGGAAATTAGAACTTGATGCGGTAATTGTACCTTCTCCTGAATTGGAAAGTAGTACATCACAGAAAATTGTTCCATTGATTCCTACACCAATTAGTGAGGAAGCTAATGATGATGATCATGAAACTTCAGATCAAGTTTCTGCTGAACGTCGTAGATCAACCAGAGTACGTTCCGCACCAGAGTAGTACGGCAACCCAGTTCTGAAAGTCATGTTACTAGACCATGATGAACCTACGAAGTATGAGGAAGCGATGATGAGCCCAGATTCCGCAAAATGGCTTGAGGCCATGAAATCTAAGATGGGATCCATGTATGAGAACAAAGTGTGGACTTTAGTTGACTTGCCCGATGATCGACAAGCCATCAAAAATAAATGGATCTTCAAGAGGAAGACCGATGCAGACGGTAATGTTATTGTTTACAAAGCTCAACTTGTTGCGAATGGGTTTCGACAAGTTCAAGGAGTTGACTACGATGAGACTTTCTCACCTGTAGCGATGCTTAAGTCTGTCCGAATCATGTTAGCAATTGCCGCATTTTATGATTATGAAATCTGGCAAATGGATGTCAAAACTGCATTCCTGAATGGATATCTCAAAGAAGAGATGTATATGATGCAACCAGAAGGTTTTGTCGATCCAAAAGGTGCTAACAAAGTGTGCAAGCTCCAGCGATCCATCTATGGACTGGTGCAAGCATCTCGGAGTTGGAATATACGCTTTGATGAGGTGATCAAAGCATATGGGTTTATACAGACTTTTGGAGAAGCCTGTATTTACAAGAAAGTGAGTGGGAGCTCTATAGCATTTCTGATATTATATGTGGATGACATATTGTTGATTGGAAATGATGTGGAATTTCTGGATAGCATAAAAGGATATTTGAATAAGAGTTTTTCAATGAAAGACCTCGGAGAAGCTGCTTACATATTAGGCATCAAGATCTATAGAGATAGATCAAGACGCTTAATTGGACTTTCACAAAGCACATACCTTGATAAAGTTTTGAAGAAGTTCAAAATGGATCAGTCAAAGAAAGGGTTCTTGCCTGTGTTACAAGGTATGAAGTTGAGTAAGACTCAATGCCCGACCACTGCAGAAGATAGAGAGAAAATGAAAGTCATTCCCTATGCCTCAGCCATAGGATCTATCATGTATGCAATGCTATGTACCAGACCTGATGTGTGCCTTGCTATCAGTCTAGCAGGGAGGTACCAAAGTAATCCAGGAGTGGATCACTAGACAACGGTCAAGAACATCCTGAAATACCTGAAAAGGACAAAGGATATGTTTTTCGTGTATGGAGGTGACAAAGAGCTCGTCGTAAACGGTTACGTCGATTCCAGCTTTGACACTAATCCGGATGACTCTAAGTCACAAACCGGATATGTATTTTTATTGAACGGTGGAGCTGTCAGTTGGTGCAGTTCCAAGCAGAGCGTCGTGGCGGGATCTACGTGTGAAGCGGAATACATAGCTGCTTCGGAAGCAGCAAATGAAGGAGTCTGGATGAAGGAGTTCATTTCTGATCTATGTGTGATACCTAGTGCATCGGGTCCAATGAAAATCTTTTGTGACAACACTGGAGCAATAGCCTTGGCAAAGGAATCCAGGTTTCACAAGAGAACAAAGCACATCAAACGCTTTAACTCCATCCGCGATCTAGTCAAGGAGGGAGACATAAAGATTTGCAAGATACATATGGATCAGAATGTTGCAGACCCGTTGACTAAGCCTCTTCCGTGGGCAAAACATGATCAGCACGAGGACTCCATGGGTGTGAGGATCATTACTTTGTAATCTAGATTATTGACTCTAGTTCAAGTGAGAGACTGAAGGAAATATGCCCTAGAGGCAATAATAAAGATGTTATTTGTATTTCCTTATATCATGATAAATGTCTTTTATTCATGCTAGAATTGTATTAACCGGAAACTTAGTACATGTGTGAATACATAGACAAAACAGTATGCCCCCAGTATGCCTCTACTAGATTAGCTCATTGATCAAAGATGGCTATGTTTCCTAGCCATAGACATGAGTTGTCATTTGATCAACGGGATCACATCATTAGGAGAATGATGTGATGGACTAGACCCATCCGTTAGCTTAGCACTATGATCGTTTAGTTTTACTGCTATTGCTTTCTTCATGACTTATACATGTTCCTATGACTATGAGATTATGCAACTCCTGAATACCGTAAGAACACCTTGTGTTCTATCAAACATCACAACGTAACTGGGTGATCATAAAGATGCTCTACAGGTGTCTCCGAAAGTATCGTGGTGTTGGCATATATCAAGAATAGGATTTGTCACTCCGAGTGTCGGAGAGGTATCTCTAGGCCCTCTCGGTAATGCACATCATAATAAGCCTTGCAAGCAAATGACTAATGAGTTAGTCACGAGATGATGTATTACAGAACGAGTAAAGAGACTTGCCGGTAACGAGATTGAACTAGGTATTGAGATACCGACGATCAAATCTCGGGCAAGTAACATACCGATGACAAAAGGAACAACGTATGTTGTTGTGCGGTTTGACCGATAAAGATCTTTGTAGAATATGTAGGAACCAATATGAGCATCCAGGTTCCGCTATCGGTTATTGATCAGAGATGAGTCTCGGTCATGTCTACATAGTTCTTAAACCCGTAGGGTCCGCACGCTTAACGTTTTATGACGATCGGTATTATGAGTTTATGAGTTTTGATGTACCGAAGGTAGTTCGGAATCCCGGATGAGATCACTGACATGACGAGGAGTCTCGGAATGTCCGAGATGTAAAGATTGATATATTGGTAGACTATATTCGGACACCGGAAGTGTTCTGGAAAGTTTCGGAATTTACCAGAGTGTCGGGGGGGTTACCGGAACCCCCCGGGGGGAAAGTTGGGCCTTAGTGGGCCATAGGGGAGAAAGAGGGCAGCAGCCAGGAGGTGGCATGCCCCTTCCCAAGGGCAGTCCGAATTGGACTAGGGGAGGGGGGCGCGGCCCCCTCTTTCCTTCTCCTTCTCTCCCTCTCTTTCCTTCCCCTCTTGGTGATTCCTACTAGGAATAGGATTGCAATCCTATTCCTAGTAGGATTGCTCTTCCTTGGCGCGCCTATAGGGGCCGACCGGCCTCCCCCTTACTCCTTTATATACGGGGGCAAGGGGGCACCCAAAGACACACAAGTTGAATTGTTTTAGCCGTGTGCGGTGCCCCCCTCCACAGAAACACACCTCGGTCATACCGTTGCAGTGCTTAGGCGAAGCCGTGCGCCGGTAGATATATCATATCCGTCACCACGCCGTCGTGCTGACGAAACTCTCCCATGAAGTTCGACTGGATCAAGAGCTCGTGGGACGTCATCAAGCTAAACGTGTGCTGAACGCGGAGGTGCCGTACGTTCGGTGCTTGATCGGTTGGATCACGAAGAAGTTCGACTACATCAACCGCGTCACTTGACGCTTCCGCTTCCGGTCTACGAGGGTACGTAGACACACTCTTCCTTCGTTGCTATGCATCTAGTAGATAGATCTTGCGTGATCGTAGGATTTTTTTTGAAAATACTACGTTCCCCAACACAAGCTACCTCCTCCTCTTAAACAAACATTTGTGAAAGAGGGAGAGGGTTCTTCTAAGAAGAAAAACAATGTGAAGGGTGATGGAGTCAAGAAGAACCCCACCATACCATCAAACATAGCCGGCGACTTTAATCCTTCATATGTTTTATGTCGTGCTAGTGGTGGTCATGTATTTGTTAAATTTGTTGGTTCTTCTTATGAGTACATTGAATGGTCTATTTGGGTTCCTAAGACCCTTGTTACTAACCTCAAAGGACCCATTACCAAATGGGTACCTAAATCCAAGCATTGATCTCGTGTAGGAGTTTGCTTCCGGTGGGGGGTCATGGTTGCTCGATAGTGGAGCCACAAATCATATGACCGGAAGCAAAGACTTGGTGGTGGACGTGCATCAAGGTTCATCCATGGCCACCAACGTCGAATGGGGTGATGCTTCATCTTCTAAGGTATTGGGGCTTGGCAAGGTTGTTGTTTCTCATGATCTCATGATCGAGAAAGTCATGCTTGTTGAGTCCCTTGCATATAACTTACTTTCTGTTCGTCAAGTTGCACTCACGGGCTTTGCTACATTCTTTGATATTGATACTGTGGCCCTCTTGTGGAGCAAGACTCTTAAAGTAGCCTATGTTGGACATGTCGAGAACGGTCTCTATGTGGTTAACTTCTCGGAGCAACCCACTAAGACCTCGACATGCCTAATGGCTAAAGTTGATGTGGGATGGCTTTGGCATCGCCGGTTAGCCCATGTCAATATGAGATCTTTCCAAAGTCTTCTGAAGGGGGACCATGTCCATGGACTAACAAATGTTAGCTTTGCCAAAGATCGTGCGTGCAGTGCTTGTATTGAAGGAAAGCTACACGAGAAGGCTCATCCTCCCATGACTATCATCTACTCAAAAAGACCATTAGAGCTCCTTCACATGGACCTCTTTGGGCCTCCATCATTTGATAGTCTTGGGGGCAGAAAGTATTGCTTGGTGATTGTGGATAATTATTCAAGATACACATGGGTATACTTCTTCAATAAGAAGAGTGAGACCCAACAAACCATCATCAACTTTGCAAATGAAGCTCAACGACAACATGAAGCAAAGATTTTGATGATCCGAAGTGACAACGGCACCGAGTTCAAGAATTACACCTTGGATGAGTTTCTTAGTGATGAGGGGATCAAACATCAATATGCCGCAACTTATACCCCTCAACAAAATGGTGTAGCTGAGAGAAAGAACCAGACATTGATGGACGCGGCAAGGACCATGATGGCGGAATTCAAATCTCCATACAACTTTTGGGCCGAAGCCATCAACACCGCGTGTCATGCATCCAATCGGCTCTATCTCCGCAAAGGTTTGAACAAGACTCCATATGAGATTCTTACCGGTAACAAGCCCAATCTCAAGTACTTCCGGGTGTTCGGGTGTAAGTGTTTCATTCTCAAGAAAGGTGCTCGTTTGTCTAAATTTGAGTCTAGAGCTCATGAGGGCATATTTGTTGGTTATGCTACAAACTCTCATGCTTACCCCTCAACAAGTCCAATGGACTCATTGAGACGTGTAACGTAGAGTTTGATGAGAATAACGGCTCCCAAGTGGAGCAAAGTGGTACTTGTGATGTAGGTGATGAAATTCCTCCTCAAGCCATAAGAAGAATGGGTGTTGGATATATCCTACCCATTGAGGAACCCCTTGTGGCTGAAGGAGAAGGACAATGTTCCACCCAAGTGGAACCATCATCAACCCAAGACCCACACGCTTCCGAAGAACAAAGTGAAGGCCCTCAACCGGACGAACAAGGCCAAGTGCAAGATCAATCACAAGATGGTGGTGAGCCACCAAATGATGCACAAGGCCAAGTTCTCTCCTTTGAGCAAGATCAAGATCAAGAGGAAGCTCAAGATCAAGATCAAGCTCTTGACGTCGCTCAAGATGATCAACTCAGTGATCCTCAATTGTCACTTGAAGAGCAATTGGAGCGTCGTGCTGCAAAAGTTGCCTCCAGGCTTGCTTCTAGAGAACATCACATGGAGAATATTATTGGAAGCATCACAAAGGGGGTAAGCACTCGTAGACAATTAGCAAACTATTGTGCTCATCAAGCTTTTGTCTCTTGTGTTGAACCTCAGAAGGTCTATGAGGCGCTCGAAGATCCTGATTGGCTTAATGGCATGCATGAAGAACTCCACAACTTCGAGCGCAACAAAGTGTGGCGTCTGGTGCCTAGGCCAAAGGAGAACCATAATGTCATTGGAACCAAGTGGATCTTTAAGAACAAGCAGGATGCCCATGGCATTGTCATTCGCAATAAGGCGCGGTTGGTGGCTCAAGGCTACTCCCAAGTCGAGGTTATCGACTACGGTGAAACCTTTGCCCCCGTTGCTCGCCTTGAATCTATCCGTTTGTTGCTTGCCTATGCTTCTCATCATAATTTTAAGTTGCAACAAATGGATGTGAAAAGTGCATTTCTTAATGGTCCTATTAATGAGTTGGTTTATGTCAAACAACCCCCGGGGTTTGAGGATCCTAAGTTCCCCAATCACGTGTATCAACTCGATAAGGCACTCTATGGCCTTAAACAAGCCCCACGTGCGTGGTATGAGCATCTTACCGAGTTGTTACAAGATCGTGGGTTTGAAATTGGGAAAATCGATCCCACTCTTTTTACTAAGAAGGTCAAAGGGGAGTTGTTTGTCTGCCAACTATATGTTGATGATATTATCTTTGGTTCACCTAACAAAGCTTTCAATGATGAGTTCACCGCACTCATGACCACTCATTTTGAGATGTCCATGATGGGAGAGTTGAAGTACTTCCTTGGGTTTGAGATTAAGCAAAGAAGAGAAGGAATCTTTATCAAACAAGCCAAGTACACTCAAGACATGCTCAAGAGGTTTAATCTAAGTGATGTCAAGCCGGCTACTACTCCAATGCCAACCAAGTGCCAACTTGACATTGATCCCAATGGTAAAGCGGTGGATCAAAAGGTATATCGTTCTATGATTGGTTCCTTGCTTTACCTTTGTGCATCTAGACCGGATATTATGTTGAGTGTGGGAATCTGTGCACGGTTTCAAGCCTCACCTAAGGAAAGTCACTTTGTGGCAGTCAAGCGAATCTTTCGATATTTGGCTCATACCCCAAACTTTGGCTTATGGTACCCAAGAGGAGCAAACTTCAACCTTGTAGGTTTCTCTGACTCGGACTGGGCTGGAGACAAAGTGGATAGGAAGTCCACTTCAGGAGGGTGCCAATTCCTTGGTTGCTCTTTGGTAAGTTGGTCTTCCAAAAAGCAAAGTTGTGTGTCTGTCTCGTCCACCAATGTAGAGTATGTGGTAGCTGACAGTTGTTGTGCTCAACTTCTATGGATGAGGCAAACTTTAAAGGATTACTGTGTCACTTGTGAAAAAGTGCCTCTTTGGTGTGACAATGAAAGTGCCATCAAGATTTCTCTCAACCCGGTGCAACACTTCAAGACGAAGCATATTGAGATTTGGTATCACTTCATCCGGGATCATATTCGGCGAGGAGAAATCGAGCTCCACTATGTCAACACTCATGATAACCTTGCAGATATCTTCACGAAGCCTTTGGATGAAGCAAGATTTCGCGAGTTAAGGCATGAGCTAAATATCATAGATTTGAGCAATGTGGGTTGAAACCTTGCACACACCTCCCACTCAATATAGTTATCTTGCCTAGATGTAGGCATGGACATAGGGGGGTATTGTTCTCTCAATGAACTCTCCCTCCCCCCATTATGCATAAATTGATCAACTCTTTCACATTCGTCATTTATGATGATACTTGTGTTTCAAAGACGAGCTTTGGTTATGGGCCCAAGGACAATTCTTCGCGGTGCCACACCATTTGACTCAAACATAGGTGGCTCCGGCCACCGCCCTCGGGCTAGGTTGGTTCTATTTTGTTTAGCTCCTTGAGTGTTCTTAGGTGTGTGAATTCTCCAATGGGTCTTGGAGTATTCACCATCATACTATAGTGACTAGCTCCATCCTAAGCCTTCTCATCCAAGCCATCTATTCCAAATGTACACAAGTTTGCTATCTTGGAGTGGGTTGTTGCTTCCTGGCGGTACAACCGGTGGTACCAGCGGTTCTACCGCTTTACCACCGGGCTGTAGCCCAGCGGTTCTACCGGTCTAGAGCCAGCGGTTCTACCGTTGGTACTCTGACCTGTACCCCTGGCCGGTACTACCGGTGTTGGTGCGCGGTACTACCGTTTCACGCGGAAGTACTGCCCCAACCACCAGGTAGCTCCTGGAGCGGTACTACCGGTCCCCGGACCGGTACTACCGGCTGCTTAACTTGGCGGGTATAAATAGTACGGGCCGAAGGGATATCTCTGTTTTCCCCTTCGCGCCCGTCCGTTCCATTTGCCCTAGCCACCGGTTGCTCCACCCACTGCCCCGAAGCGCCCTCCGGCACTTCGGATCGGTCGGCCCTTCACCGGATCCGCTCCGTGGAGGCCGCCTCCTCCTTGATCTCCTCCCATGGATACCGGTATTGCCATGTTCTTCTCTTTTTTAGGGTTCTTTCCTTGAATCCTCTTTCTAGGGCAATGCTAGCGTTCCCTCATTTTTGGCTAAATGCTTGGTGGGAGAGATCCTTATAGACTCCTTATTCACTTGTGCGTAGTTAGTAATAGACATAGTGCATCTAGTTTTGAGATCTGGTGGTTCCTCTCCTTCAACTCGGCAGCTCCGCTCTCAGCGGTTCTACTGGTCTCCACGACCGGTGCTACCGCTGGACCGGAACTACCGGTTCAATAACCGGAACTACCGGTTGCTCTGAACATATATGCTCTGTTTCTATTCTACTTACATACCTGTGAATTATTCTTCTGATCTTGTGTACATTCCTCTCATCTCGGCTGGGTTGCTTTGTGTTCTCCGTGTGCATTTGCAGGTGGCTCTAGCTCTCATGCTGCTCAGAACACCAAGAAGAGGGCCCGTAGAGGCAAGAGGCCAGCTGACAATGAAGAAGATCGCGAGGTAGTGGTCCCCACCAAAACCATTCGCCGGGAGAAGTCAGTTGCTGCCAAGCAGCGTGCAACGCTACCTATGCATAAGTCGAAGCTTCCGGACTGGGAGAAGTTTCGCTTTCAGGATCCTTACACCGGACCACCAACTCCTCGCTGGAATAACCCTCAATACCGGAATGAATTGCAAATGAGGATTGTGTCTGAAATCTTCGAGCACCATAAGAACATGTTCACCCGGATGTGGTCCATTGACCTTGAGCATTGGAGGAACAACCTCGATTACTTTGGGGAGGCTCTGGAGGTATGTGAGGAGTTTGATTTGATCAAGCTCATGGAGCTGCGCTATGATTTTGATGTGAGCTTGTCCATCAGTTTTATGCTACTGTCCACTTCGGCAGTGACGATCAGCATCACCTTTCTTTTATGTGCCGGGATGAGTTCTTCCATGTTCCCTGGAGTGCCTTCTGCAATGCTCTGGGCTATGCTGACACTGGTTTGGAGGATCAAGGTGGTCTCCGTCCTCACGACCGAGCCAACCCCATGGATAAGGTGAAACTTGCTCCTCAGTATACCCCTGGCCATGGCATTGTGGGTAAATCAAATGATCTTCTACCTGTCTATGATATTCTACACCGTGTGTTCCGTTGTGTGCTGCTGCCCAAGGTTGGGAACCAAGATGATATTTATGGATATCTGGTGGATTTTGCTTGTGGCCATGAAGACCAAGCGGTGCAAAGGCATCACTTTCGATGTGTCCAAGTGGATGTGGGAGGAGATGTACAACTGTGTCTGGTACCACAAGGTACCTATCTACGCTCCTTTTGTGATGCGCTTCCTATACTCAGTTTGGGAAGTCCGGAGGCCTGGAGTGCCTCTTACTACTCCTGATAAGCTCACAGAGCATGAGGTCAAGTTTCTGAGGAAGAAGAAACATGCTGCTCCTCGCTTCCATGCGGGGAATGAGGAGGATACTTTTGCTACCTCGGATGACGAGGACTTTGAGTTGGAGGCGGGGGCCAAGCCCTCTTGGGTGGAGAAGCTGACTGCCAAGGTCAAGAAGACCTTCTACTTACAAACTCATATTCAGAAGAAGCTCTACAAGGCCCATGTGTCTGAGAAGATGGCACGCCGCAGACATATTCAGATGATGAAGCACCTCAATGTGCCAGGTGTGCAGAGTGGCTCTGAGAAGAGCATCACTCCTGAGGAGAAGTGGTCTTTGGCTAACTGTCAGTGGTCTGATGACGAGCCCACTACGTCTGTTGCTCGTGTGATTGAGGTTGCTGAGGAGGCTGAGGAGTCTGAGGACTCTGACGATGATGATTCTAATGATTCCCTTGCGACAGGCGAGGAGCGTTACTGAGCCCCGGGGCGTTAGTTTCGCTCTTTTCCTTTTTGGTGCTTGATGCCAAAGGGGGAGAGAGTTATTAGGTCACGGGAGTTGCATGGGTTTTTCTTGCAGTTACTTTCCTCGTATTGAACCTTTTATTTATATCATGTGTTGTGACCTTGTGCATGGTGTGAGACATGTGTGCCCTTATCTATTTATCTATGCACTTATCTCGGAAGAGCCTGCTTATTATCAGCGATCTAATCTTTAGCTCTCTGCTCTTTCTCTGCAATCATATGCTTTGTTCACTACTATGTTGGTTTGCGGTCGCTGGTTGGTCTATAAAATCTAGGGAGAGCATTGATCCTAGTTTGAGCACTTTTGCATTCCAAAAGCAAACTCTAAATAAGTGCTCACACTTAGGGGGAGCTCCGCCTACATTTTATAGATCCCCCGTGCTATTCGTGTGGTTGTCGTCATACACCAAAAAGGGGGAGATTGTAAGGGCATCTCGTGCCTAGGGTTTTGGTGATGATGACAATACACGTGTGGACTAATCGCGCGTCATATATTACTCAGGTACACATTGTGTGGCGCAAGACGGTTAGGCCTTCCCTCTAGAAGGAAAAGATCGAAGACGGAGTTTCCGACGCTTTTTGTTTCCCTTGGTCGTAGGAAATCCGTACTATCAAGAGGGAACCCAGATCGGAAGGTATTGGGTGAATCAAGTCACGTACACAGTTACTATGCACCCACCATACTGCCTTCGTTCGAGGAGAGAGAGGTCCCTTGGTTCTATGTGTGTGTGGTCTTCTCTACTGCGGTAGTACCACTGTTAACAGCGGTAGTACCGGTGGCCGGTAGTTCCGGTTGAACCACCGCCCCTAGTACCGCATAGGGGTGATACCCCTCTGTACTGGGTGCGGTGGTGGACCGGTGGTGGCCCGGAAGTACCGGAGTCCTCTCGACAAACCGGTACTACCGGTATTCAGTGCGGTAGTACCGCTTGAACTGCCACCACTCGGGAGCCACTACCCCAGCGGATGTTCCGGCTCTACCACCGCCCCAACTACCGCCTATGGTTAAAAACCTTCTGGACTCGAAGCGGTAGTTGACCGGTGGTGGAGCGGTAGTTCCGGTTTTCTCCGGAAGACCGGTACTACCGTGTGCTACACCGGAAGTACCGCCCTGGTGCCATGGCTGCGATTTTTCTTCACACACCGGTTGTACCGGTGGCTTGTGCGGAAGTACCGGCCCAGTGTATTTCTGCACATAACGGCTGGAATCTTGGGGACCCTATTTAAGGAGGTCCTTCTCCCACCTCCCACCTACCTCTTGCTTCTCTCTCTCCTCCATTAATCCCCTTGAAGCTTCCTTGCCCGATCTCTCTACCTAGCCACTCAAACTTGTTGCTTTGCTAGGGATTGAAGGAGGAGACCTAGATCTACACTCTCACCAAAGGAAACTTGATTCCCCTATACTTTCTTGTGTGGATTTTGTTACTCTTGGGTGTTTGAGCACCCTAGACGGAAGAACTCACTTCGTAGCCACATTCCATTATGGTGAAGCTCCGGGGTTTCGTTGGGAGCTTCCAATTAAGTTGTGGAGAGAGCCCCAACCTTGTTTGTAAAGGTTCGGTCGGCACCTTCAAGGGCACCATTAGTGGAATCACGGCATCTCGCATTGTGTGAGGGCGTGAGGAGATACGGTGGCCCTAGTGGCTTCTTGCGGAGCATTGTGCCTCCACACCGCTCCAACGGAGACGTACTTCCTCTCAAAGGGAAGGAACTTCGGTAACACATCCTTGTCTTCACCGGCTCCACTTGTGGTTATTTCTTTCCTTTACTTGTGCAAGCTTTCCTTGTTTATCTTAGATAGCTTGCTTGTGAGGTTGTTATCTTTGCTTCCTATAAGTTGTCATCATAGTTGCATATCTAGACAACTTACTTTGTTGCTTAATTTAAATTGGTTAAGAAAAGCTAAAAATTGTTAGTTGCCTATCCCCCCCCCTCTAGTCAACCTTATCGATCCTTTTAGAGGCTAACCAGTATCAAATTAAGGAAAAAATTAGAAAAAAATTCAATTTTTTTGTCATCGAAGATGCTCAAATGATTGATGTCCATGCAGAATTTCGGGGTGTCTAGACATTCAAGGAGCTCATGGCAAAAAAGAAATTTTTTTGACTCACAACAGTGTTTTTTCTTAATGTTTCTCAAACATCGAGAATTTATCTTTTTTGCCACGAGCTCCTTGAATGTTTGAAATTCATAAAATTTTGTGCGAACATCACGCATGATAGCATCTTGCATGCATGAAAAAACAGATTTTTAAAATTCTTTCTTTTTAATTTTCCATGATTCATGATTTCACTGTTCATCACCGGGCTCATGTGATCACTGGTGCAGATTACATGTGTGTGGACTAGCTCTGCTTCCATGTGGAAATTCAGAGACATGTTTAATGCAAGTGTCTCATCCATTTTGAGGATTTCTGGATCTATTAATATAGACATGTAACAAACCCATTGGAGGAAATTACAACAAAATTAGTTTTACAACTTGATGTATAAGGAACTAAGAATCCATCGAACTACTTTAGTTCATAACTTCGCCGAACGAAACCACGTGGATATGAATGAACTTGAAAAACTATAATATTCTAGTGTTGCCTTATGCATAAATGCTCCAAATTTCACCCGGAGTGTCTTGGAATCTCGGGGTGAATCCTTTGCTCTAGTCTGGCTGGACCTGGCGATGCCAATGACCGTGAGGACTGCTAACTTCCTTGGAGGCATCATTGTTCAATGACATTTTCTCCTTTTTTTCGTGCTCCTGGGAAAACCATAGTTCCAGATGGGCGATGACGACACAACTTGTAACATGACCCTTCTTAAGCGCAATGCATATCATTACATTGTTAGAAGGAAAGCATATAAGAAAGTTTCGGTTGCCAAGCCACATACACTGGAAGGCATGGAAGCGAACCTATGGAGCATAGGGATGGGAATGCTTAGCCCTAAGACTAGATATATAGTTTACTTCCATCAAATATCATACGTAGCCCTTTGGCATGAGCACCGGTAGAAGACCATGCCCACACTTCTTCTTGTATGGAGGACACGAGGTTGGAGAGGGAGGGGCGCTTGTCGTCGAAGATGCAGGCATTGTGATGCTTCCATATCATCCAAGCATAGAGAGGGGACGATGGGTGCGACGCCGCTGCGTAGACTGGGAGAGCAAAACATCGTCGCTCACCCACCAGTTTGTAGAGTGGTAGAGTTCCATCTAGTGGCAAGGTGGTGAAGCGGCATGAAGCCAAAATTTGGTGTCAATCATGTCGGGAGAGTACGCAACCAACCAGAAGATAGTGGAAACACGACCTTTCTTGAAGGCACCTTCATGGTTTATGATGTAGTTAGGTCAGCGGATGCTGTCCCATACAACCATGTACGCTAACTAAGGTCGTGTTCTGATCTCCTCCAGATTCTCCAAACTTCACCAATTCAGCTTTTGGGCATGGCTTCTTGCTTCACCTGGCGATTGGAATACGTTCGGTAGCGGCATCGCTTCTCCCAGCTTCTGGGCCCAGCCGGGGGGTTGCAGGCATGTTCCCTGCCAGCTTGGGCTGGATGAAAGCAGCCCATCTGCACGCGGGAGAACACGACAGGAGGTAGATATGTACGAGGGGTTCGTGCAGCTCCCTATACGAGCAAGGAGGGAGCAGAGAGATCAAACTATTTTCTTTGGCGGTGGCAGTATGGTCGTAAATAAGTCTAACTTCAGATTCCTGGAAACGTGGAGCTGGTTTTCCGTCGCTTAAAAACATTGCACTACGGCCCATCTTAGCTTCGAGGAGCTAACTCGTTTGGGCCTGCTCTGAGCTGCGAGTTTCTGAAGTTTGAAGTTGGAGAGTGAAGGAAATATGCCCTAGAGGCAGTAATAAAGTTGTTATTTATATTTCCCTATATCATGATAAATGTTTATTGTTCATGCTAGAATTGTATTTACTGAAAACTTAGTACTCCCTCCGTCCCATAATATAAGAACGTTTTTGACACTAGTGTAGTGTTAAAAAAATTCTTATATTATGGGACGGAGGGAGTGCATGTGTGAATACATAGACAAAACAGAGTGTCCCTAGTATGCCTCTACTTGACTAGCTCGTTAATCATAGATGGTTATGTTTCCTAACCATAGACATGTGTTGTCATTTGATCAATGAGATCACATCATTAGGAGAATGATGTGATGGACAAGACCCATCCGTTAGCTTAGCAACTTGATCGTTTAGTTTCACTTCTATTGCTTTCTTCATAACTTATACATGTTCCTATGACTATGAGATTATGCAACTCCCGAATACCGTAGGAACACCTTGTGTGCTATCAAACGTCACAACGTAACTGCCTGATTATAAAGATGCTATACAGGTGTCTCCAAAGGTGTTCGTGGTGTTGGCATAGATCAAGAATAGGATTTGTCACTCTGAGTGTCGGAGAGGTATCTCTGGGCCCTCTTGGTAATACACATCATAATAAGCCTGGCAAGCAAATGACTAATGAGTTAGTCACGAGATGATGTATTAAGGAACGAGTAAAGAGACTTGCCGGTAACGAGATTAACTAGGTATAGTGATACCAACGATCGAATCTCGGACAAGTAACATACCGATGGCAAAGGGAACAACGTATGTTGTTATGCGGTTTGACCGATAAAGATCTTCATAGAATATGTAGGAACCAATATGAGCATCCAGGTTCCGCTATTGGTTATTGACCGGAGATGAGTCTCGGTCATGTCTACATAGTTCTCGAACCCGTAGGGTCCGCACGCTTAACGTTCGATGATGATCGATATTATGAGTTTATGAGTTTTGATGTACCGAAGGTAGTACGGAGTCCCGGATGAGATCACGGACATGACGAGGAGTCTCGAAATGTCCGAGACATAAAGATTGATATATTGAAGGACTATATTATGACACTGGAAGTGTTCCGGGTGTTATCGGATAAAACCGGAGTGCCGGAGGGGTTATCAGACCCCCCGGGGAGTATGGGCCATAGTGGGCCATGAGGGAAAAAGAGAGAGGCAACCCACTCGGGCTGGCCACACCCCCCCTTAGGGAATCCTAGTTGGACTAGGAGTGGGGGGAGGCGCCCCTCTCCTTCCTTCTCCTCTTCTTCTTGCTTTCCTACTCCTAGTAGGAATAGGAAAGGGGGATTCCTACTCCTACTAGGAGTAGGAAAGCTCCTCCTTGGCGCGCCCATAGGGGCCGACCGGCCCTCCCCCTTGCTCCTTTATATACGGGGGCAGGGGGCACCCAAGAACACACAAGCAACACTGTTTTAGCCGTGTACGATGCCCCCCTCCACAGAAACACACCTCGGTCATATCGTTGCAGTGCTTAGGCGAAGCCCTGCGTCGGTAGCTTCATCATCTCCGTCACCACACCGTCGTGTTGACGAAACTCTCCCGTGAAGATCAACTGGATCAAGAGTTCGTGGGACGTCATTGAGCTGAACGTGTGATGAACGCGGAGGTGTCGTATGTTCGGTGTTTGGATCGGTTGGATCGCGAAGACATTCAACTACATCAACTGCGTCACTAGACGCTTCCGCTTTTGGTCTACGAGGGTACGTAGACACACTCTCCCCTCTCGTTGCTATGCATCTAGTAGATAGATCTTGCGTGATTGTAGGGAAATTTATGAAATACTACGTTCCCCAACAGAGAGGTCCATAACAGGCCCTAAAAGACTAACTTTGTTCTTAATTAATTAGACGAGAAGAGACCTTTTGCCTCGTTACTGTTTCATAAGAACTGAAAGAGAGAAAAGTTCAGCATATGATTTAGGCTAGTCATAGTGGAAATTTAGTACCTTTATGCGATAGTGTCATATGTGTGGTGTCATGTAAATCTTTATTTATTTAGATTTAGACTCATTTTGCGTTGGAATACGTTATGTTACGACACCACATACGAGAGACACTTCTCTCTTCATTAACTCTTTGCCGCATAATCAAACTTGTCTTAGGATCAAAAATACAAAGGTGAACATGGGTGCGCGCGCATCTACATGAATAGTGATTTCATAAAAAATAATAGATTTTTAAAAAAAATTCTGAAATTTCGCAATATGAAACTTAATCGATCATTCTACCCGCGTGTGAAGTTTCATGATATATTGACACCCATGGTATTTTTAGTGAAGAAAATACAAATACGATCATACTATTCATTAAATGGTGTTTTTTAATATAGCTTCGATTTTGTCATTTTCCCCAAGATTACCACGGATATGGTTTCTTCGTGAAACTTCATATGTGAGTATACCGGTTGAGGAATCGGAAAAGAAAGCACCTATAGGAAGGTTCTAGGATAGCGAGCGAGTGCGCGTGGGGGGCGAACCAGGCGACGCGGGCAGCGTCCCGAGCCTCTTCCCCGCGGCGGAGGACGGGTGGGTCGAGATCCAGGCCGGCGACGGACGGCCTCGATGGTGTGCCTCGCCGGGCGCCTGGCCCCTCGTCCCGCCTCCCTCCGGTAGCCGGTTCTGGGCACTGGTGGACGGCGACTCCGAATCCGACGACAACGGGGCGGATGCAGTAAGCGAGGTATGTTTTCAAGCGACCGAGAAGGCTCGAGCAGCGTGCTCGGTAGGAGATTACGTGGCCCGCGCGGTGGAGCTTGGGGGCTCCTACACGGCGGGTCGCCGGCGAGCTTTTGCTCCCGGTGGTCACGGCGGGCGCCGCTCTTCTCATCAGATCTGGTGTCCGCCGAAAAGTGTGGATGCGGGCCCTGAGGGCCAATCCCGTCCCCTGCTGGGGGGGGGGGACAGCGAGATCTGGTGCGGGCGGCGCCGTCGTTCGCGCCGGCGAGCTCGTCGGCGTCGATAGCGGCGGCCAGCGGCGGCAGGGATCCTTAGTATCCGGGGACGCAGCTCCCCGCTAGGGTTCCGCCGACGGAGCCTGCTGGGCCGGCTCCTAGGTTGGGCCTGGGGGACTGACCCTGCTTACCCTCGTCTGGGCCTGGGGGCCCAAGGAGTATGGTCCATGCCCCGGCCAGGGTGGAGACGCAGGGGCGCTCTCCAACGGGTGGATCGGGCCTTTCTGGCCCGCGGCCTGGCACAGGTGCTGCGGTGGAGGCGCAGCGCTCTCCCGCGAGTGGATCGGGCCTCTCTGGACCCCGCTCTGCCAGCCCATCTGGGGAGGGGCCTGGCCCATGCACAGCGGGGGAGGCGCAGCTGACCACACCCCTATATAAGTGGCTGTGGTTGCCCAAGGGAGCCCTAGATCTCGCGCTAGGGTTTCCCGCCTCTCCCTTTCAAGTGCGGCGCTTCGGGCATCGAGCCCGTCATCTTCTCCGATCCATTCCCCCTCCTCTTCTCACCAGCTCGTTCACGATAGTGGTCCGCATGGGATCCCGTAGGGTGGAGAAGTGATGGCTTCTCGCCCCTCGGTTGAGATGTAGCGTAGCGGCAAATTTCCCTTGGCAAAGATACCAAGGATCGAATCCCGTGAGACTCCGAGGGTCGACAAGTAGGTGCCAACGGCCCCAGAAACTTAGCGGTTGACGGGAGCTGCACATAGATACAGATAAATTTGCTCCCAACGAGTACAGAGAGGTTGTCAATCCCTCCGGCCTTGTTGTTTACAAAGGATCAAACACAAGAGATAATAATGATAGCTATGACTGCAACTAGGAAATAAAAACAGGAAGTAAATAGAAGGTGTGATCAGCGGTGGTAATATGGACCGGGGTCCCATGATGTTCACTAGTGACGTCTCTCTCCCAAAAGACGATAAAACAGCAAAGCGAGGTAAACAAATTACAGCTGGGCAATTGACAGGATTATGTGCGCAAACCAATGCTAACTATGCTGCAAAGGAAGGTAGAGGCTCAAAAGCATGGGCGGTACGCCAAGGCAAGTAGACCGAAATCCATCTGCATCTACTACTAATCATCCACCTTGAGATATCTATCCAGAACATCTCGCTGGTATTAAGTTGCGAATCCCACCCAAAGTGTAAACTCAAAGCAACAGACAACTGCATTAAAAGAACTTTGCGTAAAGTAAACAATCCTTGCACCCGCAAGTACAAGCACCGTTGTTTTCTCCCTTGTGGCAACAACACATCCCCTAGACTCATGTTTCTGTCACTCAAGCTAGTCTTCAGGGGGCATGAACCCACAATCAAGCATAACGCTCCCTCTTGGAGTTACTACGTACTACTTGGCCAAAGCAATAAACAACAATGGAGAACATGCAAGAATTACTCAAGAACAAAGATATAAAAGAGGTGAATCAAATATATTACTCAAACACAATCTGAACATAGTCTCATAATCCATCAGATCCCAGCAAACTCAACAAAGCAATAGCAGAAAGATTACATATGTGCCTCGATCATGTAGGGCAGCTCACGAGGTCTAAACTATGAAGAGCAAAGAGGGGAGGAGAGCATCACATAGCTACTGATCATGGACCCATGGTCCAAGGTGGACTACTCACGACTCATCCGGGAAGCGTCCATGGTGGTGGAGAAGCTCCCGGTGGTGGTTCTCCCCTCCGGCAGGGTGCCGGGAAGAGTTCTCCTGATGCTCCCGATCTTGGAAGCGCTGTGGCGGCGGAACAGAGGCGAGATCGCGAAAAAGGGTTCTGTCCTCGAGGGTTTCGGGACGAGAGGGATATATATGCGAAGGGGGCAGCCAGAGGCGGAGCAGGGGCCCCAGGCGCCCCCCTGGCGCGGCCAGGGGTGGGGCTGCGCCAGGTGGCCGCCTGGGCCTCCCGTGGCTCCCCACTGGCCCATCTTTGGTTCTTCGCGAAGCTTCCTGTACGCTGATTTTTCCTATATTTTTCCTGGAATTTTTGGAGCACTTTTAATATGGGGGAAACCTGAAATAGAAAAACAGCAGAAAACAGGAACTGGCACTGTGGTGCACTGAGTTAATGGGTTAGTCCAAATATGATCAAAAGTGTATGGAAGTGCATCAATATCATAGCAATATCACACAAAAGAAGCATGGAGCAAGCAGAAATTATAGATACGTTTTGGACGTATCAACATCCCCAAGCTTAATTCCTGCTCGTTCTCGAGTAGGTAAATGATAACAAGCATAATTTCTGTGGTGACATGCTACCAACCATATAAGAACTTTTTAAGTAAAGCAATCAAGGCATGTAATTCAATTCAAGTCATAACAAGCAAGAGTCTATATTAGCATTGTAACAAGCAACATAAGAATATAAAGGTGCAAGAGCTCTCGCTGTCTGTGACTCGAATGTCTCCAAATGGTGTTTGCGTGCAAGAAAGGGGATAGGGATATACGAGAGAGTAAAACATAGTTTTTGTATTGTTGAGAACTTAATCTACTAAAGTTTCACACTTGGTCTTCTTTGGAATCTTATCTTGACTCATCCCCAGACCACTAGCCAGGTACAAGTCAAAATGATCCACTCCCTTTCGATATTTTGAGCACTCATCCAATGGATGAGCGTAAGCAAGAAAGTTGACACTTAGGATGGCAAAGAGAGAAAAATGATGAAGGGGGAAGACAAAAAAGGTGTGAAAGGCTCACATCAATGAGGACAATCATAGGCAAGAGAAAGCCAAATGATAGATATGATGTGAGGAGTAGGGATTGCCATGCAACAGATGCACATATGAGCTAAGGTAAGCTCTCCAATGGAACTAGTGGGGGTGCATCCAACTTGCTCGCTCAAGAAGACCTAGAGCTCTTTTGAGGAGGCTCATCATTGGAATATACAAGCCAAGTTCTATAGTGTAAAGGTCCCCACATAGCTATATGCATGAATGATAATCTCTATGGAGTACAAGGTATAAGATGGAGTACGAGTGTGGATCTCTCGAAAGGAATAGTAGTGTGCCCCCTTCTCTCTTTTTATTTCTTTTTCTCTTTTTTCTCTTTTTTTTATTTTTTTGTGGCCCAATGGCTCTTTCTATTTAACTCTCATTTGTCCTCTTTGGGATCTTTTGATTTTGTCCTCTTTGGGATCTTTTCCTCACTTTAGGGGCAACACTCTATGTATTACAAGAAGTATAGAAGATCTTTCACACTTTACAAAAGTACTCAACATAAAGAAAATGAAACTATCATGATGTATGCAAATGTATGCCTCTGCCGGTGTAGCAGAATATGTAATGATACTAGCGCGTCATGTAGCAATGATTAGGGCAAGGCCCTACTAGCATGCGGCTCATCGATCAAGCAAAAAGCATGTATGACATGAAGATCAAGTCATGAGAAGATGGATGTTGCATGGCAATGTATCTCGGAAAGGCTATGGAAATGCCTTGATAGGTAGGTATGGTGGCTGTTTTGAGGAAGGATATAATGAGGCTTATGATGACAGAGCGTATCGTGCCAAGGATTTGGATGCACCGGCGAAGTATGCGCCAACTCTCGAGGTGAGAAAGGGCAATGCACGGTACCGAAGAGGCTAAAAAATATGGCTAGGTGGAAGTGTCAACTTTCGAATACTCACATTAGTCCGAAGAACTCATGCACTTATTATCGGGTAACTCTCAATCTAATTAGGAGGTTCATAAAGAGACAAGTACCCCGAGGAGTGTATGGGGGTTTGGTTATCCTTGCGCATCCTCGACTCATGGTACGTGAGTGTACTCTAATATTCGATCCCTCCAAAGATTAGTGATCCATCTAGTAGCTAAAGTTCTCAACTATTTTGTAGGTTTTCGAAAATAAACACGGATTGCCCAAAATACGACATCTATCACTAATAGGCTAAAGCTCTTGACACCAAAAGTTCAGACATTACTCATGGCAATACCTCAAAACTATTGCAAGTTATTACTAAAATTAAATAGCAACCTCAATTACCTACTTTAAGTTAAGACACACAACTCAGTGCAACAGGCAAACTCTCTTAACAAGATAAACATGAAAACTCAAGAGAGTTCAGCAACCAACTAAACAAAAGCTCTTTAAAAAGAAAAGCATGAAAACTAAGAGCTAAACATGACAGCAGCTATGGAAAGACAAAGAACACACACATCAAAGATAAGCATGAAAATCCTATGTTGTGTTCTAGGTTGAAATGGAGTGTGTTTCTCTCCCACACAAAGAAAGATGGGTTCTAACTTGTTATGAACAGCAAGCAAAGCTAAAGAAAACTAAAAAAAGAAACTAAGAGCAAAAACGCTCCAAGCATAGCACATAACACATGAAGTGAAAAAATATAGTGGAACGAAAGACGAACTGATAATTGTTGATGGAGAAGGGGATGCATGGGGGCATCCCCAAGCTTAGACGCTTGAGTCTTCTTAAATATTTCTTGGGGGTGCACGGGGGCATCCCCAAGCTTGAGCATTTGACCCTCCTAAATCTTCTTTTATCATCTTCCCTCGCACACTTGAAAACTCCCTTCATACATTACTCATCATAATCTGATTAGCGAGGTAAGTACCCACAATAAAATAATTTTTCCCTACTGGAAATAAAGATAATCTTGAAGAGCTACTGTTTCTCAAGATTGCCAAAAGGTTTTTGCAAAGAAAAAGCAAGCTCAAGGTTCGCAAAACGAAGAAAAGGCAAAACAGGACATAATCTATGAAAAACAGACCAGCAGGTAGTAAATAATTTTTTCGGGGCACTTCTGCAACTCAAATCAAAAAACTCAGAACAGACGCTCGAAAGCCAATTGTATAGAGCACGCTGTCAAAATAATTCAGATCAAAAAGATGATCTGGTGATTTTATTCGAATTTTTCTGTCCAAGGACATAATCTGTTTTCTGGACAACACGTCACAACTTTTGAACTTTCTTGCAATCGGAGGCTAAACTTGGCACAAAGCTGAAAAGAAAAGATACAATGCTGATGCTACTATAGTAACAAACATCAAGACACAACAAAAGCAAAATAAAACCTAATTCGTTGTGGGCTGCCTCCCAAAAGCGCTTTCTTTTATGCCTTTAAGCTAGGCATGATGCAAAAAGAGAAGATCAAGTTTTATCAAGAGTAAGAGAATAGCTAGCCCGTGTAACGGACTCAAAAGGCAACTTAATCTTCTTTCTAGGGAAGTGTTCCATCCCTTTCTTGAGAGGGAATTGGAATTTTATATTCCCCTCTTTCATGTCAATGATAGCACCAACGGTGCGAAGAAAAGGACGTCCCAAAATAATTGGACATGAAGGTTCACATTCAATATCCATAATAGTAAAATCAACGGGAACATAATTTTCATTGACAATGATAAGAACATCGTCGATCTTCCCCAAAGGTTTCTTTACGGAAGAATCAACAAGACGAACACCAAAAGAACAAGGATCAAAAGATTTCAATTCAAACATATCATACATTCTTTTGGGCATAACGGAGGTACTAGCTCCAACATCACATAAAGCATAGCAAGAGAAGTTGTTCGATTTAATTTTAATCATAGGATCCCAAATATCTTCTAGCTTTCTAGGTATGGAGGCTTCTACCCTAAGGTTCTCCTCCCTAGCTTTGATGAGAGCATTAGTGATATGCTCCGTGAAGGCAAGATTAAGTGTGCTAGTGTGGGGATCTCTAGACATCTTGTGAAGAAAACCAATAACTTCAGAAAGGGTGCAATTATCAAAATCAAGGTCACTACTATCAAGTAAAGTGGTAGTGGTGTCCTTTAGGCTCACTTGTTTGGTAGCTTCTATGGTTATAGGAGTTTCTTCTTCTATGGTTGAGGTCATAGCATCACCATTAATAGGTCCAATGGGACTAGAGTGCATTGGGTGCTAAGAGTTTGGATATCCTCAACAACTTGGATAGTAGCAACAGTGTGGTGGGTAGGAAGGCTCTTAATTCTATCTTCTTCCTCCTTTTCTCTAGCCCATCTCTCTTTAAGTTTAGCCATCATCCTAATGTTTTCATTAATTTGCACTTGAATATCATTCATAGGAGTGGTCTTCCTCTCCTCAAGAGGAGAAGTTCTAATTTTAAGCAACTCTACCTCATGGGCTAAATTGTCTACCTTCGAAGAGAGATAATCTAGTTTGTCTAGTTTTTCTTCTACACTCTTATTGAAGGCCTTTTGGGTAGTGATGAAGTCTTTAAGAATAATCTCTAGTTCAGAAGTGGAGTTCTTGGTGCTAGGATAAGTATTGTTGTTCCCATAGGAATTAGAGGGGAACGGTCTAGGGTTGCTACCAAAATTACTCCTATAAGCATTGTTATTGAAATTGTTTCTAGAGATAAAGTTCACATCTACTTGATCTTGAGCAATCAAAGAATTTAAAGGAACATCATGAGGATCAATAGAAGATTGCTTGGAAAGTAGAGACATGATCAAGTCAACTTTTTCATTTAGGGAGGAAATCTCCTCGACAGACTTTACCTTCCTACCTGTTGGAGCGCGTTCGGTGTGCCATTGGGAATAATTGGTCATCATCTCGTCGAGAAGCTTCGTGGGAGCACCAAGTGTAGTTGACATAAAGGTTCCTCCCGCGGCCGAATCTAACAAGTTCCGCGAGGTAAAGTTCAAGCCTGCATAAAAAGTTTGGATAACCATCCAAGTAGTCAAACCATGAGTAGGGCAGTTCTTGACAAGAGATTTCATGCGTTCCCAAGCTTGGGCAACGTGTTCATTATCCAATTGTTTAAAATTCATTATGTTACTCCTTAATTGGATAATTTTAGTAGGGGGATAGTACTTCCTAATAAAGGCATCCTTGCACTTGTCCCAAGAATCTATACTATTCCTAGGCAAGGATTGAAATCAGATTTTAGCTCCTCCTCTCAAGGAGAAAGGAAAAAGCTTAAGCTTAACAATATCACCATCTACTTCTTTGTACTTTTGCATATCACAGAGCTCAACAAAATTATTTAAGTGCAAAGCAGCATCATCTCCAGCACCGGAGAATTTATCTTTCATAACTAGGTTCAGTAAAGCAGGTTTAATCTCATAAGAAGGTGCTGAAGTGGTAGGTGTAGCAATAGGCGTGCAGATAAAGTCATTGTTGTTATGACTAGTGAAGTCACACAACTTGGTGTTCTCAGTGGAACCCATAGCAGCAGCAAGCAAGATAACTATTTTTGTAATTTTTGGTAAGGGACACTAAAGCAAAAACTGAAAGGGTAACTAACAAGACTAAAAAGCAAAGATAAAGATAGCGTGCAACTCCCCTATCTTGAAGAGTGGAGTCCCCGGCAACGGCGCCAGAAACTTGCTTGATGACTTCTCGCCCCTCGTTGGTTACCCCAAGTGGAAGGTTAAGATGTAGCGTAGCGGCAAATTTCCCTTGGCAAAGATACCAAGAATCGAATCCCGTGAGACTCCGAGGGTCGACAAGTAGGTGTCAACAGCGCCAGAAACTTAGCGGTTGACGGGACCTGCACACAGATACAGATAACTTTGCTCCCAACGAGTACAGAGAGGTTGTCAATCCCTCCGGCCTTGTTGTTTACAAAGGATCAAACACATGAGATAATAATGATAGCTATGACTGCAACTAGGAAATAAAAACAGGAAGTAAATAGAAGGTGTGATCAGCGGTGGTAATATGGACCGGGGTCCCATGATGTTCACTAGTGATGTCTCTCTCCCAAAAGACGATAAAACAGCAAAGCGAGGTAAACAAATTACAGCTGGGCAATTGACAGGATTATGTGCGCAAACCAATGCTAACTATGCTGCAAAGAAAGGTAGAGGCTCAAAAGCATGGGCGGTACGCCAAGGCAAGTAGACCGAAATCCATCTGCATCTACTACTAATCATCCACCTTGAGATATCTATCCAGAACATCTCGCTGGTATTAAGTTGCGAATCCCACCCAAAGTGTAAACTCAAAGCAACAGACAACTGCATTAAAAGAACTTTGCGTAAAGTAAACAATCCTTGCACCCGCAAGTACAAGCACCGTTGTTTTCTCCCTTGTGGCAACAGCACATCCCCTAGACTCATGTTTCTGTCACTCAAGCTAGTCATTAGGGGGCATGAACCCACAATCAAGCATAATGCTCCCTCTTGGAGTTACTACCTACTACTTGGCCAAAGCAATAAACAGCAACGGAGAACATGCAAGAATTACTCAAGAACAAAGATATAAAAGAGGTGAATCAAATATATTACTCAAACACAATCTGAACATAGTCTCATAATCCATCAGATCCCAGCAAACTCAGCAAAGCAACAACAAAAAGATTACATATGTGCCTCGATCATGTAGGGCAGCTCACGAGGTCTAAACCATGAAGAGCAAAGAGGGGAGGAGAACATCACATAGCTACTGATCATGGACCCATGGTCCAAGGTGGACTACTTACGACTCATCCGGGAAGCGTCCATGGTGGTGGAGAAGCTCCCGGTGGTGGTTCTCCCCTCCGGCAGGGTGCCGGGAAGAGTTCTCCTGATGCTCCCGATCTTGGAAGCGCTGCGGCGGCGGAACAGAGGCGAGATCGCGAAAAAGGGTTCTGTCCTCGAGGGTTTTGGCATGAGAGGGATATATATGCGAAGGGGGGCAGCCAGAGGCGGAGCAGGCGCCCCAGGCGCCCCCCTGGTGCGGCCAGGGGTGGGGCCGCGCCAGGTGGCCGCCTGGGCCTCCCCTGGCTCCCCTCTGGCCCATCTTTGGTTCTTCGCGAAGCTTCCCCACGCGCGGTCGCCCGCTGCTGATGCAGATCATGGGAAATGTGATCCCAGGCGAGGGGTTCTTCTGCCTCCCGTTCGTGGAGACGGAGGGGGCGGAGGCGCGTGCTCCTGTCGTTTCGGACGCGGCGGTCATCTCGGCCTCTCCGGGAGCGCTGTCAGTCCCCATCTTGGAGGCGGAGCTCCCCCACCTCTTCGAGGGGGAGTGGGACTAGCAAGTGAAGGCGGTGGAGGAGAATGCTTCCTCCGTCATCTTCCCCAACAAGGAGATGCTGCGCATGGCGACCCGCAGCGGCAAGCTTTTCCTTTCCCTCAACAACATCATGGCGGACATCAAGGAATCCCTCCTCGAGGAGCCTAAGGCGGAGATTATGCCGGATGTTTGGGTCAAGCTGTGGGGTGTTCCATCAAAACATCGCCGCGCCGATCGTCTCATGGCGAGGACCGTGATGATTGGCCGCCCCATGGAGGTGGACAAGGCATCGCTTGATGGCTTGGGCCCGATGCGGATGCGCTTTGCATGTCGTGCTCCGGCCAAGCTGCGTGGATACGTACAAATCTGGTTCAATAGTGAAGGCTTCACGATCCGGATGGAGGCTGAATCGGGTGATGAGCAGGGCGCGGCGCCTCCTCCCCCCTCCACTAGCTACTCTTGACAAGGGCCCGGACGGCGCGGACAAAGATCCCGACACGAGCATGGGGGATGACTCGATTGACACGGTGACGTGGAACAAGCTAGGTCTCAAGGATAAAGATGGTGAAGTGCCGACTCCAAAGGGTGGGGCTACCACCGAGCAAGGGGAACGGCAGGTGGTGGTCGGGAGCAACGACATCGGCCTCAACCAATACGGCTCCAACCTCTCCCTCGGCCTCGACATCGACAAGGGAGTCACTGCTTCTTGCGATTCGGAAGGGCGCTCGATGCTGATCTCTCCGACGGCTATGGAGAAGGGTGGGGCTCGTATGGTGATGATGGGCTCCCCCCCCCCTCCCGCCGGTGCTGTGCCAAGGCGGTGGCGGGAAGAAGAAGACGGCGGGCCGCAAGCCCCCACCTCCTCCTGCTGCCATGTCGAGCCCCCCCTCGGTTCGCGCGGACACACCGGCCCCGTCCCGCCCGGTGGTAATGGCGCTGGCCTCCCCAGGGGGCCCGACCCGCGGCCCTGGGACGGCCCCTCTCCCTCCCCTGTCGGACGCGCTCCGCGTCGAGGCTAACAAGGCGGGGCCTATTGTCACGGCCAAGCGCTCAAAGGCGGTGGTGGCCTCGCCGACGTCGTTGGAGCGGACTAGCTCGCGCCCGAAGGGTGCCAAAGGAAACCTCCCGGCCCTGCAACGTGCTCAACTCCTGGTGGCCCAGAAGAATATGGAGATTGAAGGTAACCCTCCTCCCCGCTTTACGATTCTCGATGACTATTCTGATGCACACTTGGGGGGCATTTTAGAGGATGGTAGCGTTGATATGTCCGAGGTAGATGATGCTCGCGAGCTCCTTTCCCTCATTCGTTCGAAGGAAATTGCGTAGGCCGCACTCGCCCAGGCGGCGGCGGCTCGTGCGCGGCAAGATGCTGAGGAAGCAGGGGCTTCCCAGCCTGCCCTTTTACGGCCCGACTCGGCGGACACTACAGTAGGGGCTGTGTCGTCCCCCCCTAGCCCGTGGGAAAGTTAAGACACGGCGCGTGGCCAAAGCGGTTACCACCCGCGGTATCCGCCTACATAATCGAATTATCTTATGCGGTTCATCTTTTGGAATATTCGTGGTTTCGGCCACGCTGGGAGGCGGACCCAGCTGAAAGAGTTTATGAGAGCGGAAGCAATAGATGTGGTTGGTTTGCAGGAAACAATCAAGGCAGATTTTACTCATAGAGATTTGCTTGTTGTCGACCCGCTTGAACGCTTCTCATGGAATTGGGTGCCTGCGGAGGGTCATTCCGGAGGCTTACTGCTGGGCATTAGCCTTGACTGCTGCGAAGTGGTGGCATGGGATGCTCGCAGGTTCTTTCTGTCGGCTCACGTGCGCCATCGCGCGACTCTACGCGAGTGGGAGGTCATAGTGGTCTACGGGTCGGCCGACCACTCGCGCTCCCAAGAGTTCCTGATGGAACTTCAGCACAAAGTGACCACGTTGTGTGCGAGCAATAGGCCAACACTTGTGGGGGGCAATTTCAATCTTATTCGCTCGGGAGCGGATAAGAACAACATAATCATCAACTGGACAAGGGTGTCTCTGTTTAACAACGCGATCGCGTCTATGGCACTTAGGGAAGTGGCTCGTGTAGGTGCGCGTTACACATGGACCAACAAACAGCTCACGCCGGTGCGGTCTGTGCTGGATAGGGTTTTCATGTCGGCTGAGTGGGAAATGCTCTTCCCTTTATGCGCTTTGCATGCCGAAACAAGGATAGGGTCGGACCACATACCCTTAATCCTATCCTCAGGGGAGGACAGGATCAAACGCAGCCCACGTTTCTTCTTTGAAACAGCATGGTTAGAGTGCCAATATTTTGACCAAATCTTCTTATCCAAGTGGGAGCTGAGTGTGTCCCAGATCGGCCGCTCGCGCGGGCCGATGGAGTTTTGGATTGCTGCAGGGGCAGCAATGCGCGCGGCCCTAAAAGGCTGGGGGGGCCGACCAGGGCCGTGAAGATAAGCTGCTTCGAGTACAGCTCACAGCGGAACTCGCTCGCATGGACTCGATTGCTGACACACAAGGCTTTTCGGAGCAGGACTGGGCACGGCGTTATGAGGTGGAAGCCCAGGTTGAGTCTCTCCTCAGGGCAGAGGAGGAGTACTGGCGTAGATGCGGTGGTCTAAAGTGGACGCTCAAGGGTGATGTGAACACTAAATACTTCCAGGCCTACGCTAACGGTCGCCGTCGGAAGTGTGCCATCCTTAGGCTGCAATCCGAGCAGGGGCTTCTAGTGCGTCATATATATGACTTCTACATCCAGCTGATGGGCTCTAGGGAGGAGTCTCGAGGTAGGCTTTGGGTAGATGTGTGGAACCCCGTGTTGCGGGTCTCGGACGAAGAGAACGAGGGTCTAGGGCTGGCCTTTCTCCCCGAGGAAATCGACGCGGCGGCCCTAGGGATGAAATCTGACACTGCGCCATGCCCAGATGGGTGGCCAGTGGCAATGTTCAAGCACTTTTGGCGAGTCCTTAAGGGGCCAATTTTCGACATTTGCAATGGCTTTATGCGCGGTAGTGTAGATATCTCTCGCCTTAATTTTGGGGTCCTCTCCCTGATCCCCAAAGTGCCGGGTGCTGACAGCATTCGTCTCTTTCGCCCCATTGCGCTTATTAATGTTCCGTTTAAAATCTGTTCAAAGACATGCTCTACTCGCTTGACTCCTATTGCTCACCGTATTATTAGTAGAAACCATACGGCCTTTGTTCGTGGTCGTAACATTCCGGAAGGACCGCTAGTCCTCCAGGAGGTTGTGCACTCACTTAAAACAGCGCGACAAACGGCTATCCTTTTGAAACTAGACTTTGAGAAGGCCTATGATAGAGTGAACTGGGAGTTCCTCCGTCAAATCCTACGGGATAGAGGCTTCTCGACGGTTTGGGTCCACCGCTTGATGCAACTGGTCTCGGGGGGCCAAACGGCGATTGCCGTCAATGGAGAAGTAGGGAACTTCTTCCGCAACAAACGAGGGCTGCGTCAAGGGGACCCGGCCTCGCCGTTGCTGTTTAACTTCGTGGCAGATGCTCTCGGAGCCATGCTAGACAAAGCTCGCACCGCTGGCCATATCAAGGGAGTGGTGGAGCACTTGATCCCAGGGGGGGTTTCACACCTACAATACGCAGATGACACGCTGCTGTTGTTTGAACCAGACCAGCATAGTATTGCAACGGTCAAGGCTATCCTCCTTTGCTTTGAACTTATGTCAGGTCTCAAAATCAACTTCCACAAATGTGAAGTTATTTCCATAGGGATGGATGCGGCCGAAAGCCTCATAGTCGCCAATTTGCTAAATTGCAAACTTGGAAAACTACCTTTTACGTACTTAGGTCTCCCTATTGCCGAGAAGAAATGCTCGATCTCCGATTGGGAACCTCTGTGTACAAAGGTGGCGGGCAGGGTCTGCCCGTGGAGGGGTCGCTTCATGTCTTCAGGGGCAAGACTGATTCTAACTAACTCTAGTTTATCGTCTCTACCAATGTTTTCTATGGGCCTCTTCATGTTGGCTGATGGAGTGCACACCAAGATGGACACTCCGCGGTCTCGTTTCTTTTGGGAGGGAGCGGGCCCGAAACGAAAAAATCACATGGTAAAATGGCAGGCAGTGTGTAGACCTAAGGCCCAGGGGGGCCTCGGGATCATCAACTCTAAACTGATGAACATTGCACTCATGTGTAAATGGATCTAGAAGCTGTCCCGGGGGGGATGGCCTTTGGATGGAACTGCTACGGGCAAAATATTTCCCAAATGGGAATTTTTTTGAGGCTCTACCTCGAGGTTCCCCTTTCTGGAACTCCATCCAAGCCCTCAAACTGTTCTTTCCCAGGGGTGCAAAGTTCTCGGTTAATAATGGCCGATCGACTCGGTTTTGGCATGATGTGTGGATCTGCCAACAACCCCTTTGGTCGGAGTTTAGCCAACTCTATGCCATCGCGGTGAAACCGGATCAACTTGTTTCCTCCGCCCTAAGAACCTCTCCTCCCGCCATCTTCTTTAGACGGGAGCTTTCAGACCCTGAATTGGCGGATTGGGATCGTCTTCGGGCTCTGATTTCAGAGGTCGTTTTAACTTATGCCGAGGACACGGTGTCTTGGACCCTCTCGACTTCTGGCAAATACACAGACAAATCTTTGTATCGGACGCTTACTCGAGCGGCTGGGCCCTCGGCTGCCGCGGGTCTTTGGAAGGCTTGGATACCTCTCAAAGTTAAAGTCTTTCTCTGGCAACTCTGTCAAGATCGTCTCCCCACTTCAATCAACATCGCCAAGCGCAATGGTCCGGCTTCAGGGCCATGTGCGCTATGTGCGGCTCCGGAAGACACCGACCACGTTTTTTTCCGCTGCCCTTTGGCGCGTTTTGCCTGGAGTGCGGTTCGCGAAGCCGCAAGCGTGGATTGGGATCCACGCTCACGTGCCGCGCTAGTTAACTTGATGTCTTTGGTTCAGGGACCGGCGCGTCGTATCATGTGGACATGCGCGTCGGCCATTTTGTGGGCTCTGTGGCAGATTCGCAACAAGTTTACTATTGAGGGTGTTTTCCCCTCCCACCCGGCTGATATTCTCTTCAAATGTATCGTGTTCTTGCAGCTGTGGGCACCGTTGGGAAGACTACAGGACTCTGAACTTCATTGCCAAGCTCTAGCGCGTCTTCGAGCGGTCTACGCGTCTTCCTGCGCACCGCCACCCGCCTCCGAAGCTCCATAGGGATGGAAGGTGTCTTTTGGTCATGTCATTGCCGAGCCTGCGCGCTCGTTTCTTGGCTGTGTAGCCATGTATCGCACTTATGCTCCCGACAATCCTTTTGGTGTAGTGCGTTGGTCCCAAAACTTATTTATGTTCGAGATCTCGTTGGTCTGTTCTATACGCTGCATGTGTGGGCTTTATTAATTTAAAGCCAGACGTCTCTGACGTCTATGTTCTAAAAAAAAGTATACCGGTTGACTATGTATATTACAAAAATAAATCCAGATTTTTTTAACTTTTTAAGAATTTTTTTATTACTATTCAAAAGATGTGCGCACACTCATATTCACCAAATCCGCATCCCTCTTAGGATGTGCTATGTTACTAGTGGTACTAGCAAAAAGTTACTCCAACCATGACCAGCCTTAGTTGACTTATGCAAGTCTGTGAGTATGGATTGCTCGCGGGCAACTATTGGATTAGGCCCACTAAGGGCATCTCCGATGGTAACCCACAAAATCCTTCTGCATCTATTTGCGGACAGGGGGACATCAATCCACAAACACGGATGTGGAAGGACGACATCCAACACTAGCTATATACATTTCAAACCGCGGTTTAACTAACCGGACAAAATTCATGCAAACCGGCAGATATTAATCAAAGTTCGGATAGAAAATAATACAAATTATCCATACATATCACACAAATTAAGTCTAGTACAACAATGTCTCTTGAATTTGACTAGATCCCGGATGTCCAACAAGTTTTCCATGAACAGATCATGTTATCCCACACATACCCCCCTTCAACTTCATCCAGCAGTATGTGCACGTAAATGGCCGTCTCTCTGTTCAGTGATAGACCACGGTGGCGCGTGCGGGATACATATAATGTGTAGACTAACATTGAGTGAATGAATCAATCAATAAGTTGAGCAAGAGTAAGTAAAACTTATGATCTAGTCCTTTGCAGCGTGTAATGGCCACCTTGCCTCCAGTTGACGAACCACATTGCAAAA
The DNA here is from genome assembly GCA_902687465.1 of Secale cereale. Lineage (NCBI taxonomy): Eukaryota > Viridiplantae > Streptophyta > Magnoliopsida > Poales > Poaceae > Secale > Secale cereale. The sequence goes on from LR738711.1 coordinate 802,293,270, forward strand.
GTTGATGATGCTGACCTGGATAGCGTGCCAGCGATACGATAACGACCTCACGTTGCATGGTTGAATGATGTACATGTCGTAGGGCGCAATGTGCTTTCGTGCGTGATAATTTCCATGCACTTGCTCCCAGAAGGGCTCCCATCTGCTCCTACCTATGAAATCTGCGGATACAGTCAACCACGCATCGCACAACAACTCATCCTCCATGGTCGAGCAGCTCAGCATCCTTCGTGCTCTAAAAAACGACATAGCATTTGAAATAAGCTTAATGACATTTGACCGAACCCCTGCCGGCGTGATGTCCGCAATGGTGGTCGTCGACAGGGGGCGGAGTGTACGATGGGTACAAACGACTCCAGGGTGGAAAGCTCATTTGGAACGGCGAGCGGGTGCGTCGGTGCTGGTTGCGTACGTTCGGCAATGCCTCTGTGGCCGCCGGAGATGAACAACAGCGGTGGCGGAGGTGTCATAGTCCTACGTTTCGAGTGTCCGGACCCCGCAGACCTTCCACTTTTTTGTCTTCAATTTGGGAGAGAAATCACGTCCGGACCGCCCCGCACACCGATACAGGTTGGCATTGAATGGCTTCCACAATCCGGACAACACGATCCGAACAGTTGACACGTCCGCCTTGAATATGCCCTAACCAATCAACTCGTGCCTGGTCACTAATATACTCATATATGCACACAACGGACTAAAAACAACAAGTTAGCTGAGAATTATCGCTTACTTCTCACTTAACTTGTTCATTGTGATGAGTATACATGTGTGTGAACGTCTGCGTTTATACCGTGTTTCAAAAAATATAGGTATCGATCTATCAACCCATTCGCATCTCTGAAGCTAAACGTAACCGGTGTCCGCCGCTTTCTGTCGGCAGCTTTTACATGTACTCTCGTGCAGTTCAGTTAGCCGGAAGGTTCAGATAAGTGCGCATGCATCACTGCATCTGCCCCTGACAGCGCGCGGATCTTCAGCAATGTTAGAATAATCTATCTCTTCTCCCTTGAGATGCACTAACAAATGCCCCCTTTATTCACCTACCAATATGCCGGTGACAGATCATGTGTACGGGTTGGATACTTTGCTCGATGCAGTGCACAGGAATCGCATCCTTATCTCTTAATTAACTCCGGATGTCACACTCCTAACACGTAGGAGTAAAGTGGCAATACAAAATGATAATATTCCTTTGTAGTGCTCAAGCCTGCATGCAGGAACGCATGTCCCAGTTACAGAACAGCGTGTAAAATCAGTGACAAGATCAGCAGCCTTGTCATATGCAGATTACAAGTATTACTGTGTTCTATAAGAAAACGAAGTTGGAGATAACTAATGCCACACATATGCTTGCACGGACGGTTCTCCTAGCACCACTTGTTGGTGCTAATATTAGTGAGCGTATTGCCTGATAAAAATAAGACATACAACGTTGTACTCTCTCTGTTTGAACTAAAATCATGACAAGTACTCCATCTGTTCCAAAATAAGTGACTCAACTTTGTACTAATTGAATCACTTATTTTGGAACGGATGGAGTAATATTTTACCAGGTAATTTTCATAGGCATATTAATTTCTTCCATCTGTTTGCCTCATCTACCCCAACATAGCTTAACCAGGATATTTTGGAAAGAATGAATGCATGTCGTTTAGAATGGTATCATCAATCGTTGTCCGTTCAACAGGCATGATGTAGGATGAAGTTTGTCGTCGTCAGACTCTAAACAACTTCAATTAGCCAGGCACTCGACTTATCCAAAAATTTAACTTGAGGTCCAACTCGTCGATGAAGTAAGCATCATAAATATCTTCTGATCTACCCATAGACTAGTTGTTGGTTTAGGATACGATCCCACGGCAAAATCCATACAATATCATGACATTTACCTTATTTTTTTTTTTTTGAAACGCGGTCCCTTAGGGCCGGATTCATTAAAAAAGTAAAATAAAGTTGCCCGGTTAATTAACGAAAACCAGGGCGAAAACCGTTACAACAAGCCCACAAGAAAGGGCACCCCGGCCGACTTGGCACCAACAAGACCACACACACCGCCGAGAAGAGGGCACCGTCGAGGCTGCATACATTATCATCGTCATCACCTCTCCCCGAGCAAGCGACTCCGACTCGGCCGCAGACGACCTGTCCAGGCCCCTTCGAAAGAACGACACACAAAGACCTTGATAGCCAGAGCCAAACAATCGACCGGCGACGTCGAGGACCGGCAACTCGGATTTTGTTGATACGCTTCACTGGAGAAAGTTGCACGCCTCGCACCGACCTAGCCCAGCACCACCTCTGAAGTGCACCGTCCGCTCAAACCACCCTCATGGAGTCATCGTTGCCGCAGGGGCCCCGCCGCACGCAGCTTCGACTTCTCTGTCACAGTGAGAAACAAGCATAGGCTGACCCGTTGGCGAACCGAACCGCCGACATCAGAAGGACAGGCCGCGACCCAGCTCCACATGCCATCATCGTCGTCGCCACACGCATCGCAACGCCAACCACTCGCATCACCAGTTGGGCACCTGCCAACCGTGAGCCGTGCACGTCCAGCCCAAGAGAAGGGCGGGGAAGAATCACCGATCTTCAAAGCAACGCCCTAAAGAGGGAAACGCCGTTGAGACGACGTCGTTGCCCGACCAAGAAGGGTCTAGGCTTTCGCCTGAAGAACGAGATCCGAGGATGGACCGGGTCGGAGAACTCCACGACGGTGCCTTCAAGAAGGGGAACGACGCCCAAAAGGCGCCGCCACCGCCGTCCGGCCATAGCCGGGCAAAGCTTGCGCTCGGAGTAGACCCAAAGAACACCCTCGCGCAGCCGACCGAAGCCGGCCCGCACCTCCGCTGACCCGCACACCCCCTGCGCAGCCACCACGCCAACGCCACACAAGGTCCACCACAACGCCACACCGCAGCCGCCGCCAACAAGCCTCACGCCGGAGCTCCAGCACCAAGCCGGGAGGGGGGGCCGCCACCCCGCCCCATCCCGCAGCAAAGAGCTGCCGGGCCGAAGCCCAAGCAGCCCGAAGCAGCCGCCGCACCGCCGGAAGGGCGCCGTCGAACAGGTCGCCGGACGCCACAAACTGACGGATCCACGCGCCGGGAGCCACCAAACCACCGCCATCCGCCGGATCTGCAACGCCGGGAGCAGCCGAAGCACCACCGGGCGCTGCCGAGCCGAGCACCTCCATCCCGCGCGGAGCTGCGCCAGATCCGCATCTGGATTCGCCCGCTCACGACCTCGCGGCGCCAGGTCCCCCAGCAGAGGCGCCCACCAGGCAGGGAACACGGGCTGCCACCCCACCGCTCCAGATCCTCGCTGGAGGGACAAATCCCTCGAGCTCCTCGCCGCCGCCGCAAGAGGGAGCGCCGCAGCCACCACCTCGCCGGAGGACGCCGCCTAGGGATCCGCCAGAGAGCGCCAGGGCGGCCGCCGAGCCGCCGGAGACCGCATCGCGCAGCCGCGGGGGGCCGAGCCTCCCCCACCAAAGAAACTCGGAGAAACGCCCCGCCGCCGCCGTCTGCCGGGCGGGCTTAGCCCGCCGGCGTCCTCCGGCGGCGGCGAGGGAGGAGGAGGCGAGGAGGAGGGGTGGCGGCGGCGGCGGTTTTGGGATCCGCCCGAGCCGCCCCTAGAGCGACGCGGGCGTCCGAGAGGACAATTCTCTTGATTAACTCCCGTAGTTAATGGTCTATTTACCCTACTCATGTGTAGGAGATTTATCGAACTCACGTCATCCCAAGCTATCAAGGACCTGCTAGTTCTACATCAGATTTTGTTTTTGATTTGATCTTTAATCTACTCAAAACTTACTAAATATAAAAGGTAGTGATGGCCACATGCCCCAATTGAAAGTTGTTAACACTCAAAAATAAAGAAAAATAGAAAGTTGTGTGTTTACTAGTAACTTTTTGTTGGTAAACCTAGTATATTTGTTTGTGACCCAAACCATCGTATTTCAGACTCCAGCTTTTGCAAAAACCTAACCCTGTAAAATAAATAAATCATGTCGCACAATGCTAAGTATGGCAAAAAAAAATTTACTCGTTAAGCAGTTTAGTGGACTCGATTCGATAGTGCTCAGATTACACCCAAATATCTCAAAATAAATAAGTATTTTTTGTGATTCGAAATTATCCTTCGGCTCCACTACAACCACATACCTTAAATTCAAAGCAAGCATGCTAACTATTGTTGGGGCTCGAATTGAACCCTTCATCCTATGCATTTCAAATTTCTGACATACCACACACTCTTGAATATACAAATGTCAACATCATTTTGTTTTAATAAAGGTATCGCATATCTAATGGTCTCACTTCAGTTTGCCCAAAATAATTAGATTTTATATTATTGGATATGTGTCGGATATATGTAAGCGTTGTTTGACAATTGTGATAGAATTAGCGTAGGATTTGGTATTTGAGTCAAACAGGTTAATCCAGGGCTAACATGTAAATAGACTGTGGCAAAACAAAACTAGATTAAACTAAGTTGGTAGGCTAGACACCGCTCACGAGAGGCACGGTCTGTACAACCTCTAGCCAAAAAAAATCTTTTTATATCTCTTTTAAAATTCTATGAAGACCTGGTCTATAACTAGGAAAACTAGAGTCGTCTCACCATCAAGGATATTATTCTGGTCACAATAAAACAGAGTACTCCAGAATACCTCATGCATTCTCTGAATTTCGACAAGCTTTCTAATGTCTCGAGTAACTCATAACACCTAACTACCACTCTCATTTCCCAGATTTCATTTAGAGAAAAGGCATATGCTCGCTTTATAACAGAAGGAGCCCTTTTCACAAAAAGAAAATATAACAGAAAGGGGAGAGAACCCCGCTTGCACTTTCTAGATACCCTAGTCTGTCCAGCCTCCGAACTTCGTCGATATTAAGGCCCACTTTGTTTAAGAAATGATGCTCATACCTGGCACTCAATTCCTATTTTAAGAACACAATCACTCAATGTGCATAGGCTCCAATTTCACAAATGTTATGGGACCGTGAAAAAAAAAACTACTCTCCAGAATGGATAAGTGCGCTTGTGCTTTTTTTACCACTAGTAAGCTTGCACGTGCACGTCTCCGCCCAACGAAAATATTTGCTCATAGAACCATTCTAAGCCATCTATGCTCATAGAAACCTTTTAAGCCATCTATATTATATTGTCTACGTCACATTGGATAATCTATTGTGAATTGAATTATGCAAGCTCAGTTAGTCACCTCAAATTAAAAAATATGTAGTGTGCCTTTTACAAATACTTCCTCTGTAAAGAAATATAGAAGCCTTTAGATCACTAAATTAGTGATCTAAATGCTCGTATATTTCTTTACAGAGTGAGCATAAAGAAGACATGCTAAAACAAAAAAATGGCTCTTGTGCCGGCTTTGAATTCACACAAGATTAATTGAAAGCAAATAAAACATGTTGAAACAAAAGGGATAAGAGCATCTTCAAAACTCATAGTTATGTAGGAGCATCAACATTGATCCGACAACTTGTTAAACAAGATACATCTAGAATGATAATATAAAAGTCAACATGTGCTTATCACGAAAGCAATAGATAATAATAGTAAAAAATATGAATTGACCTTTGTCTCGAGAACAACATGCCATGTATATTGGCAATTTCAAAAGTTAAGAGAGTTAGCTCAAGACAACTTTGCTAAATTCAGCAATATATTTGCGTATCTTAAGGCAATCTTCATTGCACCTCACCGTTCTCAGCAAGTGGAACCACTATGTAGTAATTCTGTTTAGCTAATTAGCCATAAAAATAATACATATGATTGATGATTTAAACGTGCTGACCACCGCCACGAGGGCCTTGCTCGGGTCGATTGTTTTCGCTCGGCTGCCCATATGTGACACTTTGTGTGCCTTATGCCCAGCGCCGACAATGCAAGTATGCAACAATTCCCTTCCTTGTTTGGTCAATCAAGATTCACATTTTTAGGTTTAGAACATAAATAGAAAGAATAGCAAAACAATACATGCGAAGGCATAGGGCGTTGGGCGTGACTGCACAAGGAGACGTGCTCGTACATGTCGTGGTCGCGTAGCGCTGCAGGCCCACGTCGCCGTCATTGCTCGGGACGAGAAGACCAGTGTCGGGGAAACTGGTCGCCCACGAACACCTATGGGACCGGAGCCCCTTCCACGGTACGGTGAGGGAGCGGAGGGAGCACAAAGAGCAGATCGAGGGGCACACGCGGGCGGTTTACCCAGGTTCGGGCCGCGCGGACGCGTAAAACCCTACTCCTGCTTTGGTTGTATTGGGTTCTTGAGCTCGGGAGCTTGAAGATCTACAGTACTAGCTACACCGAGCGTGTGAGTGATCGAGTTTCTGGAATCGAACCTCCTCTACGTTGTGCATGGGCCTCCTTTTATAGCTCAAAGGGGTCACCGACAGGTGTCAACGTAGATGAGGGTAAAAGTGTAAAATCGGTGGTAGATGGAACAGTGCATGAGCAGTGGTCTATACCTAACTGTAGGATCGAAAGTATGTCTAGAGGGGGGGTGATTAGACTACTTGTCAATATAAAAATTCTGCCTTTTGACAAAGAACAGTTTTTGGCAGATTCACAATTATGATCAAGTCAAGCATCACCCTACACATGCAATTCTAGAGTATAGGCAGCGGAAAGTAAATTGCACATGTAGTAAAGAGAGATGGAGAAGAGCAAACGCAATTTTGGAGACGCGGTGATTTTTCCCGTGGTTCCGATAGGTGGCGCTATCGTACATCCACGTTGATGGAGACTTCAACCCACGGAGGGTAACGGCTGCGCGAGTCCACGGAGGGCTCCACCCACGAAGGGTCCACGAAGAAGCAACCTTGTCTATTCCATCATGGCCTACGCCCACGGAGGGCTAGCCTTACTCGGGGTAGATCTTCACGAAGTAGGCGATCTCCTTGCCCTTACAAACTTCTTGGTTCAACTCCACATCTCGACGACGGAGGCTCCCAAGCGACACCTAACCAATCTAGGAGGCACCACCCTCCAAAAGGTAATAGATGTTGTAGATGATGATGAACTCCTTGCTCTTGTACTTCAAATGATAATCTCCCCAACACTCAACTCTCCTCACTGATTTGGCTGTGGTGGAAGAAAGGATTGAGTGGAAAGCAACTTGGGAAGGCTAGAGATCAAGCTTCATATGGTGGGAGTGGAGCAACTTGATCTCAACACAAGGGTAGGTAGTTCTCTTCTCAGAAATGTAAGGTAGGAGTGGTAGTTCTTTCTGATGGCTCTCTCCACGAATGAAGAGGGGGTGGAGGGGTATAAATAGCCTCCACACAAAATCCAACCGTTACACACATTTGAGCAATCTCGGTGGGACCGAAGTGGACAACTCGGTGAGACCGATAGTTCAAATAATGTGAACGTTGGGATTTTCGGTGGGACCGAATATACAATCTCGGTTAGTCCGATTCGTGCAATGACAAGAGCATGCCAGTTTCGGTGGGACCGACTTCATCATCTCGGTGACACCGATTTGATGACAGAAGGTTACAGAAACTTGGCAACTCATGTTTCGGTGAGACCGAGTTCAGAATCGGAAAATCCGAGTTTACTAGGGTTTGGCTTATGGCTGAGGTGGTTCATGTTGGGGAACGTTGCATGGAAAACAAAATTTTTTCTCTACGTTCACCAAGATCAATCTAGTAGATGCAACTACGAGGGGAGAGTAGGATCCACATACCCTTGTAGATCGCTAACCGGAAGCGTTATGAACGCGGATGATGGAGTCGTACTCGTCGCGATTCAGATCGCCGAAGACCTAGCACCGAAGCGACGGTGCCTCCGCGTTCTTCACACGTACGGCTCGGGGACGTCTCCTCCTTCTTGATCCAGCAAGGGGTGGAGGAGAGGTTGATGGAGAACCGGCAGCACGACGGCGTGGTGGTGATGGTGGAGGAGAATTCCAGCAGGGCTTCGCCTAAGCACCGCGGGAGAAGAAGATGTTGTGGGAGAGGGAGGGCAGCACCGAGGCACAAACTGTGTTGGCTGCCCTCCCTTTGCCCCACTATATATAGGGGGGGTGGAGAGGTGAGGGCGCCCTAGGGTTTCCCCCTAGGGGGCCGGCGGCCAGGGCAAAGGGGGGGCGGCGGCCAAGGCAGGGGGGGCGGCGGCCAGGGCCAGGCCCTAGGGTTTCCCCCCCTAGGTGCCTTGCCCCCCAAGGCTAGGGGGTGCGGCCACCCTAGAGGGGTCCACCCCCCTTGGCGCACAAGGAGAGGGCCCAGGGGGGGCGCACAGCCCCCTGAGGGCTGCGGTGTTCCCCCTTGTGGCCCATTAGGCCCAGAACTGCTTCCGGTCCCCCGAAACCGCTTTCCGGTACTCCGCCGATTTCCCGATGCTCCCCGGAACACTTCCGGACTCCGAAACCTTTCATCCTATATATCAATCTTCGTCTCCGGACCATTCCGGAGACCCTCGTCACGTCCGGGATCTCATCCGGGACTCCGAACAACCTTCGGTAACCATACACTTTTCTCACTAACAACCCTAGCGTCACCGAACGTTAAGTGTGTAGACCCTGCGGGTTCGGAAACCATGTAGACATGACCGAGACACTCCCAGGTCAATAACCAATAGCGGGATCTGGATACCCATATTGGTTCCCACATGTTTCTCGATGATCTCATCGGATGAACCACGATGTCAAGGATTCAGGCAATCCCGTATACAGTTTCCTTTGTCTTGTCGGTATGTTACTTGCCCGAGATTCGATCGTCGGTATCTCTATACCTAGTTCAATCTCGTTACCGGCAAGTCTCTTTACTCGTTACCGTAATACATAATCCCGTGACCAACTACTTAGTCACTTTGAGCTCATTGAGATGACGTATTACCGAGTGGGCCTGGAGATACCTCTCCGTCACACGGAGTGACAAATCCCAGTCTCGATCCATGTCAACTCAACAGACACCCTCGGAGGTACCTGTAGAGTACCTTTATAGTCACCCAGTTACGTTGTGACGTTTGGCACACACAAAGCACTCCTACGGTGTCAGTGAGTTACATGATCTCATGGTCATAGGAACTTATACTTGACATGCAGAAAACTATAGCGATAACTGACACGATCAAAAGCTATGTTTAACGTTTGGGTCTCGTCCATCACATCATTCTCCTAATGATGTGATCCCGTTATCAAATGACAACTCATGTCTATGACCTGGAAACCGCGGTCATCTTTGATCAACGAGCTAGTCCTGTAGAGGCTCACTAGGGACACAAAGTCTGTCTATTCATCCACACATGTATTTGAGTTTCCAATCAATACAATTATAGCATGGATAATAAACGATTATCATGAACAAGGAAATATAATAATAACTCTTTTATTATTGCCTCTAGGGCATATTTCCAACAGTCTCCCACTTGCACTAGAGTCAATAATCTAGCATTACAAGGTAATGAATCTAACACCCATAGAGTCTTGGTGTTGATCGTGCTTAGCCCGTGGAAGAGGCTTAGTCAACTGATCTGCAACATTCAAATCCGTGTGTACTTTGCAAATGTTTATGTCCTCCTCCTTGACCGAATCGCGGATGGAATTGAAGCGTCGCTTTATGTGTCTGGTCCTCTTGTGAAACCTTGGTTCCTTGGCTAGAGCAATGGCACCAGTGTTGTCACAGAACAGAGTCATTGGGTTCAGTGCACTAGGCACAACTCCAAGATCTGTCATGAACTCCTTCATCCAGACACCTTCCTTTGCCGCCTCCGAGGTAGCTATATACTCCGCTTCACATGTAGAATCAGCTACCACGCTCTGCTTGGAACTGCACCAGCTTACCGCTCCCCCGTTGAGAATATATACGTATCCGGTTTGAGACTTAGAGTCATCCGGATCAGTGTCAAAACTTGCATCGACGTAACCCTTTACGACGAGCTCTTGATCACCTCCATAAACGAGAAACATATCCTTAGTCCTTTTCAGGTACTTTAGGATATTCTTGACCGCTGTCCAGTGATCCATACCAGGATTACTTTGAAACCTTTCGGCCATACTTATGGCAAGGCTGACATCTGGTCTCGTGCACAGCATTGCATACATGATAGAGCCTATGGCTGAAGCATAGGGGACGACACTCATCTTTTCTCTATCTTCCGCAGTCACTGGGCACTGAGTCTTACTCTACTTTGTACCTTGCAATACCGGCAAGAACCCCTTCTTGGATTGATCCATTTTGAACTTCTTCAAAACTTTATCAAGGTATGTGCTTTGTGAAAGTCCTATCAAGCGTCTTGATCTATCTCTATAGATCTTGATGCCCAATATGAAAGCAGCTTCACCGAGATCCTTCATCGAAAAACTCTTGTTCAAATACCCCTTCACGCTATCCAAAAATTCTATATTGTTTCCAATCAGCAATATGTCATCCACATATAATATTAGAAACGCTATAGAGCTCCCACTCACTTTCTTGTAAATACAAGCTTCATTGTAAACTTGTATAAAACCAAACGCTTTGATCACCTCATCAAAGCGAAGATTCCAACTCCGAGATGCTTGCACCAGCCCATAAATGGAACGCTGAAGCCTGCATACTTTGTCAGCATTCTCTGGATCGACAAAACCTTCTGGTTGCATCATATACAACTCTTCCTTAAGAAAACCGTTAAGGAACGTTGTTTTGACATCCATCTGCCAAATTTCATAATCGAAATATGCAGCTATTGCTAACATGATTCGGACGGATTTAAGCATCGCTACGGGTGAGAAAGTCTCATCGTAGTCAATCCCTTGAACTTGTGAAAAACCCTTTGCCACAAGTCGAGCTTTATACACGGTGACATTACCGTCAGCGTCCGTCTTCCTCTTAAAAATCCATTTATTCTGAATGGCCTTCCGCCCTTCAGGTAATACTTCCAAAGTCCATACTTTGTTTTCATACATGGATCCCATCTCGGATTTCATGGCCTCTAGCCATTTGTCGGAATCTGGGCCCACCATCGCTTCTCCATAGCTCGTAGGTTCACCGTTGTCTAACAACATGACCTCCAAGACAGGGTTACCATACCACTCAGGTGCAGTGCGTACCCTTGTCGACCTACGAGGTTCGGTAGTAACTTGATCAGAAGCTTCTTGATCATCATCATTGGCTTCCTCTTCAACCTCTGCAGGCTCCACAAAAACATCTTTCTGTGCTGCGCTACTTTCTGGTTGAAGCAGAGGTTCAATAACCTCATCAAGTTCTACCTTCCTCCCACTCAATTCTTTCGAGAGAAACTCTTTCTCGAGAAAGGACCCGTTCTTAGCGACAAACACTTTGCCCTCGGATCTGAGAAAGAAGGTGTACCCAACTGTTTCTTTTGGGTATCCTATGAAGACACATTTGTCCGCTTTGGGTTCGAGCTTTTCTGGCTGAAGCCTTTTGACATAAGCATCGCAACCCCAAACCTTGAGAAAAGACAACTTAGGTTTCTTACCAAACCACAGTTCATACGGTGTTGTCTCAACGGACTTAGATGGAGCCCTATTTAAAGTGAATGCAGCTGTCTCTAACGCATATCCCCAAAACGATAGTGGCAAATCGGCAAGAGACATCATAGAACGTACCATATCTAATAGGGTTCGATTACGACGTTCGGACACACCATTACGCTGTGGTGTTCCAGGTGGCGTCAACTGTGAAACAATTCCACATTTTCTTAAGTGATCACCAAACTCATAACTCAGATATTCTCCCCCTCGATCAGATCGTAGGAACTTGATCTTCTTGTTACGATGATTTTCAACTTCACTCTGAAATTGCTTGAACTTTTCAAAAGTTTCAAACTTATGCTTCATCAAGTAAATATACCCATATCTACTTAAGTCGTCAGTGAAGGTGAGAAAATAACGATATCCACCGCGCGCCGTTACACTCATCGGACCGCACACATCAGTATGTATGATTTCCAATAAGTCACTTGCCCGTTCCATTGTCCCTGAAAACGGGGTCCTTGTCATCTTGCCCATGAGGCACGGCTCGCACGTGTCAAGTGATTCAAAATCAAGAGACTCCAGAAGTCCATCAGCATGGAGCTTCCTCATGCGTTTCACGCCGATATGACCGAGACGGCAGTGCCACAAGAAAGTGGTATTATCTTTATCTACTCTACATCTTTTGGCATCAATGTTATGAACATGTGTATCATCACTATCGAGATTCAACAAGAATAAACCCCTAACTTCGGGTGCATGACCATAAAAGATATTACTCATATAAATAGAACAACCATTATTCTCGTCTTAAATGAGTAACCGTCTCGCAATAAACAAGATCCAGATATAATGTTCATGCTTAACGCAGGCACTAAATAACAATTATTCAGGTTCATAACTAATCCCGATGGTAATCGAAGAGCGAGCGTGCCGACGGCGATCACATCAACCTTGGAACCGTTTCCCACGCGCATCGTCACTTCGTCCTTCGCCAGCCTCCGTTTATTCCGCAGTTCCTGTTTAGAGTTGCAAATGTGAGCAACCGAACCGGTATCAAATACCCAGGCACTACAACGAGAGTTGGTAAGGTACACATCAATAACATGTATATCACATATACCTTTGTTGTTGTTGGCCCCCTTCTTGTCCGCCAGATACTTGGGGCAGTTCCGCTTCCAGTGGCCATTTCCCTTGCAATAGAAACACTCAGTCTCTGGCTTGGGCCCAGCCTTGGGTTTCTTCACTGGATTAGCAACTGCTTTGCCACCCTTCTTAGAGTTACCCTTCTTGCCCTTGCCATTCTTCTTGAAACTGGTGGTCTTATTGACCATCAACACTTGATACTCCTTCTGGATGTCTGCCTCAGCGACTTTCAGCATCGAAAACAGCTCGGCGATGGTTTTATTCATCCCTTGCATGTTGTACTGCTGGACGAAGCTCTTGTAGCTTGGAGGGAGTGACTGGAGAATTCTGTCAATGATAGCCTCATCCGGGAACACAAGTCCCAGATCAGCTATGCGGGTATAGTACCCAGACATCTTCAGTAAGTGCTCACTGACAGACGAATTCTCCTCCATCTTGCAAGCGAAGAATTTATCGGTGGTCTCATACCTCTCGATCTTAGCTTTCTTCTCAAAGATGAATTTCAACTCCGTGTACATCTCATATGCACCATGACGTTCAAAACGCCTTTGGAGTCCTCCTTCCAAGCCGTACAACATGGCACACTGTACTATCGAATAGTCATCCGAACGCGTCTGCCAGACGTTCATATCGTCCGCAGAGGCTCCAGGAGCGGGGGGTTGACCTAGCGGTGCATTTAGGACATAAACCTTTTGGGCAGCTGTGAGGATGATCCTCAGATTGCGGAGCCAGTCCACAAAATTGCTCCCATCATCTTTCAGTTTAGCTTTCTCTAGGAACGCATTAAAATTCAGGGGAACTCCTGCGCGAGCCATCTACAACATAAATTTGCAAAGACATTTTAGACTATTGTTCATGATAAGTGAGTTATTACCTAATCAAATTAATTATAACTCCCACTCAAATTGACATCCCTCCGGTCATTCGAGCGTGACATGATCCAAATTCACCAACCCAAGTCCGATCATCACGTGAGATGAGGTGGTGTCAATGGTGAACATCAACATGTTGATCATATCTACTATATGACTCATGCTCGACCTTTCGGTCCTCCGTGTTCCGAGGCCATGTCTGTACATGCTAGGCTCGTCAAGTCTAACCCGAGTGTTCTGCACGTGCAAAACTGGCTTGCACCCGTTGTATGCGAACGTAGAGTCTATCACACCCGATCATCACGTGGTGCTTCGAAACGACGAACCTTCGCAACGGCGCACACTCGGGGGGAACACAATTTTATCTTGAAATTTTAGTGAAGGATCATCTTATAATGCTACCGTCGTCCTAAGCAAAATAAGATGCGTAAAAGGATTAACATCACATGCAAATCATAAGTGACATGATATGGCCATCAACTCGTGCTTTTGATCTCCATCTCCAAAGCACCGGCATGATCTCCATCGTCACCGGCGCCACACCATGATCTCCATCATCATGATCTCCATCATCGTGTCGCCATCGGGGTTGTCGGCGCCCACCATGCTCTTACTACTATTGCTACCGTTTAGCGATAAAGTAAAGCATTACAAAGCGCTTGAAGATTGACACGCAGGTCATACAAAGATTAAAGACAACCCTATGGCTCCTGCCGGTTGCCGTATGCATCGACATGCAAGTCGATATTAACTATTACAACATGATCATCTCATACATCAAATATAATTCATCATGTCATTGGCCATATCATATCACATGCATACCCTGCAAAAACAAGTTAGACGTCCTCTAATTTGTTGTTGCATGTTTTACGTGGCTGCTATGGGTATCTAGCAAGAACGTTTCTTACCTACGCAAAACCACAACGGTGATATTCAAGTTGCTATTTAACCTTCTACAAGGACCGCCTTGTTCTATTCCGATTCAACTAAGATAGGAGAGACAGACACCCGCCAGCCATCTTATGCAACAAAAGTCACATGTCTGTCGATGGAACCGGTCTCATGTACGTGGACATGTAAAGTTGGTCCGGGCCGCTTCATCCTATAATACCGCTGAATCAAGAAAGACTAAGGAGGGCAGCAATTTAAACATCAACGCCACAAACCCTTTTGTGTTCTACTCGAGAAAGCATCTACGCAAGATCCTAGCTCATGATGCCACTGTTGGGGAACGTTGCATGGAAAACAAAATTTTTTCTCTACGTTCACCAAGATCAATCTAGTAGATGCAACTACGAGGGGAGAGTAGGATCCACATACCCTTGTAGATCGCTAAGCGGAAGCGTTATGAATGCGGATGATGGAGTCGTACTCGTCGCGATTCAGATCGCCGAAGACCTAGCACCGAAGCGACGGTGCCTCCGCGTTCTTCACACGTACGGCTCGGGGACGTCTCCTCCTTCTTGATCCAGCAAGGGGTGGAGGAGAGGTTGATGGAGAACCGGCAGCACGACGGCGTGGTGGTGATGGTGGAGGAGAATTCCAGCAGGGCTTCGCCTAAGCACCGCGGGAGAAGAAGATGTTGTGGGAGAGGGAGGGCAGCACCGAGGCACAAACTGTGTTGGCTGCCCTCCCTTTGCCCCACTATATATAGGGGGGGTGGAGAGGTGAGGGCGCCCTAGGGTTTCCCCCTAGGGGGCCGGCGGCCAGGGCAAAGGGGGGGCGGCGGCCAAGGCAGGGGGGGGCGGCGGCCAGGGCCAGGCCCTAGGGTTTCCCCCCCTAGGTGCCTTGCCCCCCAAGGCTAGGGGGTGCGGCCACCCTAGAGGGGTCCACCCCCCTTGGCGCACAAGGAGAGGGCCCAGGGGGGGGCGCACAGCCCCCTGAGGGCTGCGGTGTTCCCCCTTGTGGCCCATTAGGCCCAGAACTGCTTCCGGTCCCCCGAAACCGCTTTCCGGTACTCCGCCGATTTCCCGATGCTCCCCGGAACACTTCCGGACTCCGAAACCTTTCATCCTATATATCAATCTTCGTCTCCGGACCATTCCGGAGACCCTCGTCACGTCCGGGATCTCATCCGGGACTCCGAACAACCTTCGGTAACCATACACTTTTCTCACTAACAACCCTAGCGTCACCGAACGTTAAGTGTGTAGACCCTGCGGGTTCGGAAACCATGTAGACATGACCGAGACACTCCCAGGTCAATAACCAATAGCGGGATCTGGATACCCATATTGGTTCCCACATGTTTCTCGATGATCTCATCGGATGAACCACGATGTCAAGGATTCAGATAATCCCGTATACAGTTCCCTTTGTCTCGTCGGTATGTTACTTGCCCGAGATTCGATCGTCGGTATCTCTATACCTAGTTCAATCTCGTTACCGGCAAGTCTCTTTACTCGTTACCGTAATACATAATCCCGTGACCAACTACTTAGTCACTTTGAGCTCATTGAGATGACGTATTACCGAGTGGGCCCGAAGATACCTCTCCGTCACACGGAGTGACAAATCCCAGTCTCGATCCATGTCAACTCAACGGATACCCTCGGAGATACCTGTAGAGTACCTTTATAGTCACCCAGTTACGTTGCGACGTTTGGCACACACAAAGCACTCCTACGGTGTCAGTGAGTTACATGATCTCATGGTCATAGGAACTTATACTTGACATGCAGAAAACTATAGCGATAACTGACACGATCAAAAGCTATGTTTAACGTTTGGGTCTCGTCCATCACATCATTCTCCTAATGATGTGATCCCGTTATCAAATGACAACTCATGTCTATGACCTGGAAACCGCGGTCATCTTTGATCAACGAGCTAGTCCTGTAGAGGCTCACTAGGGACACAAAGTCTGTCTATTTATCCACACATGTATTTGAGTTTCCAATCAATACAATTATAGCATGGACAATAAACGATTATCATGAACAAGGAAATATAATAATAACTCTTTTATTATTGCCTCTAGGGCATATTTCCAACAGTCTCCCACTTGCACTAGAGTCAATAATCTAGCATTACAAGGTAATGAATCTAACACCCATAGAGTCTTGGTGTTGATCGTGCTTAGCCCGTGGAAGAGGCTTAGTCAACGGATCTGCAACATTCAAATCCGTGTGTACTTTGCAAATGTTTATGTCCTCCTCCTTGACCGAATCGCGGATGGAATTGAAGCGTCGCTTTATGTGTCTGGTCCTCTTGTGAAACCTTGGTTCCTTGGCTAGAGCAATGGCACCAGTGTTGTCACAGAACAGAGTCATTGGGTTCAGTGCACTAGGCACAACTCCAAGATCTGTCATGAACTCCTTCATCCAGACACCTTCCTTTGCCGCCTCCGAGGCAGCTATATACTCCGCTTCACATGTAGAATCAGCTACCACGCTCTGCTTGGAACTGCACCAGCTTACCGCTCTCCCGTTGAGAATATATACGTATCCGGTTTGTGACTTAGAGTCATCCGGATCTGTGTCAAAGCTTGCATCGACGTAACCCTTTACGACGAGCTCTTGATCACCTCCATAAACGAGAAACATATCCTTAGTCCTTTTCAGGTACTTTAGGATATTCTTGACCGCTGTCCAGTGATCCATACCAGGATTACTATGAAACCTTCCGGCCATACTTATGGCAAGGCTGACATCTGGTCTTGTGCACAGCATTGCATACATGATAGAGCCTATGGCTGAAGCATAGGGGACGACACTCATCTTTTCTCTATCATCCGCAGTCACTGGGCATTGAGTCTTACTCAACTTCGTACCTTGCAATACCGGCAAGAACCCCTTCTTGGATTGATCCATTTTGAACTTCTTCAAAACTTTATCAAGGTATGTGCTTTGTGAAAGTCCTATCAAGCGTCTTGATCTATCTCTATAGATCTTGATGCCCAATATGAAAGCAGCTTCACCGAGATCTTTCATCGAAAAACTCTTGTTCAAATACCCCTTCACGCTATCCAAAAATTCTATATTGTTTCCAATCAGCAATATGTCATCCACATATAATATTAGAAACGCTATAGAGCTCCCACTCACTTTCTTGTAAATACAAGCTTCATTGTAAACTTGTATAAATCCAAACGCTTTGATCACCTCATCAAAGCGAAGATTCCAACTCCGAGATGCTTGCACCAGCCCATAAATGGAACGCTGGAGCTTGCATACTTTGTCAGCATTCTCTGGATCGACAAAACCCTCTGGTTGCATCATATACAACTCTTCCTTAAGAAAACCGTTAAGGAACGCTGTTTTGACATCCATCTGCCAAATTTCATAATCGAAATATGCAGCTATTGCTAACATGATTCGGACGGATTTAAGCATCGCTACGGGTGAGAAAGTCTCATCGTAGTCAATCCCTTGAACTTGTGAAAAACCCTTTGCCACAAGTCGAGCTTTATACACGGTGACATTACCGTCAGCGTCCGTCTTCCTCTTAAAAATCCATTTATTCTGAATGGCCTTCCGCCCTTCAGGTAATACTTCCAAAGTCCATACTTTGTTTTCATACATGGATCCCATCTCGGATTTCATGGCCTCTAACCATTTGTCGGAATCCGGGCCCACCATCGCTTCTCCATAGCTCGTAGGTTCACCGTTGTCTAACAACATGACCTCCAAGACAGGGTTACCATACCACTCAGGTGCAGTGCGTACCCTTGTCGACCTACGAGGTTCGGTAGTAACTTGATCAGAAGCTTCTTGATCATCATCATTGGCTTCCTCTTCAACTTCTGCAGGCTCCACAAAAACATCTTTCTGTGCTGCGCTATTCTCTGGTTGAAGCAGAGGTTCAATAACCTCATCAAGTTCTACCTTCCTCCCACTCAATTCTTTCGAGAGAAACTCTTTCTCGAGAAAGGACCCGTTCTTAGCGACAAACACTTTGCCCTCGGATCTGAGATAGAAGGTGTACCCAACTGTTTCTTTTGGGTATCCTATGAAGACACATTTGTCCGCTTTGGGTTCGAGCTTTTCTGGCTGAAGCCTTTTGACATAAGCATCGCAACCCCAAACCTTGAGAAAAGACAACTTAGGTTTCTTACTAAACCATAGTTCATACGGTGTTGTCTCAACGGACTTAGATGGAGCCCTATTTAAAGTGAATGCAGCTGTCTCTAACGCATATCCCCAAAACGATAGTGGCAAATCGGCAAGAGACATCATAGAACGTACCATATCTAATAGGGTTCGATTACGACGTTCGGACACACCATTACGCTGTGGTGTTCCAGGTGGTGTCAACTGTGAAACAATTCCACATTTTCTTAAGTGATCACCAAACTCATAACTCAGATATTCTCCCCCCCGATCAGATCGTAGGAACTTGATCTTCTTGTTACGATGATTTTCAACTTCACTCTGAAATTGTTTGAACTTTTCAAAAGTTTTAGACTTATGCTTCATCAAGTAAATATACCCATATCTACTTAAGTCGTCAGTGAAGGTGAGAAAATAACGATATCCACCGCGCGCCGTTACACTCATCGGACCGCACACATCAGTATGTATGATTTCCAATAAGTCACTTGCCCGTTCCATTGTCCCTGAAAACGGGGTCCTTGTCATCTTGCCCATGAGGCACGGCTCGCACGTGTCAAGTGATTCAAAATCAAGAGACTCCAAAAGTCCATCAGCATGGAGCTTCCTCATGCGTTTCACGCCGATATGACCGAGACGGCAGTGCCACAAGAAAGTGGTATTATCATTATCTACTCTACATCTTTTGGCATCAATGTTATGAACATGTGTATCATCGCTATCGAGATTCAATAAGAATAAACCCCTAACTTCGGGTGCATGACCATAAAAGATATTACTCATATAAATAGAACAACCATTATTCTCTGACTTAAATGAGTAACCGTCTCGCAATAAACAAGATCCAGATATAATGTTCATGCTTAACGCAGGCACTAAATAACAATTATTCAGGTTCATAACTAATCCCGATGGTAATCGAAGAGCGAGCGTGCCGACGGCGATCACATCAACCTTGGAACCATTTCCCACGCGCATCGTCACTTCGTCCTTCGCCAGCCTCCGTTTATTCCGCAGTTCCTGTTTAGAGTTGCAAATGTGAGCAACCGAACCGGTATCAAATACCCAGGCACTACAACGAGAGTTGGTAAGGTACGCATCAATAACATGTATATCACATATACCTTTGTTGTTGTTGGCCCCCTTCTTGTCCGCCAGATACTTGGGGCAGTTCCGCTTCCAGTGGCCGTTCCCCTTGCAATAGAAACACTCAGTCTCTGGCTTGGGCCCAGCCTTGGGTTTCTTCACTGGATTAGCAACTGCTTTGCCACCCTTCTTAGAGTTACCCTTCTTGCCCTTGCCATTCTTCTTGAAACTGGTGGTTTTATTGACCATCAACACTTGATACTCCTTCTGGATGTCTGCCTCAGCGACTTTCAGCATCGAAAACAGCTCGGCGATGGTCTTGTTCATCCCTTGCATGTTATACTGCTGCACGAAGCTCTTGTAGCTTGGAGGGAGTGACTGGAGAATTCTGTCAATGATAGCCTCATCCGGGAACACAAGTCCCAGATTAGCTATGCGGGTATAGTACCCAGACATCTTCAGTAAGTGCTCACTGACAGACGAATTCTCCTCCATCTTGCAAGCAAAGAATTTATCGGTGGTCTCATACCTCTCGATCTTAGCATTCTTCTCAAAGATGAACTTCAACTCCTGGTACATCTCATATGCACCATGACGTTCAAAATGCCTTTGAAGTCCTCCTTCCAAGCCGTACAACATGGCACACTGCACTATCGAATAGTCATCCGAACGTGTCTGCCAGACGTTCAAAACGTCTGCAGGGGCTGTAGGAGCGGGGGGGTCACCTAGCGGTGCATTTAGGACATAAACCTTTTGGGCAGCTGTGAGGATGATCCTCAGATTGCGGAGCCAGTCCACAAAGTTGCTCCCGTCATCTTTCAGTTTAGCTTTCTCTAGGAATGCATTAAAATTCAGGGGAGCTTCTGCGCGAGCCATCTACAACAAAAGATTTGCAAAGACATTTTAGACTATTGTTCATGATAAGTGAGTTACTACCTAATCAAATTATTTATAACTCCCACTCAAATTGACATCCCTCTGGTCATTCGAGCGTGACATGATCCAAATTCACCAACCCAAGTCCGATCATCACGTGAGATGAGGTGGTGTCAATGGTGAACATCAACATGTTGATCATATCTACTATATGACTCATGCTCGACCTTTCGGTCCTCCGTGTTCCGAGGCCATGTCTGTACATGCTAGGCTCGTCAAGTCTAACCCGAGTGTTCTGCATGTGCAAAACTGGCTTGCACCCGTTGTATGCGAACGTAGAGTCTATCACACCCGATCATCACGTGGTGCTTCGAAACGACGAACCTTCGCAACGGCGCACACTCGGGGGGAACACAATTTTATCTTGAAATTTTAGTGAAGGATCATCTTATAATGCTACCGTCGTCCTAAGCAAAATAAGATGCATAAAAGGATTAACATCACATGCAGATCATAAGTGACATGATATGGCCATCAACTCGTGCTTTTGATCTCCATCTCCAAAGCACCGGCATGATCTCCATCGTCACCGGCGCCACACCATGATCCCCATCATCATGATCTCCATCATCGTGTCGCCATCGGGGTTGTCGGCGCCCACCATGCTCTTACTACTATTGCTACCGTTTAGCGATAAAGTAAAGCATTACAAAGCGCTTAATGATTGACACGCAGGTCATACAAAAATTAAAGACAACCCTATGGCTCCTGCCGGTTGCCGTATGCATCGACATGCAAGTCGATATTAACTATTACAACATGATCATCTCATACATCAAATATATCTCATCATGTCATTGGCCATATCATATCACATACATACCCTGCAAAAACAAGTTAGACGTCCTCTAATTTGTTGTTGCATGTTTTACGTGGCTGCTATGGGTATCTAGCAAGAACGCTTCTTACCTACGCAAAGCCACAACGGTGATATTCAAGTTGCTATTTAACCTTCTACAAGGACCGCCTTGTTCTATTCCGATTCAACTAAGATAGGAGAGACAGACACCCGCCAGCCATCTTATGCAACAAAAGTCACATGTCTGTCGATGGAACCGGTCTCGTGTACGTGGACATGTAAAGTTGGTCCGGGCCGCTTCATCCCATAATACCGCTGAATCAAGAAAGACTAAGGAGGGCAGCAATTTAAACATCAACGCCCACAAACCCTTTTGTGTTCTACTCGAGAAAGCATCTACGCAAGATCCTAGCTCTGATACCACTGTTGGGGAACGTTGCATGGGAAACAAAAAAATTTCCTACATTCACCAAGATCAATCTAGGAGATGCTACTACGAGAGGAGAGTTGGATCCACGTACCCTTGTAGATCGCTAAGCGGAAGCGTTAAGAACGCGGTTGATGGAGTCGTACTCGCCGCGATTCAGATCGCCGAAGATCCTAGCACCGAAGCAACGGTGCCTCCGCGTTCTTCACACGTACGGCTCGGGGACGTCTCCTCCTTCTTGATCCAGCAAGGGGTGGAGGAGAGGTTGATGGAGAGACCGGCAGCACGACGGCGTGGTGGTGATGGTGGAGGAGGATTCCAGCAGGGCTTCGCCTAAGCACCGCGGGAAGACGAATATGTTGTGGCAGAGGGAGGGCAGCACCGAGGCACAAACGTGTGTTGGCTGCCCTCCCTCTGCCCCTCTATATATAGGGGGAATAGATGGGAGGGGGCGCCCTAGGGTTTCCCCTAGGGGGGCCGGCGGCCAGGGCAGTGGGGGGGCGGCGGCCAAGGGCTGCGCAGGCCCTAGGGTTTCCCCCCCCCCCCTAGGTGCCTCGCCCCCCAAGCCAGGGGGTGCGGCTGCCCTAGGAGGGGCCAGCCCCCCATGCGCCATAGGAGAGGGCCCAGGGGGGGCGCACAGCCCTATGAGGGCTGTGGTGTCCCCCCTTTGTGGCCCATTAGGCCCAGAACCACTTCCGGGACCCCCGAAACCCTTTTCGGTAACCCGCCGATTTCCCGATGCTCCCCGGAACACTTCCGGACTCCGAAACCTTTCATCCTATATATCAATCTTCGTCCCCGGACCATTTCGGAGACCCTCGTCACGTCCGGGATCTCATCCGGGACTCCGAACAACCTTCGGTAACCATGCACTGTTCTCACTAACAACCCTAGCGTCACCGAACCTTAAGTGTGTAGACCCTGCGGGTTCGGAAACCATGTAGACATGACCGAGACACTCCCAGGTCAATAACCAATAGCGGGATCTGGATACCCATATTGGTTCCCATACGTTTCTCGATGATCTCATCGGATGAACCACGATGTCAAGGATTCAAGCAATCCCGTATACAGTTCCCTTTGTCTCGTCGGTATGTTACTTGCCCGAGATTCGATCGTCGGTATCTCTATACCTAGTTCAATCTCGTTACCGGCAAGTCTCTTTACTCGTTACCGTAATACATAATCCCGTGACCAACTACTTAGTCACTTTGAGCTCATTGAGATGACGTATTACCGAGTGGGCCCGGAGATACCTCTCCGTCACACGGAGTGACAAATCCCAGTCTCGATCCATGTCAACTCAACAGACACCCTCGGAGATACCTGTAGAGTACCTTTATAGTCACCCAGTTACGTTGTGACGTTTGGCACACACAAAGCACTCCTACGGTGTCAGTGAGTTACATGATCTCATGGTCATAGGAAATTATACTTGACATGCAGAAAACTATAGCGATAACTGACACGATCAAAAGCTATGTTTAACGTTTGGGTCTCGTCCATCACATCATTCTCCTAATGATGTGATCCCGTTATCAAATGACAACTCATGTCTATGACCTGGAAACCGCGGTCATCTTTGATCAACGAGCTAGTCCTGTAGAGGCTCACTAGGGACACAGAGTTTGTCTATTCATCCACACATGTATTTGAGTTTCCAATCAATACAGTTATAGCATGGATAATAAACGATTATCATGAACAAGGAAATACAATAATAACTCTTTTATTATTGCCTCTAGGGCATATTTCCAACATTCGGTGCACCGAAGAAGCTTCTCCTTCCATCCAGACTAGCACGTAGGGCTTGCTGGTGCAGAAATAGAGTCATGTAACATTGTTCTGCACGTCATTGTCGCAGTATCTGTCCGTGGGTGAGCTCACGGTAGGGTGGTAGACGCTAGAAGAGTGCACGCCAACCACTAAATCATCTGAAACTCAATTGTGCAAGCCGTTTTCGGCCTCCGAAATTATTCGGAAACAGGGGAAGTGTGTGACAGAAGGATACGGATTTTCGCTGCGGTCGTTTTGGTAGGTCATGGAGCCCAAACGGAGTTCGTATGGCCAGGGTACGGTCGTTCTACGGATACACCTCAAATGGATTTCAGCAACGAGGGATATCGTGAATCCGGCTTCCAGGGTAATTTGCTCGCGCCCACGAGCCATTTTGCGCCACTCGAAATGGCCTATTATTTTCGATCATTACGAATGTAATGTAGAAGAGCTGGTATGCACAGTTTTGTCCAAGAACATCACATGTGCATGGACAAAAATGTGGGTGGTAGCGGTATGGGTGATAAACCATGCAAAACGGCAAGTTTTTGGGTGTTCGGTGCACCGAAGAGGCTTCTCCTTCAATCTAGACTAGCATGTAGGGCTTGCTGGTGCAGAAATAGAGTCATGTAACATTGTTCTGCACGTCATTTTCGCAGTATCTGTCCGTGGGTGAGCTCACGGTAGGGTGGTAGACGCTAGAAGAGTGCACGCCAACCACTAAATCATCCGAAACTCAATTGTGCAAGCCATTTTCGGCCTCCGAAATTATTCCAAAACAGACAAAGTGTGTGACAGAAGGATACGGATTTTCGCTGCGGTCGTTTTGGCAGGTCATGGAGCCCAAATGGAGTTCGTATGGCCAGGGTACGGTCCTTCTACGGATACACCTCAAATGCATTTCAGCAACGAGGGATATCGTGAATCCGGCTTCCAGGGTAACTTGCTCGCGCGCACGAGCCATTTTGCGCCACTCGAAATGGCCTATTATTTTCGAACAATACGAATGTAATGTAGAAGAGCTGGTATGCACAGTTTTGTCCAAGAACAACACATGTGCATGGACAAAAATGTGGGTGGTAGCGGTATGGGTGATAAACCATGCAAAACGGCAAGTTTTTGGGTGTTCGGTGCAACGAAGAGGCTTCTCCTTCCATCCAGACTAGCACGTAGGGCTTGCTGGTGCAGAAATAGAGTCATGTAACATTGTTCTGCACGTCATTTTCGCAGTATCTGTCCGTGGGTGAGCTCACGGTAGGGTGGTAGACGCTAGAAGAGTGCACGCCAACCACTAAATCATCCGAAACTCAATTGTGCAAGCCGTTTTCGGCCTCCGAAATTATTCCAAAACAGACGAAGTGTGTGACAGAAGGATACGGATTTTCGCTGCGGTCGTTTTGGCAGGTGATGGAGCCCAAACGGAGTTTGAATGGCCAGGGTACGATCGATCTACGGATACCCCTCAAATGGATTTCAGCAACGAGGGATATCGTGAATCCGGCTTCCAGGGTAACTTGCTCGCGCCCACGAGCCATTTTGCGCCACTCGAAATGGCCTATTATTTTCGAACAATACGAATTTAATGTAGAAGAGCTGGTATGCACAGTTTTTTCCATGAACAACACATGTGCATGGACAAAAATGTGGGTGGTAGCGGTATGGGTGATAAACCATGCAAAACAGCAATTTTTTTGGTGTTCGGTGTTGGGGAACGTTGCATGGGAAACAAAAAATTTTCCTACGCTCACCAAGATCAATCTAGGAGATGCATCTACGAGGGGAGAGTTGGATCCACATACCCTTGTAGATCGCTAAGCGGAAGCGTTCAAGAACGCGGTTGATGGAGTCGTACTCGCCGCGATTCAGATCGCTGAAGATCCAAGCACCGAAGCAACGGTGCCTCCGCGTTCTTCACACGTACAGCTCGGGGACGTCTCCTCCTTCTTGATCCAGCAAGCGGGGAAGGAGAGGTTGATGGAGACACCGGCAGCACGACAGCGTGGTGGAGATGGTGGTGGAGGATTCCAGCAGGGCTACGCCGAGCACTGCGGGAAAGACGAAGATAGTTGTGGGAGAGGGAGGGCAGCACCGAGGCACGAACGTGTGTTGGCTGCCCTCCCTCTGCCTCTCTATATATAGGGGGAATAGAGGGGAGGGGGGCGCCCTAGGGTTTCCCCTAGGGGGGCCGGCGGCAAGGGCAGAGGGGGGGCGGCGGCCAAGGGCTGCGCCAGGCCCTAGGGTTTCCCCCCCCCTAGGTGCCTTGCCCCCCAAGCTAGGGGGTGCGGCAGCCCTAGGAGGGGCCACCTCCCCTTGCGCATGAGGAGAGGGCCCAGGGGGGGGCGCACAACCCTATGAGGGCTGTTGTGTCCCCCCTTTGTGGCCCATTAGGCCCGAAACCCCTTCCGGGACTCCCGAAACCCCTTTCGGTCATCCGCCGATTTCCCGATGCTCCCCGGAACTCTTCCGGACTCCGAAACCTTTCATCCTATATATCAATCTTCGTCCCCGGACCATTCCGGAGACCCTCGTCACGTCCGGGATCTCATCCGGGACTCCGAACAACCTTCGGTAACCATGCACTGTTCTCACTAACAACCCTAGCGTCACCGAACCTTAAGTGTGTAGACCCTGCGGGTTCGGAAACTATGCAGACATGACCGAGACACTCCCAGGTCAATAACCAATAGCGGGATCTGGATACCCATATTGGTTCCCACACGTTCCTCAATGATCTCATCGGATGAACCACGATGTCAAGGATTCAGGCAATCCCGTATACAGTTCCCTTTGTCTCGTCGGTATGTTACTTGCCCGAGATTCGATCGTCGGTATCTCTATACCTAGTTCAATCTCGTTACCGGCAAGTCTCTTTACTCGTTACCGTAATACATAATCCCGTGACCAACTACTTAGTCACTTTGAGCTCATTGAGATGACGTATTACCGAGTGGGCCCGGAGATACCTCTCCATCACACGGAGTGACAAATCCCAGTCTTGATCCATGTCAACTCAACAGACACCCTCGGAGATACCTGTAGAGTACCTTTATAGTCACCCAGTTACGTTGTGACGTTTGGTACACACAAAGCACTCCTACGGTGTCAGTGAGTTACATGATCTCATGGTCATAGGAACTTATACTTGACATGCAGAAAACTATAGCGATAACTGACACGATCAAAAGCTATGTTAACGTTTGGGTCTCGTCCATCACATCATTCTCCTAATGATGTGATCCCGTTATCAAATGACAACTCATGTCTATGACCTGGAAACTGCGGTCATCTTTGATCAACGAGCTAGTCCTGTAGAGGCTCACTAGGGACACAAAGTCTGTCTATTCATCCACACGTGTATCTGAGTTTCCAATCAATACAATTATAGCATGGATAATAAACGATTATCATGAACAAGGAAATATAATAATAACTCTTTTATTATTGCCTCTAGGGCATATTTCCAACAGTTCATCTCGGTGTGACTGAGTTTGGAATATCGGTGGGACCGAGACTACTTATGAGTGTCTATGGCAGTGAAAGTTGCTGATAGTTTAGGAGATGTATCACTAAGCACTTGAGCAACCAGATCATCATCATAACCTCATCCCCTTTTAATAGTATTGGCTTTTCCTATGGACTCAATGTGATCTTGGATCACTAAACCAAAAATGGAGTCTTGAGCTTTTGCCAATGCTTGCCTTAGCATTTTGGGGGGTCCACTTCTTCAGTCCTTGCCATACCCATATCACTGAACTCTCTGAAATGATTCTCAAGTAACTATTAGTTCAATGATATATATGTTGTTATTAATTACCAAAACCACCCGGGGATTAGTTGCACTTTCAATCTCCCCCTTTTTGGTAATTGATGACAACATATATATCAAAGCTTCGACAAAGGATATAATCAATGAATAATATCGTCGCTTGAGAAGTATGTGATAAGCAAGAGCTCCCCCTAAATTTGTGCATTATTTAAGATTTGCGTTTGAATGCAAATGCACAATCGATTAGGATCATGGGTCACTCTTCCATGTCACATACATCTTGGTGGAGCGCACAAAATGATAAGAATGAACAGCATGCACCCAATCACCAAGACAAGAGTAAATGGTCATACGAGATAGGAATGGCATATGATAAGCATTAAGCACACATTAAAGCATAGTACGACCAAGCACTCATTAAGGTAGAATCAAACGGAGTATCAAACACACTGAATGTCTCGAAAACCAAAAGTATCTCAAAGAAACCGCAAAAGAACGAAAGAGCAAAAGCGCAAAGACAACAGCACTCTCTCTCTCGAAGCCCTATGATCTATACAATTTCTCCCCCTTTGGCAACAAGTTACCAAAAAGTTCGAAAAAGCATAGAGCTAAGCGTCACTGTGGACTCTGCTGGCGGCTCCCATCTGGGTTGATGTCGGAGTGGATATGACAGCATCGGCGAAGACTTCAGCTGATGTCTGTGCTGGAGGAGTGGACACTGGAGCTGGAGCTGGAGTAGGAGCAACTGCTGGAACTGTGGGAGGTGCTGAAGCTGTAGTCCTGGTGTCAGTCACTGGAATAGCAGCTGATCGGGATCCTTTGGGAACCGGAGCAGTCTGTCAATGAGAATCCTGGACTAAGTCATCCTGCAACTCACGCATAAGCTCTGCCTTGTCCTGCTTTGCTTCCTCAATGTCTGCCTCGAGCTTGTTGACGGTCACTTGTACTTCAGTCAGCTTCACGTCCAGAGCGTGGATCTTCTCGTCAACAATCCTCTCTAAGCTCTCCTGAGACTGTTCAATGTTGGCCAGGCGTTGTTCAATCCTTTGAGTAGCTTCAAGAATTTGCTCTCCGAAACTCTTTGGTTTAGCTGCTGCTGCTGCTGCTTCCTTGTCAGCTTTGGCTTTCTTAGCAGCTGCGATCTTGGCTTGACCTTCAACAGATGTCGGATCCTCCTCATCCATCACAACAACATTGTCTTCATGCTCTGGCTGCAACGGTAAATGTTCTCTATCCAACAAGAATGTGCCCGTGCCAAACTTGGCATTGATAAGCATCTGAATCTGCGGGGCAAATCCACATGACCTTTTCTGGTCAGCTGCAGTCCTCTTAATGGTCTCTACCATCAAGTCCATCACCTTGAAAGGTGCTCTCTCATCAAGTATGTGCAGCATGTTGATAGAGTATCCTCTGATCATGCGATCATCTCCAGATTTGGGCATCAAGGTATGCCTCAAAATGGTATTAGTGGTAGGTAAGCCTGCCTGGAGATGGTAGACTGAGCCGAGCTTCCAGATTTCCAAATCCTCTGCTGGAACCTCTTTGTACATGTTTTTCATGGATTCATGATTCTTCTTTGGAATCCCATATACATCAATATCATCTTCTCGTTGCACTGGAGCATTCAGAATTTCTGCCCATTCTTCAACAGAAGAAGAAAACCTTTGACCTTCAGTCATCTACATAATCTGTCCATCAGGGTAGAAGTGAGCTGTGGCATAAAATTGCATTATCATCTCATCGTTCCAACTGGTCAATTTCTGACCTACAAAATCTGCAACTCCACATGCAGTGAAACTTTCATGCACATGCGGAAAGAAATCTCTGTGCTCTTCGCTGTCAATGTACTTCCAGTCAACATATCTGGTGTCTGCGACTATGGGCTTCTTGTCCATCAGCACGGTCTCATAGAAGTCCTGCTGCTCTCTGGTGTGAAATCTGGGATCTACGGCAGTTCTTCTCCTCACGGCATATGGGTCAGTTTGTCTCCATAGCCTGAGACCTCTATCTTTCCTTGCCTTCATATCCTCAGCTTGAGGATGAGCATCATTATGGAGTGGCAGTTTTGGACGAAGTTTCAGTAAAACTGGTCCTTCATCGTCAGACTCAGCTGGTGGCACATCATCCTTGTTCTTTTCAGACGCTGGAATGTTTCTGATGGTCCTCTTGGGCTTGGCAGCAGGCTTTGCTGGAGCTGCCTTAGCTGGAGCAGATTTCTTGGGCTTTGATGTGGCTCCAGCCTTAATGGCATCACCCATGAGCTTCGGCTTCTGAGGAGGAGGCTGGGGTGCTTCCTCATCCTCATCCTCTACTGCTGCATCTGCATGAGGATCAATATACATATCTGCTCTAGCTCCTGACACATGCACTATCCTCTTTCTCTTGGTAGTTTTCTTGACTTTGCTTGCAGCTGCCTCTCCCAAATTCAGCTTCTTAGCAACAGTTGACTGCTTGACTTTGCTGGTGCCCTTCTTAGATTGTTGATCTTGTTGCTCTTTGGCAACAACCTTCCTTTTAGGCTTTGAGGTCACCTCTTCCTCAACAACAAAATCTGAATCCTCATCATCTGAATTCCTCTTCTTTCTAGCTCTGGTGGCTGCAGGAGGCATGCCACTTGGTGTACTCCTCTCACCATCATCAGATGAGCTACTAGGATCAGGACTAGTGCCTGCCTCTGGAATGTCTGCAATGGGTGTCTCTGACCTGTTCTCACTGTCACTGGCATCTGACATGGCTGACAACCTGTGAATAGATAAGGTGTAGGCAGAGAAGAAGAGTCATCACAAAATGCAGAAGTTTTTGCAAAAAATGAGTTCAAATTCTAGTATTAAGTTTTCACAGAAGACATTTCGGTCAGACCGAGTTTAAGTTTCGGTGAATCCGAAGTGTTAAACAGGAGCTTGGCACACCACTTTCGGTTTGACCGAAGTGGGTTTCGGTCCTGCCGAAAACACTAGGGTTTCACAGAATCTTCATTTCGGTCACACCGATTTTGCACAACTCGGTTGGACCGAAGGGTGCAGTGCAATGGCCATAGGCCAAATCGGTCATACCAAAAATATAAAATCGGTCTCACCGAGATGTGTTCCGCGGAAACCTAACCCTAAAACTTTTACTCGAATCTAGTTCAAACGAACCATTCTGGTGTACAGGAGGATTTCAATCGTGGCAAGATACTAGGCAATCCAAACGTGCATTGAATCGGAGATGGGAGCACGAGTGGGATCAAAACTCACCCTAACTTGGTGGAGTTTTTCTACGGCGGCAACGGCGCGGAGGAGATGGCCGTTGACGGCGACGGAGACCTGCGGCGAGGGCGCACAGGCGACGACGGCGACGATCCGGAGACCAAGGCGACGACAGCAAGGGGTGTGGGGGCGAAACGTTTGAAGGAGGAATCAACGCGCGCGGCCCTCGGAATATATACCCCTTCGCTGTCGGTGGGACCGAGTTGTAAAACTCGGTGGCACCGAGATGGATAACTGCTAGGCAGTTATGCACTTCGGTCACGCCGAAAATCACAACTCGGTTTCACCGAGATGAAAACCTAGATCAGTCTAAATGCTTTCGGTTCGACCGAGTTTGAGTGAGTTGGTCTGACCGAAATCAATTAGAAGGTTTTGGAAATTAGCCCTTGACGGATCGGTGGCTCCGAGTGCTCCTCACCCGGAGGGTCCGAAAATGACTTGTTCAAAATTTGTGATGTAAGCATGAATAGAATTTGAGACAAGAAAGCAGAGATAGCTAGGGGAGGTACTTAGGCATTCTTGTCCATCCATTTGGTCAGAAAAATCAAAACGACCAAAACAACAAATGGATGTCCTCGAATGGATAAAATCATGCATCCAACATGCTCACACAATAAGATAGCAAATGAAATATGTGTCAAACATGCACAACCAAAACTCTAGCAACTAACACACAATTTGTCGATGACTAGGTCATCTTTATATGAGTATATTGACTTAGGAGCCAAATGAGAACATTTGATCATAGGTCATACTCATCGTTTAAGCACAAGTGGGGTTACCACTTTTACA
This sequence comes from Secale cereale, assembly GCA_902687465.1. NCBI lineage: Eukaryota > Viridiplantae > Streptophyta > Magnoliopsida > Poales > Poaceae > Secale > Secale cereale. The sequence continues at coordinate 802,324,621 of LR738711.1, forward strand.
TAAAGCATTGATGTGTTCACATCATTTGAAGATGCTTTAGCTCAATTTTTAGAGCTAAGCTCCCCCTAGATGTGAGAACCCCTTTTAAAGGGTCAAACTAACCTTGGGTTGTCGTAGAAGACTTCATGTAGATGTTGAAGATGTGGATGCTCAATGTTGATGGAGATCATCAAGAGTTGGGAGCTATCCTTTGGATTCGGGCACTTTCAATACCTACATGGGTTAGTCCCACAAGGAACAAACAAGGATATCCATGGACATAGATTGAAGTTCACAATAGATGATGTCCATGAAAGCAATGATTACCTTGTCCCTTGACTTACCAACAAGAGGGTTTGTGACTCCATGAACTAGTGCACGATGTGGAAGTTGATTGCAGAAGTTTTTGCCAAAATGAATGTGAGTGAAGTATGTTGGCGGAGTCACCCTCAAGAACTTTCTAGTTCTTCTTCTTCGGGATCCACATCATCTTGATGGGAATCCTTGGGGTTTTAGTTGAGCTTGACGAAGTAGAACTTGACGTTTCCTTGGGAACCCACTTGACCATGGCTTGAGGTGCTTCAACAAATGCATCAATCTCCTCTTGAAGCTTGTCCTTGCCTTTTAGCTTGTGGTCTTGTGGTGGAAGGTCATCTTGAGCTTGTTCCACATTGGAAGAAGTAGGATCATACTTCTCCTTTTGAGGAACAAACTGTGGAGTAGGATATTGACCTTCTTCCCACTCAACACCTTCGGCGTTGAACTTTCGCTCAAAACCAATTCCTTGATTCTTCCGGTGCCTTCCTTGCTTGCGAACAATTTCCTCAAAGTTCTTGCTTCCGGCAAGGCTCTTGTAGACACCTTTCTCTACGATCCCTTTCAATAAACTATTCTCTTGCTCAAGTGTAACTTGGCTTGAAACATTGTTAGTGGAATCAAGAGAACTACTAGAAGCAACAACATTGGATTTAGCATGGTTATTGTTACTGCTAGAGGAAGAATTTTTCTTATGCTTGTCATGCTTAGTCTTAATGGGTGGCAAGAAATTAGACAAGAGAAGTCGTTTGGCAAGATATGAAGAACTCTTCTTTCGAAGATCGTCATTGATTGCTTTTAGAAACTCATGTTCTTGCTCTAGAGTGAGCTTCTCGAAGCGTAGCTTCTCATGAGATCTTAGGAGCTCTCTATGATCTTCTTGAGTTGTTTCATGAGCTAACTTAAGAGTGTTTAGTTCTTTAGTTAGACGCTCAATCTCCTTCATAGCATTGTCATTCGACTCTTCTCGACTATAAAGACTACTAGCGTGTTCATCGTTACTAGGCTCACTGGATTTATCATGCAAGAGCTCATCTTCACCAAGCAAGTCATCCTCATCACTATCGAAGTCAATGAATTCAGGGTGTGATACCTTGGGGCCTTTAGCCATGAAGCATCTTCCAATTCCCTCATTTGGTGAATCAAATAAGTCGTAGGAGTTGGAGTTGGAGGATACGAGAGCAAGACCGGCAACACCTTCATCTTGACTGTAGTCGGAGTCGGAGTGATAGCTTCCTTCGGATTGATTGTCGGAGTCGGAGCCGGAAACCCATTCACCTACATGAGCTTGATGTTTTCTTCTTGTGTAGCTCCTTGATGACTTGTCTTTCCTCTCCGAATCCTTGCTTCTCCGAGAGGGTCTTCGTTCATAACGATCATCTCTACTCCTTCTCTCTTTCCGAGGTGACTCATCTCTTGAGCTTCTTCTTCTTGGAGATTCTTCTCTTCTCTTGTGGGGAGCCGTACACTCATTTGAGTAGTGTCCGGGTCTTCCACAATTGTAGCAGTTTCGATCACGACTAGAAGATCTCTTTTCATCATATGATCTAGACTTTGAGCTTCTCTCTTTGCCTCTATTCTTGTAGAATTTGTTGAAGTTCTTGACCATTAGGCTTATCTCTTCATTGGAAACCAACTTGTCACTTGAGGTAGTGGGAGCATCACTTGTAGCTTTGTAAGCACCACTTGACTTGTTGTGAAGCTCTTCCTTATCCTTAAGTGTCATCTCATGAGCAACAATTCTTCCAATGACTTCGGTTGGCTTGAGAGTCTTGTAGTTTGGCATCATTTGGATCAAAGTGCACACGGTGTCATACTTTCCATCCAAAGCTCTGAGAATCTTCTTGATGATGAATCGGTCGGTCATTTCTTCGCTTCCTAAGCCAGCAATCTCATTTGTGATGAGAGCAAGCCAAGAGTACATTTCAGCGACTCCTTCACCATCCTTCATCTTGAACTTGTCAAGTTGACCTTGAAGAATATCTAGCTTTGATTCCTTCACGGACTCGGTACCTTCGTGCATTTCAACCAAAGTATCCCAAATCTCTTTTGCATTGTCAAGACGGCTGATTTTGTTGAACTCCTCGGGACACAAGGCATTGAAGAGAATGTCACAAGCTTGAGCATTGTTTTGCAACATCCGCAATTCTTCCGGTGTAGCTTCGCGATCCGGAACTTTTCCTTCCTCGAAGAATTCACCTTGCATACCAACACAAATAATGCCCCATGCGGCTGGGTTATGACCAAGAATATGCATTTTCATTTTATGCTTCCAACTAGCAAAATTTGTACCATCAAAGTAAGGACCTCTACGAAAATTACCCTCACTAGACGCCATACTCTCCTAGGTTGTGAAACCAAGCTTATGGAGTCCAATGCAATGGAAACCAATACAATGGAGACCAAAGCTCTGATACCACTTGTAGGATCGAAAGTATGTCTAGAGGGGGGGGGGTGATTAGACTACTTGTCAATATAAAAATTCTGCCTTTTGACAAAGAACAGTTTTTGGCAGATTCACAATTATGATCAAGTCAAGCATCACCCTACACATGCAATTCTAGAGTATAGGCAGCGGAAAGTAAATTGCACATGTAGTAAAGAGAGGTGGAGAAGAGCAAACGCAATTTTGGAGACGCGGTGATTTTTCCCGTGGTTCCGATAGGTGGCGCTATCGTACATCCACGTTGATGGAGACTTCAACCCACGGAGGGTAACGGCTGCGCGAGTCCACGGAGGGCTCCACCCACGAAGGGTCCACGAAGAAGCAACCTTGTCTATTCCATCATGGCCTATGCCCACGGAGGGCTAGCCTTACTCGGGGTAGATCTTCACGAAGTAGGCGATCTCCTTGCCCTTACAAACTTCTTGGTTCAACTCCACATCTCGACGACGGAGGCTCCCAAGCGACACCAAACCAATCTAGGAGGCACCACCCTCCAAAAGGTAATAGATGTTGTAGATGATGATGAACTCCTTGCTCTTGTGCTTCAAATGATAATCTCCCCAACACTCAACTCTCCTCACTGATTTGGCTGTGGTGGAAGAAAGGATTGAGTGGAAAGCAACTTGGGAAGGCTAGAGATCAAGCTTCATATGGTGGGAGTGGAGCAACTTGATCTCAACACAAGGGTAGGTAGTTCTCTTCTCAGAAATGTAAGGTAGGAGTGGTAGTTCTTTCTGATGGCTCTCTCCACGAATGAAGAGGGGGTGGAGGGGTATAAATAGCCTCCACACAAAATCCAACCGTTACACACATTTGAGCAATCTCGGTGGGACCGAAGTGGACAACTCGGTGAGACCGATAGTTCAAATAATGTGAACGTTGGGATTTTCGGTGGGACCGAATATACAATCTCGGTTAGTCCGATTCGTGCAATGACAAGAGCATGCCAGTTTCGGTGGGACCGACTTCATCATCTCGGTGACACCGATTTGATGACAGAAGGTTACAGAAACTTGGCAACTCATGTTTCGGTGAGACCGAGTTCAGAATCGGAAAATCCGAGTTTACTAGGGTTTGGCTTATGGCTGAGGTGGTTCATATCGGTGTGACTGAGTTTGGAATATCGGTGGGACCGAGACTACTTATGAGTGTCTATGGCAGTGAAAGTTGCTGATAGTTTAGGAGATGTATCACTAAGCACTTGAGCAACCAGATCATCATCATAACCTCATCCCCTTTTAATAGTATTGGCTTTTCCTATGGACTCAATGTGATCTTGGATCACTAAACCAAAAATGGAGTCTTGAACTTTTGCCAATGCTTGCCTTAGCATTTTGGGGGGTCCACTTCTTCAGTCCTTGCCATACCCATATCACTGAACTCTCTGAAATGATTCTCAAGTAACTATTAGTTCAATGATATATATGTTGTTATTAATTACCAAAACCACCCGGGGATTAGTTGCACTTTCACTAACCCTGACGGTGGGGGACAAGGGCATTGAATGCCCGTCGCCGTCACCCCAAAAGCGTCCGCCCGGGCGTCTCCGTTCGCCACGATGGTGGCCTTGTCACCGCGGCTTGCCACCGTGTACCCCAGGCTGCACAGCCATCTGCCACGTGCCCCTGGAAGGGCCCCAGGGGGACGCGTGGCCAGATGAGCTGGAGCGCAGGCACACATCGTAAGCCTCCCCCGGCAAGCACCTTGCCGGGATCGCTATCTTGCCGGGCCCGAGAGGCTTGTCGCTCTCCGGGTCCTGCCGGGGCGCGTGATGCGCCACGATATATCTTCTGAGGTGCTTGTTCCTTGGCCTTCCTGGCAAGCTCCTCTTGCCAGGGTCTTGTGCTGGAATGATAACCTTGAGCCTGGCGCGGCCTTCCCGGCAAGCTTCTCTTGCCGGGGTCTTGTCTCTTAACTTGAATACTTTGTTCTTGAATGGCTTCAAAGGGGTCCAGAGTGGGCTTTGGCGGGCGCGTGGTGAGCCAGACCACGGGACGATGCTACTGCCCGTGCACAAGTCGGGATACTAAAGGTACCCCTACTTTAGTACACCGACAGGAGCCCCCGGGCCTGGGCCACACACGGTGCTGAGCGCTGTTGGGCCAGGCCCAAAATAGTGCACGGGCACACGCGGCCCACGGCGCGCCGTTTCCCACTCCGCATCCGCCGCATCCCTCCCTAATGGCACGCGTCGATTGCGGCGTCGTGGGAGAGATCGTGGCCTGCTTCTTTAATGGGAAAATGCGGAACGTCCCCCACTTCCTCCTTAAAAGCAGAGGAAGCAGGGGCAGTTTCCCCCCATCGTTTTCATTGTGTCTTGAATCTCCAGAAACCCCCGTCGCCCTCTGCCTCCTCAAAGGTCGACAGAGAGCCGAGCTCCACCCTTCCTCCGCCTTCTCCAGCATCCGCAGCGCCGTCGACCACCCTCGCCGCCCCCGCCATGACACCGAAGAGCGACAAGGCGAAGAGCGACAAGGCGAAGAAAGAGAAGTCAGACAAGGCGGCGAAGCTGGCAGCCATGCGGAGGAGGATGGTGGTCTTCCCGCCGAGGCTCGGCACGAGGGAGCTGGGGGACAAGTATTACTTGTTCTGGGCGAGGGAGACGAAGGCTCACCCGCGCACCAGAGTCCTCCCCGCCGCGGCCGTCGACCTGTACCCGGGAGGTTACCACTTCTTCGCTTTGTTCTTCCATTGCGGTCTCTGTCCTCCGTATTCAGAGTTTTTCTGCGATGTGATGAACACATATGGATTCCACCTCTTAGATTTCACCCCGAATGCCGTCCTCACTTTGGCCGTTTTCGCACATCTGTGCGAAAACTATGTCGGGGTCCACCCAAACGTAGCTCTCTTCCGCCACTTCTTCATACCTAGAGTAGAGTCCGGATCTCCACTCTCCGGCGGTATCTCCTGGATCTTCAGGCTCGGCAAGAAGGAGGCGTACTTGATTGGAGAGCTCCGCGGCAAGTGGGAAGAGTGGAGGGCTGACTGGTGCTGGGTCATGGAAGATGAACCCGAGCAGTTTACCTCGCCGCGCCGGACTGCAATAGTGCGCGGCAAGGATTGGAGTGAATTGGCCCCGGAGGACGACAAGCTACAGATCGCCCTCACTAGGATCCTTCGCCTCCGGGCCGCCAACCTTACTGTAGGTGAAGTTGGGGCTGATTTCCTCCGCCGCCGCATTGCTCCTCTGCAGGAAAGGAAGAGGCCTGCCTGGGAGTTCGGCAACGCGGCAGACCGCATGAGGCTGCGCCCCGGGCTGAATTATAACTTCACCGTCTTGGAACTCAAGGGGATGGTCCGAGAGCTGTTCAAACATGACCCCAAGCACAAGGAGTGGTTCACCCCGTCCCGGGGAGTAGTTCCGTTGTGCAACAGTACTGCCCTTAGTGCCATCCGCGCGGCAATGCCTGAGTGCGACTCCCACGGGGTTGTTCCCACTTGGCTGGTGCCTTCAGCAGAGACCGTGCAGACCTTCTTTGACAGCCTGGTTGAACGGCCACGCAACCCCGAGGAGAAAAAGGGCCTCACCCGGGCGACCACCGACCGGGATGTGGCATATATAGCCAATAGGATGGAGGAGGCCGCCGCAGCGGCGGCCGCGGGGGAGTTTGGGTACACCGTGGAGGAAGCGGAAGCGGCGGACGCGGTGAGCCAAGCCGAGGAGGAAGAGATCCTCAAGCTGTTGAAGATTGCGCCCGAGGAGTTCGCCGGGGAGCCTGCCGGGGGGCCTGCCGGGACGAGCGAGGCTGCCGGGCAAGGCACTGAGTCCAGTGAGCCCGTCGAGGAGGACGCCGAATCGGGCGATTCTGACGAAGACTCGGGCGGGTCACTGAACCTTGACGACGCCTCCCCATCCTCAGAGAACTCTCCGCCGCCACCAAGTCCCCCGCCACAGCCGAAGAAGCGCCTCCGCAAGACCGCTGAGACGGCGAGGCCACCGGCGCCCCGACAGCAGCCGAAGCGTCGTGCGACGCGTGCCACCACGACGAGTAAGGTCGTCAAGGAGGCGCCCCGCGTCCCAGCGGCAAGCGGAGGGGGATCTTCCCGGAGCGGTTCTGGTGCTCCCTCCGTCCCTCGGTCCTCGGGGACGACCGGAGCGGGGTCTTCACAACCCACGGCTCCGGAGCCCGCCAAGCGCCCGAGGCAGCCTTCTCCTCCAGCTCCTCGCGCTGGAGCACGCGAGGCGGAGTTCGACTTCTCCGCCCTCAGCTCCGACGAAGAGGAGGAAGAGTAAGCACTTGCATTTTCTATTTCCTTTGATTTTTGTTGGCTTTGTCTTGATTTCTCTTTACCTAACTCTGACCTTATTTGGCTTCCAGGACCTTGACCCAGAGAATGGCGAAGAGGGCCAAGGTCCCTGTGGTTGACCTCGAGGACGACGAGCCCGTCGCAGCGGCGGATGACGCGCCAGCGACAAGCTTGCCGGACCAGCCTGCTGCTCCGGAGAGCAGCCCCCAGCACAGCCCCCAACGTAAGTCCTTTATTCACTTTTCTGCTTGATGGGCGCGCTTGAGCTTGTCCTTGCTAACGTCTTGTTTGCCTGTTGTCTTGTGCAGAAATGGAACCGCAGCCGCAGGAGCACCAAGAGGCCGCCCCCGATGAGCCACTTGTTCCACCTTCCCCGCCAAGGGTGAGCTCCCCGGTGAGGGACAGCGCTCCGCCAAGGATGGGTACTCCGCCAAGGGCGAGTACCCCGCCAAGGGCGAGCACCCCGCCAAGGGAAGGCGCCAGCGGCCCTCCGCCGGCGGGGGCTTCTACTACGCCGCCAAGGGAGAACTCCCCGGCGAGGGACCCCGCTACCGAAGAGGCCCGCGCAGGTAGCCCTCGTACTCTTCTTTTCTCGAATTTATCTTTTTGGATATTTGCTTGACGATCTTCACTTTCTTTTTCTTGTGTCAGATTCGTCCGCCCCGAAGCCGATGGAGACGGAGACCATCGCTGAGGAGGACGTGCGCGGCAACGCTGGCGATGCCGCCACCGCTGAAGGAATGGCTGGTGCTGACGAGCCAGCCGCCAAGGAGACCGCCCCGACCGCTGACGCGGCAGCTGGGGAAGGGACCGGCGACCGCACTGCTGGCCCTGAGGCCGCAGGAGTGCCGGCCGCTGCGCCGGCCGCCGACCCCTCTGCCCCCGCGGCTGGGTCGGGCGTCTATCTGGAGGCCGCCAACGGGGTCTTTATCCAAGTCCCGTGGGCGTCTTCATCAAGGGCACCCGCGGAGGGGGAGATCTTCGACGGAGAAGTTCTCGCCTCCGCCGGGTTAAAGGTTGTCGACGCGCCCGGCAGTAGCGACGAGTCTGAAGAGGAGCAACTCCTACGTCGACTCCTGGGTTTGTATCGGGCCAGGCAAGCCAAGCTGGAGTCCCGAGAGGCTCTGGCTGCCAAGGCCGGTTCTGTTCTGGAGAAGCGCGCCGCGGAGCTCCGTGCCGCCAACCAGGCGGCCCTCCGGAACTTGGCGGAGGAGCGTGAAGAGCTTGCTGGAGCGCACCAGGCGTTCCTCCTCGAGAAGGCCGAGGTGGAGGAACAGCAGCGACTGGCCGCCGAGGATCTATCTCGGCGGGAGGGAGAGCTCAACCAGCGGAAGGTCGACCTCGATAGCCACGAGGACGACCTCACCGCTCGTGAGTAGGCCATTGGCGGGGCTCTGCAGGAGGCGAGGGATGCCGCTGCTGCCGCAGAGACCGCCAAGAAGGATCTGGAGGCCAGGGTGGCGCAGTTGGAGACGGGCTTGAAGGCGAGCGAGGACAGGGTCGCCGCGCTCAACGTGGCGCGGGAGAAGGACGCCCACACCAATTCGGAGCTGCAAGTCCGTCTCTCCGAGAACGGCAAAGAGCTCAACGACGTCAAGGACTCTATTGCGGACTTGGAGCTGAAGGTTTCCACCCTCACCGATTCGCTTGACGCCGCCCGGGACCGCGAGATGAAGCTGAAGGACGATCTCCGTGCCGAGAGGGCCTTGCTGGACAGTGCCGCCATCTCACAAAACAACTTCCAGCGGACGGTGGAGCAGTGGACTGAAGAGCTCGTCGCCTCCGCCGCCAACATCGACAGGGAGATGGTGGCGCTGAGGGCGGAGCACCTCGTGTACTCCCCCGACGAGAGCCTCCCCCACAGCGCCAAGCTGAGCCTGTTCTTCAGAGGAGTGGCGCCGGCTCTTGCGCAGCTACGGGAGAAGATCCCCGCGCAGCTGGCTGACGAGGCGCGCCGGCTTTGCATGGGTACTATGGAGCGGGTGTTGTCGAAGATCATCTACCGCAACCCCGGGATCAACCTCAATAACGTCCTCCGGACCCTGCCGCCCGAAGCTGACCAGGAGGCGTTGAAGGCACAAGTTGCCCATATCGTAGCCAAGGCGGGCAGGATCCAGAGGGTCGACGGAGACCGAAGAGACTAGGCTCCCTTCTTTCTGCTTCCCTTGCCGCTGTCGATTAAGTCATAGGTAGTAGTTGGTTAGAACAGCGGCAAGTTACCTTGTAACATAACTCTATTTTGGATAATCAATGCAGTGTTATCTCCCTTGTTTAGTCCCTTCACCTTGTATGCTTTCCACCCTACGCTTTTGGGGAACTTGCCGGCAAAGGAACCCTTGCCGCGAGCGCTGAGTGCGGGACTCTTAGCAGCCTGCTAGCAATGCCCTTGCCGGCAAGAAACCTTGCCGCAGCTAGTCGCAGCACACTTAGATTGTTGAGCGAACTCGAAAACGAAGTAAGGGCGCGACACTTGTCGCAGCTCACTTAAGCCGTTGAGCGTGCTCGAAACAAAGTAAGGGTGCGGCTAGCCACGGGTAGGTTCCTCTGCGTACAGGTTTTCCATACAAAGTGTGGTTGTTCAAGGGAGACAACTAAGAATTTGAAATTTTGAATACTCAAACTTTGTCAACTTATCTTATGTATTCTGTTTGCTTCTCGGCAAGGCTTTCCTTCCTTGAACAGCACTTGGTCCGTACCACTATCTCCTT
>LR738711.1:802334420-802346615 GCA_902687465.1 Secale cereale
CCCCCCCCCCCCCGGCAAACTTGTGTGCGAGGAACACTTTTTCTGTTTAAGAGAGAAAGGAAAAGAGGAGGAAACACAAGTATGAAGCCTTGTGGCTTGTTACTTCTTACCGGCGATGTGTGCTGCACAAAATGTCAGATGATACATGCAAGTAAAAAGAAAAGCATGAAATGACAAACAGTGCGAGGCACAAAAAGTTTTACTGATGCACGGGGTCTGCGCCCGGCTTTGTACAAAGGTTTACATGCAACAGCGGCAAGACTTGTACAAAAGGTGGTTGCCGGAGCGGATCACGGCAACCGCGCCTCACGGGTGAAACTTGCGAAGATGCTCGATGTTCCAGGAGTTGCTCACCGGTAAGCCTTCTTCGGTCTCAAGGCAGACAGCGCCGGGCCTTGTGGCTTGTCTCACCCGATAAGGGCCTTCCCACTTTGGCGTCAACTTGTTGGAATTCTTGGCGGACTGAACGCGCCGAAGAACAAGGTCGCCTTCCTTGAGACTCCTGGCCTTGACCTTGCGGCTATGATAGCGACGCAAGGCTTGCTGGTATCGAGCAGCTCGTACAGCAGCCTGGAGACGGTCCTCCTCGAGGAGCAATGCATCATCTTGCCGCAGTTGCTCTTGCTCGAGCTCGTCGTAAGCGAGCACTCGAGGAGACCCGTATACGAGTTCCGTGGGGAGAACTGCCTCTGCTCCATAGACAAGAGCAAAGGGTGTCTGTCCGGTGGCTCGATTTGGTGTCGTCCTGATTGACCAAAGAGCCGCCGGCAACTCCTCTATCCAGTTTCTTCCGCACTTGTGCAGCCTGTCGAACGTTCTTGTCTTTAGTCCGCGCAGCACTTCAGCATTGGCCCTCTCCGCTTGACCGTTGCTCCTCGGATGAGCAACAGAAGCGAAGCAGACCTTGGCGCCAAGGTCTTGGACGTACTGCATGACGGTGCGACTTGTGAACTGTGTGCCGTTGTCGGTGATGATCCTGTTAGGGATTCCGAAACGGCAAACAATTGACCTAAAGAACTTCACTGCTGACTGTGCTGTCACCTTTCTCACTGGTTCCACTTCTGGCCACTTTGTGAACTTGTCGATAGCAACGTACAAGTACTCAAAGCCCCCGACTGCGCGGGGAAAGGGGCCGAGGATGTCGAGCCCCCAGACCGAAAAGGGCCAGGACAAAGGGATCGTCTGGAGAGCTTGAGCTGGCTGGTGTATTTGCTTGGCATGGAACTGGCACGCTTCACACTTGGTTACTTGTGCAGTTGCATCTTGGAGGGCTTCTGGCCAGAAGAAACCTTGCCGGAACGCCTTCCCGGCAAGTGCTCTTGCGCCAATGTGGTGGCCACATATGCCTCCATGTATTTCTGCCAACAGCTTCTGTCCATCTTCCCGAGAAATGCATTTCAATCTGACACCATTGAGTCTTCTTCTGTACAGTTCGTTACCGAAGAACTGGTACATGCTTGACTGCCTGGTTATCCTCTCTATCTCTTCTGGTTCTTCGGGAAGTTCCCCAGTTTGAAAAAAGCGGACGATTTGTTGTGCCCATGCTGGAGCCTGAGGCTCAACAACAAGGACTAAAGGCATCAGCGCTGCTGCGGGAACGTCAGCTTCTACGGCAAGAACCTGCGGCTCTGCCGGAGCTGAACGTCCCTCGGCAAGCCTGCCGGGGCAAGACTTGTCGGGAATGCCTGCTTCAACTGTACAGACCCTTGGGTCTGCAGGAGCAGACTGTTCCTCAGCAACTTGGTCGTTGATCTTGGGGACCTTAGCGGCGGTTTCAGGAAGATCCGCCGGCAAGTAGTCGCCGGAGACCAACTTCCTCTTCTTGCTTTGCCCAACTGTTGGTGTAACGGATAGTTGAGTTAGCTTGAGCGTGAAGGTCCCTGGTTCCACAGGTAACTTCAATGCAGCACACTTTGACAGGCCGTCTGCAATATCATTTTGAGCTCTTGGAACGTGATCCATCTGCAGGCCTTCAAAGTGTTCTTCAAGCTTCCTCACTTCATCGACATAAGCTTCCATCAAAGGACTCTGGTAGCTCTTGGTTACTTGTCGGACCACCAACTGTGAATCTCCCCGCACAATCAGCTTTTTGATCCCAAGTTCGGCCGCAATTCTGAGGCCGGCAAGCAAACCTTCATACTCGGCAGTATTGTTTGTCGCTTGCTCCTTGGGAAAGTGCATTTGGACAACATACTTGAGGTGTTCTCCGGTGGGTGCGACAAGCAGCACACCAGCACCGGCGCCTTGCAGCGAGAAGGCACCATCGAAGTACATTACCCATTCCTTGCTTGCTTCTCGGACGGGGATGTTTATCTCTGGGACCTCCTCGTCTGGTGTCGGTGTCCACTCTGCTATGAACTCTGCCAAAGCTCTACTCTGGATAGTTGAGGTACTCTCAAACTTGAGGCCAAAGCTCGACAGCTCTAGTGCCCACTCGACGATCCTTCCTGTTGCTTCTGGATTTTGCAATATCCTCTTCAACGGAAAGCGAGTGACCACAGTTATCTCGTGTGCTTGGAAGTAGTGGCGCAGCTTCCTTGAGGCCATGAGGAGACCGAAAAGCAATTTCTGCACCCCAGAGTATCTTGATCTAGCCCCCTGCAAGAGGGAACTTACAAAATAAACTGGGCGCTGCACCATCTTCTTTCGTACTTCTCCTTGTTCCTGCGCAGACTTGTCCTTGTCGGGGCCAGAGCTTATCGGGGAAGCCCCCTGCTTGTCGCTGGAAGTGCTTGCCGGGGATGTGGGCTCCTCATCCGCCTCCCTCTCCGCTACCAACGTAGCACTAACCACTTGATTGGTTGCTGCTAAGTATAGCAGCAACTTCTCTTGTGGCCTAGGTGCGACAAGTATTGGAGTAGAGGACAGGTATCCTTTCAAGTCATGCAGTGCTGCCTCCGCTTCTGGAGTCCATTTCATTGGACCTGCCTTTTTCAAGATTTTGAAGAAAGGCAGGGCACGTTCTGCAGATTTTGAAATGAACCTGCTGAGGGCAGCCACACAACCAGCAAGCCTCCTTATGTCCTTGACGTGCTTCGGGGCTTCGATCTGCTCGATGGCCTTGATCTTGTCGGGATTGGCTTCAATCCCCCTCTGGGACACAAAGAACCCGAGAAGCTTGCCGGAGGGAACTCCGAAAACGCACTTCTCGGGGTTCAACTTGAGTTGTATCTTGCGCAGATTCTCAAAGGTTTCTTCTAGGTCTTGTATCAGGGTATCTTTGTCCTTGCTCTTGACCACTATATCATCCATGTAGGCTTCCACATTCCTGTGTATCTGTGGTTCAAAAGCAGTGTGGACCACCCTTGCAAATGTTGAGCCCGCATTCTTCAATCCAAAGGGCATGCGTATGAAACAGTAAGTGCCACATGGAGTAATGAATGCGGTCTTCTCTTCGTCTTCCTCAGCCATGAATATCTGGTGGTAACCTGAGTATGCATCGAGAAATGAGAGCAACTCACATCCAGCCGTGGAGTCAACAATCTGGTCAATGCGCGGCAAGGGAAATGGATCCTTGGGACAAGCTTTATTCACATCAGTGAAGTCTATACAAAGTCTCCATTTCCCATTGGCTTTGCGCACGACAACTGGATTGGCCAACCACGTGGGATGTAGTACACCTCTAACAAGGCATGCTGCTTCCAACTTCTTGATTTCTTCAGCTATGAACTCTTGGCGCTCCACCGCTTGCTTCCTGACCTTCTGCTTGACGGGCCGCACGTGAGGACAAACAGCAAGCTTGTGCTCAATTACCTTCCTGGGAACGCCGGGGATGTCAGACGGTTGCCATGCAAACATGTCTACATTCGCCCGCAGGAAGGCAACGAGCACGCTTTCCTATTTGGGGTCGAGCGTAGCACTGATGGTGAAGGTACCACCAGTGCCGTCCTCCTTGGAGGACACCTTCTTGGTTGCCGGTGGAGCTACCATTCCTTTCTTGCACTTGCCGGTGGAGCTCGACGGTGCGTCCTCGACGGCAGCGCAGCACTCCGAAGAGGTGCGTTTGCCGGAGTGGGCCCCAGAGCTCTTGCTGGACTTGGTCTTGGTCTTCCCCCCGGGAGCTTCAGCGGCAAGTGTCTTGCTGTCTGCCGTGGCTGCTGCGTCCCGGTAGATCTTGTTGGCGCAAATGAGCGCGTCCTTCTTGTCGGCGGGGACAGAGATGACGCTTATTGGCCCTGGCATCTTGAGCATGTTGTAAGCATAGTGGGAGGCTGCCATGAACTTGGCGAGCGCAGGACGGCCAAGTATCCCATTGTATGGTAATGGGATATCGGCAACGTCGAACGTGATCCTCTCCGTCCTGAAGTTAAGCTCTCCGCCAAAGGTCACCGGCAGCGTGATCTTCCCCTTCGGCTTGCTCCTTCCCGGGTTGATTCCTTGAAAAGTCCCGGTCTCCTCGAGCTTGCTGTCGGGGATCTGCAGTTTCTTGATCACAGCGGAGGAGATCAAGTTGAGGCCGGCCCCGCCGTCAACCAACATCTTGGGGACCTTGAGGTTGTGGATAGTTGGTGAAACCAACATCGGCAAGCATCCGACCGCAGTTGTGCGGTCAGGGTGGTCCTCAAGGTCAAAGATGATGGGCGTGCCGGACCATTTCAGCAGCCTGCGCGACTCGACGGGTGGCTCAGCCGCATTCACTTCCCGCACCCATTGCTTGAGTTGGCGATGGGAAGTGTGCAGAGAGGCACCTCCATCGACGCGCAGAACTTCTGTGGCCTTCTGGAACTCCTTCTCGATGTTATCTCCGTCATCCATGTCCTCGTCATCGTCTTCATCTTCATCCTTGTCGCGGCCCCGGGGAGGTCTGTCTCCTTGCCGCTGCTTGGCCTTGCCGTGGCGTCCTCCCCGGCCATTGAACGGCCGCTTCTTGCTGGGCTCTCCTCCGCCTCCTTGGGCCTTCTCCTTGTCGCGTCGCTCGTATTCAGCCTTCTGCTGCTCTACGAGGTACTCTACTCTTTTGCAGTTCTGGAGATCGTGGCCCTTGGTGCGGTGGATCTTGCAGTACTGCTTGTCAGAGCCGTCCTGCTTGTCGGCTGCCGCTACAGGGGTGGCCTCCTTGCCGGAGCCACCAGCCTGTGTCTTCTTGGCGGCAGCCTCCTTGCCGGACTGCTCGACAACCAGTACCTCCTTGTTCTTCTTCTTCTTATTGTTCCGCCGCCGATTTTTCCTTGCCGGGGCGGCATCCTCGCTGTCCGTTCCTCCTGCTCCAGTATCCTCTCCGGGGAGTCTCCTCCCCTCTTCAGCACGGGCACACTTGTCAGCCAGAGCATAAAGCTCGCTGACGTCCCGGATCTTGGTCATCGCCATCTCTTCCCTCATCCGGCGGTTACGCACATTCTGGTGGAACGCGCTGATAACCGCGGCGGGGTGGACATCCGGGATGTTGTGCTGAACGCGGCTGAATCTTTGGATGTACTTTCGCAGGGACTCTCCCTCCTTCTGGGAAAGAATGTGGAGATCGCTCTCCTGGCCGTGGGGTTTGTGGCCGCCCGTGAAGGCGCCGACAAACTGGTGGCACAGATCTGCCCACGAAGAGATGGAGTTCTCCGGCAAGTGCATAAGCCAAGATCTGACGTTTGGCTTAAGCACGAGCGGGAAGTAGTTCGCTAAGATCTTCTTGTCGCGTCCCCCGGCAGCCTGCACCGCAATGGTGTAGATGCTGAGGAACTCCGAGGGGTGTGTCTTGCCGTCGTACTTCTCGGGTACGTCGGGCTTAAAGTTCTTCATGCTGGGCCACTGGACTTGACGCAGCTCTCGGGTGAACGCAGGGCAGCCTGCCGCGTACGGCAAGTCGCCTGGTTCACCGGGCGCGTGCATGTCGACAGCAGTCCCAGCGCGCTGGTCGGACTATCTTCGGGCTTCTCTTCGACGCTCGATACGAGTTCGAGCGTCCCCTTGTCGCCTGTCGTCGAGGACTTGGCGTTGATCGCGGCGGGCCCGCGGATCCGACGACGCCGTGGAGTCGTCGTCGACATTGATCCGGCGGACCGGCGATTTCTACTTCCGCGGCGGGGAGTGCACGGTAGTTGCACCCCCGGCGGTCTTGTCTCCATCGGCCTTCGGTTGGTCGACTTGCCGCGGCCGCGATGTTGCCGGCTGCTGCGACGTGTCGTTGTTAGCGAAGGCGATGAGGCTCTGGATCGTAGAACTCCAATCTTCGGCCTTGTCTGCCGCTGGAGGGAAGTCGAGGAGCAGCTGAGCTCTGGCGAGAGCTTCAGCTGGAGTGGAGGGGAGCGGTGGCGAGCGGTGCGAGGAGCGAGATATGCTCGGACTTCTAACAGCGTTAGAAGGAGCAGGTTCCCGCCCCGGCGACCGCGCCTTGCTCGTGGCAGCGCGCTGGCCTTGAGCGTCCCGCGACCCGCCTGTCTGGCCTTGTCCCAGCAGGCGGATGGTACCGTGGGTACCACGTCGCTGCTGGCCCGGCATCTCTTGAGAGGGACGGGGTGCGTGCACGGACGCCGAGGCTTTAGAGTTCGCCCGGTCGTCCGTCTTGTCCTTGGACTTGGCGACGCCGTGAGTGTCCTCGCCGGCGTCCGCCCCTCCGCCGGCGTCTACCCCACCAACCGTTGGTTCCGATGGTGGTGGGATCGACGCAGACGGGCCTCCGACCTCTGAAGCCTTCTTCTTCGGAGGCATGTTGATATAGTCGATGAGGTTGATGAAACTGGAAAAGTTGCTGGAGATTGCGCCCGCGTGAGCGCCGGATCAGGTTCGCACAACCTCGACGCCCCCTACCTGGCGCGCCAAAGATGTCGGGGAAACTGGTCGCCCACGAACACCTATGGGACCGGAGCCCCTTCTACGATATGGTGAGGGAGCGGAGGGAGCACAAAGAGCAGATCGAGGGGCACACGCGGGCGGTTTACCCAGGTTCGGGCCGCGCGGACGCGTAAAACCCTACTCCTGCTTTGGTTGTATTGGGTTCTTGAGCTCGGGAGCTTGAAGATCTACAGTACTAGCTACACCGAGCGTGTGAGTGATCGAGTTTCTGGAATCGAACCTCCTCTACGTTGTGCATGGGCCTCCTTTTATAGCTCAAAGGGGTCACCGACAGGTGTCAACGTAGATGAGGGTAAAAGTGTAAAATCGGTGGTAGATGGAACAGTGCATGAGCAGTGGTCTATACCTAACCCTGACGGTGGGGGACAAGGGCATTGAATGCCCGTCGCCGTCACCCCAAAAGCGTCCGCCCGGGCGTCTCCGTTCGCCACGATGGTGGCCTTGTCACCGCGGCTTGCCACCGTGTACCCCAGGCTGCACAGCCATCTGCCACGTGCCCCTGGAAGGGCCCCAGGAGGACGCGTGGCCAGATGAGCTGGAGCGCAGGCACACAGCGTAAGCCTCCCCCGGCAAGCACCTTGCCGGGATCGCTATCTTGCCGGGCCCGAGAGGCTTGTCGCTCTCCGGGTCCTGCCGGGGCGCGTGATGCGCCACGATATATCTTCTGAGGTGCTTGTTCCTTGGCCTTCCTGGCAAGCTCCTCTTGCCAGGGTCTTGTGCTGGAATGATAACCTTGAGCCTGGCGCGGCCTTCCCGGCAAGCTTCTCTTGCCGGGGTCTTGTCTCTTAACTTGAATACTTTGTTCTTGAATGGCTTCAAAGGGGTCCAGAGTGGGCTTTGGCGGGCGCGTGGTGAGCCAGACCACGGGACGCTGCTACTGCCCGTGCACAAGTCGGAATACTAAAGGTACCCCTACTTTAGTACACCGACAACCAGGATATTCAAACCAAGAGTCGAGCCGTCGAAGACGACGAACACTCAAACAGGTGAACAAAAAGAAGGAAGTGATGGAACTCAAGGAACGATCGGAATCAATGTCAGGGTCTGATTGATCTCGTGATCTGAACAAACAGGGAAATAAGCAATTTGGTTTCCACGTTTGTCTTTGCCTACATGCGAACATGGGTCAGGCCTTTTTCTTTTTTCCTTCTATGTACGCATTACACATGGCTGGGTTTGAAAAAAAATGATGGCATAGATCATGGTAATTATTGCTAATTGATATTTTTCTTCTATGTGCGCAGTACACAAGGCTGAGTTTTAAACAAATGATGGCGTAGATCATGGTAATTATTGCTAATTGATATGATTAAAATAGGCCCAGGTTGGAGCGAGACCGTGGTAATTATTGTGTAATTATGATTGCGTAGATCCTGCTAATTATTGCTAATTGATTATGATAAATGATGTGATACAACATTGAGGCAATCTGGTCCATTGAGATATGACGGATGTATGGTTGAGATGTATACTTTTTGCCACAACTGGCTTGTTTAATAGTAGTGGAGATGTACTTGTCAGAAATGGATTGTAGTTTTCAATCAGCCTAGCAACTTTGTGTAACTGATAGCGTGTGACCCTTTTCTTTTGCACAAAAGATTGTGTGACGCTGTCAGCTTGGCCTTGGTGGCATTGTTAATGTGGTTGTGCAAGATATTTAACTTCGAATAAAAAAGACTAAACGAGATATTTAAGATGGCCCCGCGCAGTTTGGACTCTTTAACCTTTATTACCCAAAGGCAAAGCTAAAAATGTTCCCAGACGGGTCCCATACTCACCCCAGTGGGGATTACGTGTGCCGTGCACGCTATAAAACGTAAAAATTCGGGGGCAGTGGGGACTTGGAAGGATGCAACCAATCCATGTTTACGACATAGGAACCGACACGGGTTCAAAACCTCGTACCTCAGCCGGTGAAGTTGGTATAAAGCACAATTATTTTGCTATACTTTTGTTGCACAACTTGCCCGGCCACTTGGGTGTGGATGAAGAACTTTTATTTAGACTAGCAAAAGGGCCCGTGCGTTGCAACGGGGTAATAAAATTGCGGCGTTCAAATCAATCCATCGAGGACATAAATAAATACCTAAATGAGTATACAAGTAATATATTAATTATAATCAAATGAAATTGGCGGCTGGCTGCACTTAAGAAATAGTCGTGCTAATATGATCTAATATTTCACGTTTAGTAATTGAATACACACAAGCTTAGTGGCCACAATTTATTCTAAAGGCCTTAGTTTAATTTAGCGTGATTGAAACATTCATTGTCCAATGTGTAAATACAAACTATGACTTTATATTTGTTTTTGTTTGGAATATTCTTTTTAAACATAACAATGCATGCAAACACAACACTAAATTAGAAATTGTTCTTTTGAAATTAATATGGCATGTGACTATGCCGGCAGAATAGATAACCATTTAAATGAGTACCAATATAAGTGAGTTGCCTAGCCTGTATTTTATCATCTGCCTTGAACTATAGTGCAAATAGCCTCTCCAAATATCCTGAAACAAATCATCGGCAATAAAATATAGAACCATGATAATATCATATTTTAAGTTATTACTGTTGACACTACTACTCGTATCCAATCAACTTTAGCCCAAAAACTGATATTTGAACCAATCACAGAGCAAAATCAAATATGGGTGTTTCTTGTCATGCAGATAATATTGCAAGAAACTATTGTGTATTACTGGTAAAATCCAGTAGCTTACTCAATCAAGTGTTTGACACTACTTTTATCAGTTTTCATTAATCAAACAGTATAGCGTACAAACCCGGCATCAAAAAATAATTCAAATCTCAAGCAAGTATGCTTCACTCTCTCAGTCTTGTACAGACTTCCGAGTAATAGAATAGAACAAACATGGACAAAAAAGAAGGATGCACTTACTTAATTTGATGTAGCAGCTTCTATAGAGCAGACGATATGGGAAAACAGGAAGAACTTGCAGAAAAACATTCAAGTAAGATGCAAGTAACAACAGAAAAGAATTCGTGACCTCAAGCAAATCTATGTTACTCACTCAGTCCCAACTCCTCCGTAAAGACTTCCGATGAACATAATAGAACAAACACCTGTGTTTTGCCACGGAACAATGGATAGTTGCTAGAATTACTGTTTTTTCCCTTCCCTTTCCTTATCTTCCGTTCTCCACTAATAATAAAGTGAAACTTCCTATAAAGCCGAATTGCATAATGTGGCTTTTGAAAGGAAAAAATGCACTACAACATGAAGTTATGTATGACACACAACCTGGCAAACAAATAAAGATTAATTTGGTCAGAAGGTCAAATTCTGCCTGACTCTGTAATATTATTCTTCATACACAATTAATCTTTTACTCTAATGTGTTACTCCCTCCGTCCGGAAATACTTGTCATCAAAATGAATAGAAGGGGATGTATCTAGATGTATTTTAGTTCTAGATACATCCCTTTTTGTTCATTTTGATGACAAGTATTTTCGGACGGAGGGAGTACAACACAACACTTAAGAAATCACTTACACAATAGCAGAACCATTCATAGTGATGGCAGAAGACCTTCACTATGATCATGTCACAAATGCAGAAGAATACCCTATCAGCTTGAGAAACTTCACGTTGTTGATATTCCCACCACATTGTTGGATTTGCAAAGATGAATCTATATTTAAAAGGATTACAAATTCAAATTACACTTGCTAAAATAAAAAGTCATTTTCATAAGTTCTAGAAATCCAAGATTTACACAAAGAGAAGTAACATAATTTGATTTATAGGTGAAGAAATTTTGCTGGAACTATCACATTGCATCAGATGATTATACTATGAGCAAAGTATGTTTGTATATTACTTACAAGTGCTCGAACTTTGCGGCCATAGAGAAATGTAAGCAGAGTTAAGCGCAGTTACATGTAAACAGAAATCTTCTCTGCGCATCATACAATATTTTCAGATTGCGGGATGATTACATCAGATTCCCATCAAAGTTCAAGTAGAAGTAGATAATATTAAATAAAATAGCTTCAGTTCGATCTGTTCCACTCCTTTTGCTAACACTTCAATTTTTTTAAGAACCGTGGCTACCTCTTGTAAACCACATTACTGCAAACCCCAAAAGAGCTCTTGGTTTTTACGAAAATAATCTCAAGCCAGCATATAATTTGAAGTTGAAAAATATATTTTTACTGAGACAATAGTATTATGTAAATCCGCTAAATCTATGCAATGTAACTATGTTTCTAGTAATGTGCAGGCATGAAATATAATGTTTTCAAAAGTCTATATTAAGGCCAGAAGCTTGCGCTCAGACGAAGGGCAAGTAAATAGGCACTGGCAAAAACATGCGATTTGGCGCTAGAACAACGCCGCACTGCAGCGGCGGTGTCATGGAAGAGCGGCGAGTCCTCTTAGGATGAGCGGCGATTCCTCGCTCGATTAGGCGGCTCACACGTTGTCGGTAGCGGCGGCGGCAACGAGCATCTGCGGTAAGAATACTTTCCTCATCCATATGTTGATTTACACAATGTCATCATATAAAAACAAAGCTTGATGATGCATTATACCAGCAAAACATGGACATAAAGAAAGTTGAATCTTGACTAAACATATACTTAAAAACAAAAACTCAAATCAAATACTGCTGAAGTTGCTTTTCTATTACCATGAGAACTAAAATACTTCATATTATTCAGTTAGTATGTAAACAAAAAGGATTTTATGATATCTTTCTATGAACTAAACCAAACATAATTCCTTTCTATGGCTGCATCCAGAAAAGTAAAATACATTGCTTGTGGTGGTTGGTGAACAAGCAGGCCACGAACAGATGGATCTTCATTGAATCTTGACACTGAATCCATCACCCCATCTTCTGTGCAGTTCCAAGGGAACTCCGACAACCAAGATTTTATCCCGATTTCCTCACAACCATGCACTTTAAATCACCTATCAATACAACAGCTAGGCCAGGAAGCAAACAACCATGAATTCACCTCTATGCTTGTCATGGATATTCAGAGAGAGGAACATGTAGAACCAGTAGGCACCGCCGCACTGTCGAGGCCCTAGCGCTGCCCATCGATCGGCCCCTGCTCCTAGCTTCGCGTGCTCTTGTTCCCCAACCAAGTCTGCATCCCCTGTCAGCCCGTCCCCACTCTCGCACGAACGCGGCATGTACGTGCGGCGGCGCCTGACTCCGCTCCTTGGCTCAGCCACTCATCACCAAGGGGTGGAGAAGATGTTGACAAACGGAGTTCCGCCGAAGCCGGCAGAACGGCGGCACGGCGATGTCGAACTCCCCCAGAACGAATGGACAAAGAAGAAAACTGGCCGCGCGGCCACGCACGGCTGCGCCCTGCTCGAACGCATCGGTAAGATGGGCCGGGGCGGGAGGTGGCGGCCGCGGTGGAGTTTGAGA
>LR738711.1:802346635-802382339 GCA_902687465.1 Secale cereale
GGGGGGCGGGCCGGCGGCGCATGGTGAGGCGGAGCATGGCGTGGGAGGAGGCGGCGGCGCGCTGGAGTGGAGATTGGATGGTGCGGGCGGCTGCGTTTTTTTTTCTTGCCCGAATCGGTTTGACTTACTACGAGGACTGCGGGTTGATTACTAAAACACCGAGGGACTTTTTTACAAAACAGCCATGACGGACGACCAGAAGCAATAGCTGGTTTATTAGTAGGTAAAGATAGATATCTTCCTAACACAACAAAGAACACATCGAAATGCACAGATCTTGCGTAATTCTGCTTTAGTCTTGAACAGGGGCGCCTGGCTTTCAGATGATTTACTGCGATCTCTGCGGATCAACTCTAGAATATATCGGACGTCCAATTTCCAAATGAACGTTGCTACAGAGACGACAGTAGTTGGACGATTCTTGCACGATTGCTCAACCCAGTCCTCCATAATTTGTGTTGAGTGGACCATGGTCGTTGGATCACATGTCGTCTGAGCATCGGGTTCAAAGGAGTTGTGTGTGAAGTACTTTCGTTTCCAAATCTAAGACGATGCTAAAAGTGTGCAGATATACTCAACTGAATCAGTGAAGTTCCAGATTTGACTGGGCCGTAGCGACAGTCAAGCCGAGATAACGAGGGACGGAGAACAGTCGGCAGGTTTTGCCCTGTCTGACAAGGACACGTTGGCATCGCCAACTAACAAAAGCGCAATAAAATCCACTAACTCCACGATCGGACCCGCGAGCGTGTTCAGGGATCACGCTCAGGTCCTGTTCGCCGCAGAATATTCAGCACGAACGGGAGCGCGCCGCACGTCCCACGAATATAATCAGTTAACTTTGGCTTGGGATAGATATCGCACCCGTAATGGGCACAAGTATGCCCAACTTGCTGCATGTAACCAGTTTGGATTAGAGGTAATCCACCGGACCTCGACCGGACGATTGCGGCCAGTGGGTCGGGTGGATGGATGGACGTCTTATTCTCAGCTGTGATGTGCGGAGAAACCTCACATCGAGCTCGTCAATGGATGATAGATGCATCGGGTCTTCCCCACCCAATCGATCAATCAGTGGTGTCCAAACTTATCACCTCAAAAGCTCCCCGTCTCTTCAAGACCGCAGAAGAAAAGACGGCCATGCATTGACGACGACGTGTCTGTTTTCGTTGTTGGTCGTTGGCCGGACTGTTCTTCAGAGCGCGCGCCACTCAGGCCGGCTGAGGTCCCCGGCGTGTGCAAGAGAACGGTGCAGATCGCAGAAGGTCACCGCTAGTGGTACGCTGCACCGCGAGTTTTCGCCATGCCCCTTTCGTGCTTCTCCAGAGATTCTTTCTTCCGCCAGGAACAAATCGGCACAACTCACTGCTCACCTCACCTACCCTGTGGCCGGGCCGGTCTCGGACTAGGGTAGGATTCGTCATGGACGAGGTGGTTGGCCGATCATGGTGAGGTGACGACGGCACTACTCTACTTGCCAGTGGTGCGCGATGCGACAAAACTGGCCCTGGCCCAGGCTGAGCACGGCGAAAGAAAATGAGCAGAGCAGGGGACTCCTCTGTTCAGCGCCTCGATATTTTTCGATCGTCTCATGCAGCGGGGCAGCAGGCTTACTAGACTTGTTTATGAGTCGGGGTTTCTCCTAAAAACCAGCAACTGCGGTAATTTAAAAACAAATCAAGACTTTTCATAAATGTTCATGATTTACAAAAAATATTCTCTAATTCACAAAATATTCACGAAATCAAATAATGCTCAGAATTTCAGAAAAAAACATGAATTCATAAAATGTTCATGGTTTTTTACAATAGCGAATTAAATAATGTTTTTAATTTTTATAAATACTCTTGTATTTTAAAGATATTCACGAATTTGAAAAATAATATAAATTTCAAATTGTATTCACATTTTAAAAAATGAAAGAAAAACCAACAATAATGAAAGCGAGCCAAGTTGTGGTTACATGGTTAGGAGGACAGTGGTATCCCCATTCCACCAGGGTTCAAGTCCTAGACTTGACATTGATACTTGCATTATCCCTTAATTTATTTCAAACTTCCGGCGATATTCGTTCTGTGGGAGGAGACGTTATCATCTATTGCGAGGTGCCTGTGATGACTTCGTAAAATCTGAAGATGCTACGACGGCTCAGTCTCTCGGGTGTGTTTATAGGGATAGGGTGTGCATGTGTACATTCATAGAGATTAGTGTATGCTCGTGTATGTAAGCGACTATGATTGTACTAAGTTCAAAAAAATGAAAAAGAAAAAAAACTCTTCAGGTAAACCATACTAAAAAGTAAAACCGGCGGAAGAAAGACACGGGAGAAGCCCAAATATATGCCGATTTTGCGTGAGCTCTCCTAGAGGTGCCAAAACCGGGAGAGCAACTAAAGGAGTACTCCTTCGAGAGCCCCACAAGGCTCATTTGGGATGGGCTGGGAGCGCGTCACCTGTTTCGCTATCAGCCGCCATGTGTCGGGCTCTCCGCCGCCACCACGCGTCGCGCTCTGTATGCTTCCTTCGGATTTTATTTTTTATTTTTTAACGTGCTTTCTGCTTTTAGATGATATTTTTTTTAGCTTTTCATTTTTCCCGGGGTTTTTTGAGTATTTGGATTGCAAAATAATTCAAAGAATTTACGTGAAAAATACCCAGCTTTTTTGCTTCCGTGAGAGGCATAGATTACTTTTCATGGAAACAAAGATTTACTTTCGCGAGAAGCATGATCGTGCCTCTCGGAAAAAAGAGAACAAATGTTTTTTTCTTTCGCGAGAGGCACAAATTTACTTCTCGTGGAGGCACATATTTGCTTACATGAGAGGCACAGTCGTGTCTCTCGAAAGGAGAGAAAACTGTTTTTTTTTTCCTTCTATGAGAGACACGATCGTGCCTCTCAAAAAGGGAATAAAACATATTTTCTTTTTTCCCTTTATTTGCGAGAGGCACAAATTTACTTCTTATGGAGACATGGATTTGCTTCCGTGAGAGGCATGATCGTGCCTCTCGAAAAAAAATCAGTTACATTTTTCTTTGTGAGAGACACAAATTTACTTCATGTGGAGGAACAGATTTGCTTCTGCGAGAGGTACGGTTGTGTCTCTCAAAAAGAGAGAAAACTGGGGTTTTCCTTCTACGAGAGGCATGATCGTGCCTCTTGGAACAAAAAAACAAGTTTCTTTTTAATTGTGAGAGACGCATATTTACTTTTTCTGGAGGCATAGATTTGTTTCCGCGAGAGGTACGGTCGTATCTCTCGGAAAGAGAAAAAACGTGTTTTTTAAAGGAAATCTTGTGTGAGAGGCAGATTTACTACTTGTGAAGGCACAGATTTGCTTCTGCGAGATGCACGATCGTGCCACTCGGTAAGGAGAAAAAACGTGCTCCTGGTTCGTTTGTTTTTTGTTCGTTTTTTCGTGAAAAAAAGTTTGTCAAAATCTATCAACGTGGGATATATTTTTGAAAATCTCAATGCGGAGAATCCAATAGTCAAAATGATTCAAAATTTGATTGCACCGTTTAAGAGATAAAACATTTTGAATAAACCAATTTAAAAAAAAATCCTAAATTGGGACAAGTGACGCACATGCAGCGTGACACTTGCCGCGAGCTGGGGAGGTGATTGTGACCTTTGCCAAAGGTACTTCTTAATTAGTGATTTTGCTGCAAAACCAGTGTATCCATCGCGGCAGGGATATCCTATTTGATGCGCGCAGGCGCCAAATAGATGGCCTGACGCACAGAGCGACCTACGTTATGTGCCGGCCCATGTAGCACAGCCAATTTTCCCTCTGTACGTTGTTTAATTTGCTCGTTGCTATTATGTTTTTTTCCCGCTCTTTTACGGTTTTTGCTATTTGTTTGTGGGTTTTTTCTGAATTCTTTTGGTTTACTGTTTTGGTTATTTTTCTTTGAGTAGAAGGTTTGGTCTACAAAACATTTTTATTTCTTATCCAAGAAACACCTTTGCATTAACGTCGTAGCCAGCCGTCGGCTCCTCAAAAAAGCTAGGGTTTCTCTGCCTCCCGTCGGCGTCGTTGCCGGTCCACCCTGTCTGCGGTGGCCTTAGGGCCATGAAGACGGAGTGGATCCCGGCCCTTGCCGGTGGAAGGGCTCCGTTTTTAGATCTTTTTTCGAGTTTTGTTAGGGTTTGTGTCCTGCTCGAAGGCGGGACGGCGACGGCTCCCTGAAGATGGAATAAAGGTCTCCCCGCCTTGCCCCCGTTCCGTTGATGCGTCTAGCACCGGCGGAGCTACGTACAAGCAAAAGTGTGCCCTGGCCCGCCCAGCATAGACCCAAAACGAGGCCATAATGGTAAAAAGTTAAAGTCTTCCTTTAGTCTTAAGCATACTGGCCCGCCCAATGTATTTTCGGTAGCTTCGCCACTGGAGTCTAGCATCGTCGGTAGGCGTGTGGATGTGTGTCTCCGGCGGATCTATCTCTGGTGGATTTGCTCGGATCAATTCGTGGTTCGTCTACGTTCTTGTGTCAGGTTGGATGTTTCTAATCTACACTCTTCATCGACGGCGGCTGCTGTTCTGATGTGTTGGTTCTATGGGGTCTTAGCACGACGACTTCCCGACTGTCTACTACAACAAGGTTTGCCCGGCTCCGGCGAGGGAGGGGTGATGATAGTGGCGCGCCTTCGGCTCGCTTCAGTGCTTGTAGTCGTCGCTAGATGGTCTACGAATCTGGATGTAATTTTTAATATTTCTAGTGTTCGTTGTACTACCATTATTGAAGATGAATAGATTGAAAGTTTTTCTGAAAAAAAAAACACCTTTGCATTAGATGGTGTCATCCCGTTTGGCATTTGTTTGTGTGCATTTAGCAGTTAAACATTTAGTTGTATGTGTACATAGCAATGCATCGGTTTGCATGCCATTAATGATTTCATAGTGACATCTTTGCATGCAAAGTGATTTCTTGCACCGAAATGGGTCGGGGCTATAGTGCTAAATTCTAATGTTTGCCCATTATAATGTCCGTTTCACATTTTTTTTCCAGGCTCTGCCCACCAAGGGAAGGTCGCCAACTGGATTCTGGCCAGCCAGCCAATGTTCACTTCAGGAGTTCAGGTATATATAAAATGAAGACAACAGAAGACTACAAGGGCACATATATTTAACGAGGGATAATTTATAGATAAAGCACGTACATTACATAGAGACGCACATAGTACGACGGACACAATATCAGTTCACCACTCTGCTCTGGTCGCGGAGCCTACCGGCACCCAGGCCACAACACTATGGACTGCATGCACACAGATCCATCGACCCTAAAACCACACACGACACGACTAGGTAGAACGACACGGATCTGGCCGCCAAGGCCTAGCTAAGCTTCAGTACTAGTAGCAGCAACTTATTCTCCGGACATGGGACTCCTCACACGGCAGACGTACGTCGACACACGGGCCAAGGCACTTCAGTTCCTTCAGTGGATCCTGCACGCAAACGAGGAAGAGAGCTCATGCATGTCAAAACCGCAAGATTTATCCAAGGAGAGACAGAAACACGTATGTATAGATGTATGTAATGCATGAGTTGATGGAGACGTACGAGTTGCAGTCGACGCTGGGGCTGATCTTGTAGGGGAGGGCGACGTTGCACTTGGAGGGGAGCGCGGCGGCGCGGGTGATGTAGGGCCCGCCGGAGGCGCCGTTGGCGACGTTCTTGAGGCAGCCGCAGATGGTGCGGCGGTCGGGGCTGTTGTTGGCCTCGGCCAGCAGGTTCTGGATGCCGGTGCAGCAGCCCCGGGCCGGCGACCCGCCCTGCTGCACGTACTGGAGGCACGGCATCAGCGTGCTGTACACCGCGGAGCAGGAAATGGCCGCGCGCACCGTCGCCGGCGGCGCCACCACCATGGCCGCGACCACCATCGCCAGCACCAGTGCCGCACCCCTCGGAGCCGCCATGCCGACTGGAGTGAGGTGAGCTACTACGCCGCTAGCTTAGCTTGTGAGTGGATGAGTGTAGTGCGAGTGGCGCTGGTGGCTTGAATGTGTGTGGAGAGAGTGAGGGCTCTAGCAGGGTTTATATACAGGGGAGGGGAGAGACCGAAGCTAGTAGGATAGCTTTACTTCTGCTGGGGTGGTTGTTCGTTGAGGGTGCATTTAGGAGGGGAGTTAAGAGTGCGGCTGGTAGATGGTCGTGTGGTTACCGGTTGGTCTCTGCCTCTTTGGACTCGGGTGTAGGAGGGGTGTCGCGATGAGATTCTTGGTTCGTTTTTTACTTCTATTTTTATGCTCGTTCTGAAGCTGGAGTGCTGGACTTGGTGATTTGCACTAACGTTTGAGCTTGTAGTAATATTTTTTGCGTAAGGTTTAAGGTAGCCAGCAGATTATACAACGAGCAAAATGAACCGATCGTGTCTGTGGGCATGGACAGTATATATTCCCTCCGTCCCAAAATAACCGTCTCAAGTTTAGTATAATTTTATATTAAAATTAGTATAATGTTGAGATATTTATTTTAAGACCGAGGGCGTACTTGGTAGCCATGCAGGACCTGTGTTCTGAAGCGATGCTGAGTTGGTTAGCCATTTCAGGCCTGGTTAGGTTAGTGGCAAAGGATCGAGTCCGGCGGACGTCGGTCCAGCCAGCTGGTATGGATCGCCACTGTGACGAGGGACCAGCGCCTGCAGGCCATACCGTCTCCGGCAGCGAGGAACATTATCAACCTGCACGTACGTACACCCCGTACATTGTAACCATATTCACACCACCGTCGGACGAGTGGACATGACATGAGATATGTCGATACGCCAGTGCAAATCTGGTGCTCCCGGGTGTTACAAGCTCCCGTGCTTCCAGGGATCCTAGGCCGCATGATCGCCGATCCAATGAACATTTTTTGAAACGCGGTCCCTTAGGGCCCGATTCATTAAAAATAGATCGAAGAGAGGTGCCCAGTTAATTAACGGAAAACCGGGCAAAATGAACATGATAGAAGCCCCCCGGCCCCGGTTTTCTAACAAATGAAACATTACACTTTAAATTTTAAGAAAATTCTAGAAAACAATCGATTCTACTTTAGATTCTAAGATGCAAAGAATTGTCTAGTTAATTAGCAGAATGCTGGAAAGAACCGTCATAATACGCTCTCCAACCGTTGGCATGGAACATGACGACGAGGGCACCACAACCGACCTGGCTACCACCACATTGCATGCAAGGGTCATCCAAAAATATCGTCAACATCACTCCTCCACGAGTCAGGGACTCTGATTTCACCGCAAACAACCAGAAATGAAACCTTATTAGTAACCGGACGTATGAAGCCCACACCATGCATTCCAAACATTTGGCCGAACACGCCAATAACTAGACAACTCAGATATCGAAAGCGAGCGGGCAAAAGGAAAGTATGCAAGTCCTACATCCAAGAGGATCGTCGACCCCCCTCCCCCCTCCCCGCTGTGCATCGCATGTGTTGGCACCATGTGGAAATGCCATAGAAACTCTAACTCTGAAACAATGGTATAAAGCATGGCAACCAATTGGAAGCGCCAAAGAACCCACTACCAAAACCTTATCGCAACACAAATACCACTCAAGCTCATCGTCGTTGCCACGCTAGCCGCCGGCACATCAACCAAACTTATTACCGGTCGGGCACATGCCAACTGTATGGACGTGCACATCGAGCATGAAAAAGCATGCATGGGATTCAAATTCTTCAAGATGGCTTCCCAAGGAGGGAAGCGACATGGGAATAATAATGGCGTTTGACCCTACAACCATGATCGTATGCCTTCACCCAAAGACATAACCCAAGGGGTGGGAGAGGTTGGAAAACTCCGCAATGACCATATGTCTTCCGTAGTGGATGGCAACTACGACAATTTTCTAGTAATAGCTTAAAGGATTAATGGGTAGTCACTAGCGTAGATTTTGTTTAAGAGCAACCAAAATATATACTCAAAGGCCAAGGTGTGGTCTTCGACCTGCCATGCTCAATGGTAGCGCTGGTGTTCCAGCACAACGATCTTCAATGGCAACCCGACGTGGCTAGGTCATCGGAGAAGAGGGCATTCGTGCATGGTCCTAGGCGGCGACGACGAGCTCGACGTCACACCGGATCTAGCAAGCAGTGGCACTGTGGCATGGACAGTTTGTCTCGGGTTTTCTTTAGGGAGTCCTCATGTATGATTTGGGGCGGAGAGGTGGTAGCACTATCCTAGTGTAGGAATAATGTCCTCCCCGCCGTCTCCCCATTCTATTCGTGTTATCATCCTCAACCGAGGGCGTATGGAGTTGTGTCTCTGGTAGGTCTTCCGGTATTCGGTCGACTCTGGATTCCGGTGGATCCGTCTATGTTCGGCCAACTTTCATGGTCATCAAAGTTTATGCAAGTTGTAATGTAAGCATGAGACTTTTTGGTAGTACCGGTGAAAGAGATGACCGCGGCGAGGGAATCTGGGATGGAGGACTCGTAATGTCTCTATAGATCTAGCAAAAGTGAAAGACCCCTAACGTCAGGGGCTGACCACTGAGCTCACTCAGGCCTCGCTGGGCGGGCCAGAGTGGGTGCAAGCTGGAATTGCATTTTCGGTGTTTTCTTCTTCGGGGTGGCGTTTTGCTTTGGCAGGGTCTCGTGGTCTGCATCGACAATTTCCCAGCACTACTTCCATAAGATCCTGGGTCTAAACTAGTTTGCTCCGCTGAGGTGGAGTCCCAGAGGCGGCATCGAGCTACACTCACGGCACCCTAAGGATTTGAATGTAAAGCTATTTTTTCTGTTATTATTAGGATGTGTTTGTAAGGATCTGTGATCCTTAATATATGACCTTAGACTTTTCAGAAGAAGAAAAAATCCATGCAGTAATAAGTATAGATAAATTTTCACTGAAACAATTTAGTTTGGAATCATCATAGAACCGCATACCCCTCAAATGAAAGAATTTTTGTAATAAAGATTTGTAGGTCACATGATCACATCTGCATTCACATGTTTTCTTTAGAATTGTTTGAAACTTTGATGTGTGGTTTTTGATTATTATTTTTGAGAACCAGGTTTATTGAGCTCAAGGCAATTTAGGTTTCCATAGTTTTGTTCAGTGCTTTCTGTTGAAATATAATGTCCGTCTTCCTCCGTTCAGATTTTTGGATGAGTTGGCTGAAGCATGAATTCAATACTTTCTGCTGTAAATTACTATACAAGGTTTGATGTGTAAATTGTACGAGATATCGTCATGACAAACAAGGACCTCCACTCACCGCACGGTAGAAGGATACACAGGGCCACACGGAGACCGTTCGTAGCCCCGTTTTCTCTACTGATTTTAAGCGAGTCCTTGAGTGAACATGGCTACGTCCTTTCGATAGCTGGCTGCCGCCGCCTGCTCCGGCCACCTCTGCGATCGAGCGTAATGGTGCTGCAGGCTGCCGCTGACTAGCTAGCCTGCTCCAGATGATGCCCTTTCTATTCATTCAGATTTAGATCTGCAAAGCTAAACACTGTGCGCGAAGTTGCGTGTAGATGGCCTGAGAAATTTATGAACCTACGGGCAGCGGCCATGTGAGAGCCACTCCGTCACATTTACAGCGGCTGCTGCCCGGTCTGCAAGGCGCGCGGCAGGTGGCGTAAATGCCTCCAGAACCTACTGCTCAATCCTATCACGTACTACCACCATTATCTCAGCCAGGCTTTTAATTTACTGCATTTCGTACGCCCTCTTCGCTGCGGCAAATAAAAGGAGTGAATAGTATAAAACTACCACAATTTGCGTTAAGGTATCAAAAAACTATCATATTTTTGTTTATGACTGATAATTACTAGAATCGGCGTGGGTTGTTTCAAAAAAACCAAATCGCCTGCTGCTAAGAATTTAAACTGGTTTATGTTTCGGTATGACCCATACCGAAACAAATCGTCAGTTTGACTGATTGTTTGACCGTTAACTGACCTGTGGGGCCCACATGTCAGTGTCTCGTTTGCAAAAAAGGTAAATCCCCCTGTTCTTAAAGCAATTAGCTCCCTCGGGTGAGGCCGCTCGCCCGCGCCCACCCTGTGGAACGGCGCTGGCCAGGTTGGAGGAACAGGCGGCGCAGGGAGCAGCTCGACGCGCCAGTCCATGGCGGCGTCGGCTCAAGGTGGTGGCGGTGTGGCCAGCCTCGGCGCAGATGCGGGCCTCCACGCGGGCGACGGGCTCGATCCATGGCGGCGTCGGCTCGAGGTGGTGGCGGTGTGGCCAGCCTCGGCGCAGATGCGGGCCTCCACGCGGGCGACGGGCTCGATCCATGGCGACGCTGGCTCGAGGTGGTGGCGGTGTGGCCGGCTTCGTCGTGAAGGCGGCCAGCGGAGGTGGTCGTGCTCCCTACCGAGGCGGGCAGCGGAGGTGGCCGGCCTCTCTGCGGCGGCGGGCATCGGAGGTGGGCGGTGCGCCCCTCCATGGCGCGTGGCGGCGCCCCTCTAGCCGGAGCATGGCCTCCCGCGTGATGGTGGTGAGCCGGAGCGGGTGAGGAGGTAGCAGCCCTCAGCGGCGCTGCGTGTGCCAGATCTCGCCGGCTCCGCAGGTCCCAGGCGGCGACCTGGTGCGCGGCGACGACATGGCCAGGGAGCAGCGTGGGGATGGCCGACGGGATTTTCTGGGCGGGATTGCTTTTTTAATGATTGAGGGACGCGATTGTTTTTTCTAAATGATTATAGGGGTTATTCTGTAAAAATAAGGGCATATTTTATTTGTAAAAGAGCCAAGGGTTGAAGGAGAAATTTACACGAGATTTTTTCTTAGAGAGTAAGAGACACTGACATGTGGGCCCCACATGTCAGTTAACAGTCAAACAAACTGTTTGTTTAGGCGCGGGCCGATCAGTCATAAACCGGTTTAATTTCTTAGCAACTGAAGATTTGGGTTTTTTGAAACAGTCGACGCCGGTTCTGGTAGTTATCAGTCACAAAAAAAAATGTGATAGTTTTTTGGAACCTTAACGCGAATTGTGGTAGCTTTATGCTATTCACTCCAAATAAAAGTGATTGTATGCTACTGTGTTTATAAATTAACAGAAAGTTGAAACACCCTCAATTCCTAAATACTCGCTTCGCTTCTTTTTACTGTGCATATAAGATTCGTTTGAGGTGTATTCGGGAAAAAATCCGCGTGAGGTCAAAGTTTGTAGAGTTTGACTGACTTTATAGGAAAATATAAATATTCACAATACAAAACTAATATCATTAGATGCATCCTAAAAATAATTTTTATATTGTAGTATAACTTTAAGGTAGTAGATGTTAACATTTTTATATATAAATTTGGACAAACTTTATCAAGTTCAAACAAATCCTATATCAGGAGGAAAAAAGAAATGAAGAGAATATAAGACTTTTGAACTGGCTAAACGTCTTATATTTAGGAACACAATAGTATATCTGAAATTCAATTTCTTAATCATTTATAGGCCAGCATTCAACAACTCACATCTTATCTTACCTTAGATAAGCTACGGATTAAAACTTGCGCTAAAGCTGCATGATTTGGAAAGTGCGAGTTTAGAGCAAGGTGACAATGACTGACGTTTGAAGTCTCATGGGTCATGGCTCTATCTCCTCCCCATGTGGCCGTTGTGGTTAAGGTCGGAGAGTCCGAAGTTTTTTTTGTCCTCCGTAGATCATCGGCTCTAGATCTGGCAATTTATCATTGGCCGATTCGGTCTGTCTTAATGACCATGATGGTGACTTTCGCATCAAATTTTATTTGATCTCTGGCCTATTATGTTTTGGTATTCTGTGCTCAAACTTCTAACGAACGACGAATTAGCGGTTCGACGATGTGCCATGCAACGAGTCATGAGTCTGTATGTACTGGGCGACAAAGTAGCATCTACAGTCGGCCACCCTAAACAAGTCTCAAACACCCGTGCGACTGACCGGTCACAAAAAATCAACCCACCCAATCGCGCTAAACGGGCTCTAAAAGTCCGAACTGACCGCCACCCCTCGTATTCAGCTTAAATATAGGGCGGTCCGGGCACGCTTGCCATATCGGCTTGCCTAAGCCTCGCTCACGTGTGCCCCACAAATATCCCCGTTCGAAAAACCCTAGACCGCAGTCAATCTGAAATCCACTTCACTCCCCTCTTCGTTCTCTCTACTTCTGATCCCCACCAAGTGCTGCCTTCGGTGGGGACTCTGGCTCCGACGACGATTGAGCTAGCCTGCTACGGGAAGCGGAGCCTCACGATGTGCAGGACGCCGCCCTTCACATCGCATTGAGCCGTTCGGTCGTCGACCATGGCAGATCCGGCGCAGCGGATCCACTTCGCCAGCGCCCGTCGACGCAACGCCGGCAACGTCGCCGGCCTTTCCCGCCCGGCGCGCTGCTCCGGCCACTCCGTTCTACTCCTACAGGTAGGCCGCCCCACCACCAGCACCCTCTGCTCCGGAGGTGGTGCCTGGCCACCGTTGGGTCCTTGTGCCCGCGCCGGGAACGGCGCACACTCGAACGTCGGAGTCGGAGGTTCGAGCAGCCCGGTGTGAGCGGCAGCGGGTGAGGGAGAGGGCAGCGGCATCCGAGTCGATGTCCGCATGTGAGCATGCCGATCAATCCCGAGTCAGTGCTCCTCGCGTCTGTCCTCCGCCCCTCTCTCACGCTGGCGGAGACGGATGCGCGACGCCTCCGCCACAAGAATGCCAAGGCGCTCCGACTCGCCATCGAGATGTCGGAGCGCGAGGCAACAAAGGAAGCAACGCCGAAGGCGAAGGTGGCCCGCCATGCAAAGGAGCAGGACCGCCTGCTCTGCAGGCTTTCGGGCATGAGGTGCAGGTCCGACTCGGATATGACGGACGGCTCCACCTCCAGCTCCAACGATGACGCACCTCCGCATGCGAACGCCTGCACGGAGGAGGGGCACAACCGCACCGACGACCGGAAGGGGAAGGAGCCAGTGAGGAGATGGTGATTTCCTCTGCCCTTCCTCGTTCTGTTTATATTTTTCAATGTTTCATAAGTAGTTTGTCCGCCGTTGTACTCCAATGAATTATGTTCCTTTTGTCTGGCTGATCCGGTGAACTTTGTTTCATGTGTTTTACGCAGCTTTGCATGATTTGCATGGTTTTGAGGTTTCGGATATGAGGGAAGTGAGTGTGAAAGACAAAATATAAGACATGCCTGGTCAATGCCCGCAAACGTGCCCGAGCGCGTCCACATGCGTTTGAGGGGTCGGATTTGCCCATCGCGGCCGTAGATGCTCTTAGCTGCCTAAATTTCTTAACTATTGGTATGTGAGACTCCAATCATTATTCAAAATTTGATGTAGGGCTGGCAGTTTTGCCCATGGTACGGTGCTACAACTTGCGAGCTGCGTTGGGATTTCATTTAAGAGGAGAGGATGATGTGATAACCCACAAGTGTAGGGGATCAGTTGTAACCTCTTTCAATAAGTAAGAGTGCTGAACCCTACGAGGAGCTAAAGGTAGAACAAATATTCTCTCAAGTTCTATCGACCACCGATACAACTCTACGCACGCTTGACGTTCGCTTTACCTAGAACAAGTATGAAACTAGAAGTACTTTGTGGTTTTTGTGGGATAGGTTTGCAAGAATATAAAGAGCATGTAAATAGAACTAGGGGTTGTTAAGATAAATACATAACTAAATTAGTTTTAGTAGAGAGCTTTTTGTCACGAGAAAGTTATTTGTCCCTAGGCAATCGATAACTAGACCGGTAATCACTATTGCAATTTTATTTGAGGGAGAGGCATAAGCTAACATACTTTCTTTTCTTGGATCATATGCACTTATGATTGGAACTCTAGCAAGCATCCGCAACTACTAAAGATCATTAAGGTAAAACCCAACCATAGCATTAGAGTATCAAGTCCTCTTTATTCCCATACGCAAACAACCTACTTACTCGGGTCTGTGCTTCTGTCACTCATGCCACCCACCATAAGCAAATCATGAACATATTGCAAACCCTACAACGGGGATCCCTCACGCTTGCGCGACACGGAGAGCACCATAGGACATCACCAATAATAAAACATGCAACTCAAACCAATCACGCTCATCAATTAACCCATAGGACAAAACAGATCTACTCAAACATTATAGGATAGCCATACATCATTGGGAAATAATATATAGCGTTGAGCACCATGTTTAAGTAGAGATTACAATGGGTAGAAGAGGGGTTACACCGCTGCATAGAGGGGGGAAGAGTTGGTGATGATGGCGGCGAAGTTGTTGGTGTAGATTGCGGTGACGATGATGGCCCCGGCGGCACTCTGGTGCCACCGGAAGCGAGCGGGAGAGAGCCCCCCTCCTTCTTCTTATTCCTTGACCTTCTCCCTAGATGGGAGAAAGGTTTCCCTCTGGTACATGGTCTCCATGGCGTGGGAGGGGCGAGAGCCCCTCCGAGATTGGATCTGTCTCTCTGTCTCTCTCTGTTTCTGCGTTCCCAGATTCTGGCCCTTCACCATTTCTTAAATTCCTGGAGATCTGTAACTCCGATTGGGCTGATTTTTTGATACGATTTTTATCCGGATATTAGCTTTCTTGTGGCAAAAGAAGGGCATCAACGACCTTACGGAGTGGCCACGAGGGCCCAGGGCACGCCTGCCCCCCTAGGCGCGCCCCTCACCCTCGTTGGCCACTCGGGCATCGTCTCACGTTGGTTCCGCTTCCCAAAATTCACATATATTCCAAAAAAAAATCTCCGTCCGTTTTATCCGGTTTGGACTCCGTTTGATATGGATACTCTGCGAAACAAAAAACATGCAACAAACATGAACTGGCATTGGGCACTGGATCAATATGTTAGTCCCCGAAAATAGTATAAAAAGTTGCCAAAAGTATATGAAAGTTGTAGAATATTGGCATGGAACAATAAAAAATTATAGATACGACGGAGACGTATCAACATCCCCAAGCTTAATTCCTGCTCTTCCTCGAGTAGGTAAATGATAAAAAAGATAACTTTTGATGTGGAATGCTACCTAGCATAATCTTGATCATGTAATCTAATCATGGCATGAATATTAAGACACGAGTGATTCAAAGCAATAGTCTATCATTTGACATAAAAGAATTTAATACTCGGGCATCCCAACAAATAATCAAGTCTTTCAAAATAGCAATGCTAAAGAACGTTATCCCTATGAAATCATATAGTCTTTTATGCTCCCTTTTCTTAACACAAGGTACCCTCATGCCCATCCCGGTGTCAGCCAAGCAATTCTTTTCATACTTTACTTTTTCGAACCTTTTCAACTCTTCACGCAATATATGAGCGTGAGCCATGGACATAGCACTATGGGTGGAATAGAAGGTGGTAGTAGACAAAAGTAGGGAGAAAGTCTCTCATCGACTAGCGTATCAATGGGCTATGGAGATGCCCATCAATAGATATCAATGTGAGTGAGTAGGGATTGCCATGTAACGGATGCACTAGACCTATAAGTGTATGAAAGCTCAAAAGAAAACTAGTGGGTGTGCATGAACTTGCTTGCTCATGAAGACCTAGGGCAATTTGACAAAGCCCATCGTTGGAATATACGAGCCAAGTTCTATAACGAAAAATTCCCACTAGTATATGAAAGAGGCAACATAGGAAACTCTCTATCATGAATAACATGGTGCTATGATGAAGCACAAGTGTGGAAAAAAGATAGTAGCATTGTCCCTTCTCTCCTTTTTTTTGGAGGGGCTTTTTTTTAGCCCCCCTCTTTTTTTTGGGCCATCTCTTTTTTTATTTGGCCTTTCTCTCCTTTTTTTGTTTCCTCACACGGGACAATGCTCTAATAATGAAGATCATCACATTTTTATTTACTTACAACTCAAAGATTACAACTCGAAGCTAGAACAAAATATGACTCTATGTGAATGCCTCCGGCGGTGTACCGGGATGTTCAATGATCTAGCATAGCAATGACATAAAAAACGGACAAGCCATGAAAACATCATGCTAGCTATCTTACGATCATGCAAGGCAATATGACAATGATGGTGCGTGTCATAATAAACGAAATAGTGGAGTTACATGGCAATATATCTCGGAATAGCTATGAAAATGCCATAATAGGTAGGTATGGTGGCTGTTTTGAGGAAGGGTATAAGGTGGTTTGATGCACCGGCGAAAATTGCGCAGTACTAGAGTGGCTAGTGTCGTGGTTCTAAGTCTGATAGTAAGGGTAGGGGGTACGAATGGAGAGGCAAGGTTCTAGCTATGTCGAAGTTGTACACAGAGTGTTTAGCGAGTTCAGGCCCTTCTCGGAGGAAGTAAAAGCCCTACGTCTCGATGCCCGGAGGCTTGGTCGACTGATGTGTGTATGTATGTGTTACAGAGGTGCGAACCCTTGTTCTGGAGGAGGGGGTGGCTTATATAGTATGCCAGGACCCCAGCCATGCTCCACGTTACCAAGGGTTTAAAGGTACATTAAGGCAGGCGTTACTGATAACGCCTACAGTAAAGGGTAATTAAGGGGTTTACTACAGTGAGTAAATATAGGACAGTTGCTGTTCCAAGAGGCGCTTAGTCTTCGGAGGTCGAGTGCCTGATCCAGTCGAGTGGAGTTGAGTCATCCTGCGTACATGAGTCAGTCGAGTGAAGTGTCTCCTTGGACCGTCTCAGTCGACTGTCTCCACTATCATGGGCCCTGCCTTTTGATCTCCTTGGGTAGTGACCTTGGGTGGGGCACTTTGGTCTGGCCTATGACCCTACCCTAGGTCCGTAACCTCGTCAGTAGCCCCCGAATGGATTGGGGTTTGAGCAAGGGGATGCTGAGGGAAGCTCTGGTCTTGATTCGACGTCCTTGGAGCATATTGTTATGGAGCTCGTGACTTGGGCAGGCCCCCTCAGTTGTGTCTTGGTCGCCTCGATCGATTCCGAAGCCATTGATGAATTAGTTGCTTTTGCGTTGACAGGATGTCTTGCGTCGACCGGGTTTTGCGCTAGGCGTCGGGTGCCATGAGTGCGTGCCGTTTTCGACGAAATCGGTTGCCTTCTGTCCGCCAGATCCGGCGGGGCTTTCGAAATTTGGGGAAGCGCGCGGGACGGGGCGTGCCGCATCAATCGGAGGGGTGCGGTTCGAACGCCTCGATTCCCGCGCCTCCTTTTTCGCCACGTATCGCGCCTGCGCCTGTTACGGGATCGGATAAGATCGCCTGGGGCCACCGGTCAGCCA
This sequence comes from Secale cereale, assembly GCA_902687465.1. Classification (NCBI taxonomy): domain Eukaryota; kingdom Viridiplantae; phylum Streptophyta; class Magnoliopsida; order Poales; family Poaceae; genus Secale; species Secale cereale. The sequence goes on from LR738711.1 coordinate 802,363,764, forward strand.
CTCGACCGAGCCGTTATAAAGGCGCGCTGAGTCCGCCGCGGGGGGTACTGTGCATCTAGCTTTCTGCAGTTCGCCTTTTCTTCTCCGCCGCACCCCCACTCCTTCCTGCTTCTCTCCGCCACAACTGCCGTCTCGCGAGCCATGGTTAAGGACAAGACTGCGGCCATGGAGCGCTCCAAGAAGGCGGCGTCGGGGAAGGGGCGGCGAGCCGGCCGGGTCGGATCGTCGTCGAGGTCCGGACTCCCCGCTGGATGGATCCAGGGGGATTGGATCCGGTCCACCATTGTGGTGCAGGATCTGGAGGAGCTGGAGTAGGAGGGGCTGATCGCCGGCGGCTCCTGGCGGGCGCCGGGAGGAGAGCTCGAGCCCCGGCCGCAGGAGGGTGAGTGTGTGCTCCACGCCACCCATGTCGACCGAGGTTTCTCGACTCCCCCGCACCCTTTCTTCCGCGTGTTTCTGATTTTCTTCGGTGCCCAACTGCATTATTTTACACCCAACTCCATCGCCTTCCTCTCCGCTTTCGTTTCCATGTGCGAGAACTTCCTCGGTTGCCGACCGCACTGGGGATTGTTCAAGCACATCTTCACCGGCTGATATGTCCAAAATGCATCACTATTTTGTATCATTATTTATCCTTATTCATTGATATATTTCACGCTATGGTGATGTTCTTATGTTGTTTTGGTCTATTTTACACAGTTTGCAAACTCTCCGATGCCGGAACAGCAGACGCGGGATTCAGCAGTAAAAAGTGGACGCTGAGTTGCTGAAGAAGAATACCTCCAAATTACCTGAAAATTGACGGGAGGTATTTTTCAGATGAATCACGAAGACACGCAAAAGGGGAGCCAGAGGGGGGGCACAGGGTGCCCAGGCGGCCTGGGGGCGCGCCCCCCTGGCCGCGCCGGGGGGGGGGGGGGGGCGCCTGGAGCCCCTGGCCCACCTCCGGATGCCCCCTTTTGCCTATATACTCTCCGTTCTCCGAAAACCCTAAAAAGAAGACTTTTTACGGAGTTCCGCCGCCGCTCCGAGGCGGAAACCTACAGAGAAGAAAAGGGCATCTCCGGCGGGCAGATTCCGCCCGGGAGATCACCTCCCGGAAGGGGAGATCGTCGCCATCGTCATCACCATCGTCACGGGCATCATCGAGATCATCATCAACATCATCCCCAACACCAGCACCATCTCCATCTTCATCCAAATCTCATCTTACAATCGCAACTCGTGTTGTAACTCGTACTACCTATCCTCTCTACTCCATCGGTGTTGATTACTACTTTGTGGTGAATGCTATTGAGTTTTGTTGGAGAAATATTATTATGTCCAGATTGTTTATCACATATTTATCCCCATTGATCATGATCTCTTTTATGTCTCGTGAGTAGTTACCTTAGTTCTTGAGGACATGGGGAAAGTCTTGTTGTTAGTAGTCATATGCTGTTGAAGTAATATGTGTTGTTTGATACTTAAGTTGCGTTGTCATTCTACTAGTGGTGTTGTGTGAGTCGAACACCCAACACTTCGCCTTATTAAGGACCTAGGAGAATACATTGTGTATAAAGAATGCTTATGGTGGGTTGCCGGAGTGACAGAAACCTGAACCCCAGTTCGCACGCTTTTGCATAAGGGAATAATGGATCGTCGATCGTATTGCTATGGTTAGGCTTTTGCCTTAAATTCTATCTTGTATTTGCGGATGCTTGCAAGGTGTTTAATCATAAGAGTGCATTCATCTTAGTCTAGAGAGTGCACTAGCATAGATCCACCCACTCAACACTTATTAACACATAACATAGTATCGATACGGAATATGGTGAAAGCACATGACTACCTCTCCCGTGTGTCCTCAGGAACGCTTTAGTCTTTATAAGTTCAGTTGCTAGGCCTCTCCTTTGCTAAGAAAGGATTGGGCCACTTGTTACTCTCAGTACCTTTTACATTACTTGCTTTTACTTTCCTGTTGCTTATACCGAGAAAACCCCTAAAAGTTATCTTTCAGTGCTTGCAGTAAATTGTTGCTCAGAATCGCTTATCAATACCTTCTGCTCCTCGTTGGGTTCGACACTCTTACTTATCAAAAACGCTGCAATAGATCCCTTACGGTTGTAGGTCATCAAGTACCATTTTCTGGCGCCGTTGCCGGGGAGCGTAGTGCTATTGGTAAAGTGAAACTGGTAAGGAAGTTTTTATAATTCTGTTTTTATTTTTGCTATTTGCTGCTCCTTGTCCTTATGGACAACCCTATTATTGGATCGTTGCTTGCGGGAAGACGCCCCACACCTGTGGTGGTTGATCCTCCCCCTACTGAAATTGTGCCTTATAAAATACCAGCTGGCATTATCGATTATGTTTTGGCTAATCGTTATGCAGGAGACAGACATCCCGGTGAACACTTGCTATATCTGTCACAACTAAGTTCATTATTTAAGCTTGCAGGTGTATCGAGGGAGTTTGTTATGAGAAAATTGTTTGCCGTATCACTTATAGATAAAGCTTCAGATTGGTATAGGCTTCTCGATAACTCACACTTGCTTGACTGGCAGGAGCTTATGTCTCTCTTTTATACTAAGTTTTATACTCTTCATGAAATTCATCGAGACTAGAACTATATCTATAACTTTAGGTCTCGTGACGGAGAAAGCATTGCTCAAGCTTGGGGGAGATTGAAGTCCCTAATGCTCAAATGCCCTATTCATAAGCTTCCCAAGGAAATTATACTTACAAATTTTTATGCCAGGCTTTCTCGTCAGGATAAGGAGATGCTGGATGCCTCCTCTAGTGGGGTGTTTCAGAAGAAGAGTGTTGAAGAAAGGTGGGATCTCCTTGAAAGAATCCATAGGAATACCGAAGATTGGGAAATTGATAAAGGTATTGAACCCGCTATAAATTATGAACATGATTATATTGAGAGCTATGTGGAAACTGATTACTTCAATACTTTTTGCTCTAAGATTGGTCTTGATTTGTAATGCCCAGGATGGGACTATACCTCCTACGTGTCGAGGCACGACTTAAAGGTATAAGCCCATCCTAGAATGATCTCAAGTTTGGTATCTTTGCACGACTCATGTAAAAGAGGGATTAAATTGCAAAAGGAGATAGTTGGCTTACACTCGCCACTTCACACAATACATTACATAAGCAAAACATCATTCAAAACATCACAACCCGACTACGGGTGAAGATCCAAAGAAAGATACCAAAACAACATAAAGCCACAGGTCAGGATCGAATCCTAGTAGAAACCACTACTGATCGTCGAACACGTCACAAACAAACGGCCACTCTCTTCATCGAGCTCCTGGTGAAGAACTTGAACCAGCTTATGCATCATTCTCGGCTGAACCTGCATCTGGTGTTGTAGTATCTGTGAGCCACGAGGACTCAGCAATCCCATAACCATGGGTATCAAGACTAGCAAAGCTTTGTGGGTAGGAAGAGGTAAAGTGGTGAGGCTGCAGCAGCGGCTAAGCATAATATGGTGGCTAACTTACGAGTACCAGAATAAGATGAGCATCTACGCAAACGGTCGCAAAAGTAGTGATCGCTAAAGATCCTGATCTACATATGAGTCAAACATAACCCCATCGTGTTCTCTTCTCAAAGTGAAAAGAGACAGTCACGGTTACTCACACAGTTGTGTGTTTTACTTCGGATCATCTGTCAAGTTTTCTACAACCGGACATTAACAAATTCCAATCTGCCACATAACCGCGGGCACGGCTTTCGAAAGATCATAACCCTGCAGGGGTGTCCCAACTTAGCCCATCACAAGCTCTCACGATTGGCTGAAGTGATAAATATAATATCATCACCCCTTATCTTAGGGAAAATCCGATCAGGCTCGGCATCCCGGTAGCACAAGTCATTTCGACAATGGTAAAACAAGTCCAGCAAGACCTCCCGGCGTGCCGACACCCTGATAGTAGCCGCGCATATCTCGTCTCAGGCCACAACCGGATGGGTGATGCTACAGGAGCCAATCCTCGAGTTTCCCCGTGGTGGCCCTGCAGGACCCCCGTTTGGGACCAACACCATCAGCACTGGCCCCCCCTGCTATGTAGAATTAAGAATCCTCGGGTAGCGCTAACTCCCTATGCAAATTTAATTAATTAATTAAGTTGTTATTATGAGCAAATTAAAACCAATGTTGGGCCTTGCTGGAGGAGTTTTATTCAAAGTCGAACTGTCAAGGGGTCCCCATTTCACCCATCGTGTAAGGAACGCAAAAATCAAGGAACATAATGCCGATTTATCGGCGCCTAAGGTGGCATGAGTGGAACAAAACACCGAGCAAAAGGCCAAGCCTTCCACCCATGCCCAGTATATAGGTGTGTTAATAATAATTATAGATATTGTGATATTCCAACAACAAGTTCCCTCCTGGAACAAACTTCATCTTCACCTGCAACTAACAACGCTATAAGAGGGGCTGAGCAAGCGAGGCTGAGCAAGCGGGTAACATAGCCAAACAGTGGTTTTGCTAGGAAGGTTTCAAATGTTAGAGGTTTCATGGCAACAAGGAGAGGCTGACATAAAAGATGGGTAGCGCGACATGTAACGATAGCATCGAGACAACTAAGCATGGCAATGGTAGTAAAGGTATCCAAGGGTATGATCATCTTGCCTGGGATTCCACAAGGGAGAAGAACGGATCCATGAAGTAGACGGAGCAACAGTCGAGCGAATCCTCACAACTCCGGAACGAAACCGAAGCTAACAAGAGAAGCAACCGGAAAGAAGAAACAACACGGTAAACACACAATCATAGACATGGCATACGATGCACAAGCAAGCATGATGCATGTCCGGTTTAAATATGCATGGCATGGCAAAGTGCACAAACAAAACTACAAGTTAAGTGGAGCTCAATATGCAACGAGTTGCGTATTGACGAAACACCACATTTAATTATTTAGTTGACTCTCGTTAATTACAAGACAAAATTAAATGTTTGTTAGCATGGCAAGAGGTGAAGCATAATAAAACTACACTATTAAGACATTTTAAATGAGGCCGGAAAATAACAACAACATATCCGGAAAATCCCCATGAGCATGTTTAATAATTATAAAGCAACAACAATTAAACATTTTAGTGTTGTTAACATGATGCGGATGACATGATCAAGTTTATGCAATTTTATTAAAAGGTTAACAAGAAGATGATATGAAGCATCGTCACCGTGGTGGAATGAAAAAGGGTGCCACTACAACAATTCCGAAAATGATGCCACGGCAACATATCGGTTCCGGTATCTCGTTGAGAGACCGGTGCAAAAGAAGAATCGACGTGAGCAAGTCGAACAAGATGAAAGGTGGGGTGATCCCGTCACCGGGTTCCCACGAGTCGGCGACGAGGCAACCGAGGAGCATGACAAAAGGACGAAACGGCACGGAGCACACACGGGAAACATTTCATACAACACAAGCATGACACGGGTCATCGTCTCGGGGTTATACCTTCGAAACACTTGTTTCGGGGCGGTTCAAGTTCGTAGAGGGACGTAGTTGTACACGGGCCGTAGAGGAAGAAGTCGTTCTCGCGAGTCGTAGAGGAAGTAGTGGTTCACGTTTCCGAAGAGGAAGTAGTCGTACACGGGGCGACGGTAGACGTTCACGGAGCTCGTTTTCCCGTAGATGTTCGGGTCGGTGTCGTGGTACTTGGGGTTCTCGTTTGTGACGGTAGTGGAAGTAGTGGTACTTGGCGATTCATCATGTAGTTGTTCCCGTTCGTAGTTGTACTTGCATCGGAGGGGTACTTGTCGCGTAGTCGAACTTGACATATCCGAAGGGGTACTCGGCGGGTCGGTCGTCGTGGTCACGATAACGATAGTCGTACGCGGATCGTAGAGGAACTTGATGCATCCCAGGTCTTCGGTCTCCACTTGGCAAAGGAAACGGTTCCTGGACACTCCCAACAGCACAAGGCAGCACAACAAAAAAAAAAAACAGCAGCACGGGACAGTCCAAAGGAGGCATGAGGCCACGGGCGGAGCTGCGGGGCGGCTCGCGGAGGAGACGATGCGGGTGCTCAGCGGAGAAGGCTGGCGTGGGTGCTGCGGTCTGAGGACGGGGAGGCCGGAGGACGCGACGCTCGGGCCTGATCCGGCGCGGAGGGGGAGCTCCCGTGGACGGGCGCTGGCTGGCAGTGGAGTGCGCAGCTCCTGGGCGCTGGAGGCGCGCGTCACCGCGCGAGGGAGACGGAGGCAGGGCGGCGCCTGCCTTGGAGAAGGGGGGCCGTGGCCTTGGAGCTCGTGCCTTGGTGCGAGGGAGGCGCTGCGGCTTCGTCCTGGCTGGAAGACGGCGCGGAGGACGGACGAGGAGGCCGGAGGAAGGGGCGATGAGGAGAGGCGCACGGAGGGATCTGGGCCTCTGCTGCCTTCCCGTCCACTCGAGGGGAGGGAGTCGGGCTGCGAAGGATGATCCAGAGGGGGTCGGGCTCAGGGGTTCGGGACAGAGAGCGAGAGAGAGATGGGGGAACGAGAGGATAGGGGATCGGGAGCGGGGCTCGCGAGCGAGGAGTGCGAGGGGTGGCGGCGGTCGATGGGGAAACGAGGGAGCGACGGGTTCGGGTGCGGCTGCAGCTAGGGTTAGGGGAGAACGGGCCAGATGGGCCTGATGGCTGGATGGGCCGGCTGGAGGGAAGGAGGAGAGGGAGGCCTGGCTGCGAGCTGGGCTCTCTGCTGTTTTATTTCTTTAACCGAAAAGAAAATAGAGAAAGAACAACACCAATAGAAAAACGGTCAAGAAGAAGAAAATAAAAGATGGAACATTTTTGTAGGCTTTATGGAATAAAACCAACCCAACAAAAGTGGTTCCAACAAAATAGGAAAATGCAAACTAAAACATTTAGCTTGCAATAAAAGGAGTTTGAACGGAGTCTAGATATTTAGGAGGAGCCTCGAAACAACGGAAAGGAATTATTGGCAAGGTTTTGACGGAGAAAACTCGAAGTGAGAAAGACATGGGGAATATTATGCACGTATGTTGCGGGTAATTCCAAACAATGGAATATTTATTATATAGCTCTCTAAAATATTGAGAGGCTTTTATACATTATAAAGAGAAGACAACCTTCCCACGATTTAAATGGACCGAAGGTCCACACGATTTATTTGGTTGAGATGCAAAAAAATAATTATGACGTGATGGCATGATGACATGATGTAATGCAAAAATAAATAACGCAAGCACAAAAGAACACACGGGCAACCCGGAACATCTGGAATCTTCTAGAATCTTCTAGGACGTCGGTCTCGGGCGTCACAACTCTCCCACACTAACAGAGGATCTCGGCCGGAGATCCTAGAGATAGCACCGGGTAAAAACGGAAGAGGAAGGGGTAAAACAAAGTTGCTTCTTTGACAGACGAGTGAAACCAAGGAACCTTGAGAGGTTGAACAATCTTGACGGAAAGAATGCAACGGAGATGAACGAAGATGAAACACTCTGTCGGAAAGAGGAACAAGGAGCATAATGAGAACCTTGAAGGTTGAAAGACATGAAACAAGAGCTCACGGATTACAAAGAATATGAAACTGCAACGGTATAGCCAAGGAATAAGAATGACAGAATTTGGACAGCACTCCGTCTGAAAATGGAAGGAATTGAACAAGAGTTTGAGGGGATGGAGTGATACTTGATGAAAACAACAACACACAGCCTCCGAAACAATTAAAAGAATGGCACAAGGGGTAAAAAGATTTCAGATAGCACTCCGGTTGAAAGAGAGGCAAAACTAGATACGATGAGAGAACTATAATGGAGAATACAACGCTCCGGTTAAAAGGACAAGCAAAGGAAAGAACATGATCTCGATAAAACGAGATGATGGTTTGGAGAGAGCAACATCACAAAGCCTCCGGAATGAAAGAATAGCATATAATCAATGAAAGAAAAGAATGGAGAAGAAAATGACAACTTCTCTCAAAATGAATTAGGAAATCCTCCTTACGAAGAAGGGTTGAACGGAGTTGTTGGAAAATCGACAACGAAAGAATAAGCTTGATGTGGGCTTATGGAAAACATCTAAAAATTAAGAGGTGACAACCAGCCACTAACGGAAAACAATTGAATGTATTGAGATCAACAAGGAGACGAAAGGGTTATCTCACGGAGAGGATAAATGAAGAACTTGGGTCATTTATAAGCACCATAATTGCAACAATCCTTAGGGAAAGCTTTTAGGTGAAATAGAACCCAAGATTACTCCAACGAATAAATTGAATGGTTGGAAAGATCTCCTGAACAAAGAAAATGATGGGTTTAAATATCTCATTCTTGATAACTCGTGAATCATGAAACATGAAGGAATTGTCAAGAATGTCATAACACCATCTGAAAGATAAGGTAGAAAGAATTGCAATTGGAAAGCATGACGAAGAATGCTTGAGTTCCAACAAGAATCTTGATGAAGACTTCGAGGATGAATTAAAACATGATGAACCACCATGATAACTCTGGTAATGAAAGCATGAGAAGCGAAAGATGAAAAAGAATAAGATTCAAGGCCTGCGATGAATCAGATGGAGCTTGAAAATGATATAATTGAAACAACATGGAGCTCCGGAAAACAAGATGAACAACTTAGAAGCGAGAATATGATATGCTGAACAAGCTCCGGAAAAGAAATTAAATCACCTCGGGGAAATAAGAATAAGATTTACTGTTTGCTTATCCTTCACCAAATTAAATTGATGACAAGCAAACGGATTGGCATACTACTTATTCTCGTTGCAAAGAATTAAAGAGAGATCTCGCACAAGCTTGGGTAAATCTTCAACGAACCATCGGTAGGATTATGAAAAGAACGAGTGAATTAATACGAAAACAAGGAAGAGTAAACTTGAAAGAACCACCGTAATAAAAAGGAGACGAACGAAGAGGCATCAATGAAGAATAGTTGTAGGACGAAGTTGAAAACTGAGAACGAAGAAATCTTCTGAAATGATGGCCTTCGGAGGAACACAAAGGAAAAGAATTCATGAAATGCTTCGGATGGGTATAAAAAGAATTCCTCACAAACGAAACAATAATGAGGATGGCATGAAGCTAGAACCACGAATCTTCAAGAAGACGGGCCAAGATTAAGAGAAACACTTCTCCGGTCTCCAAATACTGAGAAAGAAGACGAGAAAAGCCATGAAGAATATCGAGATACTCCGGACGAATGACAAGAGGAAGGTGGAGTTAAAGATGGAAATAATTGAAAACAAGCTTGGAGAAGGCATGTGACTGATGGAAATCATTCTTACGTCACACTTTGAAAAGAATTTGAGTATAACTCCAGAAAAATTAGAAGAGTCAGGTAAGATCCTGGGAAAAGACCTGTGGGTTAGGGCCCACTCAAAGAAATCACCGTTTAAATAGATTGCTTAAGAGATATTGCACCGGTTGAATTAAATGGCTTGAGTAAGATAACAATCCTCAAAAATAATTTGAACGGAATAAGAATGGAATTATGAATCTTCAGCACTCCGGATATGAATAGCAAGAGGAGAATGATTAATTGGTGCACCGGAATAAGAAAGCATTGTGAAATGAGGAAAAAGGATAAGATCAACACCGAAATCTTGAATTACATCCACCGGCAGAATTCGAGAACAAAAGAATGATGAACTTGAAGCTCTTGAGCATCTTCACGATAACTCACCGGATAAGAACATTGAAGGAAAAGAATGAAGAAATATCACATGAATAAAATGGATACTTCATCTGAGAATTTCTGACTCCAAGAAGAAGAAGGGAGGGAGGGTGGGTAAAAAACAAAGACAACTTGGGATGAGTGAAACAGACAAATCGTCAGATTTCTCAACGGCGTCCGTATGGAATAACTTGAAGAGAAGGCACACCGGTTGAAAAGATTAACATGACACTCTTGATGGTCAAGAAGAATTAGCACTCCCATAGAAATATGAGAACACCGATTAGGAAAGGTATGGAATCAACATTTGACATCGAAGCAACTCGAATACCAGAATCAGAACAAAAACAAAGGATAGATATGTTTATGAAGAAGATTATGTTGCAACACATCTATCCGAACAGAGAATTGAACGAATTAATTCCGCAGGTACATCAACTTGTCGAGAAGCCACTTGGAGAACAAAATGAAAATAAAAAGGAACAAGGAACAGATAGAACAAATACAAGATAGAAGCTTCGTTCGACACATTCGTGCTGAAAGCTCATGGAACGTGTTACAAAAGGGTTTTGCAATCCCCGGATCAGCATAGCCAAGGACCCTTTAAGATGCAACTCCCGATCAGAACAAGTCCATAAAACCACTTCACTCAATGTAGAACCCCAAACTTCATATCGAGCATCCGTTGGAAGAATGCCTAGAACTACTGGATGAACCCACCTATTAATTTCCGAAAGTTTCCAGTTATGCAATCAGGTGTTGGGGATACACGGGAAGCACCGCGCAATCAACTCTAAACCTACATCCAGGTGTATCCATCCTTCAACACATAAACAGTATTTCTCGGAAACTGTTTACCTCGGACCTTCGAAACGCATCCACTATACAAGCTATGGCAATACTCTCGAACTACCTCCCCAGTACTGGGTGATGTCGCGGTTATCTTGCCACTAACCGCATAGGAGAGTTTTCGATGTCGGCCGTCTTAAGTATTCTAGTACTGCCGCGATGGATTTGTGACGACAACACCTCGGAGCTCAACTCCCCGGGACACTGCCACAACCCCTAATGACAGGAGGCATCGAGAACAATGTTCTCGTCACAAAGACATCGAAACAATCCAAACAATACTCGCGAGATCCTAAAAAAACTTTGGTGCAATTTTTGAAAGTAGAAGAGATAAGAGAAATCGTCAGGAGTCCTCACCAGAGTGAAAAGAGACAAGGAGCAAACAGAAATCCTACTCTCCGATATTGTCGGTGTACTAAGGTAGGGGTACCTCAGTACCCCAACTTGTGCACGGGCAGTTGCAGCTTCCCGCGGCAGGGTTTACCGCGTGCTCGCCGGAGACCTTTCTGCTCCTTATTAAACCATTCAAAAACAAAGTATACAAGAGAGAAGATCGAGGCCCCGGCAAGAGGAGCTTGTCGGGAAGGCCGTACCAGGCTCAAGATTACCTCACCAACACAAGGCCCTGGCGGGAGGGGCTTGCCAGGAAGACTATAAGATTCCATCATAGAAGACCCGACAAGGGCCCGGGGAGCGGCAAGCTCCCGGGCCCGGCAAGATCAAGGCCCCGGCAAGGTGCTTGCCGGGAAGGCTGCGCTGTGTGCCCGCGCTCCAGCTCATCGGCCCACGCGTCGTCCTGGGGCCTATCCAGGGACGCGTGGCGGATGGCTGTGCAGCCTGGGGTACACGGTGGCACTTCACGGTGGTGGATCCATCGCCGTGGCGGACGGAGACGCAAGAGCGGGAGCTTTTGGGGTCGACGGCGACGGGCATTGAATGCTCTTGTCCCCCACTGTCAAAGTAGGTATAGACCACTGTTCTGCACTGTAGCTCCACTGTTCCCGCACTATTACAACTACCACCTCTTTTACGTTTTTACCCCTTTCTCCTACGTTGACACCTGTCGGTGACCCCTTGCACTATAAAAGGAGGCCCATGCACAACGTGGAGGGGGTTCAGAACCTAGATCACTCTCACGCTTGGTGTAGCTGCTTCTTCAAGCTCCCGAGCACTCAAACTCAATACACAATCAAGCAGGAGTAGGGTTTTACGCGTCCACCGCGGCCCGAACCTGGGTAAAACTGCCCGCGTGCTCGCTACGATCTGCTCTTTGTGCTCCCTCCGCCCTCGTACCGCACAGAAAAGGGGCTCCGGTCCCATAGGTGTTCGTGGCGGACAGTTTCCCCCGACATCTTTGGCGCGCCAGGTAGGGGGCGTCGAGGTTGTGCGAACCTGATCCGGCGTTCGCGCGGGCGCATTCTTCATTAACCTCTCCGAATTCATCAACTTCATCAGCGACAACTCCATGGCCCCGAAGAAGAAGGCTTCGGAGGTCGGAGGCCCGTCTGCGTCTCACCCGCCGCCACCAGAGCCAACGGTGGGCGGGGGAGACGCCGTCGGAAGGGTGGTTGCCGGCGAGGACACTCACGGCGCCACCAGATCCAAGAACAGGACGGACGACCGAACCTCGGTCTCCGTGGACGCGCCGCGTCCCTCTCAGCACACGACGACCCAGCAGCGCCATGTCACGGGAGGTGGCATCCGCTTGCTGGGGCAAGGCCAAACCGGAGGCTCGCGGGATGCACCGGACCCCCGTCCGGGCACAAGCAAAGCGAAGGCGCCGACGCGGGACCCCGCTCCTTCTAACGTTGTTAGAAGTCCGAGCGTATCCCGCTCCTCGCACCGCTCGCCCGCGTTCCCCTCCACTCCGACAGAAGCGCTCGCAAGGGCGCAACTGCTCCTCGACTTCCCTCCAGCGGCCGACAAGGCCGAAGAATGGAGGGCCACCATACGGAGCCTGATAGACTTCGCCAACAACGATTCTCCACAGCAGCCGTCGACCTCACGGCCGCGGCAAGCTGAGAAAACGAAGGCTGACGGCAACAAGACTGCCGGGGGTGCGACAAGCGTGCATTCCCCGCCGCAGAAGCAGAAGACGCCGCCCCGCCGGAACAACCCCGACGACGGCTCCACGGCCTCGTCGGACCCGCGGGCTCGTCGGGACCAGCGCCAAGTCCTCGACGACCGGCGAGAAGAAGACGCTCGGACCACAATCGAGCGCCGCCGAGAAGCTCGGCGGCAATCAGACAAGAGAGCTGGGAACACTGTCGACGCGCACGCGCCCGGTGAGCCAGGCGACTTGCCGTACACGGCAGGGTGCCCTGCGTTCACCCGCGAGCTGCGGCGCGTCCAGTGGCCCAGCATGAAGAATTTTAAACCCGACGTACCGGAGAAGTACGACGGCAAGACGCACCCCTCGGAGTTTCTCAGCGTTTACACCATCGCGGTGCAAGCTGCCGGGGGGCGCGACGAGAAGATCTTGGCGAACTACTTCCCGCTCGTGCTAAAGCCGAACGTCCGTTCGTGGCTTATGCACTTGCCGGAAGGTTCCATCTCTTCTTGGGCCGACCTTTGCCACCAGTTTGTTGGCGCCTTCACCGGCGGCCACAAACCCCACGGCCAGGAGAGCGATCTCCACATCTTGGCCCAGAAGGAAGGCGAGACCCTGCGCAAGTATATCCAACGCTTCAGTCGTGTGCAGCACAACATCCCTGATGTCCACCCTGCCGCGGTTATCAGCGCGTTCCATCAGAACGTGCGTAACCGCCGCATGCGTGAAGAGATGGCGATGACGAAGGTTCGGGATGTCAGCGAGCTCTACGCTCTTGCTGACAAGTGTGCACGCGCAGAAGAGGGGAGGAGACTCCCCGGGGAAGATACTGGCGCAGGAGGAAGCGACAGCGACGACGCCGCCCCGGCAAAGAAGAGCCGGCGGCGGAACAATAGAAGGAAGGGCAAGAAGGAGGTGCTTGCCGTTGAGAAGTCCGGCAAGGAGGCCCCCGCCAAGCAAGCGCAGGCTGGCGGCTCCGGCAAGGAGCCTGCCCCTGCAGCGGCGGCCGACAAGCCGGGCAGCTCCGACAAGCAATACTGCAAGATCCACCGCACCAAGGGTCACGATCTCTCCAACTGCAAGCGCGTCGAGTACCTCGTCGAGCAGCAGAAGGCTGAGTACGAGAGGCGCGACAAGGAGAAGGCCCAAGGTGGCGGGGAGGAGCCCAGCAAGAAGCGGCCGTTCAACGGCCGGGGAGGGCGCCGCGGCAAGGCCAAGCAGCGGCAAGGGGATCGACCTCCCCGGGGCCGCGACAAGGACGAAGAAGATGACGACGAAGACATGGAGGACGAGGAGAACAGCGAGCAGGAGTTCCAGAAGGCCACGGAGGTCCTGTGCGTCGACGGTGGCGCCTCCCTGCACACCTCCCACCGCCAACTAAAGCAGTGGGTGCGTGAGGTAAACGCAGCGGAGCCGCCCGTGGAGACGCGCAGGCTCCTCAAATGGTCCAGGACGCCCATCATTTTTGATCTTGAGGATCACCCTGACCGCACCACTGCGGTCGGGTGCTTGCCGATGCTGGTCTCACCCACCATCCGCAACCTCAAGGTCACCAAAATGTTGGTTGACGGCGGGGCCGGGCTGAACTTGATCTCCTCTGCTGTGATCAAGAAACTCCAGATTCAAGATGGCGAGCTCGAAGAGACCGGTTCATTCCAAGGAATCAACCCGGGAAGGAGCAAGCCCAAGGGAAAGATCACTCTGCCGGTGACCTTTGGCGGGGAGCTCAACTTCAGAACTGAGCGCATCACTTTCGACGTCGCCGATATTCCATTGCCCTACAATGGAATACTCGGCCGTCCTGCCCTCGCCAAGTTCATGGCAGCTTCCCATTATGCCTACAACGTGCTGAAGATGCCGGGGCCGATAAGCGTCATCACTGTCCACGGCGACAAGAAGGATGCGCTTGTCTGCGCCGACAAGATCTACCGGGATGCGGCAGCTGCGGCCGAGAAGGATACTCTTGCCGCTGAAGCTCCCGGGGGGAAGAAGACGAAGACCAAGTCCGGCAAGTGCTCTGGGACCCACTCCGGCAACCGCACCTCCTCGGAGTGCTGCGCTGCCGTCGAGGACGTTCCATCGAGCTCCACCGGCAAGAGTAAGAAAGGAATGGCTGCTCCTCCGGCAACCAAGAAAGTGTCCGCAAAGGAGGACGGCACTGGTGGTACCTTTACCATCAGTGCCACCCTTGACAGCAAATAGGAAAGCGCGCTCATTGCCTTCCTGCGGGCGAATGTCGATGTGTTTGCCTGGCAACCATCTGACATCCCCGGTGTTCCCAGGAAGGTGATTGAGCACAAGCTTGCTGTCTGTCCTCATGCGCGGCCTATCAAGCAGAAAGTGAGGAAGCAAGCCGTGGAGCGCCAAGAGTTCATCAACGAAGAAATCAAGAAGCTAGAAGCAGCAGGCCTAGTTAGAGGTGTGATCCATCCGACGTGGTTGGCAAATCCAGTCGTCGTGCGCAAGGTCAATGGGAAATGGAGACTGTGTATAGACTTCACCGATGTGAATAAAGCATGTCCCAAGGATCCATTCCCTTTGCCGCGCATTGACCAGATCATTGACTCCACTGCCGGATGTGAGCTACTCTGTTTTCTTGATGCATACTCAGGTTATCATCAGATTTTCATGGCCAAGGAAGATGAAGAGAAGACTGCATTTATCACTCAATGTGGCACTTATTGCTTTATTCGCATGCCATTTGGATTGAAGAATGCAGGCTCAACCTTTGCAAGGGTAGTGTACACTGCTTTTGAGCCACAGATCCACAGAAATGTAGAAGCTTACATGGATGACATCGTGGTGAAGAGCAAGAGCAAGGAAACCCTGATTCAAGACTTGGAAGAAACGTTCCAGAACCTGCGCAGAATACATCTCAAGTTGAACCCCGAGAAGTGCGTCTTTGGAGTCCCTTCCGGCAAGCTTCTCGGGTTCTTTGTATCACAGAGGGGGATTGAAGCCAACCCCGACAAGATTAAAGCCATTGAGCAGATTGAGGCCCCAAAGCGCGTCAAGGATGTCAGGAGGCTTGCAGGTTGTGTGGCTGCCCTCAGTAGGTTCATTTCAAAGTCTGCGGAACGCGCCCTACCTTTCTTCAAAATCTTGAAGAAGGCAGGTCCCATGAAGTGGACTCCGGAAGCGGAGGCGGCGTTGCAAGATTTGAAACGGTACCTGTCCTCCACTCCTATACTTGTCGCACCTAGACCACAGGAAAAGTTGTTGCTATACTTAGCAGCAACCAACCAGGTGGTTAGTGCTGCGTTAGTAGCGGAGAGGGAGTCCGACGAGGAGTCAGCACCACCGGCAAGCGAATCCAGCGACAAGCAGGGGGCTGCTCCAGCGAGCTCTGGCCCCGACAAGGATGACTCTGCGCAGGAGCAAGGAGAGCTGCGGAAGAAGATGGTGCAGCGCCCAGTGTATTTTGTAAGTTCCCTTCTCCAGGGAGCTAGATCAAGATACTCTGGTGTACAAAAATTGCTTTTCGGTCTCCTCATGGCCTCGAGAAAGCTGCGCCATTACTTCCAAGCCCATGAGATAACAGTGGTCACTCGCTTTCCGCTGAAGAGGATATTGCATAACCCCGAAGCGACAGGCATGATCGTTGAGTGGGCACTGGAGCTGTCGAGCTTTGGACTCAAGTTTGAAAGTACTTCAACCATACAGAGCCGAGCTTTGGCAGAATTCATAGCTGAGTGGACTCCAACGCCCGATGAAGAAGTTCAAGAAACAAGCACACCCGTACAAGAAGCGACAAGTGAATGGGTAATGTATTTTGACGGTGCCTTCTCGCTGCAAGGCGCCGGTGCTGGCGTGGTACTCATCGCGCCCACCGGAGAGCACCTCAAATATGTTATCCAGATGCACTTTCCCAGGGAGCAAGCGACAAACAACACTGCAGAATATGAAGGCTTGCTTGCCGGCCTCAGGATTGCGGCCGAACTTGGGATCAGAAAGCTGATTGTGCGGGGAGATTCTCAGTTGGTGGTCCGACAAGTTAACAAGAGCTATCAGAGCCCTTTGATGGAAGCCTATGTCGATGAAGTGAGAAAGCTTGAAGAGCACTTTGAAGGTTTGCAGATGGAGCACGTCCCGAGAGCTCAAAATGAAATTGCAGACGGCCTTTCAAAGTGCGCTTCGATGAAGTTACCTGTGGAACCAGGGACCTTCTTGCTCAAGCTGACTCAACCATCCGTTACACCATCAATTGGGCAGTCCAAGAAGAGAAAGTTGGTCTCCGGCGACTACTTGCCGGCGGATCTTCCTGAAACCGCCGCCAAGGTCCCCAAGATCAACAACCAGAACGCTGAGGAACAATTTGCTCCTGCAAGTCCTCGGGCTTGTACAGTTGAAGCAAGCGTTCCCGGCAAGCCTCGCCCCGGCGAGCTTGCCGGGGGACCGTCAGCTCCGGCAGAACCAGAGGTCCTTGCCGTAGAAGCTGAGGTTCCCGCAGCGGCCCTCGAGCCTTTAGTCCTTGCCGTCGAGCCTCGGGCTCCGGCATGGGCGCAGCAAATCGTCCGCTTCCTTCAAACTGGAGAACTTCCCGACGACCCTCAAGAGATAGAGAAGATAACCAGGCAGTCAAGTATGTATCAGTTCGTGGATAATGAGCTGTACAGAAGAAGACTCAATGGTGTCAGACTGAAGTGCATCTCCAGGGAAGATGGACAGAAGCTGTTGGCGGAATTACACGGAGGCATATGCGGCCACCACATTGGCGCAAGGGCGCTTGCCGGGAAAGCTTTCCGGCAAGGGTTCTTTTGGCAAGAAGCCCTCCAAGATGCAACTGCACTAGTAACCAAATGTGAAGCGTGCCAGTTCCATGCAAAGCAAATTCATCAGCCAGCTCAAGCTCTCCAAACAATTCCTTTGTCCTGGCCCTTCTCGGTCTGGGGGCTCGATATCCTCGGCCCCTTTCCCCGAGCTGTCGGGGGCTTTGAATACTTGTACGTTGCAATCGACAAGTTCACAAAGTGGCCAGAAGTGGAGCCGGTGAGAAAGGTGACAGCACAGTCAGCGGTCAGGTTCTTCAGGTCGATTGTTTGCCGTTTCGGGATCCCTAACAGGATCATCACCGACAACGGTACGCAATTCACTAGTCGCACCTTCATGCAGTACGTCCAAGACCTTGGTGCCAAGGTCTGTTTCGCTTCTGTTGCTCACCCAAGGAGCAACGGTCAAGCGGAGAGGGCAAATGCTGAAGTGCTGCGCGGACTCAAGACGAGGACCTTTGACAGGCTGCGCAAGTGCGGAAGAAATTGGATAGAGGAGCTACCGGCGGCTCTTTGGTCAATCAGAACGACACCAAGTCGAGCCACCGGCCAGACACCCTTTGCTCTAGTCTATGGAGCAGAAGCAGTTCTCCCCACGGAACTCGTATACGGATCTCCTCGAGTGCTCGCTTACGATGAGCTCGAGCAAGAGCGACTGCGGCAAGATGACGCATTGCTCCTCGAGGAGGGACGTCTCCAGGCTGCTGTACGAGCTGCTCGATACCAGCAAGCTTTGCGCCGCTACCATAGCCGCAAGGTCAAGGCCAGGAGTCTCGAGGAAGGCGACCTTGTTCTTCGGCGTGTTCAGTCCGCCAAGAATTCCAACAAGTTGACGCCGAAGTGGGAAGGCCCTTATCGGGTGAGACAAGTCACGAGGCCCGGCGCTGTCCGCCTCGAGACCGAAGAAGGCTTACCGGTGAGCAACTCCTGGAACATAGAGCATCTTCGCAAGTTTCACCCCTAAGGCGCGGCTGCCGTGATCCGCTCCGGCAACCACCTTTTGTACAAGCCTTGCCGCTGTTGCATGTAACCCTTTGTACAAAGCCGGGCGCAGACCCCGTGCATCAGTAAAGTCTTTATGTTTTTCGCACTGATTGCCTTTCGCATGCTTTTCTTTGCTATTTGCATGTTTTGTTTGGCATTTCGTGCAACACTCAAGTACACGGTAAGCATTAGCACGCCGAAAGGCCATATACCTGTTTCCCTCTCCCTTTTTCTTTCCTCTTAAGCAGAAGGAACGTTCCTCGCGCACAAGTTTGCCGG
>LR738711.1:802382381-802465380 GCA_902687465.1 Secale cereale
GGGGGGGGGGGGGGGGGGGGGGGGGGGGGGGAAGGAGGTGGAGGAGGAACCAAGTGCTGTTCAAGAAAGAGAAGTCTTACCGGAGAGCAAACAATATAAGCAAGCAATATATGAAAGATAAGTTGTTAGAATTTGACCAGTTCAAATTTTAAATTTTAGTTGTCTTCCTTGAACAGTCACACTTTGTATGGAAAACCTGTGCGCGGAGGAACCTACCCGTAGCTCGCCGCACCCTTATCATGTTTTCGAGTTCGCTCAACGATTTAAGTGAGCTGCGACAAGTGTCGCGCCCTTGCTTCGTTTCCGAGTACGCTCAGCAAGCTAAGTGCGTTGCGACTAGCTCCGGCAAGGTTGCTTGCCGGCGAAGACCTTGGCCAGCAGGCTGCTCAGAGTCCAGCACTCAGCGCTCGCGGCAAAGGCCCCTTGCCGGCAAGCTCCCCGGGAGCGTAGGGTGAAAAACATACTAAGTCAAAGATTGAGACAAGGAAGATAACATTGCACTGATTGATCAAAATAAGATAAATATCTTACAAAGGATAACTTGTCGCGATGGGCTAATCAGTTCATAACATAATATGCAGCAACAAAAAGATAAAGATAATGGAGCCCTAATCTACGCGGTCGCCCTCCTTCCTGCCGATCCTAGCCACCTTGGCGATGATGTGGGCGACCTGCTCCTTCAGGGCCTCCGTGTCTGCATCAGCCGGCAAGCTGCGAAGAACGTTGGTGAGATTGATCCCCGGGTTGCGGTACACGATCTTCGTCAGCACCCGCTCTAGAGTTCCCGCGCAGAGCAGGCGCGACTCCTCGGCCAGCTGCGCGGGGATGCGGTTCCGGAGACCTGCAAGGGCCGGCGCGATCCCTCTGAAGAAGAGGCTGAGCTTGGCGCTGTGCGGGAGATCCGGATCCGGCGAGTAGATGAGATGTTCGACCTTCAGCGCCAGCAGCTCCTGGTCAATGTTGGACGCAGAAGAAACCAAGTCTTCGGTCCATACCTCAATGGTTTGGCGGAAGAGCTCGGATGCTTTGTTGACGCTGTCCACCAAAGTCCGCTCCTTGCGGAGCTCCTCCTTCAGCTTGTTCTCCTGAGCCCGGGCAGCGTCGAGCGAATCCTTCAGAGTAGTTACCTTCAGCTCAAGGTCCTCGATGGAGTCCTTGGCGGCCTTCAACTCGTCGCCCCTCTTGGAGAGACTCACTTGGAGCTCAGAATTCGTGTGGGCGTCTTTCTCACGCTCCAAGATGAGCGCGGCAACCTTTTCCGCGCTCACCTTCAGCGCCTTCTCCAGCTGCACAACCTTGGCGGCGAGCTCCTTCTTGGCGTCTTCCGCGGCAACCGCGGCGGCTTTCGCCTCCTTCAGCTCCCCGCCAAGGGCAGCCTCGCGAGCGGCAAGGTCCTCCTCATGAGAGTCCAGCTCGACCTTCCGCTGCGCGAGCTCTCCCTCTCGCCGGGACATCTCCACCCCGGCGAGCCGCTGTTGTTCCTCAGCTTCAGCCTTCTCGAGCACCCACTCCTGGTACTCGCCGGCGAGACGCTCGCGCTCCTCCGCCACCTCTCGGAGGGCCGCCTGGTTGGCAGCGCTGAGCTCCGCCGCACGCTTCTCCATTTCCGCGGCGGCCTTGGCGGCAAGGGCCTCCCGGGAGGCGAGCTTTGCCTGCCTGGCCCGGTAAAGGGCCAGGAGCTGGTGGAGCAGCCTCTCCTCCTCGGGCCCCTCACTCCCGCCGGGCGCCTCGACGATCTTCAGGCCTGCGGAGGCGAGGACTTCTCCGTCGAACGCCTCGCCCTCCGCGGGAGCTCGCGATGAAGACCCCCAAGGCATCTGGATGAAGACGCCGTTGGGGGCCTCAAGATAGTACCCCTGCTCCTTGTCGGCGGAGGGGCCGGTGGCCGGTGCAGCATCCGATGCTCTCGCCGCCTCCGGGCCGGCGGTGCGGTCGCCGTCCCCCTCCCCGACCGCTGCGTCCGCAGCCGGGACAGTCTCCTGCGCGGCCGGCTCGGCGGCCTCGGCCATCTCCTCGACGGCAGGAACGTCGCCGCCGCCGCCCTGCGCGCCCTTCTCCTCGAGGTTGATAACCTCCATCTCCATGGGCTCAGGAGGAGGAAGATCTAAAAAGAAGAAGAAGGAAAAGAAGTTCAAGATTCAAGCAAATATCCAAAAAGGGGCAAGGCCAAGAAGACAAGCTACAGAACATACCTTGGCGGACGTCCTCGGCGGCGGGCTCCCTCGCCGGGGAGCTCGGCCTTGGCGGAGTGGCCACCCTCGCCGGGCTGCTCGCCCTTGGCGGGGTACTATGCCTTGGCGGAGTACCCACCCTTGGCGGAGCACTCTCCCTTGCCGGAGAGTTCTGCCTTGGCGGGGACGGCGGGGCCCGCGGCTCCTCTACAACGGTCTCCGGGCGCTCTTCCCGCTGTGGCTCCACCTCTGCACAGAACAAGACAAGAAACATCAAGATACGAAGACAAGACCAAATCCTCAGGCGTACCCCGACAAGCGAAAAGAGTAAACCCCAGACTTACGCTGGGGGCTGCGCTGCGGGCTGCGCTGGGGGCTGCTCCTCGGAGCAGCGCTCGGGTCCGGCAGGCTCGGCTCCGGCACACCCCCTGTTGCCGCAGCTACTGAGTCTTCCGCGACCTCGACCTCGGGCGCCTTGGCCTTCTTCGCCGCGCGATGGGCCAGGGTCCTGAAATCAGAGCAATGAACAGAGTCAGCATCAAAAAAAAAACCAAGACAAAAATCGAGAAGATGTAAGGTCCTGGATCCTTACTCCTGGTCCTCCTCGTCGTCCTCGCTCAGCGCGGAGAAGTCGTACTCCACCGTGGGCGCGTCGGCGCGAGGAGCGGAAGACGAAGACTCCCTCGCGCGCTTGGTGTTCACCGGGGCTGGGGGCTGCGAAGACCCAGCCCCTGTGGTGGCCGGCGCCCGAGGAGCGGGCGGAGCCGCTGCTCCGCTCCGAGAAGACCCCTGCCGGCTCGGCGCCGGCCTACGAGGCGCCTCCGTCGTGGTCCGCGCGCGGGCCGCCTCCGCTGTGGCTGGTGCGCCGGACGGCCTTGGCGCGGCTTGGCTCCCCCGGGGAGCTGCCCGGCGAGCTGGCTGTTGCCGGGGCGCCTGCGCTCTCTCCCCCGTCGCCGTCTTGCGGAGACGCTTCGGTGGGGACTGCCTTGGGCTTGCCGGGGGCGGGGAGCTCTCCGACGAGGAGAGGTCGTCGGCGTACAGCTCCGTGGATCCGCCGGAGTCCTCGGCCTCCTCCTCCTCCTCCTCTTCCCCGGCCGGCTCACTGGGCCCAGCGTCCTGCGCTGCGGCCCCCTTTCCCTTGGCGCCTCCGCCCCTCGCGGCGCCTCTGCTCCCTCCGGCGGTACCCTCCATTGCCGCGGCCTCGGCCACGATTCCATGGATTCCGGAGTGCCTCAGCGAGGGGACCCCGGCGAGCGCGTCGGGAGGGAGCTGCAGCAACCTGCGGATCTCCGCCTCCTCCGCCTGGGCGGACGCATCCGCAACCTCCGCTTTTTCAGGCGTGTATCCAAAAATTCCTGCCGCTGCGGCTGCAGCGGCCTCTTGAGCTCGAGAGGCCATATAGGGAATCTCCTGGTCGGTGGTGTCCCGCGTGTGCTCCTTGAGGTCGTTCTTGTTCTTCGCCACCTCTGCAACGTTGTCGTAGAAGTTGAGGACGTCGATGGGCTTGGGAGCGATCCACGTGCGGTCCACGCCGTGCGAGTCACACATGGGCATCATGGCGAGGATCCGGTCCCGGACGATGTTGTTGCAGAGCGGCACCACTTCCCGGGGAGGCCTGAACCACTCAGGGTGTGCCGGGTCGTACTTGAAGAGTTCCCGGACCATCCCCTTCAGCTCCAGCGTGGTGAAGTTGAAGTTGAGCCCGGGGCGCAGCCTCATTATGTCTGCCGGGCCACCGTACTCCCAGGCCGACCTCTTCCGGTCTTGGAGAGGGGCGATGCGCCGGCGGAGGAAATCTGCGCCCACCTCAGCAACCGACAGCTTGGCCATCCGAAGACAAAGAATCCGGACGAGGGCGATGTCGAGCTTGATGTCATCCGAATCTAGCTCACTCCAGTCCCTGCCGCGCACGATGGGCGTTGTGCGCGGCGCGGTGAAGGCTTGCGGCTGGTCTTCGATGATCCAGCACCACTCCGCTCGCCATTCCTCCCACTTGCCGCGGAGCTCCCCCGGCAAGTACGCCCCCTTTTTATTCAGACGGAAAACCCAAGAAATTCCTCCGGAGAGGGGGGCATCGGCCTCGGCTCTAGGAGTGAAGAAGTGCCTAAAAAGCGCTACGTTTGGGTGTACTCCTATGAAGTTTTCGCACATGTGTGCGAAAACCGCCATGGTGAGGATGGCGTTGGGGGTGAAGTCAAGCAGATGGAGGCCGTATGTGTTCATAATGTCGCAGAAGAAGTTTGAGAAAGGAGGACAGAGACCACAATGAAAGAAGGCTGCAAAGAAGTAGTACCCGCCGGGATAGCTGTCCTTGGCGGCGGCCGGATATGCTCGCGTACGGGGATGCGCGTCGGTTTCCTTGGCCCAGAACAAGTAATACTTGTTCCAGAGCTCCCGCACGCCGAGCTTCGGCGGAAAGACGAGGTGCTTCTTCCGGTACGCGGCGAGCTTCGCCGCTTGCTCCGACTTCTCCCTCTTGGCTTTCTCCGCCTTCGCCTTGTCGGTCTTTGGGGCCATGGCGGACGCGGCGGAAGGAAGGGGGCGAAGAGCTCGGCGGCGGCGGAGGTGTGGAAGCAGAGCGCAAGAGAGATCTCTGGAGGAAGGAGACGATGTAATGAGAGCGCAAGGAGGGGAACCGCGCCCGCTTCCTCTGCTTTTATGGGGGAGTGGGGGGCGTTTCGCCCTTTCCATTAAGAGATCGTGGGCACGTCCCATCCCACGACGCCGCGATCGACGCGTGCCGTTACGGTGGGGTGCGGCAGATACGGAAGTGGATTCGGCGCGCCGCGGGCCGCGGGTGCCCGTGCACTGTTTTGGGCCTGGCCCAACAGCGCTCGGCACCGTGTGTGGCCCAGGCCCGGGGGCTCCTGTCGGTGTACTAAGGTAGGGGTACCTCAGTACCCCAACTTGTGCACGGGCAGTTGCAGCTTCCCGCGGCAGGGTTTACCGCGTGCTCGCCGGAGACCTTTCTGCTCCTTATTAAACCATTCAAAAACAAAGTATACAAGAGAGAAGATCAAGGCCCCGGCAAGAGGAGCTTGCCGGGAAGGCCGTACCAGGCTCAAGATTACCTCACCAACACAAGGCCCTGGCGGGAGGGGCTTGCCAGGAAGACTATAAGATTCCATCATAGAAGACCCGACAAGGGCCCGGGGAGCGGCAAGCTCCCGGGCCCGGCAAGATCAAGGCCCCGGCAAGGTGCTTGCCGGGAAGGCTGCGCTGTGTGCCCGCGCTCCAGCTCATCGGCCCACGCGTCGTCCTGGGGCCTATCCAGGGACGCGTGGCGGATGGCTGTGCAGCCTGGGGTACACGGTGGCACTTCACGGTGGTGGATCCATCGCCGTGGCGGACGGAGACGCAAGAGCGGGAGCTTTTGGGGTCGACGGCGACGGGCATTGAATGCTCTTGTCCCCCACTGTCAAAGTAGGTATAGACCACTGTTCTGCACTGTAGCTCCACTGTTCCCGCACTATTACAACTACCACCTCTTTTACGTTTTTACCCCTTTCTCCTACGTTGACACCTGTCGGTGAACCCTTTGCACTATAAAAGGAGGCCCATGCACAACGTGGAGGGGGTTCGGAACCTAGATCACTCTCACGCTTGGTGTAGCTGCTTCTTCAAGCTCCCGAGCACTCAAACTCAATACACAATCAAGCAGGAGTAGGGTTTTACGCGTCCACCGCGGCCCGAACCTGGGTAAAACTGCCCGCGTGCTCGCTACGATCTGCTCTTTGTGCTCCCTCCGCCCTCGTACCGCACAGACAAGGGGCTCCGGTCCCATAGGTGTTCGTGGCGGACAGTTTCCCCCGACAGATATATATATATATATATATATATATATATAGGACTCAAAACATTTTCAGTGTGTGCCTAGACTCAACCGTCAACGATTCGATCAATCAGTGGGGGCTTCTAGGTCGGAGAAGGCTCTGAATACCAACTTGTAATGCCCAGGATGGGACTATACCTCCTACGTGTCGAGGCACGACTTAAAGGTATAAGCCCATCCTAGAATGATCTCAAGTTTGGTATCTTTGCACGACTCATGTAAAAGAGGGATTAAATTGCAAAAGGAGATAGTTGGCTTACACTCGCCACTTCACACAATACATTACATAAGCAAAACATCATTCAAAACATCACAACCCGACTACGGGTGAAGATCCAAAGAAAGATACCAAAACAACATAAAGCCACAGGTCAGGATCGAATCCTAGTAGAAACCACTACTGATCGTCGAACACGTCACAAACAAACGGCCACTCTCTTCATCGAGCTCCTGGTGAAGAACTTGAACCAGCTTCTGCATCATTCTCGGGTGAACCTGCATCTGGTGTTGTAGTATCTGTGAGCCACGAGGACTCAGCAATCCCATAACCATGGGTATCAAGACTAGCAAAGCTTTGTGGGTAGGAAGAGGTAAAGTGGTGAGGCTGCAGCAGCGGCTAAGCATAATATGGTGGCTAACTTACGAGTACCAGAATAAGATGAGCATCTACGCAAACGGTCGCAAAAGTAGTGATCGCTAAAGATCCTGATCTACATACGAGTCAAACATAACCCCATCGTGTTCTCTTCTCAAAGTGAAAAGAGACAGTCACGGTTACTCACACAGTTGTGTGTTTTACTTCGGATCATCTGTCAAGTTTTCTACAACCGGACATTAACAAATTCCAATCTGCCACATAACCACGGGCACGGCTTTCGAAAGATCATAACCCTGCAGGGGTGTCCCAACTTAGCCCATCACAAGCTCTAACGATTAGCTGAAGTGATAAATATAATATCATCACCCCTTATCTTAGGGAAAATCCGATCAGGCTCGGCATCCCGGTAGCACAAGTCATTTCGACAATGGTAAAACAAGTCCAGCAAGACCTCCCGGCATGCCGACACCCTGATAGTAGCCGCGCGTATCTCGTCTCAGGCCACAACCGGATGGGTGATGCTACAGGAGCCAATCCTCGAGTTTCCCCGTGGTGGCCCTGCAGGACCCCCGTTTGGGACCAACACCATCAGCACTGGCCCCCCTGCTATGTAGAATTAAGAATCCTCGGGTAGCGCTAACTCCCTATGCAAATTTAATTAATTAATTAAGTTGTTATTATGAGCAAATTAAAACCAATGTTGGGCCTTGCTGGAGGAGTTTTATTCAAAGTCGAACTGTCAAGGGGTCCCCATTTCACCCATCGTGTAAGGAACGCAAAAATCAAGGAACATAATGCCGGTTTATCGGCGCCTAAGGTGGCATAAGGTCCACACGATTTATTTGGTTGAGATGCAAAAAAATAATTATGACGTGATGGCATGATGACATGATGCAATGCAAAAATAAATAACACAAGCACAAAAGAACACACGGGCAACCCGGAACATCTGGAATCTTCTGGAATCTTCTAGAATCTTCTGGGACGTCGGTCTCGGGCGTCACATGATTCCCATCTAATGATTGATTTGTGTAAGAATTTTGCCTCTCACGTTGATTCTTTTAAAAAGAAGAGAGACCAGCACCATGAACCTTTTAAAGAACCACCTATTGATATTTATGTTGCTGACCCTATTTTGCCTCCAATTATATATGAAAAGCCTCCTTTTCCCACGAGGATAAGGGAGCACTCACTTGTGACAGGCATAATAAATAAAAGTGAGAGAAGAGTTGATGAGCCTGAGGACCAGATCAGGGTCGATCCACAAGTTGCATTGATTAAAGACCTTGCTACTAATGATGTTTTGGATTCCAATATAAATTTTTGTGCTGTTTCCACTAACCTTGTCACAGCCAAGAATAAAGGCCCAATTTCAGGTACTCCAGTGGTATATGTTAAAATAGGAGATCACAATTATTATGGGCTATGCGATTTGGGATCGAGTGCAAGTGCTATCCCCTATTCACTTTATGAAGAGATCATCGGTGAGATTTCCCCTTGCGAACTTGAAGAAGTTGATGTTACTATTCATCTTGCAAATAGAACAACTATCTCTCCTATCGGAATTGTGAGGGACGTTGAAGTCCTATGTGGAAAGGTAAAATACCCTACCAACTTTCTAGTACTTGGTTCAGAGAGGGACAATTTTTGTCCAATTATTTTTGGTAGACCTTTTCTTAGAACTTGTGGAGCTATAATAGATTGCAAGAAAGATAAAGTTTCTGTTGAATTCGATGGTGAGCCATATGAATTTAATTTTTCTAAGTTCTCTAAGCAGCCTCGTGGTACTGATTTACCTAGTGATGATAAGATTATTGAAAGTATTGCCTCTATTGCTATTCCCCCTAATGATCCTTTGCAGCAATACATGGAGGACCACGAGAATGCTTTGCATATGCAGGAAAGAAATGAACTAGATGAAATATTCTTGAGGCAGCCTGCTATTCTGAAGCACAACCTTCCGGTTAAACCTTTGGGAATTTTATCAAAACCAAAAGAAGACCCGGTGTTCGATCTTAAACCTCTTCCCGATATGCTCAAGTATGCTTATTTAGATGAAAAGAAAGTATATCCTGTTATTATCAATTCTAACCTTTCAGGATATGAAGAGGAGCGATTATTGGAAGTACTTCGTAAACACCAAGGCGCAATTGGCTACACCCTTGATGACCTTAAGGGGATTAGTCCATCTATCTGCCAACATACTATCAACCTTGAGCCTGATGCTAAACCAGTTGTAGATCATCAACGACGGTTGAACCCGAAGATGATGGATGTCGTGAGAACTGAGATTCTCAAGCTTCTAGCCGCAGGTATTATCTACCCTATAGCTGATAGTAAGTGGGTAAGTCCGGTACATTGTGTTCCTAAGAAAGGAGGTACAACTGTGGTTCCTAATGATAAAAATGAATTAATACCTCAGAGAATTATTATTGGATATAGAATGTGTATTGATTACAGGAAGTTGAACAAGGCAACCAGGAAGGATCACTATCCGTTGCCGTTCATCGACCAAATGCTTGAAAGGTTATCCAAAAATACCCACTTTTGTTATCTTGATGGTTATTCTGGCTTCTCTCAAATTCATGTTAACACTGTCGATCAAGAGAAGACCTCTTTTACTTGTCCCTTTGGTACTTATGCTTACAGACGTATGCCTTTTGGTTTATGTAATGCCCCTGCTACTTTTCAAAGGTGTATGTCTGCTATCTTTCATGGTTTCTGCGGGGATATTATGGAAGTCTTCATGGACGATTTCTCCGTCTATGGAACTTCTTTTGACCATTGTCTTCACAACCTTAATAAAGTTTTGCAGAGATGCGAGGAGACAAATTTGGTACTCAACTGGGTAAAGTGCCACTTTATGGTTAATGAAGGAATTGTTCTTGGTCACAAGATTTCCGAAAGGGGAATTGAAGTGGACAAGGCTAAGATCGAAGCTATTGAGAGGATGCCCTATCCAAGGGACATCAAAGGTATTCGCAGTTTTCTCGGTCATGCAGGTTTTTATAGAAGATTTATTAAAGACTTTTCTAAAACCTCGAGACCCCTCACTAATCTTCTCCAGAAGGATGTTCCTTTTGTATTTGATGAAAATTGTAAGGAAGCTTTTGAAGTCCTTAAGAAAGCTTTAATAACTGCTCCTATAGTACAACCGCCTGACTGGAATTTACCTTTTGAGATTATGTGTGATGCAAGTGATTTTGCTGTTGGAGCTGTTTTAGGACAAAGAGTTGATAAGAAATTAAATGTTATACATTATGCTAGTAAAACCCTTGATAGTGCTCAAAGAAATTATGCTACTACTGAGAAGGAATTCTTAGCTGTAGTTTTTGCTTGTGATAAGTTTAGGCAGTATATTGTTGATTCCAAAGTTATTATTCATACTGATCATGCTGCCATTAAGTATCTTATGACAAAGAAGGATGCCAAGCCAAGGCTTATCAGATGGGTACTCCTTCTTCAAGAATTTGATTTGCAAATTGTTGATAGGAAAGGGGAAGACAATCCGGTGGCGGACAATCTTTCAAGGATGGAAGATATACCGCACGACCCCATCCCAGTTAACGATAGTTTTCCAGACGAGCAACTTGCCGTTGTAAAAGTACAATCTCTTTCCGATCCTTGGTATGCAGATTATGCTAATTTTATTGTTGCAAAGTATTTGCCTCCAGGTCTAACATTTCAGCAAAGGAAGAAGTTCTTTCATGATTTGAGGCACTACTTTTGGGATGACCCACATCTTTTCAAAGAAGGTCCCGACGGGATCGTGAGAAGATGCATTCCGGAACATGAGCAGAAGGACATTCTCAGACGGTGTCATGATAGTCCCTATGGAGGACATCATGCCGGTGAGAGGACTGCACATAAGGTTCTTCAATCAGGTTTTTATTGGCCTACTCTCTTTAAAGATGCTAGAAATTATGTTTTAGCCTGTGATAAATGTCTGAGAGTTGATAACATTAGTAGAAGGAATGAGATGCCTATGAATTACTCACTAGTGATTGAACCTTTCGATTGTTGGGGTTTTGATTTTATGGGTCCTTTTCCTTCTTCGCACAAGTACACTCACATTTTAGTAGCTGTTGATTATGTGACCAAGTGGGTTGAAGCAATCCCCACTGAAAGTGCTGATCACAAGACATCTTTGAAAATGCTTAAAGATGTAATATTTCCCAGGTTTGGTGTACCAAGGTATCTCATGACTGATGGGGGATCACACTTCACGCACGGAGCTTTTAGAAAAGCTTTGGCCAAATACGATGTTAATCATAGAATTGCTTCACCTTATCATCCTCAAACTAGTGGGCAAGTTGAGCTCACCAATAGAGAGATTAAGTTGATCCTGCAGAAAACAGTAAACAGAAATAGGAAGGATTGGTCAAACAAGTTAGGAGATGCTTTGTGGGCATATAGAACTGCTTACAAAAACCCCATGGGCATGTCTCCCTATAAGATGGTGTATGGCAAGGCTTGCCATTTGCCATTAGAGTTAGAGCACAAAGCTTTCTGGGCTGTTAGAGAGCTTAACGCTGACCCAAAACTAGCTGGTGAGAAGCGTCTCATGAACTTGACTTCTCTAGATGAATGGAGAAGTGAAGCTTACGAGAGCGCTAAAATGTTCAAGGAAAAGGTAAAAAAGTGGCATGATAGGAAGATTCTGAAACGTGAATTTAATGTTGGCGATAAAGTTTTGTTGTTTAGATCCCGTTTCAGGTTTTCTCCAGGTAAACTACTTTCCAGGTGGGAAGGACCATTTCATATTGAAGAAGTTTATCGGTCTGGTGCAATTAAGATTAACAATTTTGAAGGCACCAAACCTCAAGTTGTGAATGGGCAAAGACTTAAACATTACATAGCAGGAGACCCTGTCAATGTTGATGTGAATATAATATACACAACAACTCACGAAGAACATGTTGCAGCCCTGTTTCAGACGCCAGCAGAAGCAGAATAAAGAAAAGGTATGTAGTACGGTAAGGAAACATCGTGAACCGCCATAAAAGTTCCGTATTACGAGTTTCTGCAAAATTAGTAAAATTCCGAGTCTAAGTGGAGCCGGAGACGACCTCCAGGGAGTCCAAGCGCCCCCCCTGGCGTGCCCCCCCTGGGCTGCGCCGGCAGGCCGCCTGGACACCCGGGAGCCCGTCTCCGACCCCGCTTTGGTCAGTTACCTTCCTTTCTGTGCATAAATTTTTCCTATATATTTGCCCGGATTGTTCCGGCAACGTATCTTGCGATTTCGCGTGTTTTCTCTTCGATCTGTTTCTGCCAGGGAATCTTTCAGCTGAATTTAGGTGCCATGGCTTCTCCAAGTTCCCCCAAGGACAAGTTCGTCGTCAACGTCATCAACCCTTACCTCGCTGAGGTGAAGAAGCACCCCCAGGTTGTTCGGATGGAGGACGACATCCTTCATCAAGAAGATCTGAAGGGACCTATCAAGGAGGGGAGAATCCAGGCCAGGCTGGAAGAACTGGAGCAAGAAGTCTTCGAGTACAAGAAGATGATCGAGCGTGGTGTCGAAGCTAACTTTGACATCACCAACGAGCTGAAGAACTACTTCCTGAAAGAGATGAAGGAGATGTGGGAAAGAATCACCGCGTCTGAAGAAAGAATTATAGAGCTCCAAGGGCAAATTAATGATCTACATAACCAGAACTGTGAGTATGAACTAAGGTTTATGCGCATGAGCATGGGTGCTGAATGCAGGATTCAGGAGATGAGCCTCTCATATGAGACTTTAGCAAGATATCCATGGAAGCGTTTCGCCAAGGACTACGTGATTAACGCCAACAAGTATGGGTGAAATCTCCTTGGGTAATGGCATTCCCTTGGCTTGTTCCAAGCTTGGGGGAGTGCCCCGGTATCTTTATCTTTACCTTTTGTCTTTTAGAGTCAAGTAGAGTCGTATCATGTCTAGGGAGGTTATTATATGAGATAGGTGTGTGCATTGAGGTCTGTCACTCCTTCGGTGAAGAATTGTATCCGTGAGTGTGGAGTCGTCCATGATGGAATATTAATGAGAAGTTTATTGGTTCCTTTTGCTGCACTCGGTATTCTCTTCACGCAATCGACCTTATATGATGATTCTTATGGGGAGTATTGACCTTATGTCAGGTATGGCTATGAAACTTTATTTAATCTTGGCAAACATAGCTTTGGTCATAACAACAAGCATGATTTTCTTAAATTATCAACATAGCCAAAACTTTATGTTATTATGCTTGAAGTGTTATGCTGACAAGGAAGACAACTTGATGTGTTATGCTTATTTCAATGTTCATGCTTTATATTGCTTTGCATGTTAGTCATCATCAATTGTCGGTTCTCTCAAAACCTTTGCTAGCCTAACTCTGTACTAAGCGAAATTCTGCTTGTGCATCCATACCCTTAAGCCAATACCTTCCATATGAGTCCACCATACCTACCTACTCGTGGTATTCCGCTACCACCTCCTAAAAGTATATAATTTATGTGTTATCCTCAAATGTTCAAAATCTTTTATTTTGTGCCTCTGTTCTAGCTCACGAGGAAGTAATAGCTAATTCATAGTCTTTTTGACTTGGACAAGCTTCACCCCGGGATTGCATGTATAATGTGCAAACCCATAATACGAGAAGGAGCTGGCATAGAGTGCGTCCGGCTTAAAAATAATATAACAAACAAACCCTCCTTCACGCTTTGTTCATGAGAACTCAGAAAACTTTGGCATTGATAAACAAAGGAGAATAATAGGATGTTATCGTCCTCGTGCGGGAGCCGTTCCTCGAAACTTGTCCAGCTCAAAAAGCAATTGAGTTATCTATTAGCATTCGTTGACAAATCATGCACCCCTAAAAACTTGTTTTCATTCTGTTTGATTTGAGGATAGCACATGAGTTTTCCCTACTACCCTAGAGCAGGGCCTATCTTTTAATTTTAAGTTGAGTCAATTACTTCTACTTCCTTCTATTTCTCAAAGAGAGCAGACGTTTGATGTTGATAAGGATTCATTCATATAAAGCTGCATTAAGATTTGTCATATCATATCCTTGTTGACATTATCATTCGATAAGTAAGTTGTTTGTCATGCCCAGCTAAGGCAAACATCTTCCTTTATGTTAACACTTTCACTTCTTGCCTATTAACATGTTATTTTCAAAAAGCTTCAATTGATCTCATCAAATATAAGAGCAAAAGTTAAATCTATTGTTGTTCTTTGACCAAAGGACATGTTTGCCATGATATAATGAGTTTCCTTAGCCCTACTTTCGAATATAAGTGTTATCACTCTTTCATAAGGGCCTTATGAGTTGAAGATTGCTGTTGAGGATATTTGAGTTGGTAAAGAAACTATGATGCTTCTTGTCCGTATTCTATTTATCGACACTTCACTCTCTAAACTTGTGGACAGGTTTACCGAGTTCACATTCGCTTGGGGACAAGCGAGGTCTAAGCTTGGGGGTGTTGATACGTCCAAAATGCATCACTATTTTGTATCATAATTTATCCTTATTCATTGATATATTTCACGTTACGGTGATGTTCTTATGTTGTTTTGGTCTATTTTACACAGTTTGCAAACTCTCCGATGCTGGAACAGCAGACGCAGGATTCAGCAGTAAAAAGTGGACGCTGAGTTGCTGAAGAAGAATACCTCCAAATTACCTGAAAATTGACGGGAGGTATTTTTCAGATGAATCACGAAGACACGCAAAAGGGGAGCCAGAGGGGGGCCACAGGGTGCCCAGGCGGCCTGGGGGCGCGCCCCCCTGGCCGCGCCGGGGGGGGGGGGGGGGCGCCTGGAGCCCCTGGCCCACCTCCGGATGCCCCCTTTTGCCTATATACTCTCCGTTCTCCGAAAACCCTAAAAAGAAGACTTTTTACGGAGTTCCGCCGCCGCTCCGAGGCGGAAACCTACAGAGAAGAAAAGGGCATCTCCGGCGGGCAGATTCCGCCGGGGAGATCACCTCCCGGAAGGGGAGATCGTCGCCATCGTCATCACCATCGTCACGGGCATCATCGAGATCATCATCAACATCATCCCCAACACCAGCACCATCTCCATCTTCATCCAAATCTCATCTTACAATCGCAACTCGTGTTGTAACTCGTACTACCTATCCTCTCTACTCCATCGGTGTTGATTACTACTTTGTGGTGAATGCTATTGAGTTTTGTTGGAGAAATATTATTATGTCCAGATTGTTTATCACATATTTATCCCCACTGATCATGATCTCTTTTATGTCTCATGAGTAGTTACCTTAGTTCTTGAGGACATGGGGAAAGTCTTGTTGTTAGTAGTCATATGCTGTTGAAGTAATATGTGTTGTTTGATACTTAAGTTGCGTTGTCATTCTACTAGTGGTGTTGTGTGATTCGAACACCCAACATTTCGCCTTATTAAGGACCTAGGAGAATACATTGTGTATAAAGAATGCTTATGGTGGGTTGCCGGAGTGACAGAAACCTGAACCCCAGTTCACACGCTTTTGCATAAGGGAATAATGGATCCTCGATCGTATTGCTATGGTTAGGCTTTTGCCTTAAATTCTATCTTGTATTTGCGAATGCTTGCAAGGTGTTTAATCATAAGAGTGCATTCATCTTAGTCTAGAGAGTGCACTAGCATAGATCTACCCACTCAACACTTATCAACACATAACATAGTATCGATACGGAATATGGTGAAAGCACATGACTACCTCTCCCGTGTGTCCTCAGGAACGCTTTAGTCTTTATAAGTTCAGTTGCTAGGCCTCTCCTTTGCTAAGAAAGGATTGGGCCACTTGTTACTCTCAGTACCTTTTACATTACTTGCTTTTACTTTCCTGTTGCTTATACCGAGAAAACCCCTAAAAGTTATATTTCAGTGCTTGCAGTAAATTCTTGCTCAGAATCGCTTATCAATACCTTCTGCTCCTCGTTGGGTTCGATACTCTTACTTATCGAAAATGCTGCAATAGATCCCTTACGGTTGTGGGTCATCACCTGCCACTCCCAGACCGTCAAGAGAGTGAACCCGAGTGACGGCAAGACGCACGTCCTCCAGGCGTGCGGAGGGCTCGTGATTCAGCTTAGGAATAGGAGCGCCTTCCCTCCCATGAACCTTCCAAAGTCGATTCGGGGCTGGCAGTCGACCTGGTTCTATTACAAGGACAGTCCGACTCCGGGTCAGTCGACTGGCCTTCCTCCATTTACCCTAGGTCGAGCCAGCCCACCTCCTTCGATGGTAGTGAGCAAGGCAGAGAGGGCCAAGGTAGACATGCTGATGGAGAGGGTCGTCCAGCTAATCCGCGAGGGGGTCACGGGGATGGACTTGTTCGAGGTGTACATCACTCGGAGGATTCAACCGCTCCAAGCCCGGGACCACCCGATGTGGCTGTACTCCGGTACTGATGACTCGTCACGAATCCACCCAGAGGTGGTTCACCCGGAGTACGTAGTGCGGTGCTTGAAGAGCATCATCGGGAACAAGGACAACCCCACGGGGTCGGGGAGGATCATCCCATTCGACGCCGACCACCTGCCAGACAAGGTTAGCCTTCCGCTTCCGAGTGTCGTGTCCGTCGATTGATTTGTGGTCTTTATTGATGGTTCCGACTGGTATTTGGTGAACTTCTTTTCTTCGCAGATATATACAGAGATGTACTCGCTGCCCAACGGGGACTCGGGCCAGGAGGTCGAGGAGGTTACGGGCGACGCCGCCGAATGGAAGTCGGAGGAGGAGACCGAGGAGAGCGACGAGTACAGCAGCGGGGAGGAGGTCGAGTCACCTCCCCGCGTCGAGCGCCGATCCAAGGAGAAGAACGACCCAGGGGCCGCTCGACCTCATGTGGGTCCCTCAGGGTCCCGGACACCCAAGCGTACTCGCACGACCACCCTCGAGCCGGCTGAGAAGACGCCCAAGCAGCCCAAAGTCACCACCACCAAGCCCCGGAAGGCCTTGCCAAGGATTAAGGTGGACGTACCCATCGCCTCCACGTAAGTGTCACTTGGGCTTGCTTTTCTCTGTTTCTTGGGGGTCGACTGTAGTTTTGGTCGACTCATTTCTTGATTGAATCTTTCAGAGCCGCCGCTTCCACGACCTCGATGGACATCGATCGGGGTCGAGATGACGAGGAGATCGTGGATGCTGCGACATCTTGTGCAGGTATGGGCTCTATGAGACTTGTCTTTATCCTTCTTTTCTTTCGCGGGTGATGGTCGACTGACTTGGTTCTCTGCTTGATCCGAAGCGCCGCGCCTCATCATAGAGCTGCCGGACAACGACGAAGACGAGGAACAGTTGGGGGAGGACCGCCAGTGCGCAAGGAAGAAGGGCCGGAAGGCGCCTTCTGGCTCGGGTGCCCAGCGACAGGAGGACGCGGCCCGAACCGCGGTCTCTTTCGCCGTCCCTGAGTCGACCACGCACGTCGTCGACCCGCCGTCTGCACCGAACGTCGACCCGCCGTCTGCACCGAACGTCGACCCAGCGCCCGCCCCAGTTGTCGACCCAGCGTCCACTCCGGTCGTCGACTTAGCGCCGGTTCGTGCTGTCGATCCAGCGCCCGCGCCTGCGGCCGGCTCGATGCCCGCTGCTTCGTATGTCATCTTCTCCACCTACCGCCTCCCGGAGGACCCTGTGGGGGCGGCGCAAGAGGCCGTTCGCCAGGCGGAGGTGATGATGGGGCGGACGAAGGCGGCGTATGAGGCCAGCATGGCGGCTTACGACGCCAGCTCTGCTCTTCGGGCTAACGTCCAGGTACGTTGTCTTTGTTGGAGTACTTTTTTGACTTCGAGAGAAATCTGCTTGTTTTGTTTTGTGAGGTATCTCACCCACTGGGTGTTCTTCTTTTCCTGTCTTCTTTGAGCTCGCGCCAGAACTGATCTTGGCCGAGTGAAACCAGTGGGGGCACGCTCAGTGCACCCACTGGGTGTAGTCCCCGAGACCGTGGTCGACTGCTGGCGGTCGGCCATGGTCTTACTATAGAACTTTTATGCTGTTGGTTTTTTTTAGCTCGCGCCGGACTGACCTTGGCCGAGTGAAACCAGTGGGGGCACGCTCAGTGCACCCACTGGGTGTAGTCCCCGAGGCTGCAGTTGAGTGATCTGACTTGACTGTAGTCTTATAATCTTGCTTTGTTCTGTTGATGCAGAAATCTTGCGAGTTCGGGGCCAAATTTGCAGATCTTGAGCAGAAGCAGATCCAGCTTAATCTTGACTTGCAGTTGGCTCGGGACCATCTAAAGAAGACGCAAGACGATGCGGCTGGTAACTTACTTCTGTCTTCTGTCGACTGACTTTTCGCTAGAGTGTTCCTTCATGTTCATCTGTCCAGTTGCGGCTTTGGTAGGTCAACTGAGGGCCGCTTTGGAGCAGAAGGATCTTGACCTGGCGGCGGCGCAGCAGGCGGCTCAGGAGAAGTCGGAGCTGGCGGCAAAGAAGCTGGCTTTTGTGGGCGCGCTCGAGGCGGAGATTATCCGACTGAGAGGCTCACTCGACGCGACCAACCAGGAGGTGACTCAGCTGAAGAAGTCCAGGGCCGATTTGAACGACAAGTACGAGGCTCTCTTTCGGAAGAGGCTCGACCTTGAGGCGTATCTGGGCGACATCACCAAAAAATGGTACCTCGTGCTCGAAGGTATGTCTCCTTCGGATTGGTTGAAATTGGACTGGTCGACCCGTATCCTATCTGCTGACTCGACTTGCTTGTTCTTGGTGCAGAGTTCTGTCGTAACTTCGAAGAGGAGACTGGCCGGGTCGGTCCTGGCTTGGACCCCACCAACTCCATTGTGAAGGACGAGGTTTCCATGAACATACTGAGGCTGGAGTCCCGCCTTACTGCGGCCACTGATTACCTGGGGCGACTGAAGGCGGTGATGGCCCGAATTGACGCTGCGCTCTGGAGGGGAACCGTGCAGGAGAATGACCTCGAGTCCTTGATGACTTGACTCAACGAGATCCCCGACCGAGTGCAGGAATGGAAGAAGTCGGCTGCCCGGGGAGGAGCAGACGTGGCGCTGTCTTTGGTCCGTGTGCACTGCAGGGAGGTGAAGGAGAGGAAGCTTGCTGCGCTGAAGTTCGCAAACACGAAGGAGCTCCAATTCCAGTCCTTCATGGAGACCTTCCTGGAGGCTGCCACTCGTATCGCCGATGGGATTGATTTGGACGAATTCATTGCGCCTGCAAGCCCGCCTCCTCCCAAGCCATGACTTTGATACATTAAACTTATTTGCCACGGAATGCCGCGTGTATTTGTACTCGTTAAACTCTGGTGGGTCTGTGGCCCAAGTACTCTTGCCCGAACCTTGCGGGGCTTTTATTTGATTTTGATCTTTTGGTTCGTCGCTCTTCTTCTGACTATCTGAATCTTTGAGTCGACGTCTTTGACTAAGTTCGCCCCCGAGTGAGAGGGTCGCTCTTCACTCGGAGTAGAATGTTTATAACTTAGGCGATTCCAAGCCACGTTGTACTTGTGGCGGAGTTCGGAGGACCGAACCACTTTGTACTTGTGGCGTAGCTCGGAGGACCGCAACTAAGCCCCCGAGTGAGAGGGTTGCTCTTCACTCGGAGTAGATAGTTGTAACTTAGGCGAGTCACGGGGTCGCAGCTAAGCCCCCGAGTGAGAGGGTCGCTCTTCACTCGGAGTAGAATGTTTATAACTTAGGCGATTCGAAGCCACGTTGTACTTGTGGCGGAGTTCGGAGGACCGAACCGCTTTGTACTTGTGGCGTAGCTCGGAGGACCGCAGCTAAGCCCCCGAGTGAGAGGGTTGCTCTTCACTCGGAGTAGATAGTTGTAACTTAGGCGAGTCACGGGGTCGCAGCTAAGCCCCCGAGTGAGAGGGTCGCTCTTCACTCGGAGTAGAATGTTTATAACTTAGGCGATTCCAAGCTACGTTGTACTTGTGGTGGAGTTCGGAGGACCGAACCGCTTTGTACTTGTGGCGTAGCTCGGAGGACCGCAGCTAAGCCCCCGAGTGAGAGGGTTGCTCTTCACTCGGAGTAGATAGTTGTAACTTATGCGAGTCACGGGGTCGCAGCTAAGCCCCCGAGTGAGAGGGTCGCTCTTCACTCGGAGTGGAATGTTTATAACTTAGGCGATTCCAAGCTACGTTGTACTTGTGGCGGAGTTCGGAGGACCGAACCGCTTTGTACTTGTAGCGTAGCTCGGAGGATCGCAGCTAAGCACCCACTGGGGGATTTAGAGGACACCAAACGTTAGGGGGTCATTGCTATCTTGTTTTTGAAACAAATTGGGGAATCTTTATTACAACTCGACTGTCGAGTGTTTCAAGTGAAAAAACGGCGGAGTAGGTCCGCATTCCACGAATGAGGTTCGTCTTTCTTCTGGGATACATTGTAGAGGTGGTAAGCTCCGTTGCGCAGCACCTTTGTGATGATGAACGGGCCTTCCCAGGCTGGGGCGAGCTTGTGCGGACGCTTCTGATGCACTCGAAGGACCAGGTCGCCTTCCTGGAACGCTCGACTTCTCACATTGCGAGCGTGGGATCGACGCATGTCCTGTTGATAGATGGTCGACTGGATCAGGGCCATCTCTCTTTCCTCTTCCAAAAGGTCGACTGCATCTTGACGAGCTTGCTCTGCCTCAGCTTCGGAGAAGAGTTCCACTCTGGGGGCGTTGTGTAATAAGTCGCTCGGCAATACAGCTTCGGCCCCATAGACCAGGAAGAAAGGGGTACGGCCAGTCGACCGATTCGGAGTCGTCCTCAGATCCCACAGGACGGAGGGCAGCTCAGTTACCCAAGCCCCGGCGGCATGCTTAAGATCTCGCATGAGCCGTGGTTTTAAGCC
Source organism: Secale cereale (assembly GCA_902687465.1). Taxonomy (NCBI): domain Eukaryota; kingdom Viridiplantae; phylum Streptophyta; class Magnoliopsida; order Poales; family Poaceae; genus Secale; species Secale cereale. The sequence continues at coordinate 802,402,761 of LR738711.1, forward strand.
TTGGAGAATTAACCCATTTGCTCTTTCTGCTTGTCCATTCGACTGAGGATGTTCTACGGAGGCATAGTCGACTCGCGTCCCTTGGGAAGTACAGAAAGCTCTGAATTCATCCGAGTCGAAGTTGGAGCCATTGTCTGTGATGATGCTGTAAGGGACCCCATATATGAATATTAGTTCCTTGATGAAACCGATGGCGGTGCTCGACTCGAGGTTCTTGATGGGTTTGGCCTCAATCCACTTGGTGAACTTGTCGACTGCCACCAGAAGGTGGGTGAATCTGCTCCTGCCTGTCCTGAAGGGGCCGACCATATCTAAGCCCCAAGCAGCGAAGGGCTAGACTAGTGGGATGGTTTTGAGGACGGATGCTAGCTTGTGTGACATGTTGGAGTAGAACTGGCACCCCGCGCATTTATCCACAATATCCTTGGCCATTTCTTTGGCGCGGGGCCAGTAAAATCCGGCTCGGTATGCTTTGGCCACGATAGTCCGAGAGGAAGGGCGGTGGCCGCAAGTCCCCGAGTGGATTTCATCCAAGATCACTCGACCTTCTTCCGGATCGATGCAGCGCTGGGCGACTCCAGTGACGCTTTCTCTATAGAGCTGACCTCGAATGACTGTGAACGCTTTGGATCGACGGACGATTTGGCGCGCTTCTTCTTCATCTTCTGGGAGTTCTTGTCTGAGCAGATATGATATATATGGCACAGTCCAATCAGGCGTGATCACTAGGACCTCCATGATCAAGTCGACCACGGCACGCACTTCGACCTCAGTCGGATCCGTCGCGCTGACTGGCTGCGGGGGCTCTTCCGTGAAGGGGTCTTCCTTGACAGAGGGAGTGTGCAGATGCTCTAGGAACACATTCTTGGGTATGGACCTCCGAGTCGACCCAATTTTTGCGAGATCGTCGGCTAGCTGATTCTTTGCTCTGGGCACATGATGGAGTTCTAAGCCCTCGAACTTCTTTTCAAGCTTTCGCACTGCACTGCAATAACTAGTCATTGCTGGGCTCCTGACGTCCCATTCTTTCATTACTTGGTTCACCACTAGGTCGGAATCACCGTAAACCATCAGGCGACGGACGTCGAGTGAGATGGTGATACGTCCAAAATGCATCACTATTTTATATCGTAATTCATCCTTATTCATTGATATATTTCACATTACGATGATGTTCTTATGTTGTTTTGGCCTATTTTACACAGTTTGCAACTTTCCGGTGCCGAAGCAGCATACGCAGGATTCAGCGGTAAAAAGTGGACGCTGAGTTGCTGAAGAAGAATACCTCCAAATTACCTGAAAATCGACGGAGGGTATTTTCCAGAAGGATCACGAAGATACGCAAAAGAGCAACCAGAGGGGGGCCACAGGGTGCCCAGGCAGCCACCTGGCGCGGCCCCCACCCTGGCCGCGCCGGGAGGGCGCCTGGAGCCCCTGGCCCACTCCAGGCTCCCCCCTCTGGCCTATATACTCCTCGTCATCCAGAAACCCTAAAAGTAGGAGAGTTTACGGAGTTCCGCCGCCGCTCCGTGGCAGAAACCTACAGAGAAGAAAAGCCATCTTCGGCGGGCAGATTCCGCCGGGGAGATCACCTCCCGGAAGGGTAGATCATCGCCATCGTTATCACCATCGACACGGGCATCATCGAGATCATCATCAACATCATCCCCAACATCAGCACCATCTCCATCTTCATCCAATCTCATCTCACAATTGCAACTTGTGTTGTAATCCGTACTATCTATCATCTCTACCCTATCGGTGTTGATTACTACTTTGTGGTGAATGCTATTGAGTTTTGTTGGAGAAATATCATTGTGTCCAGATTGTTTATCATCCATCTATCTCCACTGATCATGATCTCTTTTATGTCTTGTGAGTAGTTACTTTAGTTCTTGAGGACATGGGAGAAGTCTTGTTGATAGTAGTCATATGATGTTGAAGTAATATGTGTTGTTTGATACTTAAGTTGTGTTGTTATTTTCCTAGTGGTGTTGTGTGAGTCGAACACTCAACACTTCGCCTTATTAAGGACCTAGGGGAATACATTGTGTACAAAGAATGCTTACGGTGGGTTGCCGGAGTGACAGAAACCTGAACCCCAGTTCGCACGCTTTTGCACAAGGGAACAATGGATCATCGATCGTATTGCTATGGTTAGGCTTTTGCCTTAAATACTATCTTGTATTTGCGGATGCTTGCAAGGTGTTTAATCTTAAGAGTGCACTCATCTTAGTCTATAGGGTGTACTAGCATAGATCCACCCACTCAACACTTATCAACACATCACATAGTACCGATACGGAATATGGCGAAAGCACATGACTACCTCTCCCGTGTGTCCTCAAGAACACTTTAGCCTTTATAAGTTCAGTTGCTAGGCCTCTCCTTTGCTCAGAAATGATTGGGCCACTTGTTACTCTCCAGTGCCTTTTACTTTGCTCGCTTTTACTTTCCTGTTGCTTATATCAAGAAAACCCCTAAAAAGTTATCTTTTCAGTGCTTGCAGTTATTCCTTGCTCGGAATCACTTATCAATACCTTCTGCTCCTCGTTGGGTTCGACACTCTTACTTATCGAAAACGCTGCAATAGATCCCTTACGGTTGTGGGTCATCAAGTACTGTTTTCTGGCGCCGTTGCCGGGGAGTGTAGCGCTATTGGTAAGTGAAGCTGGTAAGGAAGTTTTTATATTTCTGTTTTTATTTTGCTGTTGCTGCTCTTTGTCCTTATGGACAACCTTGCTATTGGATCGTTGCTTGTGGGAAGACGCCCCACATCTGTGGTGGTTGCTCCTCCCCCTACTGAAATTGTGCCCTATAAAATACCAGCTGGTATTATCGATTATTTTTGGCTAATCGTTATGCAGGAGACAGACATCCCTGTGAACACTTGCTATATCTGTCACAACTATGTTCATTATTTAAGCTTGCAGGTGTATCAATGGAGTTTGTCATGAGGAAATTGTTCTCCGTATCGCTTATAGATAAAGCTTCAGATTGGTATAAGCTTCTCGATAACTCACACTTGATTGATTGGCAAGAGCTTATGTCTCTCTTTTATACCAAGTTTTATCCTCTTCATGAAATTCATCGAGACATGAACTATATCTATATCTTTAGGTCTCGTGACGGAGAAAGCATTGCTCAAGCTTGGGGGAGATTGAAGTCCCTAATGCTCAAATGTCCTATTCATGAGCTCCCCAAGAAAATTATACTTACAAATTTTTATGCCAGGCTTTCTCGTCAGGATAAGGAGATGCTGGATGCCTCTTCTAGTGGGGTATTTCAGACAAAGAGCGTTGAAGAAAGGTGGGATCTCATTGAAAGGATCCAGAGGAATACCGAAGATTGGGAAATCGATAAAGGTATTGAACCCGCTATAAATTATGAGCATGATTATATTGAGAGCTATGTGAAAACTGATTACTTCAATACCTTTTGCTCTAAGATTGGTCTTGATTCCCATCTAATGATTGATTTCTGTAAGGATTTTGCCTCTCACGTTGATTCTTTTAAAAAGAAGAGAGATCAGCATCATGAACCTTTCAAAGAGTTACCTGTTGATATTCATGTTGCTGACCCTATTTTGCCTGCAGTTATATATGAAAAGCCTCCTTTTCCCGAAAGGATAAGGGAGCACTCTCTTGTGACAGGCATAATAAATAAAAGTTAGAGAAGAATTGATGAGCCTGAGGACCAGATCAAGGTCGATCCTCAAGTTGCATTGGTTAAAGACCTTGTTACTAATGATGTTTTGGATTCCAATGTAAATTTTTGTGCTGTTTCCACTAACCTTGTCACAACCAAGAATAAAGGCCCAATTTCAGGTACTCAAGTAGTATCTGTTAAAATAGGAGATCACAATTATTATGGGCTATGCGATTTGGGATCGAGTGCTAGTGCTATCCCCTATTCACTTTATCAAGAGATCATCGGTGAGATTTCACCTTGTGAACTTGAAGAAGTTGATGTTACCATTCATCTTGCAAACATAGCAACTATCTCTCCTATCGGAATTGTGAGAGCCGTTGAAGTCCTATGTGGAAAGGTAAAATACCCTACCGACTTTCTAGTACTTGGTTCAGTGAGGGACAATTTTTGTCCTATTATTTTTGGTAGACCTTTTCTCAGAACTTGTGGAGCTATAATAGATTGCAAGAAAGGTAAAGTTTCTGTTGAATTCAATGGTGAGCCATATGAATTTAACTTTTCTAAGTTCTCTAAGCAGCCTCGTGGTACCGATTTACCTAGTGATGATAAAATTATTGAAAGTATTGCTTCTATTGCTATTCCCCCTAATGATCCTTTGCAGCAATATATGGAGGACCACGAGAATGATTGCATATGCGGGAAAGAAATGAACTAGATGAAATATTCTTGAGACAACCTGCTATCCTGAAGCACAACCTTCCGGTTGAACCTTTGGGAATTTTGTCAAAACCAAAAGAAGACCCGGTGTTCGATCTTAAACCTCTTCCCGATACACTCAAGTATGCTTATTTAGAAGAAAAGAAAGTATATCATGTTATTATCAACTCTAACCTTTCAGGATATGAAGAAGAGCGACTATTGGAAGTACTTCGTAAACACCGAGGTGCAATTGGCTATACCCTTGATGACCTTAAGGGGATTAGTCCATCTATCTGTCAACATACTATCAACCTTGAGCCCGATGCTAAACCAGTTGTTGATCATCAACGACGGTTGAACCCGAAGATGATGGATGTTGTAAGAACTGAGATTCTCAAGCTTCTAGCCGCAGGTATTATCTACCCTATAGCTGATAGTAAGTGGGTAAGCCCGGTACATTGCGTTCCTAAGAAAGGAGGTACAACTGTGGTTCCTAATGATAAGAATGAACTAATACCTCAGAGAATTATTATTGGATATAGAATGTGTATTGATTACCTGAAGCTGAACAAGGCAACCAGGAAGGATCACTACCCGTTGCCGTTCATCGACCAAATGCTTGAAAGGTTATCCAAAAATACCCACTTTTGTTACCTCGATGGTTATTCTGGCTTCTCTCAAATTCATGTTAACACTGCTGATCAAGAGAAGACCACTTTTACTTGTCCCTATGGTACTTATGCTTATAGGCGTATGCCTTTTGGTTTATGTAATGCCCCTGCTACTTTTCAAAGGTGTATGTCTGCTATCTTTCATGGTTTCTGTGAGGAGATTGTGGAAGTCTTCATGGACGATTTCTCCGTCTATGGAACTTCCTTTGACCATTGTCTCCACAACCTTAATAAAGTTTTGCAGAGATGTGAGGAGACAAATATGGTACTCAACTGGGAGAAGTGCCACTTCATGGTTAACGAAGGAATTGTTCTTGGTCACAAGATTTCCGAAAGGGGAATTGAGGTGGACAAGGCCAAGATCGAAGCAATTGAGAGGATGCCCTATCCAAGGGACATCAAAGGTATTCGCAGTTTTCTCGGTCATGCTGGTTTCTATAGAAGATTTATTAAAGACTTTTCTAAGACTTCGAGACCCCTCACTAATCTTCTCCAGAAGGATGTTCCTTTTGTATTTGATGAAGATTGTAAGGAGGCTTTTGAAGTTCTTAAGAAAGCTTTAATAACCGCTCCTATAGTACAACCACCTGACTGGGATTTACCTTTTGAGATTATGTGTGATGCTAGTGATTTTGCTGTTGGAGCTGTTTCAGGGCAAAGGGTTGATAAGAAATTGAATGTTATACATTATGCTAGTAAAACCCTTGATAGTTCTCAAAAGAATTATGCTACTACTGAGAAGGAATTCTTAGCTGTAGTGTTTGCTTGTGATAAGTTTAGGCAGTATATTGTTGATTCCAAAGTTATTATTCATACTGACCATGCTGCCATTAAGTACCTTATGACAAAGAAGGATGCCAAGCCAAGACTTATCAGATGGGTACTCCTTCTTCAAGAATTTGATTTGCAGATTGTTGATAGGAAAGGAGAAGACAATCCGGTGGCGGACAATCTTTCAAGGATGGAAGATATACCGCATGATCCCATCCCAGTCAACGACAGTTTTCCAGACGAGCAACTTGCCATTGTAAAAGTACAATCTCTTTCCGATCCTTGGTTTGCAGATTATGCTAATTTTATCGTTGCGAAGTATTTGCCTCCAGGTTTATCATTTCAGCAAAGGAAGAAGTTCTTTCATGATTTGAGGCACTACTTTTGGGATGACCCACATCTTTTCAAAGAAGGTCCAGACGGGATCGTGAGAAGATGCATACCGGAACATGAGCAGAAGGACATTCTCAGACAATGTCATGATAGTCCCTATGGAGGACATCATGCCGGTGAGAGGACCGCACATAAGGTTCTTCAATCAGGTTTTTATTGGCCTACTCTCTTTAAGGATGCTAGAAATTATGTTTTAGCCTGTGATAAATGTCAGAGAGTTGGTAACATTAGTAGAAGGAATGAGATGCCTATGAATTACTCACTAGTGATTGAACCTTTTGATTGCCGCGGTTTTGATTTTATGGGTCATTTTCCTTCTTCGCACAAGTACACTCACATTTTAGTAGCTGTTGATTATGTGACCAAGTGGGTTGAAGCAATCCCCACTGAAAGTGCTGATCACAAGACATCTTTGAAAATGCTCAAAGATGTGATTTTCCCTAGGTTTGGTGTACCTAGGTATCTCATGACTTATGGAGGATCACACTTCACGCATGGAGCTTTTAGAAAAGCTTTAGCCAAGTACGATGTCAATCATAGAATTGCTTCACCGTACCATCCTCAAACTAGTGGGCAAGTTGAGCTCACCAATAGAGAGATCAAGTTAATCTTACAGAAGACAGTAAACAGAAATAGAAAGGACTGGTCAAATAAGTTAGGAGATGCTTTGTGGGCGTATAGAACTGCTTACAAAAACCCCATGGGCATGTCCCCCTATAAGATGGTTTATGGCAAGGCTTGCCATTTGCCATTAGAATTAGAGCACAAAGCTTTCTGGGCTGTTAGAGAGCTTAATGCTGACCCAAAGTTAGCTGGTGAGAAGCGTCTCATGAACTTGACTTCTCTAGATGAGTGGAGAAGTGAAGCTTACGAGAGCGCTAAAATGTTCAAGGAAAAGGTAAAGAAGTGGCATGATAGGAGGATTCTGAAACGTGAATTTAATGTTGGTGATAAAGTTTTGTTGTTTAGATCCCGTTTCAGGTTTTCTCCAGGCAAACTACTTTCCAGGTGGGAAGGGCCATTTCATATTGAAGAAGTCTATCAGTCTGGTGCAATCAAGATTAACAATTTTGAAGGCACCGAACCTCAAGTTGTGAATGGGCAAAGACTTAAGGATTACATAGCAGGAGACCCTGTCAATGTTGATGTGAATATGATATACACAACAACTCACGAAGAACATGTTGCAGCCCTGTTTCAGACACCAGCAGAAGCAGAATAAGAAAATGTATGTATTACGGTAAGGAAACATCGCGAACCGCCATAAAAGTTCCATATTATGAGTTTTTGAAAAATTAGGAAAATTCTAAGCCTAAGTGGAGCCGGAGACAAGCTCCAGGGGGCCCAGGCGCGGCCTACCTCCTGGCCGCGCCGGGAGGCCGCCTGGGCACCCAGGAGTCCGTCTCCGACCACACTTTAGCTTGTTATCTTCCTTTCTGTGCAGAAATTTTTGCTATATGTTTGCCCGGATTGTTCCGGCAACGTATCTCGCGATTTCGTGTGTTTTCTTTTTGATCTGTTTCTGCCAGGGTAAAAAGTTATTGTTAGAGATGTCTTCTTGTGGCTCGAGCGGAGAGGACTTCTTGGGATGGCGTCTACGTCAAGTCCAGAAGGATCTTAATCAAGGGAAGCACGTTGACTGGGCTATCGAAGAAGAGATTGCCGCAAGACAAGCGGAGATGGAGCGCTCCGTGAGGGAAGAAGTCAAGACTATCACTGCCCAACAACAAGGAGGCCCAAGCAATCCCATCATGGTGGGATCTGTCCAACCTCATTATGATCTTTCTCTTAACCTTTCAGGGCCCTCTACTTCACTTGAAGATCAACGTACGCTCTCCACCATCTCCGAGGCTTATCGCATCAGCAATCAGCTGTGCGAAGATTTCCGTGTACTAAAGGTACAAGTGGAGATCTTGGAGAAGGAAAACCAAACCCTTCGCCGTGTCATAAGAGATTTGAAGAATCAACGTCAACAAGAATGAGGAGTGAAATCTCCTTGGGTAATGGCATCCCCTTGGCTTGTTCCAAGCTTGGGGGAGTGCCCGGTATCTTTATCTTTATCTTTTGTCTTTTAAAGTCAAGTAGAGTCGTATCATGTCTAGGGAGGTTATTATATGAAATAGGTGTGTGCATTGAGGTCTATCACTCCTTCTGTGGAGAGATTGTATCCGTGAGTGTGGAGTCGTCTATGATGGAATATTAATGAGAAGTCTATTGGTTCCTTTGCTGCACTCGGTATTCTCTTCATGCAATCGACCTTATATGATGATTCTTATGGGGAGTATTGACCTTATATCAGGTATGGTTTTGAAAACTTTATTTAATCTTGGCAAACATAGCTTTGGTCATAACAACAAGCATGATTTTCTTAAAGTAGCGACATAGCCAAAACCTTTATGTTATTATGCTTGAAGTGTTATGCTGACAAGGAAGACAACTTGATGTGTTATGCTTATTTTAATGTTTATGCTTTATATTGCTTTGCATCTTAGTCATCATCAATTGTCTGTTCTCTCAAAGCCTTTGCTAGCCTAAACTCTATACTAAGCGGAATTCTGCTTGTGCATCCATACCCTTAAACCAATACCTTCCATATGAGTCCACCATACCTTCCTATTCGTGGTATTCCACTACCACCTCCTAAAGTATAGAATTTATGTGTTATCCTTAAATGTTCAAAATCTTCTATTTTGTGCCCCTATTTTAGCTCATGAAGAAGTAGTAGTTAATTCATGATCTTTTTAAGTTGGACAAGTTTTACCCCGGGATTGCATGTCTAATCTGCAAACCCCTAATACGAGGAGGAACTGGCATGAGTGCGCCCGGCTCATAAAAGATAATACAACAAACAAACCCTCCTTCACGCTTTGTTCATAAGAAATCATAAAACTTTTGGCAGTGATAAACAAAGGAGATTAAGGGGATGTGATCGTCCCCGTGCGGGAGCCGTTCCTCGAAACTTGTCCAGTTTGAGAAGTAATTGAGTTATCTATTAGCATTCGTTGACAAATCATGCACCTCTCAAAACTTGTTTTCATTCTGTTTGATTTAAGGATAGCACATGAGTTTTCCCTACTTCCCTAGAGCAGGGCCTATCTCTTAGTTTTAGGTTGAGTCAGTTATTCCTACTTCCTTCTATTCTTAAGAGAGCAGACATTTGATGTTGACGAGGATTCATTCATATAAAGTTGCATTAAGATTTGTCATATCATATCCTTGTTGACATTATCATTTGATAAGTAAGTTGTTTGTCAAGCCCAGCTAAAGCAAACATCTTCCTTTGTGTTAACACTTTCACTTCTTGCCTAATAACATGGTCTTTCAAAAGCTTCAATTAATCTCATCAAAACATAAAGAGAAAGAGCAAAAGTAAAAGCTATTAGTTGTTCTTTGACAAAAGGACATGTTTGCCATGATTTGATGAGTTTCCTTAGCCCTACTTTCGATTATAAGTGTTACCACTCTTTTATAAGGGCCTTATGAGTTGAAGATTGCTGTTGAGGATATTTGAGTTCGGTGAAGAAACTGTGACGCTTCTTGTCCGTATTCTATTTATCGACACTTCACTCTCTAAACTTGTGGGCAGGTTTACCGAGCTCAGTATTCGCTTGGGGACAAGCGAGGTCTAAGCTTGGGGGTGTTGATACGTCCAAAATGCATCACTATTTTATAACGTAGTTCATCCTTATTCATTGATATATTTCACATTACGATGATGTTCTTATGTTGTTTTGGCCTATTTTACACAGTTTGCAACTTTTCGGTGCCGAAGCAGCAGACACAGGATTCAGCGGTAAAAAGTGGACGCTGAGTTGCTGAAGAAGAATACCTCCAAATTACGTGAAAATCGACGGAGGGTATTTTCCAGAAGGATCACGAAGATACGCAAAAGAGCAACCAGAGGGGGGCCACAGGGTGCCCAGGCGGCCACCTGGCGCGGCCCCCACCCTGGCCGCGCCGGGAGGGCGCCTTGAGCCCCTGGCCCACTCCAGGCTCCCTCCTCTGGCCTATATACTGCTCGTCATCCAGAAACCCTAAAAGGAGGAGAGTTTACGGAGTTCCACCGCCGCTCCGTGGCGGAAACCTACAGAGAAGAAAAGCCATCTCCGGCGGGCAGATTCCGCCGGGGAGATCACCTCCCGAAAGGGGAGATCATCGCCATCGTCATCACCATCGTCACGGGCATCATCGAGATCATCATCAACATCATCCCCAACATTAGCACCATCTCCATCTTCATCCAATCTCATCTCACAATTGCAACTTGTGTTGTAATCCGTACTATCTATCGTCTCTACCCTATCGGTGTTGATTACTACTTTGTGGTGAATGCTATTGAGTTTTGTTGGAGAAATATCATTGTGTCCAGATTTTTTATCATCCATCTATCTCCACTGATCATGATCTCTTTTATGTCTTGTGAGTAGTTACTTTAGTTCTTGAGGACATGGGAGAAGTCTTGTTGTTAGTAGTCATATGATGTTGAAGTAATATGTGTTGTTTGATACTTAAGTTGTGTTGTTATTTTCCTAGTGGTGTTGTGTGAGTCGAACACTCAACACTTCGCCTTATTAAGGACCTAGGGGAATACATTGTGTACAAAGAATGCTTACGGTGGGTTGCCGGAGTGACAGAAACCTGAACCCCAGTTCGCACGCTTTTGCACAAGGGAACAATGGATCATCGATCGTATTGCTATGGTTAGGCTTTTGCCTTAAATACTATCTTGTATTTGCGGATGCTTGCAAGGTGTTTAATCATAAGAGTGCACTCATCTTAGTCTAGAGGGTGTACTAGCATAGATCCACCCACTCAACACTTATCAACACATCACATAGTACCGATACGGAATATGGCGAAAGCACATGACTACCTCTCCTGTGTGTCCTCAAGAACACTTTAGCCTTTATAAGTTCAGTTGCTAGGCCTCTCCTTTGCTCAGAAAGGATTGGGCCACTTGTTACTCTCCAGTGCCTTTTACTTTGCTCGCTTTTACTTTCCTGTTGCTTATATCAAGAAAACCGCTAAAAAGTTATCTTTTCAGTGCTTACAGTTATTCCTTGCTCAGAATCACTTATCAATACCTTCTGCTCCTCGTTGGGTTCGACACTCTTACTTATCGAAAACGCTGCAATAGATCCCTTGCGGTTGTGGGTCATCAGATGGCCATACACAACCCATACAAAAGTGCTTCGTACTCAGCCTCGTTGTTTGATGAATCAAAATGGATCTGAAGGACGTAGCTGAGCTTGTCGCCCCTGGGAGAGATCAGGACCACGCTTGCACCGGATCCGTTTAGCATTTTGGACCCATCAAAGAACATAGTCCAATGGTCCGACTGGACTTGAGTCGGAAGCTCTTGTTCTATCCACTCAGCCACAAAATCCGCTATGGCATGAGGCTTGATGGCTTTCTTCGCTTCGAACTTGATATCTAACGGAAGAAGTTCAATCGCCCATTTTGCCACTCGACCGGTTGCATCTCGGTTGTTTAGTATCTCTGACAATGGGGCGTCGCTGACGACTGAGATTGAGTGATCCGAGAAATAATGGGCAACCTTTTTTGCAGTCAAGTAAATCCCGTACACAAGCTTTTGGTAATGTGGATACCTTTGCTTGGAGGGAGTCAAAACTTCGGATATATAATAGACCGGGCGTTGGACCTTGTATGTCTTGCCCTCTTCTTCCCGCTCGACCGTGAGTACAGTACTGACGACTTGTCCGGTGGCAGCGATGTACAATAGAAGAGGCTCTCCGCTGACTGGGGCAGCGAGCACCGGCTGGGTGGACAGCAGGGCTTTGAGTTCCTCAAACGCTGCTTCATCTTCGGGATTCCACTCAAACTTGTCGGATTTCTTCATGAGTCGGTAGAGAGGCAGTGCCTTCTCCCCAAGACGAGAAATGAATCGACTCAATGCGGCCAAGCAACCAGTAAGCTTCTGAACGTCGTGTATACGCTCGGGGCGTTTCATTCGGAGGATGGCACCGACCTTCTCTGGGTTGGCGTCGATTCCTCGTTCGGAAACGAGAAAACCGAGCAGCTTGCCACCCGGAACTATAAATGTACACTTTGACGGGTTGAGCTTGATATCGTAGCTTCTAAGGTTCGCGAATGTCTCAGCGAGGTCAGTCAGCAGGTCGGAACCTTTCCGTGACTTGACCACGATGTCATCCATGTACGCCTCGACGTTCCGACTGATTTGCTTTAGTAAGCACTTCTGGATCATGCGCATGAAGGTGGCGCCGGCATTTTTGAGGCTGAAAGGCATGGTGACATAACAAAAATACCCGAAAGGGGTGATGAAAGCTGTCTTTATTTCATCAGGCCCATACAGACGGATCTGATGGTACCTGCTAGGCTTCTCGCCCCTCATTGGTTACCCCAAGTGGAAGGTGTGAGATGTAGTGTTGCGGAAGTTTTTCCCTTGGCAAAGATACCAAGGACCGAATCCCCAGAGACTCCTAGGTTCAACAAGAAGGTGTCAACTGCTACGGCGCCAGATATTAGCAATCAACGTGGACCTGCACACAGATACAAATAACTTTTCTCCCAACGAGTACAGAGAGGTTGTCAATCCCTCCGGCCTTGTAGTTCACAAAGGATTAAACGCAAGTGATAGTAGTGATAGATATAATTGCAATAGTAAATAATAGCGAAAAGTAAATAGCGGATGTGATCAATGATGGTAATATGGACCGGAGTCTCATGATTTTTACTAGTGATGTCTCTCTCCCAAAAGACGATAAAACAGCTATGTGAGGTAAACGAATTACAGCTGGGCAATTGACAGGACCATGTGCGCAAACCAATGCTGACTACATTGCAAGAAAGGTTGAGGTTCGAAGCATGGGCGGTACGCCAAAGTAAGTAGACCGAAATCCATCAATATCTACTACTAATCATCCACCTTGAGATATCTATCCAGAACATCTCGCTGGTATTAAGTTGCGAGTCCCACCCATAGTGTAAACTCAATGCAACAGACAACTGCATTAAAATAACTTTGCGTAAAGTAAACAATCCTTGCACCCGCGGGCACAAGCACCGTTGTTTTCCCCCTTGTGAAAACAGCACATCCCCTAGACTCATGTTTCTGTCACTCAAACTAGTCATCGAGGGGCATGAACCCACAATCAAGCATAACGTTCCCTCTTGGAGTCACTACCTATTACTTGGCCAAAGCAATAAATAACAACGGAGAACATGCAAGAATTACTTACGAACATAAATATAAAAGAGGTAGGTCAAATATATTACTCAAGCACAATCTGAACATAATCTCATAATCCATCGGATCCCAGCAAACTCATCATAGCAACAACATAAGGATTACATATGTGCCTCGATCATGTAGGGCAGCTCACGAGGGCTAATTAGTGAAGCACAAGAACGGGAGGAGAACATCACATAGCTACTGGTCATGGACTCATGGTCCAAGGGAGACTACTCACAACTCATCCGGGAGGCGTCCATGGTGGTGGAGAGGCTCCCGGTGGTGATCCTCCCCTCTGGCAGGGTGCCGGGAAGAGTTCTCCTGGTGCTCCCGATCTTGGAAGCGGCGGCGGCGGCGGAACAGAGATGGGATCGCGAAAAGAGTTCCTTCCTCGAGGGTTTCGGGAGACGCTTTAAATATATGCCAAAGGGGGGCATCGGAGGAGCCTTGGGGGGCCCAGGCGCCCCCCCGGCGCGGCCCAGGGGGGGGGGGGCGCCGCCAGGGCGCCTGGAGCCCTGGTGGCCCCCCTCGGCTGTCCTTCGGGCGCACGGTAGTTTCTGGAACGCTGATTTTTTATCTAATTTTTCTGGATTTTTCCTGGCAGCTCTCGTAACGTGAAAACCTGAAATACAAAAACAGCCGAAAACAGAAACTGGCACTGGGGTGCACTGAGTTAATAGGTTAGTCCAAATATGATCAAAAGTGTATGGAAGTGTATAAATATCATAGCAATATCACCCAAAAGAGGCATGGAGCAAGCAGAAATTATAGATACGTTTTGGACGTATCAACATCCCCAAGCTGAATTCCTGCTCGTCCTCGAGTAGGTAAATGATAACAAGAATAATTTCTGTGGTGACATGCTATTAACCATATAGGACTTTTTCATAGTCATATGACAAAAGCTTACTGAGACAATGAATCTATAGTAATTAAGTTGCCTCATGAGAAAATCACAAAGGACTGAAAGTTTTACAATATGATACTGAAACATCAAATAGATTTGCAATGAACATGATGTGCAAATATGATAAAGTGATATATAGCTTGCCCCCTTTAGTGAAGCAAAACATAAATGCAGGGGCACCTCCAAGGTTTAAGTGATGACTAGATATAATGATTTCAGAATAAACGATATCACAATCATGCAAAAGACAATGCTACTTTGGGACAATGCACATTACACTCAGAATGACAATCATGCTCTCAGTAGTTGGTGCTTTTAAAAGAAGGTGGAGACTCTCGAACCGTGGCTTTTGTTGGCAAGGTTGAAAACCCGTAGTCGGAAACAAAGACAAAACATGTACCAGAGCTCTTGGCTTTAAAACAGAGGTAATAATTTATTTTAGATCATGCATGTTTCGTCAACGAATGCTAGCAGACAACTCAATCACTTTTCGAGATGGACAAGTTTCGAGGAACGGCTACCGAATGAGGACGATCACATCCTCTTAATCTCCTTTGTTTATCACTGCCAAAGTTTTCTGATTTGTCATGAACAAAGCGTGAAGGAGGGTTTGTTTGTTATATTATCTTTTTGAGCCGGGCGCACTCAATGCCAGTTCCTTCTCGTATTATGGGTTTGCACATTATACATGCAATCCCGGGGTGAAACTTGTCCAACTTAAAAAGGTCATGAATTAACCACTACTTCCTCATGAGCTTACAACAGAGGCACAAAATAAGAATGCTTTTTCTTTGAATAATTTCGAGATGGCACATGCAAGTCTCCGTTAGGAATGGCAGGTAAATACCATGTAGGAAGGTATGGTGGACTCATATGGCATAACTGGATTAAAGGATGTGGATGCACAAGCAGTCAGTCCGCTTAGTACAGGCGAAGGTTAGCAAAAGACTGGGAGCGACCAACTAAGAGAGCAATGACAGTCATAATCATGCAGAGCGACAAAGCAACATTGAATCAGGCATGGTAGTTATATCGCTACTCAGAAACAAAAGATCATCAAGGCTTGACAGACTTTCTTTACAGTCTTAAATATGCGTGAGCATACGCCAAGTCAATCAAAATAAATTCTTGAAGGAAGATATTACTAAACCATACCACATCATAGGCAAACAAATCATGTTGGTATTCCAATAACACATTGGGAACCCCCCAGTTATTTGAGACTAACCATAAGAAAACATGAACTACTAAGCGCGATCATGCACGTAGCATCTTTATCATAGACATATCAACCAATGCAACGGAAGCAAACTCTCTTAATAAGGTGAGCATGGTAATTAAAGAGAGTTCAAGCAACCAACTAAACAAAAGCTCTTTGAAAAGATAAGCATGAAAGCTAAGAGCTGAACATGATAGTAGCTATTAAAAGACAAAGAACACACACATCAAGGATAGACATGAAAATTCTATGTTATGTTCTAGGTAGAAGTGGAGCGTGTTTCTCTCCCACATAAAGAAAGCTGAGTTCCGACTCGTTATGAAAAACTAAAGAAAACTAAAAGCAAGACGCTCCAAGCATAGCACATAACACATGAAGTGATTAAAATATAGTGGAACGAAAGACGAACTGATAATGTTGATGGAGAAGGGGATGCACGGGGGCATCCCCAAGCTTAGACGCTTGAGTCTCCTTGAATATTTCTTGGGGGTGCATGGGGCATCCCCAAGCTTGAGCGCTTGACACTCCTGAATCTTTTTATCATCTTCCCTCGCACACTTGAAAACTCCCTTCATACATAACTCATCATAATCTGATTAGCGAGGTTAGTACCCATAATAAAATAATTGTACCTTGCTGGAAATAAATATATTCTTGAAGGTCTACTGTTTCTCAAGATTGCCAAAAGGTTTTTGCAAAGAAAAAGCAAGCTCTTGGTTTGCAAAATGAAGGAAAAGCAAAACAGGACAGAATCTGTGAAAAACAGAACAGCAGGTAGTAATTGATTTGTTCGGGGCACTTCTGCAACTCTAATCAAAAAACTCAGAACAGACGCACGAAAGACAATTATATAGAACACGCTGTCGAAAATATTCAGACCAAAAAGATGATCTGATGATTTTATACGAATTTTTCTATCCAAGGACAGAATCTGTTTCCTGGACAGCACCTCACAACTTTTGAACTTTCTAGCAATCAGAGGCTACACTTGGCACAAAATTGAAAAGCAAAGATACAATGATGATGCTACAGTAGTAACAACATCAAGACACAACAAAAGCAAAATAAATTTATTCATGTGGGCTGCCTCCCAAAAGCGCTTTCTTTTATGCCTTTAAGCTAGGCATAATGCATATAGATCAAGCTGTATCAATTGAACCATCATCAAGATCATCAAAAAGCTCTTCAATAATACAACTAGTCTTCAGAGGACTTTCAAATAAAGGCCTCATAGAGATACTTCTAGGTAGAAGACCAAAAGGATAAAAGTTATGGGAAGATTCATTTATAAATTCATCAAAGACAGGTGTTTCTTCCAAAGTCTTTACAGTTTCAACCCCTTTGGCAATAGGTGGATTACTTTTAGAGCGGGGAGCCTTTGGAACGTGAACGAACTTAGGCTCCTTCTTTTCCGGAGTTTCTACCTTTTTGGTTTTGATTGAGGAGAAGGTGGTTCCTAGAGTATCAAAGATATCCTCAATCTTGTCTATCCTAGAAGAGTCCAAGTCATGGAATTTGACGGTCTCCAAAATTTTGAAAATTTTATGCATGGAGCTATCAAGTCTATTCAAATTCCCTTGGATCTTACGATCCAACTCATTTATCTTATTAATGCTTGGCATCTCTAGCTCTATCTTTTCAAGTTTTTTCATAATGTGAGCTAGGGTGATGTCCTCTCGAATGCTAACAACAGGGAGATTCCCAACAAGATTTTCAATAATACTAAGGGACTCCCAAACTGGGGCCTCTAGAAAATTCCCATTGATAGCAGTATCTAGAATAAACCTATTCCAAGAAGTAATTCCAACATAAAAATTTCTAAGCAGGATAGTAGTAGGTTGCTTCTTGGTGGCTCTTTTTTGTGAATCATTAATTCTATACCAAGCATCTTTCAAACTTTCCCCACCTCTTTGTTTAAAGGTGAGAACTATTGCCTCGTCAAAGACAAAAGGACCCGACATAATGACAACTAAAGAACGAGATAACTATTTTTGTGATTTTCGATAAAAGGTACTAAAGCAAAAACTGAATGGTAAACTAACAAGACTAAAAGCAAAGGTAAAAGATAGCGTGCAACTCCCCTATCTTGAAAAGTGGAGTCCCCGGCAACGGCGCCAGAAAAACTCTTGCTAGGCTTCTCGCCCCTCGTTGGTTACCCCAAGTGGAAGGTGTGAGATGTAGTGTTGCGGAAGTTTTTCCCTTGGCAAAGATACCAAGGATCGAATCCCCAGAGACTCCTAGGTTCAACAAGAAGGTGTCAACTGCTACGGCGCCAGATATTAGCAATCAACGTGGACCTGCACACAGATACAAATAACTTTGCTCCCAACGAGTACAGAGAGGTTGTCAATCCCTCCGGCCTTGTAGTTCACAAAGGATTAAACGCAAGTGATAGTAGTGATAGATATAATTGCAATAGTAAATAATAGCGAAAAGTAAATAGCAGATGTGATCAATGATGGTAATATGGACCGGAGTCTCATGATGTTCACTAGTGATGTCTCTCTCCCAAAAGATGATAAAACTGCTATGTGAGGTAAACGAATTACAGCTGGGCAATTGACAGGACCATGTGCGCAAACCAATGCTGAGTACATTGCAAGAAAGGTTGAGGTTCAAACCATGGGCGGTACGCCAAAGTAAGTAGACCGAAATCCATCAATATCTACTACTAATCATCCACCTTGAGATATCTATCCAGAACATCTCGCTGGTATTAAGTTGCGAGTCCCACCCATAGTGTAAACTCAATGCAACAGACAACTGCATTAAAAGAACTTTGCGTAAAGTAAACAATCCTTGCACCCGCGGGCACAAGCACCGTTGTTTTCCCCCTTGTGGCAACAACACATCCCCTAGACTCATGTTTCTGTCACTCAAACTAGTCATCGAGGGGCATGAACCCACAATCAAGCATAACGTTCCCTCTTGGAGTCACTACCTATTACTTGGCCAAAGCAATAAATAACAACGGAGAACATGCAAGAATTACTTACGAACATAAATATAAAAGAGGCAGATCAAATATATTACTCAAGCACAATCTGAACATAATCTCATAATCCATCGGATCCCAGCAAACTCATCATAGCAACAGCATAAGGATTACATATGTGCCTCGATCATGTAGGGCAGCTCACGAGGGCTAATTAGTGAAGCACAAGAACGGGAGGAGAACATCACATAGCTACTGGTCATGGACTCATGGTCCAAGGGAGACTACTCACAACTCATCCGGGAGGCGTCCATGGTGGTGGAGAGGCTCCCGGTGGTGATCCTCCCCTCCGGCAGGGTGTCGGGAAGAGTTCTCCTGGTGCTCCCGATCTTGGAAGCGGCGGCGGCGGCGGAACAGAGATGGGATCGCGAAAAGAGTTCCTTCCTCGAGGGTTTCGGGAGACGCTTTAAATATATGCCAAAGGGGGGCATCGGAGGAGCCTCGGGGGGCCCAGGCGCCCCCCCGGCGCGGCCCAGGGGGGGCGCACCGCCAGGGCGCCTGGAGCCCTGGTGGCCCCCCCCGGCTGTCCTTCGGGCGCACGGTAGTTTCTGGAACGCTGATTTTTTATATAATTTTTCTGGATTTTTCCTGGCAGTTCTCGTAACGTGAAAACCTGAAATACAAAAATAGCCGAAAACAGAAACTGGCACTAGGGTGCACTGAGTTAATAGGTTAGTCCAAATATGATCAAAAGTGTATGGAAGTGTATAAATATCATAGCAATATCACCCAAAAGAGGCATGGAGCAAGCAGAAATCATAGATATGTTTTGGACGTATCAGTACCCGGAATACGCGTCCAGAAAGGACAAACGCTCACATCCCGCAGTCGAGTCGACTATCTGATCGATGCGGGGAAGAGGAAAATGATCTTTCGGGCAGGCCCGATTGATGTGCTTGAAATCGATGCACATGCGGAGAGACTTGTCCTTCTTGGGGACCATGACGACGTTGGCGAGCCACTCGGAGTGGTATATTTCGTGGATGAACTCAGCTGCTAGGAGTCGAGCCAATTCTTCGCCAATTGCCTTTCGCTTCTCCGCAGCGGATCGACGGAGATGTTCCTTCACAGGTTTCACCTTCGGGTCGACTCGCAAATGGTGCTCAGCCAGCCCCCTGGGCACACCCGGCATGTCCGACGGTTTCCATGCAAAGATGTCCCCGTTCTCACGGAGGAACTGGATGAGCGCTTCTTCCTATTTGCTGTCGAGGGTGGTGGAGATGTGGGTCGGCGCTGCGTTGGGGTCGGTGGGGTGGATGTGCACGGGTTTTGTGTCTCCGGCCGACTGAAAAGCTGACTCGGAAGCCGGCTTCTTTGCCCTTAGTAGGTCGCCCGGATCCACTTGCTTCTGGTACTCCTCCATCCCTACTGCTGCCATTTGCTCGTCGGCAATCTTCGAGCCTTTCTGGAAGCATTCTTCCGCTTTCTGCCGGTTCCCAGTGATGGTTATGACGCCGTTGGGTCCCGACATCTTCAGCTTGAGGTAGACGTAACATGGTCGAGCCATGAACCTGGCATAGGCAGGCCTACCCAGGATGGCGTGATAGGCGCTGTTAAAGTCCACCACTTCGAACGTCAGCTTCTCCTTTCGGTAGTTCTTGGACTCACCAAAGACGACGTCGAGTGAGATCTGGCCAAGTGAGTCGGCTTTCTTCCCGGGGATTACCCCATGGAACCTCATGTTACTTTCCCTTAGCTTGGACATCGGAATGCCCATATCCCGGAGGGTTGCTGCATATAGGATATTCAAGCCACTGCCTCCATCCATCAGAACTCTGGTCAGGCGAGTGCTGATACGTCCAAAACGTATCTATAATTTCTGCTTGCTCCATGCCACTTTTGGGTGATATTGCTATGATATTCATACACTTCCATACACTTTTGATCATATTTGGACTAACTTACTAATCCAGTGCACCCTAGTGCCAGTTTCTGTTTTCGGCTGTTTTTGTATTTCAGGTTTTCACGTTTCGAGAACTGCCCAGAAAAATCCAGAAAAATTATATAAAAAAAATCAGCGAACCGGAAACAACACTGCGTCCGAAGGGCAGCCTTGGGGGGGCCACAGGGGCTCCAGGCGCCCTGTGGGCGCCCCCCCTGGGCCGCGCCGGGGGGGCGCCTGGGCCCCCCGAGGCTCCCCCGGTGCCCTACTTTGGCATATATTTAAAGGGTCCTCCGTAACCCTCAGAACATGACTTCTTTTCGCGATCCCATCTCTGTTCCGCCGCCGCCGCCGCCTCCAAGATCGGGAGCACCAGGAGAACTCTTCCCGGCACCCTGCCGGAGGGGAGGATCACCACCGAGAGCTTCTCCACCACCATGGACGCCTCCCGGATGACTCGTGAGTAGTCTCCCTTGGACCATGAGTCCATGACCAGTAGCTATGTGATGTTCTCCTCCCGTTCTTGTGCTTCACTAATTAGTCCTCGTGAGCTGCCCTACATGACCGAGGCACCTATGTAATCCTTATGCTATTGCTATGTTGAGTTTGCTGGGATCCGATGGATTATGAGATTATGTTCAGATTGATCTTGAGTAATATATTTTATTCACCTCTTTTATATTTTAGTTCATAAGTAATTCTTGCATGTTCTCCGTTGTTATTTATTGCTTTGGCCGAGTAATAGGTAGTGACTCCAAGAGGGAACGTTATGCTCGATTGTGGGTTCATGCCCCTCGATGACTAGCTTGAGTGACAGAAACATGAGTCTAGGGGATGTGCTGTTGCCACAAGGGGGAAAACAACGGTGCTTGTGCCCGCGGGTGCAAGGATTGTTTACTTTACGCAAAGTTCTTTTAATGCAGTTGTCTGTTGCATTGAGTTTACACTATGGGTGGGACTCGCAACTTAATACCAGCGAGATGTTCTGGATAGATATCTCAAGGTGGATGATTAGTAGTAGATATTGATGGATTTCGGTCTACTTACTTTGGCGTACCGCCCATGCTTTGAACCTCAACCTTTCTTGCAATGTAGTCAGCATTGGTTTGCGTTCGTGGTCCTGTCAATTGCCGAGCTGTAATTTGTTTACCTCACATAGCTGTTTTATCGTCTTTGGGAGAGAGACATCACTAGTGAACATCATGAGACTCCGGTCCATATTACCATCATTGATCACATACACTATTTACTTTCCCGTTATTATTTACTATTGCAAAAACATTATCTATCACTACTATCATATTGCTTTTAACCCTTTGTGAACTACAAGGCCGGAGAGATTGACAACCTCTCTGTACTCGTTGGGAGCAAAGTTA
Source organism: Secale cereale (assembly GCA_902687465.1). Taxonomy (NCBI): domain Eukaryota; kingdom Viridiplantae; phylum Streptophyta; class Magnoliopsida; order Poales; family Poaceae; genus Secale; species Secale cereale. The sequence goes on from LR738711.1 coordinate 802,424,538, forward strand.
TTTGTATCTGTGTGCAAGTCCACGTTGATTGCTAATTGCGCCGTTAGCAATTGACACCTACTTGTTGAACCTAGGAGTCTCTGGGGATTCGATCCTTGGCATCTTTGCTAGGGGAAAACACTTCTACTTACTGCATCTTACACCTTCCACTTGGGGTAACCAACGAGGGGTTCGAGGCCCATCAAGGAGTATTTTCTGGCGCCGTTGCCGGGGACTCCACTCTTCAGGATAGGGGAGTTGCATGCGATCTTTTACCTCTGCTTTTTAGTCTTGTTAGTTTACCTTTCATTTTTGCTTTAGTTCCTTTTATCGAAAATCACAAAAATAGTTATCTTGCTTGCTTGCTACTATGGGTTCCACTGAGAGCACCAAGTTGTGTGACTTCACTAGTCACAACAACGATGACTTTATCAGCACACCTATCACTACACCTGCCACTTCAGCACCTTCATATGAAATTAAACCTGCTTTACTGAACTTAGTCATGAAAGATCAATTCTCCGGTGCTGGAGATGATGCTGCTTTACACTTGAACAACTTTGTTGAACTTTGTGATATGCAAAAGTACCAAGAAATATATGGTAATATTGTTAATCTTAAGCTTTTTCCTTTCTCCTTGAGAGGAGGAGCAAAAATTTGGTTTCAGTCTTTGCCTAGAAATATCATAGATTCATGGGACAAGTGCAAAGATGCTTTTATCGGAAAATACTATCCACCTGCTAAAATTATCCAACTTAGAAGTAACATCATGAATTTTAAACAATTGGATAATGAACACGTTGCCCAAGCTTGGGAACGTATGAAATCTCTTATCAAGAACTGCCCTACTCACGGTTTGACTACTTGGATGGTTATCCAAACTTTTTATGCAGGCTTGAACTTTACCTCGCGGAACTTGTTAGATTCGGCCGCGGGAGGAACTTTTATGTCAACTACACTTGGTGCTGCCACAAAGCTTCTCGATGAGATGATGACCAACTATTCCCAATGGCACACTGAACGAGCTCCAACAGGTAGGAAGGTAAACTCTGTCGAGGAGATTTCCTCCCTTAATGAAAAAGTTGACTTGATCATGTCTCTACTTTCGAAGCAATCTACTATTGATCCTCGTGATGTTCCTTTAAATTCTTTGATTGCTCAAGAACAAGTAGATGTGAATTTTATCTCTAGAAACAATTTTAACAACAATGCTTATAGGAGTCACTTTGGTAACAATTCTAGACCGTTCCCCTCTAACTCTTATGGGAACAACAATGCTTATCCTATTACCAAGAACTCCAATACTGAACTAGAGACCATGCTTAGAGATTTCATCACTACCCAAAAAGCCTTTAATAAGAATGTAGAAGAGAAACTACATAAACTAGATGATCTTTCTTTTAAGGTAGATCACTTAGCCAATGAGGTAAAATTGCTAAAAATTGAAACTTCTCCTCTTAAGGAGAGGGAAGTCATCCCTATTAATGCTACTCAAGTACAAATTAATGAAAATATTAGGATGATGGCTAAGCTAAAAGAAAGATGGGCTAGAGAAAGGGAGGAAGAAGAGAGAATTAAGAGCCTTCCTACCCACCACACTGTTCCTACTATCCAAGTTATTGAGGATGTTCACACTCTTAGCACCCAATGTACTCCTGGTCCCAATGGACCTATTAATGGTGATGCTATAGAAACTACCAAACAGGTGAACCTTAAGGACACCACTACCACTTTACTTGATGCTCGTGACCTTGATTTTGATAATTGCACTCTTACAGAAGTTATTGATTTCCTTCACAAGATGTCTAGAGATCCCCGCACTAGCACGCTTAACCTTGCCTTCACGGAGCATATCACTAATGCTCTCATCAAAGCTAGGGAGGATAAACTTAGAGTAGAAGCCTCCATACCTAGAAAGCTAGAAGATGGTTGGGATCCTATGATAAAAATTTATTTGAATGACTTCTCTTGTTATGCATTATGTGATGTTGGTGCTAGTACCTCTGTTATGCCCAAAAGAATATATGATATGCTTAAATTGAAACCTTATGATTCTTGTTCTTTTGGTGTTCGTCTCGTTGATTCTTCCATAAAGAAACCTTTGGGGAGGATCGACGATGTTTTTATTGTTGTCAATGATAAGTATGTGCCCGTTGATTTCACTATCATGGATATTGAATGTGATCCTTCATGTCCAATTATTTTGGGACGTCCCTTTTTGGGCACCGTTGGTGCTGTCATTGACATGAAAGAGGGTAATATAAAATTTCAGTTTCCTCTCAAGAAAGGGATGGAACACTTCCCTCGTAAGAAGGTCAAGTTACCTTTTGAGTCCGTTGTACGGGCTAAGTTATTCTTTTACTCTTGATAAAACTTGATCTATGCATTATGCCTAGCTTAAAGGCATAAAAGAAAGCGCTTTTGGGAGGCAGCCCACATGAATAAAATGTTTGCTTTTGTTGTGTCTTGATGTTGTTTACTGCTGTAGCATCATCATTGTATCTTTGCTTTTCATATTTGTGCCAAGTATAGCCTCTGATTGCTAGAAAGTTCAAAAGTTGTGAGGTGCTGTCCAGGAAACAGATTCTGTCCTTGGATAGAAAAATTCGTATAAAATCACCAGATCATCTTTTTGGTCTGAATTGTTTCGACAGCGTTCTCTATATAATTGTCTTTCGTGCGTCAGTTCTGAGTTTTTTGATTTGAGTTGCAGAAGTATCCCGAACAGGTCAATTACTGCCTGCTGTTCTGTTTTTCACAGATTCTGTCCTGTTTTGCCTTACTTTCACTTTGCAAATTAAGAACTTGCTTTTTCTTTGCAAAAACCTTTTGGCAATCTTGAGAAACAGTAGAACTTCAAGAATATCCTTATTTCCAGCAGGGTATAATTATTTTATTAAGGGTACTAACCTCGCTAATCAGATTATGATGAGTTGTGTATGAAGGGAGTTTTCAAGTGTGCGAGGGAAGATGATAAAAAGATTCAGGAGTGTCAAGCGCTCAAGCTTGGGGATGCCCCCGTGCACCCCCAAGAAATATTCAAGGAGACTCAAGCGTCTAAGCTTGGGGATGCCCCCATGCATCCCCTTCTCCATCAACATTATCAGTTCGTCTTTCGTTTCGCTATATTTTTATCACTTCATATGTTATGTGCTATGCTTGGAGCGTCTTGCTTTTAGTTTTCTTTTTAGTCTTTCATAACGAGTCGGAACCCAGCATTCCTTTATGTGGAAGAGAAACACGCTCCACCTCTACCTAGAACATTACCTAGAATTTTCATGTCTATCTAAGCTGTGTGTGTTCTTTGTCTTTTAATAGCTACTATCGTGCTCTGCTCTTAGTATTCATGCTTATCTTTTCAAGAGCTTTTATTTAGTTGGTTGCTTGAACTCTCTTTAATTACCATGCTCACCTGATTAAGAGAGTTTGCTTCCATTGCATGGGTTAATGTGTCTATGATAAAGATGCTACTTTCATGATGGTGCTTAGTAGTTCAGGTTTTCTTATGGTTAATCTCAAATAGCTGGGGGGTTCCCAATGTGTTATTGGAATACCAACTTGGTTTGTTTGCCTATGATGTGGTATGGTTTAGTAATATCTTCATTCGAGAATTTATTTTGATTGACTTGGCGTATGCTCACGCATATTCAAGACTGTAAAGAAAGTCTGTCAAGCCTTGATGATCTTTTGATTCTAAGTAGCGATATAACTACCATTCCTGATTCAATATTGCTTTGTCGCTCTGCATGATTATGACCGTCATTGCTCTCTTAGTTGGTCGCTCCCAGTCTTTTGCTAACCTCCACCTGCACTAAGCAAACTAACCATGCAATACATAGCTCATGGGAAAGTAGCCTAAAAACTATTGTGGTAAAGAATATGTTGCCTATGTATCTTATTTCTTATAAGTTGCTTGCTGAGCGGTAACCATGTTTCTGGGGACGCCATCAACTGTCACACTTTTGTTGAATATCATGTGAGTTGCTATGCATGTTCGTCTTGTCTGAAGTAAGGGTGATTTACCGTGGGTTGAATTAATATGCATATTGTTAGAGAAGAACATTGGGCCGCCAACCAAAGCCATGCATCATGGTGGAAGTTTTAGCTTGGACCTTAATCCTCAATCTCTCATGAGAATATGCTTATGCATTAAAGAGGAGTCCATCATCTATTTTCTATGTTGTCCCGGTATGGATGTCCTCAAGTTGAGATCTATCAAAAACGAGAAATCAAATGCGATTTATCTCCTTGGACCTTTGTACAGGTGGCATAGAGGTACCCTTTTGTGACACTTGGTTAAAACATATGCAATGCAATGATAACCCATGGGGATCCGAGCTAATTAGGACAAGGAGCGAGCACTATTGGTATTCGATGCATGAGGCTTGCAACTTATAAGATGTTTTATGCATGACACATATGAAGTACTACTACCGTTGACACAATTGCTTCCATGTTTTCAAAATAAAAAGCTCTAGCACTTAACCTTTCTTTTACCTTTATGTTAAAGCACCAACTACTGAGAGCATGATTGTCATTCTGAGTGTAATGTGCATTGTCCCAAAGTAGCATTGTCTTTTGCATGATTGTGATATCGTTTATTCTGAAATGATTGTATCTAGTCATCACTTAAACCTTGAAGGTGCCCTTGCATTTATGTTTTGCATCACTAAAGGGGGCAAGCTAGATATCACTTTATCATATTTGCACATCATGTTCATTCCAAATCTTTTTGATGTTTCAGTTTCATGTTGTAAAACTTTCAGTCATTTGTGATTTTCTCTTGAGACAAGTTAATTACTTTAGAATCATTGTCTCAGTAAGCTTTTGTCATATGACTATGAGAAAGTCCTATATGGTTAATAGCATGTCACCACAGAAATTATTCTTGTTATCATTTACCTACTCGAGGACGAGCAGGAATTAAGCTTGGGGATGTTGATACGTCCAAAACGTATCTATAATTTCTGCTTGCTCCATGCCACTTTTGGGTGATATTGCTATGATATTCATACACTTCCATACACTTTTGATCATATTTGGACTAACTTACTAATCCAGTGCACCCAGTGCCAGTTTCTGTTTTCGGCTGTTTTTGTATTTCAGGTTTTCACGTTTCGAGAACTGCCCAGAAAAATTCAGAAAAATTATATAAAAAATCAGCGAACCGGAAACAACACTGCGTCCGAAGGGCAGCCTGGGGGGGGGGCACAGGGGCTCCAGGCGCCCTGTGGGCGCGCCCCCCCTGGGCCGCGCCCGGGGGGCGCCTGGGCCTCCCGAGGCTCCCCCGGTGCCCTACTTTGGCATATATTTAAAGGGTCCTCCGTAACCCTCAGAACATGACTTCTTTTCGCGATCCCATCTCTGTTCCGCCGCCGCCGCCGCTTCCAAGATCGGGAGCACCCGGAGAACTCTTCCCGGCACCCTGCCGGAGGGGAGGATCACCACCGGGAGCTTCTCCACCACCATGGACGCCTGCCGGATGACTCATGAGTAGTCTCCCTTGGACCATGAGTCCATGACCAGTAGCTATGTGATGTTCTCCTCCCGTTCTTGTGCTTCACTAATTAGTCCTCGTGAGCTGCCCTACATGATCGAGGCACCTATGTAATCCTTATGCTGTTGCTATGTTGAGTTTGCTGGGATCCGATGGATTATGAGATTATGTTCAGATTGATCTTGAGTAATATATTTGATTCACCTCTTTTATATTTTAGTTCATAAGTAATTCTTGCATGTTCTCCATTGTTATTTATTGCTTTGGCCGAGTAATAGGTAGTGACTCCAAGAGGGAACGTTATGCTCGATTGTGGGTTCATGCCCCTCGATGACTAGCTTGAGTGACAGAAACATGAGTCTAGGGGATGTGCTGTTGCCACAAGGGGGAAAACAACGGTGCTTGTGCCCGCGGGTGCAAGGATTGTTTACTTTACGCAAAGTTCTTTTAATGCAGTTGTCTGTTGCATTGAGTTTACACTATGGGTGGGACTCGCAACTTAATACCAGCGAGATGTTCTGGATAGATATCTCAAGGTGGATGATTAGTAGTAGATATTGATGGATTTCGGTCTACTTACTTTGGCGTACCGCCCATGCTTTGAACCTCAACCTTTCTTGCAATGTAGTCAACATTGGTTTGCGTTCGTGGTCCTGTCAATTGCCCAGCTGTAATTTGTTTACCTCACATAGCTGTTTTATCGTCTTTTGGGAGAGAGACATCACTAGTGAACATCATGAGACTCCGGTCGATATTACCATCATTGATCACATACACTATTTACTTTCCTTTTATTATTTACTATTGCAAAAACATTATCTATCACTACTATCATATTGCTTTTAACCCTTTGTGAACTACAAGGCCGGAGAGATTGACAACCTCTCTGTACTCGTTGGGAGCAAAGTTATTTGTATCTGTGTGCAGGTCCACGTTGATTGCTAATTGCGCCGTTAGCAATTGACACCTACTTGTTGAACCTAGGAGTCTCTGGGGATTCGATCCTTGGCATCTTTGCTAGGGGAAAACACTTCTACTTATTGCATCTTACACCTTCCACTTGGGGTAACCAACGAGGGGTTCGAGGCCCATCAAGTGCCTTCGACCACCGGGTCGACCACCAACGCCTGCCGCCCAGGGATGGCGATGTGCGCTGGATGATCAGATTGGTCAAATGTGATGGGGGTCTTTGACCATTTCAGGAACGTGGGGGTCACCGGAGCAACCATGTTTACTTCTCTGTTGATGATCTTCAGTCGACTTTTGCTCTCGACATCCGCAAAAATCACCAAGGTGGAGTTGATGCGGGGGTATCCTCCGTCCCCTTCCTTCTCTTCGGACTCTTCTGATTCCTTCTCTTTCTGAGTAGACTGGTCCTTTTGGAAACTCTGGATCAAGAGTCAACACTGTCGAGTGGTGTGCTTGGGATACACCAAGTTTCCCTCTTCGTCCTTCTTTGTGTGTATGGGACACGGCTGGTCGAGCATATCATCTCCAGCCTGACCCTTTCCTTTCTTGGGGGCCCAGGAGCCTTTGGGCTTTCCTTTGCCCTTCCCTTGGTTGACCACCACGGCCTCTCTGTGAGCAGCTGGGTCGGCCTTATGCTTGTTCTTCCGATTGTGATTCTGGTCGTCCTGCCCGACTGGTTTCTTGCCGCTACGGAGTCGATCGGCCTCTTCGCCATTGGCGTACCGACTGGCAATTTCCATCATCCGCGACAGGGACATGTCGCCTGTTCGCCCAAACTTCAGATTCAACTCTCGATTGCGCACGCCTTCCTTGAAAGCGCACACCGCCTGGTGCTCGGAAACGTTTTCCACTGTGTGATGCAAAGTGGTCCACCGTTGAATGTAGTCCCTCAAAGTTTCACTCGACTTCTGTGTGCAATGATGAAGCTCTGCGAGTCCAGCAGGTCGCTTGCAGGTGCCTTCGAAGGTCCGAACGAACTCCCGAGCGAGCTCTTCCCAACTGTATATGTTCCTGGGGGCTAACTGGTTGAGCCACGCCCGAGCGGAGCCTCCCAGCATCAAGGGGAGGTGTTTCATGGCCACGCCGTTGTTGCCTCCTCCGATCTGCACGGCCACTCGGTAGTCTTCCAGCCACGTGTCCGCCTTCGACTCACCGGTGAATTTGCTTACTCCGGCTGCCAGCCTGAAGTTCGGGGGGATCTCCCCGGCCCTGATTGCGCTGCAGAAGCACTCGGGCCCGGAGGCCGGCGCTCGGCTGCCGGAGGGTTGGTCTCCGCCTCGCTCGTCCCTGGATGCCCGGTTACGGTCGACCCGACCCTGCACAAGGATGGACCTCGCGTCGAAGCCCGGCCGCCGGGGATCCGGGGGAATCCTACGCTCGCCGTCTCGCAGGCGCCTGCCCACGTGCCGCGGGGGCGAGTGTGACCCACTCCCCGGAGGAGGGGTAGGCGCTCGACGGCGGTCGTTGCGTCCGTGTCGACGGTCGAGTGGGTCGTCGTTCCGACCCACGAGCCGGTCATGCTGCGGACCACGTTCCTCACGCCTCAGGGGCGATCTTGGACTGTGGGCCGACCATACGGTGTCTGCAGCCACCGATCTGCTGTGAATCCTGTTGCGCGACTGAGAGACAGCCGCGTTTTGCTCTTCAGCCGTACGGAGCAAAGCTCGGATCTGGTGAAGGCCCCTTCCAGCTTCCGACTGGGAGGGCTGAATCGGCTCCGCAATACGAGCTGCGGCTTCAAGGTTTTGGACTGGTGTGCGGAACACCTGAGTCTCACGCTGATGTGATTGCCGCGGCCGTCGACTGGACTCGGGGGCCAGTCAGCGGGCATGTTCGTCGAGTGAACGTTGGATGTTTCCCAGGCGCGCGCGCTCGGCCAAGGTGGCCACGCGCGTGGCTTCGAGGGCCAAAGCTTCTGGGGAATCTCCCACGATGGGGGTGAAGAGCGCATCTCCGTTGCGGCGACAAAGCTCAGCTCTTTGCTCGGAGGTGAGAGGCTGAGGGATGTAACCGTCGTTGTCGTGCGTCCGATCACCACCGCTGCCGCCGTTCTCCCCGCGAGGAAAACCTGGCGGGCTACGGCGCGGATCAACCATGAGGATTTCCGCCGTGGGGTCGCTACTTCCACACTCGGAAATGGAATCTTCGAGCCCGGTCGACTGATCGGCCGGCCCGTAAAGGTAACCGTCGGGCTCAATGGCCGCGACTTGCGGGGTGGCCGTTTGACGGGCCACCGCATGTTTCACCCACCGCTGGAGCCGTGAACAATCGGATCGCTTACGGCGGCGTCCAGCGGGGATAGCGGCTGATGAGTATCGGGTCGACGGCTGCAGAAGGAGGACGCCGGCGACTCCGGCGCGAAAGTGCGTGGCTCCGCGGGCGGGTAGAGCCTCAACGTCGAGCGGGGCTTCCTGAAGCCACGCGGAGTCGTCGGCGACGAAGACCAGTGCGCCGAGCCGGATCTCGTGGCCCGACGCCAAAGCGCCGCCAGACACCATGATGAAAGTGGTCGGGGAATAAATTGCAACTTCACCAAATGTCGCTAAGATGCCTTGCCCCACGGTGGGCGCCAACTATCGTGGTTCTAAGTATGACAGTAAGGGTAGGGGGTACGAATGGAGAGGCAAGGTTCTAGCTATGGAGAAGTTGTACACAGAGTGTTTAGCGAGTTCAGGCCCTTCTCGGAGGAAGTAAAAGCCCTACGTCTTGATGCCCGGAGGCTTGGTCGACTGATGTGTGTATGTATGTGTTACAGAGGTGCGAACCCTTGTTCTGGAGGAGGGGGGGTGGCTTATATAGTATGCCAGGACCCCAGCCATGCTCCACGTTACCAAGGGTTTAAAGGTACATTAAGGCAGGCGTTACTGATAACGCCTGCAGTAAAGGGTAATTAAGGGGTTTACTAAAGTGAGTAAATATAGGACCGTTGCTGTTCCAAGAGGCGCTTAGTCTTCGGAGGTCGAGTGCCTGATCCAGTCCAGTGGAGTTGAGTCGTCCTGCGTACATGAGTCAGTCGAGTGAAGTGTCTCCTTGGACCGTCTCAGTCGACTGTCTCCACTGTCATGGGCCCTGCCTTTTGATCTCCTTGGGTAGTGACCTTGGTTGGGGCACTTTGGTCTGGCCTATGACCCTACCCTAGGTCCGTAACCTCGTCAGCTAGCAAGGTGGAAGGGTGAGAGTGCGTATAATGCATGGACTCAACATTAGTCATAAAGAACTCACATACTTATTGCAAAAAATCCATTAGCCCTCGAAGCCAAATACTACGACGCATGCCCCTAGGGGGAGGTTGGTAGGAGTTAACCATCGCACGCCCCCGACCTTCACGCAAAGATAAACAATCAAAATACAATGCGCGCCAATTTGATTACATAGTTAGGAGACCATACGTGCATGCTTCGGGAATCACAAACCTAAACACCAATATTCTTACTAAACCACAATCATTCACTAGTACCTCCCACATATTAGCATCTATATATCGCAAAACTATTGCAAGGAATCAAACATATCATATTCAGCGATCTACAAGTTTTATGAAGGATTTTATGACTAACCGTGTGAATGACCAATTCCTGTCAACTCTCTAAATTGATATAAGTGAAGCAAGAGAGTTTAAATTCTTTCTACAAAAGATATGCCCATGCTCTAACAAATATAAGTGAAGCAAAAGAGCATTCTACAAATGGCGATTTTCTATGTGAAGAGAAACATGCAATCCAAACTTCAAAAGATATAAGTGAAGCACATGAAGCATTCTATAAAGCCATACTCAGAAGATATAAGTGAAGTGCAAAGAGCATTCTATAAATCAACCAAGGACTATCTCATACCAGCATGGTGCATTTATTAAAAGAAAAATAAAAAGCACACGACGCTCCAAGAGTTTACGCATAACATGTGAACGAAACGAATCCGAAAACATACCAATACTTGTTGAAGAAAGATGGGATGCCGTCCGGGGCATCCCCAAGCTTAGACGCTTGAGTCTCCTTAAATATTTACTTAGGGTGCCTTGGGCATCCCCAAGCTTGAGCTCTTGCCTCTCCTCCCTCTTCTCTCATCAAGACCTCCTCGATCTTCGAACACTTCATCCACACAAAACTTAACCAAACTTTTAGTGGTGGGGTTAGTGCATATGATCAATGAAATCCCATCATGTAATGCTCTAACATTATTGTATAATTATGAACAAACATTACCCACTGTATGCTATCACAATTCTATGGCCCCAAGTCAAGGAGGATTCAACAAGAATTTAAACATATGCAAATAATGAAGCTATTACAGCAATCTATGAAAACATGACAGTCTGTAGTAATCTGAACATTAACCATACTTCTGTAACCCTAAAAATTCTGGAAAAATTAGGAAAAATCAACAATTTGTATAGCAAGACTTTTCAAAAAAGTTTCAGATCCTTTCGGTGTTCCAGTAAAAAATGTAAAATCGTGCACTACAGCCAAAGTTTCTGTTTTTGCACCGCACAAACCAACAAGCAGTTTAATCATCCTAAAGGAAACTCTTGGCACATTATTTTTATAATACAATGGAAATGTACAAGGGGATAATTATTTTTATTGAAAATTTTCTGTAATTCAAGATTTGCAAAGTTTCCATGGGCATGAACAAAGTTCAAGGAGCTCCCCCATTTCAACGGTGCTCCTCCTTCTTACTTTCACTCTTCTTTTTGATAAGTTTTAGGTTCCCCTCTATATTTTGTTTTTGTTTTTAAACTTTATAAAAGCACACAACATAAATAAATGACTCTCTAAAACTTCTGGGTTGTCTCCCTGGCAGCGCTTTCTTTAAAGCCATTAAGCTAGGCATATAATGCTCAAGTAATAGATCCACCCGGATCCCAAGGTATATCAAAGCCAATTTTAATTAGCAATGATTTGGCATTTAGTAGTGAGCACAAAGTGATATGTGTCATGCAAAAGCGAAGTCTAACTCTCTTCCTATGCATAGGCATGTTATAGAAGAACAATTCGTGCACATCAAGTAAAGGCCAATGCATAGTATAAGCAGTTCTTGCAATTTTATAGTGTTGGAAACATAGAGAGGCGGAGATGTAGTTCCTCTCTCATAATAATTGCAAGTAGGAGCAGAAAGCACATGCATATTATATTCATCAAAAGCATCATGTGTAATGAAAAAAGGCAACCCATCAATATAATCCTTAATAAGTGCAAACTTTTCTAATATAGTGTAGTTTGAAGAATTCAAAAAGATAATAGGACTATCATGTGTGGGTGCAATAGCAACTATCTCATGTTTAACATAAGGAACTATAGCAAGTTCATCTCCATAAGCATAATTCATATTGGCATCTTGGCCACAAGCATAGCAAGCATCATCAAAAAGGGATATTTCAAAAGAATAAACGGGATCATAACAATCATCTTAGCATTCATCCTTCGGTAAGCACGAAGGGAAATTAAACAATGTATGGGATAAAGAGTTACTCTCATTAGACGGTGGGCATGGTTGATCAATCCGCTCTTCCTCCTTCTGTTCTTCGCTCTCCTCCTCATCTTTTTCATCCAATGAGCTCACAATGTCATTAATTTCTTCTTCCATAGACTCCTGCAAAATATTAGTATCTTCTTGGACAGCAGAGACATTCTCAATAAACGCATCAATATCGGAGTTATATTCATAATTCACATAGCAATATTTCAATATAGCAAGATTTTCAGGCCTATAAACATCATCATCAAAAGCATCATACTTTTTAAACAGAGATTCAATTTCATAAGCACCCTTAAAAGCAATGAATTCTTCTATTTGTTCCACATCGTAATAATCATATATACCATTAGCATAAGAAGCTAAGGTTTCATTATCATTAAATTTGCATGAAAAGGGAAGGTGTGGAGCCTTCATCCTAGAGCAACAAGTATAATCATATCTCAAGCATAGTTGCCGAGCATACCAATGCAACATATAAATTTGATCCCATAATAGTTTCCCTTTTTGTGTCAAGCAATAATCCCTGAAGTATTCACGTTGATCCAACGTTACTCCCATTATATAGTTGAATGGGGTTTTCTCAGGATCATCAAAGTAGTACATAATATCTTTCACATACTGAGTATTGAGGGTTTTAGGAGGTTCCCCATCTCCATGAGTAGCAAGTACACCTAATGTTTTTGGTATTTCGTGTTCCATATCCATAACTAAGGATAGAGAATAACTTAGAACAACAAATAAAATCTACTTAGTGATAAAGCAAACAAGCACACACGAGAATATTCACCCCACACTATTGCTCCCCGGCAACGGTGCCAGAAAAAGGTCTTGATAACCCACAAATGTAGGGGATCAGTTGTAGCCTCTTTCAATAAGTAAGAGTGTCGAACCCAACGAGGAGCTAAAGGTAGAACAAATATTCCCTCAAGTTCTATCGACCACCGATACAACTCTATGCACGCTTGACGTTCGCTTTACCTAGAACAAGTATGAAACTAGAAGTACTTTGTGGTTTTTGTGGGATAGGTTTGCAAGAATACAAAGAGCACGTAAATAAAACTAGGGGCTGTTAAGATAAAGACACAACTAAATTAGTTTTAGTACAGAGCGTTTTGTCACGAGAAAATTATTTGTCCCTAGGCAATCGATAACTAGACCGGAAATCACTATTGCAATTTTATTTGAGGGAGAGGCATAAGCTAACATACTTTCTCTTCTTGGATCATATGCACTTATGATTGGAACTCTAGCAAGCATCCGCAACTACTAAAGATCATTAAGTTAAAACCCAACCATAGCATTAGAGTATCAAGTCCTCTTTATTCCCATACGCAAACAACTTACTTACTCGGGTCTGTGCTTCTGTCACTCACGCCACCCACCATAAGCAAATCATGAACATATTGCAAACCCTATAGCGGGGATCCCTCATGCTTGCGCGACACAGAGAGCACCATAGGACAGCACCAGTAATAAAACATGCAACTCAAACCAATCACGCTCATCAATTAACCCATAGGACAAAACGGATCTACTCAAACATCATAGGATAGCCATACATCATTGGGAAATAATATATAGCGTTGAGCACCATGTTTAAGTAGAGATTACAGCGGGTAGAAGAGGGGTTACACCGTTGCATAGAGGGGCAAAGAGTTGGTGATGATGGCGGTGAAGTTGTTGGTGTAGATTGCGGTGACGATGATGGCCCCGGCGGCACTACGGTGCCACCGGAAGCGAGGGGGAGAGAGACCCCCTCCTTCTTATTCCTTGACCTTCTCCCTAGATGGGAGAAAGGTTCCCCTATGGTACATGGTCTCCATGGCATGGGAGGGGCGAGAGCCCCTTCGAGATTGGATCTGTCTCTTTGTCTCTCTCTGTTTCTGCGTTCCCAGATTCCGACCCTTTACCGTTTCTTAAATTCCCGGAGATCCGTAACTCCGATTGGGCTGATTTTTGGACACGATTTTTATCTGGATATTAGCTTTCTTGCGGTGAAAGAAGGGCATAAACCACCTTACGGAGTGGCCACGAGGGCCCAGGGTGCGCCCCTCACCCTCGTGGGCCACTCGGGCATCGTCTCACGTTGGTTCCGCTTCCCAAAATTCACATATATTCCAAAAAAATCTCCGTACGTTTTTATCCCGTTTGGACTCCGTTTGATATGGGTATTCTGCGAAACAAAAAACATGCAATAAACAGGAACTGGCACTGGGGACTGGATCAATATGTTAGTCCCAAACAATAGTATAAAAAGTTGCCAAAAGTATATGAACGTTGTAGAATATTGGCATGGAACAATAAAAAATTATAGATACGACGGAGACGTATCATGATGCAATATAGTAGAAATAAGTATTTCCTCAATTAAGAACCAAGGTTATCAATGCAGTAGGAAAACCACGCAAGACCTCATGAATAATACCTACACACACAAAAACTAATACTTGCACCCAACGCTATCAAGGGGGTTGTCATTCCCGTCGACGGTTAATTGTAAGGATCAAGTCTGATAATGATAGATAGATAAACAAAAACACAAAATAAAAGAACAATAAATAAATTGAAGCAATGTAATTTTGGATTTTATATATGATAAAGATACATCCGAGGGCCATAGTTTTTACTAGAGGCTTCTCTCTCAAACAAAAAGCGTACGGTGGGTAAACAAATTACTGTTGGGCAATTAATAGAGAATGCATAGTTATGGTGATATCCAAGGTAATGATCATGGATATAGGCATCACGTTTGAAACAAGTAGACTGACTCCTGCCTGCATCTACTACTATTACTCCACACATCGACTGCTATCTAGCCTGCATCTAGTCTAGAGTATTAAGTTCATAAAGAACGGAGTAACACCTTATGACATGGTGTAGACAAATAAATCCAATAAATATGAATAAACCCCATCATTTTTCCCTTAATGGTAACAATAAAAATACGTGTCCTGTCCCTTTCTGTCACTGAGATATAGAGCACCGCAAGATTGAACCCATCACAAAAGTAGCTCTCCCATTGCAAGATAAATCAATCTAGCTGGTCAAACCAAACAGATAGATCAGAGAGAAATATAAAGCTATACTAATCATGCATATAAGAATTCAGAAAAGACTCAAATAATATTCATGGATAATATGATCATAAAACCACAATTCATTGGATCCAAACAAACACACAGCAAAAGAAGATTACATCGAATAGATCTCCAAGAACATCGAGGAGAACATTGTAAAGATCAAAGAGAGAGAAGAAACCATCTAACTACTAACTATCGACCCGTAGGTCTGTGGTAAACTACTCACACATTTTTGGAAGGGCAACAAGGTTGATGTAGAACCCCTTCGTGATCGATTCCCCCTCCGGCAGAGTACTATAAAAGACCTCTAGATGTGATCTTCGAAGAACAGAACTTGCGGCGGCGTAAAAAGTATTTTGGGTGGATCACTATTGGTTACCTGATTTTTGAGAATTTATAAAGGCGGAATTAGGTCAAATGGAGCCATAGTGTCCCTTGTGGCCTTCTTGTTCCACTCTTTCACCCGAAGCTTCTAGGCTCTCTTTTGTCCAAAATTTTTTGTAAAAAAGTTTCATGGCATTTGTACTTCGTTTGATACAGAATTTCGGGAAAACCAAAAGCAAGCAAAAACAACAACTGGCACTTGACACTAGGTTAATAGGCCAGTCCCAAAAAATGATATATAATTGCATATAAAACATCCATGTTAATACTATAATAGCATGGAATAATCAAAATTATATATACGTTGGAGACGTATCAAGTACCCGCGGGTACCCTACCCAAAAACAATGGGCTTAGGTAAGACTTAGAGAGATTTAGTACCCACGGGTAACGGGTATCTGTACCCACAAAGAATATGGGTAGGGTGTGGGTATATAATTATTCCTATGGGTAACCCAATGGATAACCAGAAAAGTAAACAAATTCAAATAACGTGTATGACATGTGGGGTCAATATCCAACTCTTCTGCCTACCCTATGTCTCTTATTACTTAAACCGAGCATAGCTCATAGGCCCGTAATCACCTTCTTGCCACTCCTGCTACGTCCTATGCGACTCCACGAAAAGATGAAATCCCTACTCTTTGTTACCCGACTCTTGTCCAACTCTCGATCCAGCGACCCTCCCATTCCGACCGCCATATCTAACTATGTCGCACTTCCACCAACCATCGCTCGTACTCCCTTGACGCCTCCAAGAGGCCACCCACCGACGGAGGCCGTGTTAGTGCTATACTGCTAGGCCATCATCACTTGGATTTTAAACTCGTTTCTCTACCTTTTAAACATTTAAATGCTACATATTGTACCCGTTGGATACCCATTGGGTATAGGATGGCCAATGGGTATTGGCATGGGTACCAATTTATGCCCACGGATATTGAAATGGGTGGGTATAGAAAGTTTCTATGGCTATGGATTTGGGCAGAAGGAGGTTGTACCCGCCCATACCATACCCATTGCCATCCGTAACTTGATGCTAATTTCACTTATTATAGGAGATCTCCAACATACCCTTTAAATGCCCACATACATTCATACATAGTTGTTCGGGCGTAGTTTCCTATCAATGCGGTACCCATCGGTTGGTAGACAAGTCTGAGGAAGTCCTATATATGGGGGTCCGCAGGCGTCCGGGTCATTGATGCTGGGCCGAATTGATGGGCCATGAAGATAGAAGCAGAAGGTCCTCTTCCGTATTCGGTTAGGACTCCAATGTGTGTAGAAAGGCAAGAAAGATGTTCGGATGTAATGATTCCTTCCTTCCCAAGTCACCTTTGTAACCCTAGGCCTCCTCTGGCGTGTATAAAAGCCGAGGGGTTTAGTCCGTAGAGACCACAAAATCATAGCAATCTCATAGGCTAGACTTTTAGGGTTTAGCCATTACGATCTCGAGGTAGATCAACTCTTATAATGATATTCATCAAGATCAATCCAGCAGGAAGTAGGGTATTACCTCGATCGTGAGGGCCTGAACCTGGGTAAACATCGTGTCCGCTCTCTCCTGTTACCATCGATCCTAAGACGTACAACTTGGGCCCCCTACCCGAGATCTGCCGGTTTTGACACCGACAATGGTGCTTTAATTGAGAGCTCCGTTGTACGCTCACGAAAGGCGATCGATGGATTATCTCATCATCAGCAACGAGATCTCCCTCGGAAACAACCTGGCCATGGGCCAGATCCTCCAGCTCGGCGGGTTCACGGTATGCGGCCGCATGGCCTCCAGGTCGGCCGCACTTCTCGCGGCTATCGAGCACCACTCCTACATTGGCTCCGACCTCCCCGATGACGCAACCTCGGTAGATTCCTCGTCGTTAAACGAGCTGCTGGATCGCATCGCCACCTTGGGGCTCCCATCATCAGATGATCAGATCGGACTTAAATCGGGCCAGGAAGTCAATTCCACCCCGACCACTTACCTGGTGGCGGCAATCAAAGATCGAGCTGAGAATACATCACCTCTTAAAACGGAGACCGACGCTATTCGGATCTCCGAACTCATCGAGCCGAAGACACCTCTGGCAGGTGGCGCACCGCGCCCTTCGAGCTCTGGGACAGACACTGGGCCCGCGGAATATTTAGACCCTGTCGGGCCTAGACCGTCCACATGGGAGGTTATGCAAACCCCGGACGCTACGTCGGGTCGGGACTTAAATTTATCCACACCCACCCACCACAATACGCGCTCTCCCGGAGTACCGGACATACATGACCTCACGTATATACGGCAGCGGCCCCAGGAAACACTCCATCACTTCCTGGACAGATTCCTACATGTTAAAAACAAGATTAAGGACTGCTGCGACGACGATACGGTGCCCATATTTCACCGCAATTGCACGGACAAGGGAGTCTTGAACGCCCTCAGTCACCGTCAAATATGGAGCTTTTCAGCACTGTCACACTTGGTACGAAAGTATTGTGCCATGGAAAACACTCGGAAAGCCCAGAGTACACCTCTGGAACAGTCCATCTTCGTACTACGCACCGATGCGAAATGGACATACCTTGATAGGGCGTCCGATAACACAAGCAATGAAAAGAAAACTAGACCTTTCACAAGGCACAGATCCGTTCTATATGAACTGTTGGATCAACCTTGCCAAATACATGTCTCCCCAGACAATACCCCTACCCACTCCCTTAGAAAATGTTGGGTACTCCGGCAGGTAGCAAAGAGCGGTGAATCAATCCTCACCACCGCAACGCCGGGGGAGAAAGGCCTCGAGGTCTTCATCATCTTCGAGACATTCTCCTCAAATAATCGACGCAAGAGAGCAAAACGTGAACTTGCAGAGGTCAATCAAATCAACATTGCAAGCCCGTGGAACGATACGGCAATCACCTTTTCTGCCGAAGACGAACCACGAGTCCGGCCGGTCCGAGCCACAAACGCTCTCGTACTGAACCCCATAGTAAATGGCTTACGCCTCACTAAATTACTCATGGACGGAGGTAGCGGACTCAACCTCATATACGAGGATACGCTTGAAAAATGCAGGTTGACAAATCCCACATTAAACAAAGTAATACAACCTTTCGAGGAATCATCCCCAGCCGGGAAGCCCGGTGTTCGGGAAGCATCAAGTTCAACATAGTATTCGGTACACCCGAGAACTACCGGTCAGAGGAATTGCTCTTCCACATTGTCCCCTTCAACAGCGGATACCACGCCCTTTTATGGAAGGACGCTTTCTCATGCTTCCAGGCTATACCCCATTACGGGTACATGAAGCTCAAGATGCCAGGGCCCAATGGAATAATCACAGTTGCAAGTGATCCGGATAGAGCACTCCGTGCCGAGAACAAAACTGCATCTTTAGCCCTAGAGGAATTATCTAAAGCCCTCGCGGCGGAAGAATTAACCACCTTACAGTCTACAGTGGACAGGAACGATGTAGTCCTTGAGAAACGATCGAAATCTACCTCTTTTAAGCTAGTAGATGAAATTGTGAAATTCCAAGCGCACCCAATGGACCCCAATAAAACAACATCTATTGGGGCACAGCTAGATCCGGCGGTAGACAACGCTTTACGCGCTCTCCTTCGCAAAATTTGGGATATATTTGCTTGGCACCCTTCAGATATGTCAGGAATCCCACGCAGGCTGGCCGAACACAGCCTCAACTTTACCAAAGGGTTCAACTAGTCAAGCAGTCATTACGACGATTTTCTGAACCCAAAATACAGGCTATGGGGGAAGAGCTAGCCAAGCTATTGGAAGATGGATTCATAAGGGAAATCAAACTCCCGGACTGGCTCGCCAACCTGGTCATGGTGCCAAAGAAGGAAAAATCCTGGTGCCTTTGTGTCGACTTCACGGACCTAAACAAGGCATTCCCTAGGATCCCTTTCCTCTGCCCGCATTGATCAAATCATCGATGCAACCGCATGACATGACTTGTTGTGTTTCCTCGACGCCTACTCCGGATACCATCAAATAAAAATGAAGGAATCCGATCAGGCCGCTACGACATTCATCACTCCGTACAGCCCCTTTTGCTTTAACACTATGCCATTTGGACTCAAAAACGCTGGTGCCACATATCAACACATGATTCAAAAATGCTTAGAAAAACAAATTGGTAAAATAGTGGAGGCATATGCTGACGATGTAGTCATCAAAACCAAACACATCGAAACCTTGGTGGATGACCTCTGCCTTACGTTCGATAATTTACGAACATATGGCATACGGCTCAATCCAGAAAAATGCGTCTTCGACGCTTTGCCCGGAAAGCTATTAGGGTTCATCGTATCCCATAGAGGAATCGAAGCAAACCCAACTAAAATCCGGGCCCTGTCACAGCTAACTACACCAACCAATCTCAAACAAGTGCAAAAGCTAGCAGGTTGCGTAGCGGCCTTGAGCCGCTTTATCTCCAGATTAGGGGAGAAAGCACTACCGCTTTATAGACTGCTGCGACGCACAGATAACTTTGAATGGACGGATGCGGCCACGGCTGGACTAGAGGAAATAAAAACCTTATTAGCAGTTAACCCTATCCTAGCCGCTCCAGATGTTGGCGAGCCAATGCTGCTTTACATCTCTGCCACTCATCAGGTAGTGAGCGCGGTGCTCGTCGTCGAACGAGACGAAGAGGGACATAAATTCCCAGTTCAAAAACTGGTATACTATCTATCCGAGGTTCTCACATCGTGCAAGTCACGATACCCCCATTACCAAAAAATGGCCTATGCGGTATTCATGGCACCTCGGAAGCTCCTACACCACTTTCAAGAGTGTTCGATTACGGTGGCATCTGAAGTACCACTCAATGATATCATAAACAATAAAGACGCCACTGGTCGCATAGCCAAATGGGCCATTGAGCTCCTACCATTTGAAATAACGTACAAACCATGCCGGACTATTAAGTCCCAGGTGCTGGCCGACTTTCTCGCGGAATGGACTGAAGCCGAACTCACTAAAGAGTATAGATCATACTCCCACGATATCATGTACACAGACTCAAATAATGCGGCCGAATACGAGGCACTACTGGATGGTCTCTGCATGGCCATATCCATGGGTATATGGCGCCTCGAGGTACGCGGAGACTCAAACCTCATCATATCTCAGGTAAACGGAGAGTTTGATGCGAAGGATTCAAAAAATGGCGGCTTATCGAAACGCCATATTCAAAATATCGGCTCGATTCGAGGGGCTAGAATTTTACCATGTGGCTCAGGACAGTAACCAGGCAGTGGATATACTTGCTTGCATGGGAGCTAAACGCGACCCAGTTCCACCTAACACTTTTGTGGAAAGGTTGTTCAAGCCATCAGTTACATGGCAGGACGAGAGAAGTGACGCCAATCCAGACCCAAACACGCCCCTTGCCGAACTCAATACAGATGTCATCAGGGACTCCGACACGAAAATCACATCCTTGACCCACGAGATAATGGTTGTTATAGCCCCCTGGACCGAGCCTTTCCTAACCTACCTTAATAGGCAAGAGCTCCAAGATGACCAAAACGAGGCCCACCGCATAATTCGGCGTTCTAAAGCTATAATGTTCACGAGGGTGAACTATACAAGAAAATCACTACTGGTATTCTCTAATGGTGCATCTCTGAAGAGGAGGGATGGCAACTTCTCGCCGAAATACACGCTGGCATGGGTGGCCATCACGCCGCAACTCGAGCTCTTGTTAGCAAGGCCTTTCGAACTGGTTTCTGCTGGCCAACTGCACGCGCAGAGGCACATACCTTAGTCCAACATTGTGTTGGATGCCAGCTTTTCGCAAACCAAAGCCATATGCCTCCCACAGTTCTCAGAACCATCCCCATTACCTGCCCTTTGCGGTCTGGGGGCTGGATATGGTTGGACCTCTTAAAGGGGGAAGCCATGAAAAGAAGTATCTACTCGTCATGGTGGATAAATTCACTAAATGGATAGAAGCCAAGCCAGTCCGAATAGCTGAGGCAGGGTCAGTGATAGATTTTATATCCAGCGTAGTACACCGTTATGGTGTACCGCATAGTATTATCATAGATAATGTCTCCAACTTCACAGCCGACAAGGTAAAAAATTGATGCACTAAGTTAGGCATTAAACTTGATTACGCCTCTTGATGTCTACTACGCAACCTTCTTCTTGTAGATGTTGTTGGGCCTCCAAGTGTAGAGGTTTTTTCCCTCAAGTGGATGACCTAAGGTTTATCAATCCGTGGGAGGTGTAGGATGAAGATGGTCTCTCTCAAGCAACCCTGCAACCAAATAACAAAGAGTCTCTTGTGTCCCCAACACACCCAATACAATGGTAAACTGTATAGGCGTACTAGTTTGGTGAAGAGATGGTGATACAAGTGCAATATGGATGGTAGATATAGGTTTTTGTGATCTGAAAATATAAAAACAGAAAGGTAACTAATGATAAAAGTGAGCACAAACGGTATTGCAATGCTTCGAAGCAAGGCCTAGGGTTCATAGTTTCACTAGTGCAAGTTCTATCAACAATAATAACATAACTAGATCATATAACTATCCCTCGACATGCAACAAAGAGTCACTCCAAAGTCACTAATAGCGGAGAACAAACGAAGAGATTATTGTAGGGTACGAAACCACCTCAAAGTTATTCTTTCTGATCGATCTATTAAAGAGTCTGTAGTAAAATAACATGAAGTTATTCTTTCCGTTCGATCTATCCTAGAGTTCGTACTAGAATAACACCTTAAGACACACATCAACCAAAACCCTAATGTCACCTATATACTCCATTGTCACCTCAAGTATCCATGATTATACGATATGCATCACACAATCTCAGATTCATCTATTCAACCAACACAAAGAACTTCAAAGAGTGCCCCAAAGTTTCTACCGGAGAGTCAAGACGAAAACGTGTGCCAACCCCTATGCATAGATTCCCAAGGTCACGGAACCCGCAAGTTGATCACCAAAACATACATCAAGTGAATCAATAGAATACCCCATTGTCACCACGGGTATCCCACGCAAGACATACATCAAGTGTTCTCAAATCCTTAAAGACTCAATCCGATAAGATAACTCCAAAGGGAAAACTCAATCCATTACAAGAAGATAGAGGGGGATAAGCATCATAAGATCCAACTATAATAGCAAAGCTCGCGATACATCAAGATCGTTCCATCTCAAGAACACAAGAGAGAGAGAGAGAGAGATCAAACACCTAGCTACTGGCACATACCCTCAGCCCCGAGGGTGAACTACTCCCTCCTCATCATGGAGAGCGCCGGGATGATGAAGATGGCCACCGGTGAGGGTTCCCCCCTCCGACAGGGTGCCGGAACAGGGTCTCGATTGGTTTTTGGTGGCTACAGAGGCTTGCGGCGGCGGAACTCTCGATCTAGGTTATTTTCTGGAGGTTTGGGTATATATAAGAGGTGTTGGAGTCGGGAACAAGTAAGGGGGTCCCCGAGGCGGCTACGAGATAGGGGGCGCGCCCCCACCGTCGTGGTGGCCTCGGGACTCCTCTGGTCCATCTCCGGTACTCCGTGGGCTTCTTCTGGTCCAAAAACAACCTCCGTTGAGTTTTAGGTCAATTGGGCTCCATTTGGTATTCCTTTTCTGCGATACTCAAAAACAAGAAAAAAACAGAAACTGGCACTTGGCTCTGGGTTAATAGGTTAGTCCCAAAAATCATATAAAAGTGTATATTAAAGCCCATTAAACATCAAAAACAGATAATATAATAGCATGGAACAATAAAAAAATTATAGATACATTGGAGACGTATCAAGCATCCCCAAGCTTAATTCCTGCTCGTCCTCGAGTTGATAAATGATAAAAACATCAAGATCGTTCCATCTCAAGAACACAAGAGAGAGAGAGAGAGAGAGAGAGAGAGAGAGAGAGAGAGATCGATCAAACACATAGCTACTGGTACATACCCTTAGCCCCGAGGGTGAACTACTCCCTCCTCGTCATGGAGAGCGCCGCGATGATGAAGATGGCCACCAGTGAGGGTTCCCCCCTCCGGCAGGGTGCCAGAATAGGGCCCCGTTTGATTTTTGGTGGCTACAGAGGCTTGCGGCGGCGGAACTCCCGATCTAGATTATTTTCTGGAGATTTGCGTATATATAAGAGGTGTTGGAGTCGGGAAGAAGTAAGGGGGTCCCCGAGGTGGCCACGAGATAGGAGGGCGCGCCTAGGGGGGTAGGACGCGCCCCACCCTCGTGGTGGCCTCGGGACTCCTCTGGTCCATCTCCGGTACTCGGTTGAGTTTCATGTCAATTGGGCTCCGTTTGGTATTCCTTTTCTGCGATACTCAAAAACAATAAAAAAATAGAAACTGGCACTTGGCTCTGGGTTAATAGATTAGTCCCAAAAATCATGTAAAAGTGTATATTAAAGCCATTAAACATCCAAAATAGATAATATAATAGCATGGAACAATAAAAAATTATAGATACGTTGGAGACGTATCACCTCTGTGTACCACCCTCAGACAAATGGTCAGGTAGAAAGAGCCAATGGCTTGATAATGAGTGGCATTAAACCCTGATAGGTGTACTCCCTTCAGGAGTCAGATAAACACTAGGTAGAGGAGCTCGACTCCATACTTTGGGGGCTGCGAACTACACCTAATCGAACAACCAGGTACACACTTTTTTTCATGGTGTACGGCATAGAGGCTGTCTTGCCCTGCTATATTATTCATGACTCACCTCGAGTGCGCATGTACGAAGAGAGAGAGGCCGAGCTTGATCGGCAGGATGACCTAGACGGCCTCGAAGAGGAACGTGATATTGTGCAGGCTCGTTCCGCATTTTATCAACAGTAGGCCAGGTGACACCAAAGGAGAGAAGTGCGGGCAAAGACATACAATGTTGGCGAACTCGTATTACGCCTCCCGGAGAAGAAAAAAGACAAGCTGAAACCAAGATGGGAGGGCCCCTTCATTATTGATGAAGTACTCACCGGTGGAGCCTATCGCCTTCGCAATGCATCAGACAATCGCCTTGAGCCGAACCCATGGAATGCTGCCAGGCTCCGACGATTCTACGGATAGTTCGGTAGCGCATATTTTCTTTTTCTAGGTCTTATTCCTTGTTTTTATAGTTATCCTCTTCCTTTTTCATCTTATTTTTTTATCGATAATTTTTTGTCTCAACCGAATTATTCCAAGGTAGAACATCCTTAAATGTATATACCTCAAAAATACTTGGGGGCTTCTATAATGAATCCCATTATCAAAAAAGCATATTGCTCAAAATTATTATGTCGTCTCTTTCATACATTCTCCTTGCCATCATATGCACCTTTATGACTTAAGTTTTTGCCAAGCTGGGTTGCCTGGCTCCTGTGTTTATACCCTACGTTCCCGATTGTTCAGCTAGGGTGTAACGGGAGCACCTCTACGATTGTTACAACCGGGTAATCTGGAACTGTACCTCAGACGGGTGAAGCCGAAAGCTAGCATTCTTAAGGGAATAATCGGTTGGCGGATACATGATGTTTTGCTTTCGAAAGCACATACATTTTTCAAAATTAATAGGATACGACATCCTACAATCCTCTTCACAGGATCTAAAGCCTAGGCACGCATATATACGCATGCCGACCCAGGGAAAGGAACCTTTAACGGAACTATTCTCTCTGGAAGATGTTTCTTACGTTAAATAGTAATATAACATAACTCTCCGAACATAGTTTGTCTGTTCAAGAAATTATGACCGGATTGCCTGGTCATCGAACATACCACGTGTTTACCACAGGTATAGTATTCAGAGACACTCCAGCCCTCGGGTTTTCGGAGGTTAAAGCAGAAGGTCGGCCATGACAAACATTTAATTCATTTCGGTCGGAGATAAGTTTGATGATAAAGTACATTGTTACATAGAATCAAACACTCAGTCTTCATCTATATCCTCCATAAGCCTGTCTAACTTACAATCTTGTTGGGAATACTTGGCGGATGTCTTTACTTGGTCGTACACCAAGCTTACGGGGATTTCTAGCCCGTCGGGCCCTTGAGGTCCAACCCGAGCCATATGGTTCGGGTCCAGTCCGGTATAACGTGTCTTCACCATAGCCCAAGCTTCCCGAGCACATTCTCGGCACGCTGATGTTTTCCATAATTCAAAGCAGCGTCGGGCCCCTTTGAACAGACTCGCCAGCTCCCCATAATTTCTGGAGGAGAATCGGCCGGCCATAAAGCCTTTGCCATGTTCTTCATGGCCTTGCGAGCTCGCTCGTGCACATCGGAAAGCTCTTGCAGCAGATCACCTTGAAATCCGAACACCTCTCCTTTGGGCCGCCTAGTCAACAAATCTGCAGGAACAGTTTTCGTAAAGAAACTTCGAATCAAGGGACTATAATGAAAGCTAGGTTTATTGTCATACTAAATATGCCGCCCTTAAGCTTCTTGTTCTCTTTTAAAGCCTCCGAGAGTTGGGCTCGCACGTCCTTTAACTCTTCGGCTAGCCTGACACTGGTATCCAGCAACTTGTTTTTCTCATCTATGGTGTGTGTTAATACACGTTCACCACCAAAAGTTTTCCATTCGGTTTGCTCCTTCGCTACCAGAGCAGCCCTTAGCCTTTCCTCCAGTTGGTCTACCGGCCGTGTTGCTATAAATTAAAGCAATGTATACTTAAAAGATCATTGATCGGTACTGGACCAAACTGTTCGGATACTATTGTTCTTACCATCAGAGCCATTCTTGAACTTCTTTGAATTCTCCAACTCGGTGGTAACAATGGTAAGCTTGGTTTGGCACTCTTCCAATTCCTTGGATAAAGCATTATTCCTTTCCCTGAGTACCTATAAACACAACTATCCATAAATCAGTTGGGCCAACTGCTTTAAGTCTCGGGGCTACTGGCATATGAGCATCGAATTAACGCTTGCTACTTCTCGAGCTTGCGTTATATTCCCTCGAAGAGGAAAGGGTGATGCAGCATAGTAGCGTAAGTATTTTCCTCAGTTTTTTAGAACCAAGGCATCAATACAGTAGGAGACCACGCATGAGTCCCTCGCACCTGCACAAACAAATAAAAACCTCGCAGCCAACGCGTTAAAAGGGGTTGTCAATCCCTTCTCGGTCATTTACGAGAGTGAGATCTGATAGATAGGATAAGATAATATTTTTGGTATTTTTGGTATAGAGATTGAAAGTAAATAATGCAAAGCAAAAGTAAAGTAAAGATAAATAGTTGATGGAAGATTAATATGATGAGAATAGACCCGGGGGCCATAGGTTTCACTAGTGGCTTCTCTCATGATAGCATAATTCTACGGTGGGTGAACAAATTACTGTCAAGCAATTGATAGAAAAGCGCATAGTTATGAGAATATCTAGGCATGATCATTAAATATAGGCATCACGTCCGTAACAAGTAGACCGAAACGATTCTGCATCTACTACTATTACTCCACACATCGACCGCTATCCAGCATGCATCTAGAGTATTAAGTTCATAAGAACAAAGTAACGCTTTAAGCAAGATGACATGATGTAGAGGGATAAAGTCAAGCAATATGATATAAACCCCATATTTTTATCCTCGATGGCAACAATACTATACGTGCCTTGCTGCCCCTGCTGTCACTGGGAAAGGACACCGCAAGATTGAACGTAAAGCCAAGCACTTCTCCCATTGCGAGAACTATAGATCTAGTAGGCCAAACCAAACCAATAATTCGAAGAGACTTGCAAGGATATTATAATCATACATAAAAGATTTCAGAAAAGAATCCAATATTGTTCATAGATTATCTTGATCATAAACCCATAATTCATCGGATCTCAACAAACACACCGCAAAAAGATTATATCGAATAGATCTCCTCGAAGATCGAGGAGAACTTTGTATTGAGATCCAAAGAGAGAGAAGAAGCCATCTAGCTAATAACTATGGACCCGAAGGTCTGTGGTAAACTACTCACAACTCATCGGAGAGGCTGTGGTGTTGATGTAGAAGCCCTCCGTGATCGATGTCCCCTCCGGCGGAGCTCCAGAACATGCCCCAACATGGGATCTCACGCGTACAGAAGGTTACGGCGGTGGAATTAGGGTTTCATGGTGCTCCTCGATGTTTTCAGGGTATGAGGGTATATATAGGCTGAAGAGGCACGTTAGGGGAGCCAGAGGGGGCCCACGAGGGTGGGGGCGCGCCCCCTGATACGTCACCATCATATATATAATTTTTGATTGTTCCATGCCAATATTCTACAACTTTCATATAGTTTTGGCAACTTTTTATACTATTTTTGGGACTAACATATTGATCCAGTGCCCAGTGCCAGTTCCTATTTGTTGCATGTTTTTTGTTTCACAGAATATCCATATCAACCGAAGTCCAAAAGGAATAAAAATGGATGGAGATTTTTTTGGAATATATGTGAATTTTGGGAAGCGGAACCAACATGAGACGATACCCGAGTAGGCCACGAGGCAGGGGGCGTGCCCAGCAGGGGCAGGCGCGCCCTGGGCCCTCGTAGCCACTCCGTAAGGCAGTTGAAGCCCTTCTTTCGCCGCAAGAAAGCTAATATCCGGATAAAAATCGTGTCAAAAACTCAGCCCAGTCGGAGTTACGGATCTCCGGGAATATAAGAAACGGTGAAGGGCCAGAATCTGGAAACGCAGAAACGGAGAGAGACAGAGAGACATATCCAATCTCGGAGGAGCTCTCGCCCCTCCGCCGCCATGGAGGCCATGGACCAGAGGGGAAATCCTTCTCCCACCTAGGGAGAAGGTCAAGGAAGAAGAAGAAAGACGGGGGCTCTCTCCCCCTCGCTTCCGGTGGCACCGGAGTGCCACCGGGGCCATCATCGTGTCACGGTGATCTACACCAACACCTCTGCCATCTTCACTAACATCTCCATCACCTTCCCCCATCTATCTACAGCGGTCCACTCTCCCGCAACCGGTTGTACCCTCTACTTGATCATGGTGCTTTATGCTTTATATTATTATACAATGATGTGTTGCCTTCCTATGATGTCTGAATAGATTATCGTTGTCCTATCGGTGATTGGTGAATTGCTATGATTGATTGAAATTGCTTGTGGTTATCTACTATCCTTTGGTGCCCATCATATGAGCGTGTGCGTGGATCACACCATAGGGTTAATTGTATGTTGATAGGACTACGTATTGGAGGGCAAGAGTGACAGAAGCTTCAACCTAGCGTAGAAATGGATGCATACGTGATTGAAGGGGGACCAATTTATCTTAATGCTATGGCTAGGTTTTACCTTAATGAACATTAGTAGCTGCGGATGCTTGCTAATAGTTCTAATCATAAGTGCATAGAATTCCAAGTAAGGGATGACATGCTAGCAGTGGCCTCTCCCACAGAAAACTTGCTATCGGTCTAGTAACGTAGTCAATTGCTTAGGGGCAATTTCGCAACTCCTACCACCACTTTTCAACACTCGCTATATTAACTTTATTCTTTCTTTATCTTAACAGCCCCTAGTTTATATTTACGTGCTCTTTATATTCTTGCAAACCTATCCCACAAAAACTATAAAGTACTTCTAGTTTCATACTTGTTCTAGGTAAAGTAAACGTCAAGCGTACGTAGAGTTGTATCGGTGGTCGATAGAACTTGAGGGAATATTTGTTCTATCTTTAGCTCCCCGTTGGGTTCGACACTCTTACTTATCGAAAGAGGCTACAACTGATCGCCTACACTTGTGGGTTATCAAGACCTTTTTCCGGCGCCGTTGCCGGGGAGCAATAGCGTGGGGTGAATATTCTCGTGTTTGCTTGTTTGCTTTATCACTAAGTAGATTTTATTTGCTGTTCTAAGTTGTTCTCTATGGATATGGAACACGAAATACCAAAAAACTTAGGTGTACTTGCTACTCATGTAGATGGGGAACCTCGTAAAACCCTTGATGCTCATTATGTGAAAGATATTATGTACTACTTTGATAATCCTGAGAAAACCACATTCAACTATGTAGTGGGAGTAACGTTGGATCAACGTGAATACTTTAGGGATTATCGCTTGACACAAAAGGGAAACTGTTATGGGATCAAATTCATATGTTGCATTGGTATGCTCAGCAACTGTGCCTGAGATATGATTATACTTGTTGCTATAGGATGAAGGCTCCACACCTTCCCATTTCTTGCAAATTTAATGATAATAAAACCTTAGCTTCTTATGCTAATGTTATATATGATTTTTATGATGTGGAACAAACAGAAGAATTCGTTGCTTTTAAGGGTGCTTATGAAATTGAATCTCTGTTTAGAAAGAATGATGCTTTTGATGATGTTTCTAGGCCTGAAAATCTTGCTATATTGAAATTTTGCTATTTGAATTATGAATATAACTTAGATATTGATGCGTTTATTGAGAAGGTCTCCGCTGTCCAAGAAGAGACTAATATTTTGCAGGAGTCCATGGAAGAAGAAATCAATGACATCGTGAGCTCATTGGATGAAAAAGATGAGGAGGAGAGCGAAGAACAAAAGGAGGAAGAGCGGATTAGCTACCCGTTCCCACCTTCTAATGAGAGTAACTCTTCAACTCATACATTGTTTAATTTCCCTTCGTGCCTTCCGAAGGATGATTGCTATGATCCCATTGATTCTTTTGAAATATCCTTTTTTGATGATGCTTGCTATGCTTGTGGCCAAGATGCCAATATGAATTATTCTTATGGAGATGAACTTGTTATAGTTCCTTATGTTAAACATGAGATAGTTGCTATTGCACCCACACATGATAGTCCTATTATCTTTTTGAATTCTCCAAACCACACTATATTGGAGAAGTTTGCACTTATTAAGGATTATATTGATGGGTTGCCTTTTTCCGTTACACATGATGATTTTGATGAATATAATATGCATTTGCTTGCTGCTCCTACTTGCAATTATTATGAGAGAGGAACTACTTCTCCGCCTCTCTATGTTTCCAACATGATAAAATTGCAAGAAACTGCTTATACTATGCATTGGCCTTCACTTGATGTGCATGAATTGTTCTTGTATGACATGCCTATGCATAGGAAGAGAGTTAGACTTCGTTGTTTCATGACACATATCACTTTGTGCTCACTATTAAATTCCAAATCATTGCTAATTCAAATTGGCTTTGATATACCTTGGGATCTGGGTGGATCCATTACTTGAGCACTATATGCCTAGCTTAATGGCTTTAAAGAAAGCGCTGTCAGGGAGACAACCCGGAAGTTTTAGAGAGTCATTTATTTTTGTTGTGTGCTTTTATAAAGTTTAAAAACAAAAAAAATAAAGAGGGAAACCTAAAACTTTTTCAAAAAGAAAAGTGAAAGTAAGAAGGACGAGCACCGTTGAAATGGGGGGAGCTCCTTGAACTTTGTTCATGCCCATGGAAACTTTGCAAATCTTGAATTACATAAAATTTTCAATAAAAATAATTATCCCCTTGTACAATTCCATTGTATTATAAAAATAATGTGCCAAGAGTTTCCTTTAGGATGATTAAACTGCTTGTTGGTTTGTGCGGTGCAAAAACAGAAACTTTGGCTGTAGTGCCCGATTTTACATTTTTTACTGGAACGTCAAAAGGATATGAAACTTTTTGAAAAGTCTTGATATGCAAATTGTTGATTTTTCCTAATTTTTCCAGATTTTTTAGAGTTACAGAAGTATGGTTAATGTTCAGATTACTACAGACTGTCCTGTTTTCACAGATTGCTGTTATAGCTTCATTATTTGCATATGTTTGAATTCTTGTTGATGCCTCCTTGACTTGGGGCCATAGAATTGTGATAGCATACTGTGGGTAATGTTTGTTCATAATTATACAATAATGTAAGGGCAGTACATGTTGGGATTTTATTGATCATATGTACTAACCCAACCACTAAAAGTTTGGTTAAGTTTTCTGTGGATGAAGTGTTCGAAGATCGAGGAGGTCTCGATATGAGGAGAAGGAGGAGAGGCAAGAGATCAAGCTCGGGGATGCCCGAGGCACCCCAAGTAAATATTCAAGGAGACTCAAGCGTCTAAGCTTGGGGATGCCCCGGAAGGCATCCCATCTTTCTTCAACAAGTATCGGTATGTTTTCGGATTCGTTTCATTCACATGATATGCGTAAACTCTTGGAGCATCGTGTGCTTTTTCTTTTTCTTTTAATAAATGCACCATGCTGGTATGAGATAGTCCTTGGTTGATTTATAGAATGCTCTTTGCACGTCACTTATATCTTTTGAGTATGGCTTTATAGAATGCTTCATGTGCTTCACTCATATCATTTGAAGTTTGGATTGCCTGTTTCTCTTCAAATAGAAAACCTCCATTTGTAGAATGCCCTTTTGCTTCACTTATATTTGTTAGAGCATGGGCATATCTTTTGTAGAAAGAATTAAAACTCTCTTGCTTCACTTATATCTGTTTAGAGAGTTGACATGAATTGGTCATTCACATGGTTAGTCATAAAATCCTACATAAACTTTTAGATCGCTGAATATGATATGTTTGATTCCTGATATAGAGATGCTAATATGTGGGAGGTACTAGTGAATGATTGTGGTCTAGTAGAATTATTGGTGTTAAGGTTTGTGATTCCCGAAGCATGCACGTATGGTCTCCTAACTATGTAACCAAATTGGCGCGCATTGTATTTTGATTGTTTATCTTTGCGTGAAGGTCGGGGGCGCGCGATGGTTATCTCCTACAAACCTGCCCCGTAGGAGCATGCGTCGTAGTATTTTTGCTTCGAGGGCTAATAGATTTTTTGCAATAAGTATGTGAGTTCTTTATGACTAATGTTGAGTCCATGGATTATACGCACTCTCACCCTTCCCCCTTGCTAGCCACTCTAGTACCGCGCAACTTTCGCCGGTACCATACACCCATCATATAACTTCCTCAAAACAGCCACCATACCTACCTATTATGGCATTTCCATAGCCATTCCGAGATATATTACCATGTAACTCCACCGTTCCATTTATTCTGACACGCACCATCATTGTCATATTGCCTCATGATCGTAAGATAGCTAGCATGATGTTTCCATGGCTTGTCCGTTTTTTGATGTCATTTCTACGCTAGATCATTGCACATCCCGGTACACCGCCGGTGGCATTCACATAGAGTCATATTTTGTTCTAGCTTTGAGTTGTAATTTTTGAGTTGTAAGTAAATAAAAGTGTGATGATATTCATTATTAGAGCATTGTCCCATGTGAGGAAAGGCCAAAAAAAAGAGATGGCCTAAAAGAGAGAGAGAGAGAGAGAGAGAGAGCGAGGGGCTAATAAAAAAGGAAAGCCCCTCCAAAAAAGACAACAAAAAACAGAGAAAAGAGAGAAGGGACAATGCTACTATCCTTTTCCACACTTGTGCTTCAAAGTAGCACCATGATGTTCATAATAGAGAGTCTCTTGTTTTGTCACTTCCATATACTAGTGGGAATTTTTCGTTATAGCTTGTATATTCCTACGATGGGCTTCCTCAAATGCCCTAGGTCTTCATGAGCAAGCAAGTTGATGCACACCCACTAGTTTTATTTTGAGCTTTCATACACTTATAGCTCTAGTGCATCCGTTACATGGCAATCCCTACTCACTCACATTGATATCTATTGATGGGCATCTCCATATCCCATTGATACGCATAGTCGATGTGAGAGTTTCTCCCTACTTTTGTCTACTACCACCTTGTATTCCACCCATAGTGCTATGTCCATGGCTCACGCTCATGTATTTCATGAATAGTTGGAAACGTTCGAAAAAGTAAAGTATGAAAACAATTGCTTGGCTGACACCGGGATAGGCATGAGGGGTACCTTGTGTTAAGAAAAGGGATCATAAAAGACTATATGATTTTGTAGGGATAACGTTCTTTAGCATTGATATTTTGAAAGACTTGATTGTTTGTTGCGATGCCTGAGTATTAATTTTTTTATGTCAAATGATAGACTATTGCTTTGAATCACTCATGTCTTAATATTCATGCCATGATTATATTACATGATCAAGATTATGCTAGGTAGAATTCCATATCAAAAATTATCTTTTTTATCATTTACCTACTCGAGGACGAGCAGGAATTAAGCTTGGGGATGCTGATACGTCTCCGTCGTATCTATAATTTTTGATTGTTCCATGCCAATATTCTATAACTTTCATATACTTTTGGCAACTTTTTATACTATTTTTGGGGACTAACATATTGATCCAGTGCCCAGTGCCAATTCCTGTTTGTTGCATGTTTTTGTTTCGCAGAATATCCATATCAAACGGAGTCCAAACGGAATAAAAACAGACAGAGATTGTTTTTGGAATATATGTGAATTTTGGGAAGCGGAACCAACATGAGACGATGCCCGAGTGGGCCACGAGGCAGGGGGCGCACCCACCAGGGGCAGGCGCGCCCTGGGCCCCCGTGGCCACTTCGTAAGGCGGTTGATGCCCTTCTTTCGCCGCAAGAAAGCTAATATCCGGATAAAAATCGTGTCAGGAAATCAACCCAATCGGAGTTACGGATCTCTGGGAATATAAGAAACGGTGAAGGGCTAGAATCTGGGAATGCAGAAACAGAGAGAGACAAAGCGACAGATCCAATCTCGGAGGGGCTCTCGCCCCTCCGCCGCCATGGAGGCCATGGACCAGAGGGGAAACCCTTCTCCCACCTTGGGAGAAGGTCACACTACTAGAAAAAAGGCTATTAGTGGCGCACCCAATATTGCCATTAGTGGCGCACCATGGGTGGGCCACTAATACCACGCCACTAATAAGGAATACTAATGGCGCACCTCTGATGCGCCACTGTTAATCCAAATAACAGTGGCGCACCACTGGTGCGCCATTGATATGCCACCTAGTGCGCCACTGGTATTGCAGCAGGGGTCCCTACTGATGCGCCACTGATATTCATATGGGTGCGCCACTGTTATTTAACTGGGTGCGCCACTAATGTGCAAGATGGTGCGCCACTGGTATTGCAGCAGGGGTCCCTACTGATGCGCCACTGATATCCATATGGGTGCGCCACTGTTATTTAACTGGGTGCGCCACTAATGTGAAATATGGTGCGCCACTACTATTAATTCTAGGAATTTGCACAGGTTACATTTCTGGTATTTCTGGTATTTGCATTTCTGGTATTTGCACAGGTTACAAAATACAATACATCACAGAATATAAACAGCACATAATACAATTCATCACATTAGTCTCCGAATTCGAAATAGCGAACAAAGTTCAAATATTAGACAAGTTTAGGTCTCGAGACCGAGTAGCGAGTTTGTCGTCACATTACAAAGTTGATATCATCTAAACTACCATCACATAGAAGAGAGTTGCGGTCACGATGAGCATCATCGCGATGAAACTAGTCTTCATCCGGTTCCTCCTCCGCTCCCTCCTCTCTCCCTCTAGATAGCGCTCGTATCTAGCTTCCGCCTCCGCCCTAGTGGTGTACCCTTTGTAACTGTTACCGCTGAAACGGTGAACCTGTCTCCGACACTCCTCCCAGTCGTCATAGACTCCGGGAACCCTACCCTTGTACACGACATACGACGGCATCTCTATGCACTAGACAAACAAAACGTTAGTAGCAATTCACAGATAATATATAAGTATGCAACAAAAGGATCGGAAGAGAAAAGCAACACATTAATAGCACGGTTCATGGTCCTACTAATAAATAGCATCGATTACATATAAGTTGAACGACTGTCCAAACTAAAGAGACATACAAGTTCATTAAAGTTTAATTACAACACGAGCTAATCGACATTTCAGAACTACATACCATCAATACTTTCTTCGACTCGACTCAGGGACCGGAGCGTGGATGAAGCCGCCGTCATCCGTCGGCGTCATGAATGTGCGGTCGTTGTCAGCCTGCATTTGTAGCGTTGTTTCTATTACACTGTTGGACGGTTGATATTTGAGGTGGAACTGCCCCGAGGTACGAAGGACATCTTGACAGATGATTTCCGCAAACTCCGACTGGATGCGAAAGAATTCTTGTCTGATGTCCATGTCCTGGATTGCCGACAAGCGTGCGGCCCAATCTTGGAGACCCTTTGGTAGCATAAGGTGATTATGGTCCCGTACGATCGCCCGCATGTGATGGAGGGCGTAGTAGGCATCCTTCTGACTGCTAGGCGGCTGCTTGACGCAGGGGAACGTCGTTACGTGGGTGAACACGTGCTTGCCGTACCTACACATTTCCTTCCTGAAGGTGCCTCCAGATTTGGCGTAGCCGGGGAGAGCATCATCAAGAACTTTCTTGATATTTGTGTAGTCTTTCTTCGACTGACGGTCCGAGTAGAAATACGTGGCCGTGGAATATTTCGGGCTTAAGAGGATGAGTGTGCAACGTGTGTCACT
This sequence comes from Secale cereale, assembly GCA_902687465.1. NCBI lineage: Eukaryota > Viridiplantae > Streptophyta > Magnoliopsida > Poales > Poaceae > Secale > Secale cereale. Next base: position 802,460,271 of record LR738711.1, read on the forward strand.
GCACAAAACACGGAATGTTAGAAAAAAAAAGAACGATCGAAATCTAAGAAATCATATGTTACGGGGCGGTGAGGGGATGACTTACTCGGGAAAGTAAGGCACGAGGAAGGTATCCTTATCTTTGTTCGCCATAATGACGCCTTCGAGGTATGAACTCGCGACTTGCCGGTCCCCAGCGCTGTCCAAGTGCTTGGCACGCATGTAGAAGGGGTCGACTATCACGATGTCCGGGGTCTTGTCTCTAATGATCTGCATCTCCATATTGAGCGAAAATAGCCGAATGAAGGTGTAGTGCAGCGGATGAAGGTTAAACATAGCGAAGATGTCATCAAACCGCAGGACGATCATACTCCCGATGGTGCCATCGACAAAGCCCTTGCCCTCTGGCACCTTGGCCACGAAAACCGGGTATAAGTCATCTTTCTCGGAGAGACGCCGCTTCTCCATAGAAAGAACACTGTCATGCAGACTCCGCATAGCACCGGTTGCAGCCTTGAACAGATTAGCCGGTAGCATCGGCCTACCCGCCACATGCACCGCCCTCAGATATCCTTAGGTATTGGTGGCCCGTCCTGAGCACGGATCGTACTCGGTGCCGGCTGGCTCGCACCCTTGTTAGTTTTTCTTTTCCGTCCCTTCTTTGGCTTCTGCTGATGTAATGGGATCGAGGTCTGCTCAGAGACCACCTTCTTGAGTGTGGTGGGGCTGATAATATTTCCCACCTCGGCTGTTTGAGTCTCGGTGAAGGCGGCAGCTGGAGGCGTCTCCTGAGAACCGAACAGACGACGCCTGTTGCAATTGGGTTTCTCCGCGGTACCAGCTAGATCGCGATCGACTTTTGCAGGGTTGGGTTCTTGAGAAGGAGGCGCCAAGAATTCGTCACCGTACCCACCATGTTCGTTGAAGTAGTCATCGACGTTGACAAATGTACCGTCGTCGACGTCCGGATCCTGTGCCATATGCATGCCCGGATCAGCTGACGGCGGTAGCGTTGCGGCGGTCTTGCCATGGCTTGGCGCCGGCAGGACTGGCGGTGTTGTCTGTGGGGTGGTGACCCCCGCCCCCAAACGAATCTGGCTCTTCGGCCAAAGCAATGGCCAGTTGAAGCAGGCGCCGAGGGTCATCACATCCTCTTCGTCGGCCCCATGGGGTCGATACAGAGGTAACAAGTCGTCGCAGCCCCGCAGCACCCGAACCAGTTGAACCCTATACACGGTGGGTGGCATCGGATTATGGTGGAACACGCGGTTGCCCGGTTCAACGATTTTGGCCTTGGCGACATCGATCAACTTGCCGTCCACGAAGTGCAGGAGAGTGCATGGAACTTCGTTGGCGGCGCCCTGCGAAAACATGTAGGGCGTCAGGGATGCCCAGTCAAAGGCAAGGAGATGAAGTCATCGGCCGAGGCTTAGTTACCGTGATGGCGTCGAGCTCGGCTAATGTCGAGGCACCGCCAACGGCGGGCGTGCAAGTGACGGAGGGGCCGCTTGCTGCCGAGGTGCCGGCCGGCGTATTCTTCCCACACCGGGGTGCATCAAGCTCCAATGCCGGCGCCGGCACCGGAGACACCAATGACGCCTCCGCCGGAGACACCACTGCCGGCGCGTTGTGCGAGTTGCTGCCCGTCAAGCTGGGAATCGGGGGCGGCCCCTGTTGGCCGCCCACAAACCACCCCCGCAGCCCCTCAACCAAGGTAGGCATAATGGCTATGATCGTCGCTCCCAGTTGGTCTCGCACTTGGTCTCGCACTTGCTCTTCGACTATCTGAGGAATCTGCGCCACTTTTGCCTTGAGTTCTTTAACCTCCTGGCTTTCCAAGCTGGTCTTTCTCTCCTTTCGCCCAGTCTTATAGTATTCCGACCATTTCGTGGACAAGCCTTCGCCGGCCACACGACCAGCTGACGTCGGCTTAGTTAACTTATCCTTCTGTTTCATTACATTCAACGCCCTATTTAAAGTGGTGTCCCAAGGGGCAGACGGGGAGCTCTGAGACCCCGCGCTACTGCTTTCAGTTTCCTGCGGAAGGAACGTGAACCATTTAGAAATTTGGCTTCATTAATTAGAATGCAACCATATGGAGCTAATTACGCGGGGGTGTATTCCTTACCAGAACAAGCTCAAGCGCCTTCACCTTCGGATCCGTGGTAAGCTCCTTTGTTACCGGGTCCTCCTTGTACCGGGCTCTGATATAGTTCCTGGTCTGCTTTTCATGGCGGTATTTATCGAAGAGGGGCGGTAGGCCTTGCTCGACTCGCTCCGCGTCCTCCTTGTCCCATTTAGGTTCCGCCACTCTGTAACCGCCGGGACCGAGTTTGTGGACCCCTAAGTTCAATTCCCGCATTTCTTTCCCCCACTGACTTGATTCCACGGATGCGTTGCTCTCGCACTTGGTCTTGAACTCCAGGTAGTCAGCTTTGCTGATCGAAGGATTTTTCTCCTTGATCTTCTCATAACTATCACCTCTTTCAATCATTTTCTTCACCCGGGCTCTCCAAGAAGCCAGGGCCGTGCTCATCTTCGTGAGGGCGGCACTGTTCACTTTACTCCCTGAGAGGCGTGTGTTTGCGAAGTCACCGGGGAACTTGTATCGTTCGTGCAGCTTCGTGAAGAGGAGGATCCGCAAATTCCCTCGTTCACGATGCCTTAGGTTCTTGGTGTTGATCGTGACGGTGCTCCGGACAATGCACCCAAGTTGTTCCGCGTACCCACTGACTAATTCTTTGGGCGCCGTTGGATGCCCACTGGAGGACACTTCAGTAAATTCCTCCTTGACGGTGCCGAGCACGTTCGGGCGCCGGTCCTTCCGTTGCCTCTTCGGTTGGCTGCCATCTGTGCGTTCGCTGCCATCATCAGTGGTGGCATCCCCGGCGGCACCATCAGTGGTGTCATCCCCGACGCCACTAGGGGTTGTGTAGTCGGGATCGGTGTCTTCCGCGGCGTCCTCATAGCGGTGAGGGTATTCCTCCATCTCCTGGGACAGCTCCCAGAATGGCTTGCCGCCCGAACCGCCGGCCTCATCGTTGTCGGCCATGTTCGCTCTAAATAGGAAAAAAGTTTGGTCAAAAAGTTGGTTATTGTCAAGGAACAAGATCTCATCATTTAGGGTTTGTGAGGAATTATCATGGTCTCATCACTTAGGGTTTGTCGACACCGAGGCATCCTAAAAGCTACGGTTTTATCATTTAGACTGCCGTTGATAGAAGCTATTCAGAACTAGTCCTACTTAATTCTTGATCCTACTTAATTAAGTACTAAGATACCACGGCCCATGCATTAGTCGCAAGTACCCCATATGTCCTATTTTTAGCAAAGTCATGCTAAAATTCACGGAAAATTTCAGCATGACCTTTGCTGAAAATAGGACATATGGAGTACCCGAACTTGCCGGAACGGAAGTTAATCGACATTCCGGCAAACTCAAGGGCCTCTCGGGGTACCTGCAAAATCATCACGACACGATGGTCGGAGACAAAACCCAGCAAACTAGCACCACAATGTGCCTCTACTTTCATATGGATGAAAAGGCCACAGACCATATGGTCCTCTGCTTTCATATGGACAAAAAAGGCCTACATATAGGCACAACAGAGCAGCAAGCCCATCACTCTTTTGGTGAACAGAAACTATGTTTGAATCTGTATAATAACATAGCAGCAAGTCTATTGTCCAATACTGAAGCGGAATTCAGTTTGCCCTAGGACTTGGTGCTATTCTGAACAAGTGTACTTTCAGAACCATGATAATAATTTAAGTAAAGTAGTATAAGAACCTGTATAGGAACATGGCAGTAGCCATATAACTAGTGCTTATATACCTACAAGAGTGTAACAGGACCAATAGCATAACTGCATTTAAAGAAAATACAACAGTAGTATAAACCTACCAGTAGAAGTGTAGAACTAGACATAACAGGAAACCCAATTATACAGTGTAGAACTAGTATGCACACGTGCTTTTTGTACAGAATTGGATAATCACATTCAGTCTTGTTTTCTTCAGTTATCTTTTTTGAGTTATTTTACATGTCCTAGGTAAAATCTGCCACTAGTAACTAGTTGTTTCTCTAAGCATGTCTCAATCGTTTTCTGAATCTCCGTTTTTATGACACCTAAAGAATTATTCAGTAAAATGGATCTCATTTAATGTTCATTCGTTTTTGTTATCAAGTAAAATGGAGTTTTTTTTTTAGATTTTTAGTAGGACAGCTACCCTTTTTTAGCTTTTTAAATCCTCGGGTTTGATTTCTTCAGAACCATGGTGTGGCTAGTACAATGTAGTTAAAACTGGTAGATATTCAACCACAGAGCTAGCATCATTTGGCAATTTAGATAGTTTATAAACACTAGCAGGCCATTCAACGATTACAAATTTCAGAGACAGATCGCTGAATATGAGGCGTAATCTATCATACGCGTGGACCGTTTTAGACAGTGACACAATGTGAAAAAAAGTCTAGACTTCTATTTTTTCCACCAAAATAAAAGATATCAGAATAGTTAATTTTGCATCAGCAAAACATGTTGTTGCCACAGACAGACGCATGGTGAAAAACATTACATTATGTATGTACATGAGCTTGCTGATGATGAATCAAATCTCTTAACAATGACAACTACTCCTAGCAGCACTGAGTGCAGGACCTAATATGTTGGGGAGCCAAGGTGAACAACAGTTGAGGGCAAGTTGACGCCACATGAATTTTTCACAATCTTTCAGTGGACAGTAGGTTATTTTGACTCTGGTTGGCGATCGAATCAACCCTGTCACTGGTTTTAAGGCTGAAACTGAAGAGTTGGAACGAACGAGCTTGCGTTACCTGATGGAGGCAGTTCGCCGCAGCAGGGGCCCTGCGCCGGGGAGGACGGGGCGGCCGGGCGGGGGCGAACCGGCACCGGCACGAATCAGCTCTGTCAGGTTCAGAAAGTTGGGGGCCGCACCGGCGAGGATCGCTGGAAGAAGACTGGGGCTCAATCGAGTAAGCGAGGGCTCGCCTAGAACGGAACGGAGATGGTGGGGGGCGGATCCGTAGATGGCCTCCGTCCCGAACTTCTTCTTGTCGTCCCAGAACGTGCTCTCCTGCGCAGAACAACCGTATTCAGACCTAGCTCAC
>LR738711.1:802466134-802483611 GCA_902687465.1 Secale cereale
TCTCCAGCGTAGCTCAGCTCCCAGATCTCCTCGATCCTTCCGTAGTATCTGTCCTTGTCGTTACCGGTGTAGGATTCCATCGTTACCCCGGAGTTCTGATAATCGCTCTTCATGTCCTTTTCCTCGGTGTAGAATGTGTAGCCGTTGATATCGTACGCCTCATAGGTCATCAGGTTGTGCTCGGCGCCCTGTGACAAGGCGAATATGAGTTTTTCTTCCGCGGAAGAATCCTCATGTAAAGGGTACGACAGAAGCTTCTCCTTGAACCAACGCGTGAAACATGAGTTGTGCTCTTTGATTATAGCTCCCTCCGTCCTCTGTTGGCCTCGGTCATTGTACGTCTTCTCAATAAAGATTTTGTGCTCTACCACCCAAGGATCGACCACGTCTATGTGTTGTAGCGCGACTAGGTTTGCTCTTTCAAAGTCGGCGAGTCGACCCATGAAGTTGACATGCATTTCGTGGCGACCCTCGCGGTGACCCCATCCAGCGAGCCTACCGAGGTGCCTGTTGACGGGCAGACCAACGGGGTTCTCGATGCCTAGATAATTCGTGCAGAAGGAGATGCACTCTTCGGTCAGAAAGCCCTTTGCTATGCTTCCATCTGGACGTGCCCTGTTGCGAACGTATCCTTTGATGACACCATTCATCCTTTCGAACGGCATCATGCTGTGCAGGAACGTCGGCCCGAGTTGGATGATATCCTCCACGATATGGACCAGCAGATGCACCATAACGTCGAAGAATGCGGACGGGAAGTAGATCTCAAGCTCGCATAGTATCACCACGATCTCTTCCTGTAGCCTTCTGAGTTGCCTCACGCCAACCGACTTCCGAGAGATGACGTCGAAAAAGTTGCATAGGCCAAATAGCGTGTCACGGACGTGCGCGTCCATGATCCCACGGATTGCAACTGGAAGTATCTGCGTCATCAGCACGTGACAGTCGTGAGACTTCATCCCGCTGAACTTCTGCTTCGCTGAGTCTAGGTATCTGCTTATCTTCCCCGCGTAACCGTAAGGAAGTTTTACTCCTACGAGGCAGGTGAAAAACTGCTCGATCTCCTTCTGACTTAGAGTGAAGCACGCGGGAGGGTAGTCATATTCGATCTTCTTGGCCTTTTTGCCTTTGCGATGACTTTCCGTGTCCTTCGCCTCATCATCATCATCATCATCATCATCATCATCATTAGGGCGCCAGAGCTCCTCCCTGATGCCCATTTTTTGCAAGTCTGCCCTTGCTTTCGGCCCATCTTTGGTCCTCTCTGGCATGTTGAGCAGGGTACCAAGCAGACTCTCGCACACGTTCTTCGTGATATGCATGACATCAAGGCTGTGAGGCACACGGAGGATCTTCCAGTACGGCAAGTCCCAGAAAACAGACCTCGTTTTCCATACCTTCAGCAGCGGCTCTGGCGCCTTTCGCTTCTTTCCCGGCGGTGGGCACTCTTTCCAATTTTTCAACAGCTCGTCTCTTTCCTCGCTGCTCCTCGTACGTGGGGGTCTTCGGGGTTCGGTTTCACCATCGAACAGATCCTTGCGTTTTCTCCATGCGTCATCGTCGCGAAGCCACCTTCGATGTCCCATGAACACGGTTTTCGAAGACCCGGGATCTCTATCTAGCTGGCGATACGTTGTGTCATCCATGCACCTGACGCATGCACAAAATCCGTGGACCACCTGCCCCGCGACATATCCGTAACCGAGATAGTCGTGCACCGTCGTGAGCAGTGCGGCTCTCATAGGGAAATATTCTTTCGCTGCGGCGTCCCACGTATTGGCTGGCGTTTTCCACAGCGTGTCTAGCTCCTCTTTCAGCAGCCCCAGATACAGATTGATGTCGTTCCCTGGTTGTTTCGGCCCTTCAATTAGCATACTCATGTGAATGTACTTCCTCTTCATGCACATCCAGGGGGAAGGTTGTACATCCACACAAACACAGGCCAGGTGCTATGTGTGCTTCTCTGGCTGCCAAACGGATTGACTCCATCGGTGCTCGCGCCCAGCACGATGTTCCTTGGATCGTCCCCAAATTCTGTGTCTTCGAAGTTCAACGCTTGCCACTGGCTCGCGTCCTTAGGGTGACTCAGCATCTTGTCTTTTTTATTTATCTCCGGATCATTTCCGTCATCTTCTCGCTTCTTCTCCTCCCTATCCGCGTGCCAACGCAGGAGCTTTGCTAGCTTAGGGTCCGCGAAATACCGCTGCAGATGAGGAGTGATCGGAAAGTACCACACCACTTTTCGAGGAGCTTTCTTCCTCTTCTTGTATCGACTGACGCCGCACACCGGACATATGGTAGACTCCGCGTGCTCGTTCCGATAAATGATGCAATCGTTCATGCACACATGGTATTTCACGTGCGGTAAATCCAGAGGACACACGATTTTCTTCGCCTCCTCGAAACTGGTCGGGCACTTGTTCCCCTTCGGAAGACGTTCGTGCCAGAATGACATGTTCTCGTCGAAGCATGCGTCGGTCATTTTGTGTTTTACCTTCATCTCCAGAGCCATGAGCATTACTTTCAGGCGGGTATCCTCGGGCCTGCATCCTTCATACAATGGAGTAACCGCGTCTGTCTCCAGTTGATCCAGCTTGGCTTTCTCTCGGGCGGCAGCTCTTGCGTTACCCGTCTGCTTGCGAAGCAGCTCTTGAATATGAGGGTCATGCACCCAGCCCATCGATGGTCCATCGTCGTCTGCTCCGGCATCTTCATCTTCATGATCATGCCCTTCGTCTTGATCTTCCTCATCATCATGTCCGGCATCTTCTACATGATGACCGTGTCCTGCATCTACTTCGTGATCATGTCCTGGAGATTCTTCATCTTCTCGCCCGCCCTCGCCGCTATTGTCTTGCTGCCCTTCCTTTTTTCTGCTTGCCCGGCCCCCATGGATGACTTCATAGTCATCTTCATCACCTTGCCACCGATAGCCATCCATGAAACCACGCAAGAGCAAGTGGTCCCGCACCTGCCCGGAATCCGGGTCCGCAATAAGGCTCTTCAGCTTGCATCTTCGACACGGACATCTTATCTCCGTCTCGTTCTTTTGAAGCATCTCGGCCTTCGCGGAGCTCAAAAACCTATTTACGATGCCTTCGGTCATCGTGCGGACCATGGTCGCCTGCGGGGTAGAGCAAAATGATATTTTAGAACAAAAAAAAAATTTGGCATGACTTTGCCTAAAAATAGGACCAAAAAGAATGCATATAGTGCCAAATTCTCGCCGAAACGGAAATGAATCAACATTCCGGCAAAATATTGGCAACTATCGCATTTCAAATACCGGTACCTGCAAACACAAACATATGCAACACCACAAACATACGTAGATCTCTAGGCCATAAAAAGTGTGTACGTTGTTGGAGACGGAGAGAAAAGTAGATCTAGAACATAAAGAAAGCTTTCCCCTTACTTACCTATCAAAAAAAGGAAATTTAACCACTTAATTTGGGTGAATCTATGGTGCAAATGAGGTGTGGAGGAGGAGCAAGACGACCAGATCTGTTTTGGTGGAGGGGGGAAAGTGAGTGTGTGGTAGGTGTGGCTGCCTAATTATAGCTACTGCTCCCAGGTTACCAGTGGCGCACCCCTTCACTGGTGCGCCACTAGTAGCCAGTAATACTAGTGGCGCACCAGTCAAGGGGTGCGCCACTGCTATGTTTTTTTTTTGGACCACCATGCCCAGCCTTACCAGTGGCGCACCAGGGCAAGGTGCGCCACTACTATCAAAAATAGTAGTGGCGCACCTTGTCCTGGTGCGCCACTGGTAAGCCTGGGCATGGCTGGTTACTGTTCAAAAAAATAGTAGTGGCGCACCCCACACCTGGTGCGCCACTAGTAATGTCACTATTAGTGGAGCACCTGTTTGTGGTGCGCCACTGCTATATAGTAGTGGCGCACCACATCTCTGGTGCGCCACTTACAGTGATATTACCTATAGCCGTTTTTCTAGTAGTGTCAAGGAAGAAGAAGAAGGAGGGGGGCTCTCTCTCCCTCGCTTCTGGTGGCACTGGAGTGCCACCTGGGCCATCATCGTGTGACAGCGATCTACACCAACACCTCCGTCATCTTCACCAACATCTCCATCACCTTCCCCCATCTATCTACAGAGGTCCACTCTCCCACAACCCGGTGTACCCTCTACTTGAACATGGTGCTTTATGCTTCATATTATTATACAATGATGTGTTGCCATCCTATGATGTCTGAGTAGATTATAGTTGTCCTATCGGTGATTGGTGAATTGCTATGATTGATTTAAATTGCTTGTGGTTACGTTGCTATCCTTTGGTGCCCATCATATGAACGCGCGCGTGGATCACACCATAGGGTTAGTTGTATGTTGATAGGACTACGTATTGGAGGGCAAGAGTGACAGAAGCTTCAACCTAGCGTAGAAATTGATGCATACATGATTGAAGGGGGACCAATATATCTTAATGCTATGGTTGGGTTTTACCTTAATGAACGTTAGTAGTTGCGGATGCTTGCTACTAGTTCTAATCATAAGTGCATAGAATTCTAAGTAAGCGATGACATGCTAGAAGTGGCCTCTCCCACATAAAACTTGCTATCGGTCTAGTAACGTAGTCAATTGCTTAGGGGCAATTTCGCAACTCCTACCACCACTTTTCCACACTCGCTATATTAACTTAATTCTTTCTTTATATTAAAAGCCCCTAGTTTATATTTACGTGCTCTTTATATTCTTGCAAACCTATCCCACAAAAACTACAAAGTACCTCTAGTTCCATACTTGTTCTAGGTAAAGTAAACGTCAGCATGCGTAGAGTTGTATCAGTGGTCGATAGAACTTGAGGCAATATTTGTTCTACCTTTAGCTCCCCGTTGGGTTCGACACTCTTACTTATTGAAAGAGGCTACAACTGATCCCCTACACTTGTGGGTTATCACCCCTGCCCTCGTGGCCTCCTCTCTCGTTTCCTGGTTTGTACTCCAAGTCTTATGTGTTGATATCGTTCCAAAAATAACTCTCACGAAGGTTTCATTCTGTTTGGACTCCGTTTGATATTCCTTTTCTGCGAAACGCTGAAATAGGCAAAAAACAACAATTTGCACTGGGCCTTGGGTTAGTAGGTTAGTCCCAAAAATAATATAAAAGTGTATAATAAAGCCCATTAAACATCCAAAACAGAATATATAATAGCATGGAACAATAAAAAATTATAGATACATTGGTGACGTATCAATGCTCACCCGCATATCTTTGGAAAGCTGGTGAGTGGCTCCGGCAAGTCCGTCTCAAGCTGCTCGGATATACGCGTCCGCAAAATTGAGGGCGTTAAACGCCTCCTCAGTAAAAGTTGGGTCACACATGGCTGCTTTGTGTCGTCGATGATTCATCGCGCTCTCAACTTCCGAATTTGTAATTGATACCTCATCTGAATCCTCTTGAAGAGGACAACCGCTATTGCCCCCGCATTCGCCCTAGTCCTTGTGGATGGGGTGGGGGATGGATTGGTTGGGGCATGACCAGCAGGATCACCGGACATAGTCCGGTGTATACTCTTCCTAAGAAGTAAAGATAAAGCGGAAAATTATGATCCGGCTCCGCCACGAGACATATGATAGAGAGTCTTACCTCTTCGATAAAGGAGGAGGTTCGGTGGGTTCCCGGTCCCCTTTCGCTTCAAAGATCCGCCCTGCGCAGGCGTCGCCCTCTGGGAAGACACTCTTGATGCAGTTCGGCGGGATGAGTGCCGCCCCTTTTGAGCATGAGATAGTGCGGTGAGTGAGGCGCGCTGGGAATATTCTCTTTGAAGAGAAATCTCCTAGGCATTTACCTGAGAAGAAGGAAGAAGGCCAGGATATTCGGCTATAATAGCTACTTCGGTACCGTCGTGGCTGGTTTGGTAAAAGACTCCATCTTTAAGATCTATGCCGATGTCCGGATCCTCCTCGAATCCGGGATCCATGTCCCGAATATAGTCCTCTGGCTGTAGAATGGGACTGCTGATCTTTTCGACCACCTTCCTCTACTCCTATTGACCGAACTCAGTTCGATTAATAAATCTCAAAATAAAAATTGAGTAAAACAAGCGATCAGGGAAAGCCTTACCCAGTCTATGGGGTTGTACATAGAGAAACCCTCCTGACATTTCAAGAGAAGAAAATCCTCCTTTTCCCTTTTGTAAAGATCCGCTAGGATGGCGGCCAGAGCGGCGGGGTTGTCCGGACCCTGACGTAGGCAGTGTGAGGCATCATCCTGGCCATTATAGTGCCACATAGGAAACCCTCTTGCCCGGAGCGGCTGCACGCATCGCGTTATTGAGATCGCCATTACTTCAATTATCGTCAGCTTGAGATGGGCAAGCAGCCTGATCTTGCTTGCAAGTCTTTTTACCTCCGCACTGTCTTCTTCCTTAAGACTGCGAGGACACCAGTTGAAACACTTCTTTAGAGGAGCACTGGAGTATTCGGGAAGGCCTTTCTGGATTGGATCCGGCAGGACAACATCCTCAATATAAAACCACTCCGAGGGCCACTCTTTGGATGCCTTCTTCGGAGTGCCGGGCAGGTAACCTGTCCCAGCTATACGCCATACTTCGGCGCCGCCTACCTCGAATATAGATCCCTTCTAGGAGCGAGGAACAAGGCAGAAGAACTTTTGCCATAGCCCAAAATGAGCCTCGTAGCCTAGAAAGAGCTCGCAAAGAGCGACGAAGCTCGCAATATGAAGGATAGACCCTGGCATAAGGTCGTGCAGTTGGAGGCCATAGAACTCCAGAAGCCCCTTGAGAAAAGGGTGGATAGGAAATCCTACACCTCTTAGGAGGAGGGAGACGAACCACACCCATTCTTCTTTGGAAGGATTGGGGAAAATTTCCGCCAGGGCTTGACCGTCGAGAGAAGTTAATCTAGTCCAGACGGGGACTAGTCGAGAGAAGTTAATCTAACCCTAGGCCTCCTCCAACGTGTATATAAGCCAAGGGGTTTAGTCCGTAGAGGCCATAGAATCATAGCAATCTCATAGGCTAGACTTTTAGGGTTTAGCCATTACGATCTCGAGGTAGATCAACTCTTGTAATCATATTCATCAAGATCAATCAAGTAAGAAGTAGGGTATTACCTCGATCGAGAAGGCCTGAACCTAGGTAAACATCGTGTCCCTTGTCTCCAGTTACCATCGATCCTAAGACATACAACTTGGGACCCCCTACCCGAGATCTGCCGGTTTTGACACCGACAAAGTCCAGATATCCATTTTGCAAAAACCGGATGCAAATCGGGGTGTTTTGTGGGCGTTCAAACTGATGCCATGTGCGTGTCCGCCACCCAGACCCCTCCCAAATCTCTGTGATGTCTACACACGCTTCTATTCTTGTAGACAGTGTTGGGCCTCCAAGAGCAGAGGTTTGTAGGACAACAGCAAATTTCCCTTAAGTGAGTAACCCAAGGTTTATCGAACTCAGGGAAGTGGAGGTTGAACGTACCCCTTTCAAGCAACCCTGCAATCAAGATACAAGAAGTCTCTTGTGTCCCCAACACACCTAATACACTTGTCAGATGTATAGGTGCACTAGTTCGGCGAAGAGATGGTAAAATATGGATGATAGGAGTGGCAAAGCAAAGTAATATAAATCTGTAATAAAAAGTGCAGCAAGCAAACAAGTGGTAAACGTGAGCACAAATGGTATTGCAATGGTGGAAACAAGGCCTAGGGATCATACTTTCACTAGTGGCAACTCCCAACAACATTAACATAATCGAATCACATGATATTTCCCATAAAACATGCAATGGAGACGCACCCGGAGGTCATTCCTTCGTGGTCAAGAGAGGACGAGAATTATGTAGGGCTACAAAAGCACACCTCAAAGTTTGTAGTTCTCAATCTATGGATTTCCCAATGTCACAGCGGCCATCCATAGAGAGTACCACAATCACCACAACATATCTAAAGGATAGTCAAAGACAAGCACCAAGAGACTCTCAATCTTCAATCAACACACAAAAGAGGAAATCACTCATGAAAATATACTTCTAATCCATGTCCAATAGACCGCTGTCACCTTGGTCTCGGGGATTATACTAGATAAAGACAAGTGAGTACATCAATCCAATACATAGAGGAAGGGGAAATATCATGGGATCACCCTAGATTAACATAGCCTATGATCACAACGAAGATCACATCATGGGAGAGAGAGATAACCACATAGCTACACGTACGAGCCCTCAGCCCCGGAGGAGACTACTCACACATGGACATGGTGAGGAGGAGCTTGATGGTGGTGTTGATGGAGAGGTGCAGCCCCGCGAGGAGGAGACGGCCGGCGGCCCTAGGGGGCGGCGGCTCCTTGGCCCCCCTTCTTCCTTGTGGATGGTGCTGCAATGGTGCTGGTCCTCCCCTCCAAGACGGCGGCTTGGGAGGAGGAAAATTCGTGGCCTTTGGTGACCTAAGTTTCCTCCCTTTATATAGACTCTTGGATTCCCGTCATCAGATTTTGGGCCTCAGTAAAACGGGCTTTTCTCGGCCGTCCGAACTTCGATTTGGACGAATTGTATATCCAGAAACATCCTCTCGAAATTCCCCACAACTTTCGCAACTAGACTTTTTCTGTTTGACGTCGTCTTCGGGCCAGAACGTGACCATCTTTAAAAAACGTTCTCAGACAGATTTCAGGAAAGTCAGAGTCCTACTCCAATACGACTCCTTTTGCGTTTTTGTCAATTTCCAAGTAATTCCTACACAATAAAGTGTAAAACAAGAACATTGTGCACTTTTGCAACCATTAGTAGGTTAGTCCAAATATGATCAAAAGTGTATGGAAGTGCATAAATATCATAGCAATATCACACAAAATAGGCATGGAGCAAGCAGAAATTATAGATACGTTTTGGACGTATCACTCTCCCGCATGAAGCATTTGTCGTGCATTCATGCCGGCCAGCACCGCTCCATGAAGGAAATATGCCCTAGAGGCAATAATAAAGTTGTTATTTGTATTTCCTTATATCATGATAAATGTTTATTATTCATGCTAGGATTGTATTAACCGGAAACTTAGTACATGTGTGAATACATAGACGAAACAGAGTGTCCCTAGTATGCCTCTACTAGACTAGCTCGTTAATCAAAGATGGTTATATTTCCTAACCATAGACATGAGTTGGCATTTGATCAACGGGATCACATCATTAGGAGAATGATGTGATGGACAAGATCCATCCGTTAGCTTAGCAACTTGATCGTTAAATTTTACTGCTATTGCTTTCTTCATGACTTATACATGTTCCTATGACTATGAGATTATGCAACTCCCGAATACCAGAGGATCACCTTGTGTGCTATCAAACGTCACAGTGTAACTGGGTGATTATAAAGATGCTCTATAGGTGTCTTCGAAGGTGTTTGTGGTGTTGGCATAGATCGAGAATAGGATTTGTTACTTCGAGTGTCGGAGAGGTATCTCTGGGCCCTCTCGATAATACACATCATAATAAGCCTTGCAAGCAAAAGACTAATGAGTTAGTCACGACATGATGTTTTACGGAACGAGTAAAGAGACTTGCCGGTGACGAGATTGAACTAGGTATGATGATACCGACGATCGAATCTCGGGCAAGTAACATACCGATGACAAAGGGAACAACGTATGTTGTTATGCGGTTTGACCGATAAAGATCTTAGTAGAATATGTAGGAACCAATATGAGCATCCAGGTTCCGCTATTGGTTATTGACTGGAGATGAGTCTTGGTCATGTCTACATATATAGTTCTTGAACCCGTAGGGTCCGCGCGCATAACGTTCGATGACAATCGGTATTATGAGTTTATGTGTTTTGATGCACCGAAGGTAGTTCGGAGTCCCGACTATGATCACAGACATGATGAGGAGTCTCAAAATGGTCGAGACATAAAGATTGATATATTGGATGACTATATTCGGACACCGAAAGTGTTCCGAATGAGTTTTAGATTAAACCGGAGTGCCGGAGGGGTATCGGTACCCTTCGGGGGAACTAATGGGCCACTTGGGCCCTTAGTGGAGAGAGAGAGGGCCGGCCAGGGCTGAGCCGCGCGCCCCTCCCCCTTGGTCCGAATTGGACAATGAGAGGAGGGGGCGGCGCCCCCTTCCTTCTCCCTCTCCCTCTCATTCCTTCCCCTCCTTCCTTCTTGGTGGACTCCTACTAGGAATAGGATTCCTATTCCTAGTAGGAGTGGCTCTCCTAGGGCGCGCCATAGGGGCTGGCCGGCCCTCCCCCTTGCTCCTTTATATACGGGGGCAAGGGGCACCCTAGAATACACAAGTAAACATCAGTTTTAGCCGTGCGTTGTGCCCCCTTCCACAGATACACACCTCGGTCATATCATTGCAGTGCTTAGTCAAAGCCTTGCGTCGGTAACTTCGTCATCACCGTCACCATGCCGTCGTGCTGACAAAACTCTCCTGTGACGCTCAACTGGATCAAGAGCTCGCATGGCGTCATTGAGCTGAACGTGTGCTGAATGCGGAGGTGCCGTACGTTCGATGCTTGGATCGGTTGGATCGCGAAGACGTTCGACTACATCAACCGTGTCACTAGACGCTTTCGCTTTCGGTCTACGAGGGTACGTAGACACACTCTCCCCGCTTGTTTCTATGCTTCTCCTAGATAGATCTTGCGTGATCGTAGGATTTTTTTTTGAAATACTACATTCCCCAACACTCCACACCGCCGACGCCGCATTAATGCCGTTAGAGCCGACATGACCTCTCACTCAAGCCGACATTGAAGGGCGTCGATCGAGAGCGTTGCCCATGTGAGAGGGAATAAAGAGGGGTTGGTCGATCGTTTATTTATTGTTTGAGCCTCGTGGGCATATATATAGGAGTACATGATATCTTGGAGTACAAGGAAAGGTAGAATAAATCCTAAGCTATCCTATGTTTCCTAAATAACCATGATACACAACATCACCCTGCAGTCACAATGGTAGTGACGCAGATGGCGAGGCAGGAGAATAATCTGAAGGTAAACTGATGGACATACCCCAACAGTTGAACGGTCGATGCATCGCGGAAGTCGTGTCTGGAGTGGAAACCAATGAGGTTGCTCAAACAAGGTGGCAGCCCTTTGTGCCGATGTCGAGGTAGCCAAGAGCGTAGGGTGGTGTAGCCGTGGTCGAGGTAGCCGTGCGAGGGACACCGTGGTCAATGTCGAGTCGGTGGCCGGTATCGAGGTAGTCGCCATGGACCGGGATGAAGAGCGCCATCGACGACCTGAGGAGGCGACGACGCCGACTAGGATAGGAGTGCGGCAGTGATGCTTGAAGTAGGCGAGAAAGAATCCAACAGAGTGATGAAGACCGACGTGGACGATGGCATTCTCGCACCTAGGAAGACGGTGCAACACATACCACACATAAGTCAACGTGTGTGGACATCGAAGTGGACCATGTGGCACGGCGCTACGGCCCAAAGGGGCGACGCAACGACATCGTGCGGGTCGGCGCAGCCACAAGGACTGCCTCGGGGCGCCGGTGGACCACGGACCGCGGCACTACGACCTGAAGGGGAGATGTAGCAGCAGTGCGTGGGTCGGTGCAGTCGCGGGAACAACCACAGGATGGCGGCAGCCGGTAGGGACCGCGTGCCACGCTCGCTATGGCCCAATGGGGCGATGCAGCGGCAGAGCGAGGGATAACGGTTGGATTTTCCCCCGCCTATAAAAGGGGGTCTTCTTTCCCATTGTGCCTTATCCTTTGAGCTCATGTTCTTCCCCCATTGTTGACCTTCTTCGAGCTTCCTATCTCTCAATCCCTCCATGGATTCTTGCTAGTTTTGGGGGGAAAAGAGAGAGGAGATCTAGATCTACATTTCCACCAATCACTTTCTCCTCTATGCGAGGGGAACCCTTTGGATCTAGATCTTGGAGTTCTTCGTGTTCTCTTCTTTGTTCTTCCTCTCATTTCCCTCCTTAGCATTAGTTGCTTTGGTGGGATTTGGGAGAGAAGGACTTGGGCACTCCGTGTGCCCTTGCCATTGTATTCGGTGCATCGGTTTGAGTTCTCCACGGTGATACATGGAAGTGAGGTTGAGAAGCTTATTTCTCTTGGGTGCTTGGGCGCCCTAGACGGTTGAGGTCACCTTGAAGCCATAATCCATTGTGGTGAAGCTTCGTGGTGTCGTTGGGGGGCCTCCAATTATGTTGTGGAGATAGCCCCAATCTTTGTGGTGTTCAGAGCTCAATCATTGTTGTGTAAAGCTCCGGGCAAGCGTCGGGGTCTCCAATTAGGTTGTGGAGATCGACCTGAGCAA
The DNA here is from genome assembly GCA_902687465.1 of Secale cereale. NCBI lineage: Eukaryota > Viridiplantae > Streptophyta > Magnoliopsida > Poales > Poaceae > Secale > Secale cereale. The sequence goes on from LR738711.1 coordinate 802,478,405, forward strand.
TTTGATGGGTTTTGGTGACCACCCCCAAGGGTTGCCAAAGTGTACGGGTTCGGTGACCGCCCCCATGGGTTGCCATTTGCACACGTTCGGTGACCGCCCTCAAGGATCCCTTAGTGGAATCACAGCGTCTTGCATTGCGCGAGGGCATGAGGAGATTACGGTGGCCCTAGTGGCTTCTTGGGGAGCATTGTGCCTCCACACCGCTCCAAATAGAGATTAGCATCTGCAAGGGTGTGAACATCGGGATACATCATCATCTCCGCGTGCCTCGGTTATCTCTTACCCGAGCCCTTTACTTATGCACATTACTTTGTGATAGCCATATTGTTTCTAGCTATATATCTTGCTATCACCTAGTTGTTTATCTTGCTTAGCATAAGTTGTTGGTGCACATAGGTGAGCCTAGTTGTTGTAGGTTTTGTGCTTGACAAATTAACCGCTAGGTTTATTACGCATTTGTTCGAGCCTAAACCATAATTATTTTAAAGCGCCTATTCACCCCCTCTAGACGACATCCACGATCTTTCAATTGGTATCAGAGCCTACTCTCTCTTTATAGGGCTTAACCGCCTAGAGAGTAAGGATGTCGACTAGGAGTTTGGGATTCTCTGACACTCTTAGTTTCGATGGCACACATTTTGATGATTGGGTAATTCACATGCTTAATCTCTTTAGGGTCATGGACCCGAATTTAGAGCAAATTGTAGATATGGGTATTTACCCTTCAAAGGATCCCCAAAGATTATCTTTAGAGGATGAGAAAAACTCTTATCTCAATGCTCAAGCTTCTAATGTGCTTTTCGATGCTTTGAGCAATGTAGTTTTATTTCAACTCATGCCTTTTCGGAATGCTCATCAGTTGTGGACAAAGCTTCAAGATAAATATGGCGTGTCAAAGATTTGTGGGGATGATTGTACTCCCTCCACCTCCGGTCGTATAGTCTTCTCAACTTCTTCTACCTCACGTACATGTGGTTTGCCACAAGGTAATGATATGGTGAGTAGTGGTGTTCATTGCAATGATTATAGTGAGTTATTATTGATGATCCTTCATCACTTTATTATTCCAATGCTTCATCTTTGGACTTTAACACTTCAAGCACTCCAAATGTTTCACATGCTTGTGTTAATAGTTCTTGCATATCATGTAGAAATTGCTTGACTAAATCTCATGATGATATGCTTGCTATGTCTTGTTGCCATGATAAAAATGCATATATTTCCTTGAATTGTTGTGCTAACAATTTAGAGGAAATCCAACACACCATGGAACAAGATGTGGCCTTGAATGGCTCTTTGAGGGATCCAACATCATCATCTATTGCATTTTGCCTTATGGCTAAGTCTTCAAAGGTATCTCCCACTTTGAATCCCAATATATCTTGTGATGATATTGATGATGACAAGAATGATCATGATGTTGATAGTGATGAAGAGAATGATAATGTTGCCTCCTTAAAAAATAAGGGGGAAATGATTTTTAAAGCTCTTCATAAGAATAAAATTGCTCATTCCAACTTTATGGAAATCATGTCTATTGCCATTGAGGGCAAGAAATATATAGAGGAGTTGGAATCTCATCTTGAGGAGCATGAGGTCACCGTTGAGAAAATGGAAGGTCATGAGCGTGATTACGCTAATGAGATCGCCGACCTCTCTCAAGCTCTTGAACTTGAACAAACCACCAAGGAATCTCTTGAGGAGACCTTTGCCCTAGAATTATCTATAATAAATGAATCTCGTGATAGAGCCCTTGAGGTGGCCAATGTTTTCAAAACTAAAAATGTTAAGCTTTAATTTGCGCATGCCAAACTCCTTGAGGAATTTGAGCACCTCGAAAATGGATCAAGGGTCATTAAGAGTCAGCTCATCAAACTCACCGAGTCTCATGCTCAACTTAAAGCTTCTTATTCAAAAGAGCTTGCCAAGTTGCCTTCTCCTCTTGTTGTTAATGATGATGCTTGTGCTACTAACTCTATTTCTAGTGAAGAATCCATTTTGAAGGAGAATGTTGAGCTAAGGGCTCAAATTGAGTTGCTATCTAGCACTTATAGGAAATTGGAGGAAAGTCATGTAAACCTCACATGCTCTCATGATGATCTTCTAGTATCCCATAATGTGTTAAAGATAGCTCATGAGGCTATGATTATCAAGGTAACATCTAGTGAGCCTCATGTGGATACTAGCACTACTTCAAGTCTAAATGCTATGTTGCCATGTGCTAGTCCTCGTAATTCTTCTACTCATAATGTTGCAGCTTCTTGTGATGAATAACTTTCATTGCATTGTTGCTCTAACGATCAATCTTATACTTCCTCTAGTACTTGTGTTGATACTAACCATGTGGAGGTGATGGGCCTCTAACCCCTCGTTGGTTACCCCAAGTGGAAGGTGAAAGATGCAGTGTTGTGGAAGTTTTTTTCCCTTAGCAAAGATGCCAAGGATCGAATCCCCAGAGACTCCTAGGTTCAACAAGTAGGTGTCAACTGCTAACGGCGCGGATTAGCAATCAACGTGGACCTGCACACAGATACAAATAACTTTGCTCCCAACGAGTACAGAGAGGTTGTCAATCCCTCCGGCCTTGTAGTTCACAAAGGATTAAACGCAAATGATAGTAGTGATAGATAATGTTTGCAATAGTAAATAATAGCGAAAAGTAAATAGCGGATGTGATCAATGATGGTAATATGGACCGGAGTCTCATGATGTTCACTAGTGATGTCTCTCTCCCAAAAGACGATAAAACAGCTATGTGAGGTAAACGAATTACAGCTGGGCAATTGACAGGACCACGAACACAAACCAATGCTGATTACATTGCAAGAAAGGTTGAGGTTCAAAGCACGGGCGGTACGCCAAATTAAGTAGACCGAAATCCATCAATATCTACTACTAATCATCCACCTTGAGATATCTATCCAAAACATCTCGCTGGTATTAAGTTGCGAGCCCCACCCATAGTGTAAACTCAAAGCAACAGACAACTGCATTAAAAGAACTTTGCGTAAAGTAAACAATCCTTGCACCCGCGGGCACAAGCACCGTTGTTTTCCCCCTTGTGGCAACAACACATCCCCTAGACTCATGTTTCTGTCACTCAAGCTAGTCATCGAGGGGCATGAACCCACAATCGAGCATAACGTTCCCTCTTGGAGTCACTACGTATTACTTGGCCAAAGCAATAAATAACAACGGAGAACATGCAAGAATTACTTATGAACTAAAATATAAAAGAGTTGAATCAAATATATTACTGAACTAAAATATAAAAGAGTTGAATCAAATATATTACTCAAGATCAATCTGAACATAATCTCATAATCCATCGGATCCCAGCAAACTCATCATAGCAACAGCATAAGGATTACATATGTGCCTCGATCATGTAGGGCAGCTCACGAGGACTAATTAGTGAAGCACAAGAACGGGAGGAGAACATCACATAGCTACTGGTCATGGACTCATGGTCCAAGGGAGACTACTCACAACTCATTCGGAAGGCGTCCATGGTGGTGGAGAGGCTCCCGATGGTGATCCTCCCCTCTGGCAGGGTGCCGGGAAGAGTTCTCCTGGTGCTCCCGATCTTGGAAGCGGCGGCGGCGGCGGAACAGAGATGAGATCACGAAAAAGAGTTCCCGTTCCGAGGGTTTCGAAGGACGCTCTAAATATATGCCGAAGGGGGGCACCAGACGGGGCTCGGGGGGCCCAGGCGCCCCCCCCGGCGCGGCAAAGGGGGGGCGCGCCGCCAGGGCGCCTGGAGCCCTTGTGCCCCCCCCCCCGACTGTCCTTCGAGCGCAAGGTAGGTTCTGGAACGCTGATTTTTTATATAATTTTTCTGGATTTTTCCTGGCAGTTCTCGTAACGTGAAAACCTGAAATACAAAAACAGCCGAAAACAGAAACTGGCACCGGGGTGCACTGGATTAGTAGGTTAGTCCAAATATGATCAAAAGTGTATGGAAGTGTATGAATATCATAGCAATATCACCCAAAAGTGGCATGGAGCAAGCAGAAATTATAGATACGTTTTGGACGTATCAACAGCCCCAAGCTTAATTCCTGCTCGTCCTCGAGTAGGTAAATGATAACAAGAATAATTTCTGTGGTGACATGCTATTAACCATATAGGACTTTTTATAGTCATATGACAAAAGCTTACTGAGACAATGATTCTATAGTAATTAAGTTGCCTCATGAGAAAATCACAAATGACTGAAAGTTTTACAACATGAAACTGAAACATCAAGAAGATTTGTAATGAACATGATGTGCAAATATGATAAAGTGATATCTAGCTTGCCCCCTTTAGTGAAGCAAAACATAGATGCAGGGGCACCTTCAAGGTTTTAGTGATGACTAGATACAATGATTTCAAAATAAACGATATCACAATCATGCAAAAGACAATGCTACTTTGGGACAATGCACATTACACTCAGAATGACAATCATGCTCTAAGTAGTTGGTGCTTGAAGAAAGAAGGTGGAGACTCAACATAAAAGTAAAAGAATGGTTATGTGCTAGAGCTTTTTATTTTGAAAACATAGAAGCAATTTTGTCAACGGTAGTAGTACTTCATATGTGTCATGCATAAGACATCCTATAAGTTGCAAGCCTCATGCATCGAATACCAATAGTGCTCGCACCTTGTCCTAATTAGCTCGGATTTCCATGGGTTATCATTGCATTACATATGTTTCAACCAAGTATCACAAAGGGGTACCGCTATGCCACCTGTACAAAGGTCCAAGGAGATAAATCGCATTTGATTTCTCGTTTTTGATAGATCTCAACTTGAGGACATCCATACCGGGACAACATAGAAAATAGATGATGGACTCCTCTTTAATGCATAAGCATATTCTCATAAGAGATTGAGGATTAATGTCCAAGCTAAAACTTCCACCATGATACATGGCTTTGGTTGGCGGCTGATACGTCCAAAACGTATCTATAATTTCTGCTTGCTCCATGCCACTTTTGGGTGATATTGCTATGATATTCATACACTTCCATACACTTTTGATCATATTTGGACTAACTTACTAATCCAGTGCGCCCCAGTGCCAGTTTCTGTTTTCGGCTGTTTTTGTATTTCAGGTTTTCACGTTTCGAGAACTGCCCAGAAAAATCCAGAAAAATTATATAAAAAATCATCGTTCCGGAAACAACACTGCGTCCGAAGGGCAGCCTCGGGGGGGGGGG